>CM038678.1:637848224-638514798 GCA_021605205.1 Aegilops longissima | reverse complement strand
GGGGAACTGTCTCCACGATCAAATTGGCGCAATGTTCATGCTTATGTGGATGACATCGTGGTGAAGTCGAGAGAAGGAAACTTTGATATCTGATTTGAAAGAGACCTTTGATAATCTACGGGTTTATAAGATGATGCTTAACCCGGCAAAGTATGTATTTGGTGTACCTGCGAGGCAAACTCTTGGGTTTCTGGTTTCAAACAAAACATTGAAGCTAATCCGGAGAAGATCAAGGCAATTACCTCTTTGGCTAAACCGGCGTGCATGAATGATGTTCAGCGACTGGCGTGTCGTGTTGCCGCTTTAAGCCGGTTAGGTGAAAAGGCCCTACCGCTGTATCAGATGATGAAGAAAACAAACACTTTTGTCTGGAGTGATGCTGCTAATACTGCCTTTGAAGATTTAAAGAGACGGTTATACGAGCCGCCGGTCCTTGTGGCTCCCATTGATAAAAGCCGTTGCTGTTATATGTGGCTGCTAACTCCACGAGTTGTCGGTGTTGCCATCGTGGTGGAAAGTAAGGAGGCTGGCAAGGACATCCGGTTCAGCAGTCGGTTTATTACATCGATGAGGTGCTCATAGAGTCCAAGCAAAGGTATCTGCATTAGCAAAGCTTGTTTCTGAGTGTTTATGGCAAGCGGAAGCTGAACAGTGCTTCAAGGTCACCCTATAAGCTGTGTTAAGTTACGCCCTTATGGGAGACATCATCGAGCAGGGAAGCCACGGGGGAGTGCCAAGTGGGCCATTGAGCTTGGGCCTCATGGTTTGAAGTACATGCCACGTGCTGCTATTAAGTCTCAAGCCTTGGTAGACTTTATTAATGATTGGACAGAGTTGCGGCGCTTTGGGAGAAGCCGGACAATACATATTGGACTATTCACTTTGATGGGTCCATGAAGTTGGAAGGCTCGGGGCTGGTGTAGCGCCCGGATTCGATCGCGGTGTCCGCCGATTATTCGCCGTCTTTGCCATGTCATTTGCTTGCGTGTTGCACTTTGCCATGTCATCATATGCATTTCATATCATGTCATCATCGCATTTCATTTTGCATCGTGTTCATCTCATGCATCCGAGCATTTTCCCGTTGTCCGTTTTGCAATCCGGCACTCCTATGTCTCCGGCGCCCCCTTTTACCTCTTTTAGGTATGCGGGTGTTAAGCGGTCTCGGAATGGACGAGGTTTGTCAGCGGCCTTGGTATAACACGTGAACCGCCTATCAAGTTTCAGATCATTTGGAGGTCGTTTGGTACTCCAGCGGTTAACAGGTAACCAGTAAAAGCCTCCTTCTCCTTGCAGCCCAACACCCTTCCAAAGTGGCCCAAAACCCAGCAAACTCCCCTCCATGCTCTCGGTCGTTCGATCCACGATCGCGTGGCAAAACCGCTCCTCATTTGGACTCTCCTAGCTCCCTCTACCTATAAATATGTGCATCCCCGATTTTCGCGGTCCAACCCTAGCTTCGTCCCTCGCGCCGCGCGGACAAAACCCCGCCGCCCGGACATGTCCGCCGCCACCATCCAGCCAACCAGCGCCGCCGCCGCGTGGCGCCGCCGCCTCCGCCCGCCCGCGCCAGGACCGGATCGGGCCGCGCGAACCCTCGCTCGCCTCCGGCCAGCGTCGCGCCAGCGGACAGCCGCCCCCCCGCCGTTCGCCGCGCCCGCCGGCGGTGCCGCGCCCTTCGTGACTCAGGCGCCGCTCCGCTCCTCGCCCGGCCCGCCGCTGTCCTCCTGCCTGCCGCCCTCTGCCGCCTCCTGCGCTGCCGCCGCCGCTGCGCCTCCGGGCAGCGGCGAGCTTCGCCGCCCAGCGCCTCTCGCCGCCGCCGGTTGCTCGCCGCCAGCTGCTGCCCGTCCAGCGCCGTTCAGCCACCCCGCGCCGCCTCGCGACAGGCGCCCCTCCGCCGCCGGGACTCCCTCTCCGGGCTCCTCGCCGAGAGCTTCGCCCGGCGCCCGCCGTCCTCGCCCGGATCTGGTCAGGTGGACCAGATCCACCAATCAATCAACCAACGCGCCTCCCCATCGGATCCGGCTCCCGCCTCTCCATCGGTTGACTTTTGGGGTATAATTTCTCTAATCCCAAGGTTTTCCAAATTTTCATGCATTTTCATCCATAACTCTCCCGTAGCTCCGTTTCGTGCGGTGTAATATGTCAAATTGTTCGCTTTCGTGAGTAATCATTTCATCTCATTGCATCATTTACATTTGAGCTCATCTTGATGCCCGAAATGCTGTTGGAAGAGGGCTATGTGATGTTAGTTTCATATTCTTATTAGGAACATGCACTTTTGTCATTTTGCCATGATTGATGTGTGCACCCTATGAACTTGAGTTCCTACATGTGTTTTTAATATGCCATGCCATCTTTACAGGGGTGTATGCCATGTATTTTGTGATCTCTGTGGTGACTAGCACAAGCATGCAAACTAGGCTTCTTGATGTTCTTGTTTTAGTCCCTTTCCTTTATTTTTATGCCATGTAAACTTGATGCTACCGAGAATCCATGCATATTTTGAGATACTTCATAAGGATGTTTTGTTCTACATGTCTTTCTCTATCCATCCATGCCCTTGTTTGCAATTATGGAGTGCCATAGCTTGAGTCAAGGCTCTACTTTTTATAAAATGTTTCTGGCAGATTGTTTTGTTATTCAATTTTGGAAGGTTGTTGTGGTTGATCCGTGTATGCTATGATGTTGTTCTTGCCATGTATCTTCTATTTGCCTTATTTATTTTACCATGTATTGCTCTGTGGTGATGGTTCAAGCTCCCTTCCTCTGTTTTCCTGCCATGTTTGAATCTGTAATAAACTTGCCATGTTTACATGGGTGCCATCATATTTTATCCTTTTTGGCTTATGGTCATTAAGGGACTTTTGTTCTATGCTTTAGTAGATTCATGCCATGTTCTAGTTTGATTTGATTTCTTGCTGTTGTTGTTTGATAGCTCTAAACTTGGTTTTGATGTTATTTACGCCAATGCACAATGTTATTATTTAATCTTGCCATGTGTTTTTGAGCATGTTCTAGTGATTTTGGAGATAGCTCAGTGTTCATGTGTAATTTCCTGTCATCATGCCTTTTTGTTTCTTGTTGATGTCTAGTAACATGTTGTTTTGATGCTTGCAATATGCCTAGTTGCTGTTTTGGACAGTTGTTGTTATGACTTGTATCATGTATGTGTTGAACCGTTGCTCCGTTTTGAGTGTGCTCTATATGAAACTTGCTTGATTTTGCATGTAGTTTCATATTATCATGTTGCATCCTTGTTTTGAGGTGTTTGCTTGATGTTTGTATGCATTTTGCATCAATGCCATGTTTAACTTGTTTTGCTCATATCTTCTAGGCGTAGCTCGAAATTAATGAACTTTATATGTAACTTGACTAAATTTCGTGTAGATCATCGTGGTGCATCTTAACTTGCTGTTTAACAACTTGAACATAAGGTTTATTCAGATCTGTACCACTTCTGAAATTTGCATATGAGGATCTCACTTAATTGTTATATGTTGTTCGGGCCTCATTTAAACTTGCCTTGATGTGTTGCTCTTGTTTGCATCATCTCTTTGCCATGAGTAGCTTTATGTAGCTTGTCATGCATCATGCTTGATTGTGCATCATGTCTTGTTCATGTGTGGTGTGTTTACTATGTTGTGTGCTTCTTGTTAGTTAGTCGCTTGCTATGTATCGTGAGGATTTAGCTTCGTCCACGCTTGTTTCGCTTCATCCGTTGCCTCTTCTTCATGGACTCGCTCTTCTTCCTTCTTGAGGATTTCAGGCAAGATGACCGCTACCCTGGATCTCACTACTATCATTGCTATGCTAGTTGCTTCGCTTTTTCGCCATGCCGGGTTACCTATCACTTGTCGCTCAAGCCTCCCTAAATTGCCATGCCAACCTCTAACCTTTGTCACCCTTCCTAGCAAACCGTTGTTTGGCTATGTTACCGCTTTGCTCAGCCCTCTTATAGCATTGTTAGTTGCAGGTGAAGATGAAGTTTGTTCCTTGTTGGAACATGGAGATGTTGTTCCTTGTTGGAACATGTTTACTTGTTGGGATATCACAATATATCTTATATTATTAATGCATCTATATACTTGGTAAAGGGTGGAAGGCTCGGCCTTATGCCCGTGTTTTGTTCCACTCTTGTCGCCCTAGTTTCCGCTATATCGGTATTATGTTCCGGATTTTGCGCCCCTAACGCGGTCGGGTGATTTATGGGACCCCCTTGAAAGTTCGCTTTGAATAAGACTCCTCCAAAGAAGGCCCAACATTGGTTTTACCATTTGCCTCACCTAGCCCTTTTTCCTTTGGGTTTCGGAGCCCAAGAGTCATCTTATTTTACCCCCGGGCGATTGCTTCGCCGAGTGCTTGGTCCAAACCATCATGCCGCCGAGCAATTGGGCAACTCAGGTTCGCCTATTTGAGTATGGACAATCCGGTGCCCTCGAGAACTAGATATGTGCAGCTCCTATCTCGAGTTGTCGGCACATTCGGGTGACTTTGCTGGTCTTGTTTTATTATCGTCGAAATGTCTTGTAGCAGGATTCCGAGACTGATCGGGTCTTCCCGGAGAAGGAATATCCTTCGCTGATCGCGAGAGCTTATCATGGGCTAAGTTGGGACACCTACTGCAGGTATAAACTTTCGAGGTCAGCCCATGTTATGTGGCAGATGGGAATTTGTTAATATCCGCTTGTAGTAAACTTGAAGCAAACTCTCTTAAAATACACCAACCGTGAGAGTCTCTTTTCGGGTTGATCGAGAGGAGAACACGGTTTCTTGGGTTATGTTCGACGTAAGTAGGAGTTCGAGGATCACTTCTTGATCATTACTAGTTGGCGCATCGTTCCTTTGTTTCTCTTCTCGCTCTCATTTATGTAAGTTAGCCACCATAATGCTTAGTCGCTGTGCAACCTCACCACTTTACCCTTCCTTTCCCATTTAGCTTTGCTAGTCTTGATACCCATGGTAATGGGATTGCCGAGTCCTCGTGGCTCACAGATTACTACACCACCAGTTGCGGTGCATGGTGTTTCATGATGATCAAGACATGAGAGCGATGTTTGTTTGTGTTGGAGTTCTTCTTACCTTCTTCTTCGATCAGGGATAGGTTCCGTGTCGGCAGCCCGGGATAGCGAGGAGTGGTTGTCGCTTGAGCTTCTGTTTATGTTTCATCCGTAGTCGGATGTTGATCTTGTATATGATGTTGATGTATTCTTGTGGCATTTGTGCCTTATGTATGTATCCCCATCTATTATGTAATGTTGATGTAATGATATCCACCTTGCAAAAGCGCTTCAATATGCGGTCTATCCTTGGTGGGACCGTCGAGTTCCTTTTTGGATAGGGTCGATATTGGGCGTGACAAGTATCGTATCGAGCCTCGATCCACCCTAGGAGCCCCCTTGATTGATCGTGGTAGTTTGGCCGCCAGTTGAGTCTAGAATAAAACTTTTTTGAGTCTAGTTATATCGGAGAGTAGGAATTCTTTTACTCCTCAACCCCTTAAATCGCTTCCTCGTGAGGAATCTTGACGTGGGTGTTTTGAATTACTCCTCTTCCGCTCAAATTTTTCTTTAGGTTCACGCAGATTGGTTTTCCCGATCGTTGGTCCTCGCCTCTTTTCATCCGGTGCATTTCTCGTCAAGGTGACTCGACCTCTTCATTGTTGCTAGTCCAATTCTCCAGTTGTTTTCTTTCCCCACCCACCACCTTCTTCTTCTTGGAACCGAGTCCGTAATCGAGTATCCATTCTACTCGTATGAAGTCTTTGCTTTCTTTCCTCAATGATTTCAACCGTGTTTTTCTCTTCAAGATATTTGTCGGCTTCCCTTCCAACTTGTCTTTGTTTTCCCGCCTCCCACCCTATTATTCCCGGAGTTCGAGTTTCTTCCGACCATCTATTTCATTCGTGTGGAGCCTCTTCATTCTTCGTCAATTATTTCAACCGTGGTTTCTCGCCTAGTTCGTCATTCTTTATCTCTTTCTTTTCCGTGGACTCCATTCAAGTTTTTCGTTAATCATATTCTTTCCTTCAAGTGTTTTCTTTGCTTGTTCGCCTCGCCAGCTTTATCCTCCCCGAGTGCTCAAGACATCTCGTGAGATTCGTTTGTGTTCTAATTAATTCGAGGTTGTCACCTCATTCAAATATTTTAATTGTTCCGTGCATCATCTATCTCTGCCATCAACCCTTTCCAACGATGTTTTCTTTTCAAAGGGCCCTAACCCACTGTGTCTTTTCCAGGATCTTACCCGACTCTTCTAATTCTCCGAGTTATTCTTAATTCTTTTCAAGTGTGACGAAGGATGAATTTCATCGGCCACATGCCTTTTCCAAGATCGATTTCAAATCATTTCATTGTTGGCTCAACCTCTTCGCTTTTTCATTCTCCCGAGTATCCCAGTAATTTTGGTGGTGTTTCCGTCGATATTTGAAGACCAAGTAGAGTTTCTTAAATCTTGTCCGTATTCTTGAGATTCATGGTGCTAGCTCGATGTTATCCTATCTAATTGTTTCCAGTCATGCAAATTCTTTTCATCCATCCTGAGTATTTCAGAAGTTGATTTCTATTTCATTTCACCGAGGCCATCGCTCGTAAGAATTCTTCGCTCTCACATTTCAGCGTAATCGCTATCCTATTATCCCTGTGCATCCGCCAAGTGTTCTTTAATCAGCTCATGATCTCTTTGTTCTTTGCATCTAAATCACCTCTAGCTTACTTGTTCTTCTAATTTTTCCCGCGATTCTTCCATCAGTCATTTTCAATTCTTACGGTGGTTCGCTCAAGATTCTTTTCCTTGATTATCATTCAATCCATTCCTTCTTTCAATCATACCGTGGTTCATGAAGATTTTCTCAAGTTTTGTCATATTCCCTCGTAATCCTTTTCAACAAGAATAAGTAGTATGTAAAAATCCACCGCTTGTCATCAATTTAATTTGATGAAGGATAAGCATACAATAAATCTTATTCTTATTCCTCAAAGTGATTAATCCCTTCCTTCGAGTTTGTTCGCGAGGAATAAATTCTAGTTCCAAGTGATTTCATCTTTTTTTTCCGAGTTCAAATTTACTCTCACTCATCTCGTCGGAACCTCCATCTAATTCATCGCAGCTCATCTTATTCTTTCTTCCTTCATTTTATCTCATCATCCTTTTGTCACCGGAGTTCTTCATGGTGGTTCTTCATGATTTAATTCCTTCTTCAAGAGTTTCATCAATATTTTGGTGGAATTCAAATATCTTTTCTTCTTGCATCTCTAAGTGTAATTAATTCTCCATTATTCTTTAGAATTGGAGTTTTGCATTTCTTTGTTCTTCTCAGATATTCAAATCCACTCAATCCTTCCTTCTAAGTTCTTTTCATTCAATTTTTCCAATTCTTCGAGGTATTATGTTGTTTATCTCGTCAAGTGTCATTCCATCTTCTGAAGCTCATGTTCTATTCTTTTCCTTGTTCAACCTGTGTGCTGCCTAAATCCTTTCTGTAGTCTTATTCGCCTCTTGTCTCGCTCTAAACGGAGTGCTCTCGATCTATCTCGATTCCGGAGCTTTTGATTCTCGTCATTCTCGCTGCTCCTCTTCTTCTTGAGTGCTCTCGATTCTTTGCTTCTTCTCTGAGTTCTTGCTTCACCTCATCCCTTTTTCCTTCGTTCGGTCCTAAGATCTCGGACGAGATCTCTTGTTAGTGGAGGAGTGTTGTAACGCTCGGATTCGTCATGCGCGCCAGTGTCCGCCATTATTCGCCGCCTTTTGCCATGTCATTTGCTTGCAGTGTTGCACTTTGCCATGTCATCATATGCATTTCATAACATGTCATCATGCGCATTTCATTTTGCATACGTGTTCGTCTCATGCATCCGAGCATTTTCCCGCTGTCCGCTTTTGCAATCCGCACTCCTATGTCTCGGCGGCCCCTTTTACCTCTTTCCGTAAAGGGTGTTAAACGGTCTCGGAATGGACCGAGGTTTGTCAAGCGGCCTTGGTATAGCACCGTAGACCGCCTGTCAAGTTTCGGATCATTTGGAGGTCGTTTATACTCCAAGTTAACAGGGTAACCGTAAAAGCCTCTTCTCCTTGCAGCCCAACACCTTCCAAAGTGGCCCAAACCCAGCAACTCCCTCCATGCTCTCGATCGTTCGATCACGATCGTGGCCAAAACCGCTCATCATTTGACTCTCCTAGCTCCTCTACCTATAAATATGCATCCCCGATTTTTCGCGCAAGTCCAACCCCTAGCTTAGTCACCTCGCTACGGCCGGACAAAACCCCCCCCACGGACATGTCGCCCGCCACCATCCGCCAACCAGCTGCCCACATGGCGCCACGCCTCCGCCGCCGCCTGCCCTGGACTCGGATCGGGCTCACAGCAATGTCTGCCTCAAGGCCTGGCGTCGCCATCGACCTGACCAGCCGCCGCCCCCCGCCGTTACGCCATTGCTCCCGGCGGTGCCCGCGCCCTGCGTGGGCCTGGCCATTGCCTCCATCCTCGCCCTGCCTGCGCCCACTGGCGCCTCGGCGCTGCTGGCCGCCGCCGCTCGCCTGCCGGGCTGGCCGTCAAGCTGGCCGCCCAGGCCTCCCGCCGCCGGCCGGTTGTTTCGCCGCCAGCTGCGCCCCGTGCGTTGCCGCGCGCTGGGCCACCCCTTTCCTCAGGCCTGGCCTTCGACGCTTCGACGCCATTGCTGCCTCGCCGAGGCTCCTCGAGCGAGAGCTTGGCGCTACCGCCGTCTCGCGGATCTGGTCAGGTGGACCAGATCCACCAATTCAATCAACCAAACGTGCCTCCCCATCCTAGATCCGCCGTCCCGCTTCTCTCCATCCCGAGTTGACTTTTTCGGAGGGTATAATTTCTGCCAAGTCCTGTGATTTTCATAATTTTCATGCATTTTCATCGCATCATAACTCTGCACCGTAGTCTGCTTTCGTATGCGTAATATGTCAAATTGTTCGACTCGACGAGTACATCATTTCATCTCATTGCATCATTTACATTTGAGCTCATCTTGATGCCCGAAATGCTGTTGGAAGAGGGCTATGTGATGTTAGTTTCAGATTCTTATCGTAACATGCACTTTTGTCATTTTTGCCATGATTGATGTGTGCACCCTATGAACTTGAGTCCTACATGTGTTTTGTAATATGCCATGCCATCTTTACAGGGTGTATGCCATGTATTTTTGTGATCTCTGTGGTGACTAGCACAAGCATGCAAACTAGGCTTCATGATGTTGCTGTTTTAGCCCTGTTCTCTATATTTTTTATGCCATGTAAACTTGATGCTACCGAGAGATCCATGCTTATTTTGAGATACTTCAGTAAGGATGTTTTGTTCTACATGTCTTTCTATCCATCCATGCCCTTTTTTGCAATTATGGAGTGCCATAGCTTGAGTCAATCGAGCTCTACTTTTGCTATAAAATGTTTCCCGCATATTGTTTACATGTTATTCAATTTTGCCAAGGTTGTTGTAGTTGATCCGTATGCTATGATGTTGTTCTTGCCATGTATAGCTTCTATGCCATATCTTCTTGCTGTTAGTTGCCTTTCCATGCCATGTATTGCTCTGTGGTGAGTGGTTCAAGCTCACCAACATGCCTACTTATTGTTGTTCCTGCCATGTTTGAATCTGTAATATAACTTGCCATGTTTACATGGGTGCCATCATATTTTCTCGATCCTTTTGGCTTATGGTCAGTAAGGGACTTTTTGTTCTATGCTTTGAGTAGATTCATGCCATGTTCTAGTTTGACTTGATTTCTTGCTGTAACATGTTGTTTGATAGCTCTAAACTTGGTAACTCGATGTTATTTCTGCCAATGCCCTAAACTCGTTATTATTTGCAATCTTGCCATGTGTTTTGAGCATGTTCTAGTGATTTCGGAGATAGCTCAGTGTTCATGTTTTGTCATGCTTTACCTGTACATCATGCCCATGCCTTTTGTTTTCTTGTTGATGTCCTGTAACATGCTATTTTGATGCTTGCAATATGCCTAGTTGCTGTTTTGGACAGATTGTTGTTATGACTTGTTTCATGTGTATGTGTTGAACCGCTGTTCGCTTTTGAGTGTGTTCTATATGAAACTTGCTTGATTTTGCATGTAGTTTCATATTATCATGTTGCATCCTTGTTTTGAGGTGTTTGCTTGATGTTTGTATGCATTTTGCATCAATGCCATGTTTTACTTGTTTTGCTCATATCTTCTAGGCCGTAGCTCTAAATTAAATGAACTTTATATGTAAATTGACTAGAATTTCGTGTAGATCATCGTGGTGCATCTTAACTTGCTGTTTAACAACTTGAACATAAGGTTTATTCAGATCTGTACCAATTTCGAAATTTGCATATGAGGACTTACCGGAATTGTTATATGTTGTTCCCGGCCTCATTTAAACTTGCCTTGATGTGTTGCTCTTGTTTGCATCATCTCTTGCCATGAGTAGCTTCATGTAGCTTGTCATACATCATGCTTGATTGTGCATCATGTCTTGTTCATGTGTGGTGTGTTTACTATGTTGTGTGCTTCTTCTTGTTAGTTCCTGCTTGCTATGATCGTGAGGATTCGCTCGCTCACGCTTGGTTCGGCTTCATCCGCTCGTCTTCTTCATGGACTCGCTCTTCTTCCTTGGGGATTTCAGGCAAGATGACCGCTACCCTGGATCTCACTACTATCATTGCTATGCTAGTTGCTTTGTTCTTTCGCCATGCTGCGTTACCTATCACTTGTTTGCTCAAGCCTACCTAAATTGCCATGCCAGCCTCTAAACTTTGTCACCCTTCCTAGCAAACCGTTGTTTGGCTATGTTACCGCTTTGCTCAGCCCTCTTATAGCGTTGTTAGTTGCAGGTGAAGATGAAGTTTGTTCCTTGTTGTAACATGGAGATGTTGTTCCTTGTTGGAACATGTTTACTTGTTGGGATATCACAATATATCTTATATTATTAATGCATCTATATACTTGGTAAAGGGTGGAAGGCTCGGCCTTATGCCCGGTGTTTTGTTCCACTCTTGCCGCCTCTAGTTTCCGCCATATCGGTATTATGTTCCCGGATTTTGCGTCCCTACGCGGTCGGGTGATTTATGGGACCCCTTGACAGTTCGCTTTGAATAAGACTCCTCCAGAAGGCCCAACATTGGTTTTACCATTTGCCTCACTCTAGCCCTTTTTCCCTTGGGTTTCGGAGCCCAAGGGTCATCTTATTTTACCCCCGGGCCGGTGCTCGTCGTGAGTGTTGGTCCAAACCGTCAGCCGCAGGTGGCTACCAGGGCAACTGGGTTCGTTATCGGAAGTTTGACAATCCGTGTGCCTCGAGAACGAGATATGTGCAGCTCCTATCAGGATTTGTCGGCACATTCGGGCGGCTTTGCTGGTCTTGTTTTATAACTGTCGAATGTCTTGTAGCCGGATTCCGAGACTGATCGGTCTTCCCGGGAGAAGGAATATCCTTCGTTGATCGCGAGAGCTTATCATGGCTGTTGGGACACCCCGCTGTGGTATAAACTTTCGAGCCGTGCCCGCGGTTATGTGGCAGATGGGAATTTGTTAATATCCGTTGTAGTAAACTTGAAGCAAACTCTTCTAAAATACACCAACCGTAGCGAATCGTGAGTGTCTCTTTTCGTTGATCGAGAGGAGAACACGGTTTCTTGGGTTATGTTTGACGAAGTAGGAGTTCAGGATCACTTCTTGATCATTACTAGTTGACGACCTGCCTTTGTTTCTCTTCTCGCCTCATTTATGTATGTTAGCCACCATATATGCTTAGTCGCTGCTGCAACCTCACCACTTTACCCTTTCCTTTGCCATTTAGCTTTGCTAGTCTTGATACCCATGGTAATGGGATTGTTGAGTCCTCGTGGCTCACAGATTACTACACCAATCGCCAGTGTGTACAGGTTTTGCGATGATCATGACGTGAGAGCGATGTTTGTTTGTGTTGGAGTTCTTCTTCCGCTTCTTCTTCGATCGGGGATAGGTTCCAGGTCGGCAGCCCGGGATAGCAGTGGTGGATGTTGTTTGAGCTTTCGTTATGTTTCATCCGTAGTCGGATGTTGATCTTGTATATGATGTTGATGTATTCTTGTGGCATTTATGCCTTATGTATGTATCCCCATCTATTATGTAATGTTGATGTAATGATATCCACCTTGCAAAAGCGCTTCAATATATGGGTCTATCTTGGTGGGACCGTCGAGTTCCTTTTTGATTGGGTCGATATTGGGCGTGACAGCTGGAGTCATTTTAACTTCCCTCGAGGTGACAAATTTTGTTATGTGCTCCGCTTATGTTTCCTTGTACTAACAATGCAGCTGAGTATGAGGCCTACTCCATGGTCTCGTGGATGGCCAAAGAGATGAATTTGAGCTGGGTAAGGTGTTTGGGTGACTCAGATCTTGTAGCTCAACAAGTATCAGGCAAGTGGGATTCTAAGGATCCCTTAATGCTGGCTTACCGTCGTGAACTTGATGCTGTGGCTGGGCACTTCAAAGGTTATCAAGTGGAGCACATTGATCGAAGGAAGAATGAGGCGGCTGACACTTTAAGCCGGCTGGGATCTCAGCGTAGGCCGGTGCCGCCTAACACCTTTCTCGATGTTCTGCATAATCCTTCTGTCAAGATACCTACAGAGGAAGAACTAGCAGCTGCGGACCCGGAGGCACGGTGGTGGCAGCCCCCGCACGTTATCCCGGATTGACAAAGGTCGATTTGGCCTATATGACTCATGGAGAGTTGCTCGAGGATGAGACTTTTACGAGACAAATCATCAGCGGTCCAAATCTATGACGATTGTTCATGGCGAAGTTACATCACCGCAGCAGTTACCGAGCGCTTCAACGATGTGTTTCACCTGCGAAGGGTCATGAGATACTTCGTGAGATCCATGAAGGAGACTTTGGTCATCATGCCGGCTCAAAATCTCTTGTTGCCAAAGCTTTCCGTCATGGTTTCTATTGGCTGACGGCTCATGCTGACGTGGAGGATCTGGTTAGCAAATGTGACGGATGTCAAAAATTCTCACGATGAGCTCATGTGCCGGCTCAAGAGTTGAGGATGATTCCAATTACTTGGCCGTTCGCAGTCTGGGGGCTTGACATGGTTGGACCTTTCAAGAGGTCTAAGGATAAAAAGACACACCTCCTGGTGGCAGTGGATAAGTTTACAAAGTGGGTTGAGGCAGAGCCGGTCAGTAAGTGTGATGCGTTCACGGCGGTTCAGTTCATGAAAAAGGTGATCTTTCGTTTTTGTTTTCCACACAGCATCATAACTGATAATGGCACTAATCTCTCCAAAGGTGCCATGGAAGAGTTCTGTCAACGAGAACATATCCGGCTTGATGTTTCTGTAAGTGCATCTAGTGCCACCCCTAGTTGGTTTTGGAGTATTGACGACAAATTTGGTTGAGGGACTAATGTGTTTGTGAGAATTGCAGGATAACACAGGTAGTGTCCCTCATTGATTCGGTTTACCTACCGGAGATGACCCCTAAAATGTATGAAGACATTTACGACAATGGTGGTATGTGAAGATATTCATATTGAAGACTATGACATGAGGAGACATTGAGTGAAGACTATGGAGCGCCAAGACGTGTCGGTCGTTGTTTCTTTTTTCTTCTTTGTTGAGTCATAGGAACCACCGTAGTGTTAAGTGGGGTCCATGAACAAAGTCGAATGATCAAGTGATGCTCAACCCAAATCCTATGTCTTCGAAATAAGACAATGAGAGCAAATCTTATCCAGAAATGGATGAGTCAGCTTTGCTTGTAGCCCAAGTAAAGTTGTCGTGTGTTTGAAATCTGACCGCTGGAACACGTGTCGGGCTTCCTTAGTGACCCTGTGGTCATTTAGGACATATCAGGTCGGTTGCCTAGTGGCTATAAATAGCCCACCCCTACACCATAAATTGGTGGCTGCTCAGAGTTAGTGCACGGCTTTTGTCGCTTGAGAGCAACCCACCTCAAGCCTTTGAGAGAGAAATCCTTGCGAGGACAAAGCCCAAATACCCGAGCCAAAGAGTGTTAGGCATCATGAAGTCTTTCGTCTCAAGGACTCAAGACTTATTACACTTGAGGACTGTGGAATCCTCCAGCCGGTTAGGCGTCGCGTTTGAGCATCCAAGAGTCATTGTGGATTGCCGTGAACGGAAGTGTGAAGGTTCGAAGTCTACCTTGAAGACTTACCAGAGTGATTGGGCGAGGACTGTGTGTCCTTAGCTCAAGGGAATAAGGTGAAGACGCGGTCTTCGAGTTGAATCTCAGCCTCCCTAACTCGGACGTGACAGCTTGTCACAAAGAATCGAACTGGTCCAACAAATCCTGTGTCTTCAACAAGTGACTGGTTCTATCCTCTCCCTCCCTTCACTTAGAGTTTGTCTTCGTGAAGTCATTGCCTATTAGTCGTACCTGTTTGACTTCATTGCTTGACTACTATCGTTGGTTGGCTTCATACTATCTTCCATCCTGATCCTTACTACTAAGCTGCTATAGTCTTTGTACATTCACATTACTCCATACTTGACTATGGTTTGCTTGTTGTAGTTTATCTTCCGCTGCATATCAATTAGGTCATTTCTATTGTTTGTCTTCGAAACTTCTACGTTTTGAATACTTTCATAAAAATCGCCTATTCACCCCCCTCTAGTCGATAACTAGCAATTTCAATTGGTATCAGAGCAAGGTACTCCCTTGTTCTGTATGATTCAGTTTAACCACCTGGAGTTTTAGCTATGTCGACTGCAGGGATAATCAAAGTCTCCGCTGCTTGCCCGTGTTCGATGGAACTGAATATCCCTTATCGAAGAATAAGATGCGATGCATCTTGAAGCCATTGATGTCGACGGTATGTCGTCAAGAACGACGCTCCCAAAACTGGTGAAGGTGTCACCCTGTTGATGTCAAGAAGTTCATTCAATCGACTCTCACGCAAAGAACATCATCTGTGGTCATCTCGACCAAAGGACGTATGGACGTGTGGAGTGCTCGAAACGCCGCTTAGTCTGGGACTGGCTATCCAAGGTCAACGGCGCCTCAACCCGGAGAGATCAAAGGACCAGTGTTCTTCGCAACCTCTTCAACCGCTTCAAGAGAAACGACAATGAAAATGTCCAGCTCACGCTTGATCGCCTCACCAACATCACAAATGAGCTTCGTGCTCTCGGCGCCACTGAGATTACCAAGCATGAAGTCGTCAAGACACTACTGAGATCTCTTGACAGCTCCTTTGACACCCTTGCCCTCATGATACAAGAATGCCCTGACTTCAAGACACTCGATCCGTCTGATATACTTGAGAGGCTTAACACACATGAGATCCAGCTTTCTGAGAAAAGAGATATCTATGGTCCCAACTATGGACGAACTCGCGCTTTGAAGGCAAAAGTTGTTTCCTCATCTGAAGAAGAATCTGACTGCAGTTCTGATGATCCTGAAGACATTGGAAAGGAACTTGCTTTGCTTGTGAAGAAGTTCCAGAAGTTCACTAAGAAGAAGGGCTTCAGAAAGTCTTCACGATCTAGCTCAAGAAATGATGAAGCTTCCACTCATGACAACAAGAAGAGAACATGTCACAAGTGCAAGAAACCTGGACACTATATATCTGAGTGTCCACAGTGGGACAATGAGAAGAAGAAGAAGAAGAAGAGCAAGGAATATGATTCTGATGACAAGAAGAAGAAGAAATCTTAAAAGTCTTCTTCCAAGTCCTCATCAAAGTCTTCATCTCATAAGAAGAGCTCATCTGGCAAGGCTCGTGCTTTTGTTGGCAAGGAAATGGATTCAGAGGAGAAGTCTGCTTCTGAGGAGGCGGAGGTGGAGTCTGAAGAGGAGTCCGACCCTGGTTGTCGGTGTACTAGAGTAGGGTACCCTATTACCCGAACTCGTGCACCGGACAGTTGCAGCACCCCACGGCGGCCCGGCCCGATGGCCGCTTAAGATCCACAGCGGCTCCCTTGGAGCCATTCAAGAACAAAGAAGTTAAGACCCCGCAAGAGGAGCTTGCCGAAGGCCACTCTGGGGCATAAAGGAATAAGGCCCGCAAGAGGAGCTTGCCGGGAAGGCTTGGCGGGCGCTTAAAACCCCAAGCATGACAAGATTCCCGCCGCCGCAAGGCGCTTGCCGGGCGGGCGACCTCTTCGCCTCCGCTCCAGCTCACCCGCCAACGTGTCACCACGGGCTCTCCCAAGGACGCGTGTCGGGCTGTGCAGCCAGCAGGAGAGAAGCGACAAACAGCGCTACGACAAGCCACCATCGTGGGCGGACGGAGGCGCACTTAACGTCCTCGCAGTAATCGTTAGGGCGCACCGAGACGGCATTGATGACTCTTGTCCCTTGCCCAGGTAGTTAGGTATAGGTTATCTTGACACCGTATATAGCGGTGTACCAACCTAGGTTATTACCATTGTAACCTTGTCTACTTGCCATATGTGGTAACCCCTTGAGCCTATAAAAGGAGGGCCGGGGCAACGAGAAAGGGTTCGGTTCGCCCAGCTCGATGAAGACGACACCCACGCTTAGGTCTTGTAGCCGCATTGCTCCCTAGCAAGAACACAAGATAATCCACAAAGCAGCAAGAGGAGTATTATCTCTCCGGAGAGCTCCGCTGGGTAAAATCGCTTCGTGTGCATCGCCCGACCCGCTTCTTTGTGCGGTCTCCGCCCCCTCAAACCACGGCGATCCAGGTCCCAGAGGTGCTCGGGGGCACGATCAACATCCTTCCCCGACATCTTTGGCGCGCCTGTAGGGGCGCCGAGGCTGTGTGAACTCGGTCCGCGGTCGACTAGCAACCCATCGACGTCTTCGTCGACATGGCGCCAAGAAGAAGCCTTCGCAGCAGCTGAGCCGTCAAGGTCGAATCCACCACCACCGGGCCGCCAGCGGTGGGGAAACGTTAGCGGAGGGACCGCGCCATCGAGGAGCCCACGATGCCGCCAGGTCCAAGGACAACACGGCGCGTCGGCGTCAAGGCCCGAAGTTCGCACTCGCCGCCCTTCGTGGTGGCGCGGATGACAGCGCCATGATGCCCGCGCCACATACGCCATTGATCAAGGCCAAGCGGAGGATCCCGAGGCCCTCGAGAACCGCATGCGCCAAGATGCGCAGACGAGGGGTACGGACCCTAGGGCGGATGCTGCTCCTCCTAACTTGGTTAGGAGTCCGAGCATATCCCGTTCTTCGCTCCGCACGCCTTGCCGCCAACCACACCAGCGAAGCCTTGGCAAGAGCTCAACTACTCCTAGATTACCCTCCAACGGCCGATAAAGTCGACGAATGGAGGGCCACAATTCAGAGTCTAATCGGCTTCGCTAACGGCGACGCCCCACGGCAACAAGTGCTTCACAGCCGCGACGGGCGACAAAGCACGAGCCGATGGCGACGAGACTTTGCGGGGTGCACCCACCAGACACTCCCTTCCGAAGGCTAAGATCGCCAACTCACCGGATCCACCTCGACAGCGACTCCACGGGCGCCGCCGGATCCACGAGCTCGCCGCGACCAACGCTAAGTTCTTCGAGCGGCAAGAAGAGGCTTCGAACCCGAATCGAAGCGCCAAGAGAAGCGCGCCAATCGACCAACGCGCGGGCCCACCGTCGATATGCATGCGCCAGGGGAACCAGCGATTTGTCAGACGCTGTGGGTTGCCCTGCTCACTCGTGAGCTGCTGCAAGTCCGTGGCCCGACAAGAAGAACTTCAAACCGGATGTGCCGGAGAAGTACGACGGCAGGACACATCCATCGGAGTTCCTCAGCATCTACACCATCGCGGTGCAAGCTGCGGGGGGACGAGACGACAAGATCCTCGCCAACTACTTCCCCTTGGTGCTCAAGCCAAACGTCAGATCTTGGCTCATGCACTTGCCGGATGGCTCTATTTCTTCTTGGGCAGATTTGTGCCACCAGTTTGTTGGCGCCTTCACAGGCGGCCACAAGCCTCATGGCCAGGAGAGTGACCTCCACCTGCTTGCCCAGAAGGAGGGGGAGTCTCTGCGCAAATTCATCCAGAGATTCAGTCGGGTACACTATAACATCCTAGAAGTCCACCCTGCTGCAGTGATTAGTGCATTCCATCAGAATGTGCGAAATCGCAGGATGAGGGAGGAAATGGCGATGTGCAAAGTGAAGGACGCGTGAAGCTCACGCCTCGGCCGACAAGTGTGCACGCTGAAGAAGGAAGAAGGCCTCGAGGAGAGAGTGTGGGAGCAGAGTCTGACAAGGAGGGACCGCCTGACAAGGAATAGCCGGCAAGAGAACAACAGGAGGAAGAAAAGCCAAGAAGTACTAGTTGTCGAAAGCAGTCCGCAAGGATGGTGCCGCCAACCAAGCCAAGGTCGGTGGTCCGCAAGGAGGTTGCCGCTGACACCGACCGCCAAGCATGGCGGCCACGACAAGCCCGGCAGCTCCAACAAGCAAGATCGCAAAATCCACCGCACTAAGGGCCATGATCTCCAGAGCTGCAAGAAAGTCGAGCAGCTTGTTGAGCTACGTAAAGCTGAATACGAAGCGGCGTGGACAAGGAGAAAGCCCAAGAAGGTGCAGGTGCAGCAAGTAAAAGAGACCCGGTCGGGGAGGACGCGTGCAAGGCCAAGCAGCGGCAAGAGAGAGACCTCCCGTGGCCGCCACCAGGAAGAAGATGAAGATGAAGATGACTAGGATTATGAAGATGATGAAGCTGATGAGCAGGAGTTTCAAAAGGCAACGGAGGTCCTTTGCATAGACGGTGGTGCGTCTCTGCATACCTCACACCGCCAACTCAAGCAATGGATGCATGAGGTCAATGCAGCAGAGCCATCCATAGAGTCACGCAAACCTCTGAAGTGGTCCAGCACGCCCATCATCTTTGACATTGAGGATCACCCTGATCGCATCACTGCGGTCGGGTGTTTGCCGATGTTGGTCTCACCAACCATCCGCAACCTCAAGGTCACAAAGATGCTGGTTGACGGCGGGGCCGGCCTGAATTTGATCTCCTCCACAGTGCTCCAGAAACTTCAAATCTTTGACAGCGAGCTCGAAGAAACTGGTACTTTCCAAGGAATCAACCCAGGAAGGAGCAAGCCCAAGGGGAAGATCACGTTGCCGGTAACCTTCGGCAGTGAGCTCAACTTCAGAACTGAGAGGGTCACGTTCGACGTTACCGATTTCCCATTGCCCTACAATGGCATACTTGGCCGTCCGACACTCGCCAAGTTCATGGCCGCTTCTCACTACGCATACAACCTACTCAAGATGCCCGGCCCGATAAGTGTCATTTCTGTCCACGGCGACAAGAAGGATGCACTTATCTGCGCCGACAAGATTTACCGGGATGCAGCAGCCGCGACAGATAGCAAACCACTTACCGCTGGAGCTCCCGGGGCGAAGAAGACCACCAGGTCCGGCAAGAGCTCTGTTGCCCACTCCGGCAAGCGCACCTCTTCGGAGTGCTGCGCTACCGTCGAGGACGCACCATCGAGCTCCACCGCAAGTGCAACAAGACGATGGCAGCTCCGCCAAGACCAAGAAGGTGTCCGCCCGAGGGAGGGCGGACTGGTGGTACCAACACCATCGGTGCCACGCTTGATCCTAAATAGGAAGGCGAGCTCGTTGCTTTCCTGCGGGCGAATGTCGATGTGTTTGCATGGCAACCATCGACATCCCGGTGTTCCTGGAAAGTAATTGAGCACCACCTAGCTGTCTGTCCTCACGCGCGGCCCGTCAAGCAAAAAGTTAGAAAAGCAGCAGTGGGCGCCAAGAATTCATAGCGAAGAGATCAAGAAATTGGAAGCAGCAGGGCTTGTCGAGGAGTCTCCACCCCACGTGGTTGGCCAATCCGGTGGTGGTGCGCAAGGCTAATGGGAAATGGAAACTTTGTATTGACTTCACGGACGTTAATAAAGCTTGTCCCAGGACCCATTTCCCTTGCAGCGATCGACCAGATTGTTGACTCCACGGTGGGTGCGATCCGCTTCGTTTCTCGATGCATATTCAGGATATCATCGATCTTCATGGCAGAAGAGGATGAAGAAAACCGCATTCATCACACCATGTGGCACGTACTGCTTTATACGGATGCCTTTCGGTTTGAAGAATGCTGGTTCAACCTTTGCAAGGGTAGTCCATGATGCTTTTGGACCACAGATACACAGAAATGTAGAAGCCTACATGGATGACATAGTGGTCAAGAGCAAGGACAGAGCGACTCTGATTCAGGATTTGGATGAGACGTTTGCAAACCTGCGCAAGATCAACCTCAAGCTCAACCCCGAGAAGTGCGTGTTTGGAGTCCCTTCCGGCAAGCTTCTCGGGTTCTTTATATCTCAGCGAGGAATTGAAGCCAATCCCGACAAGATCAAGGCCATCGAGCAGATCGAAGCACCAAAACGCGTCAAGGATGTCAGGAAACTTGCCGGTTGCGTGGCTGCTCTCAGCGAGTTCATCTCTAAGTCTGCTGAGCGCTACCGCCGCTTTTTCAAGATTTTGAAAAGGCAGGTCCAATGAAATGGACTCGAAGCGGAGGATGCGCTGCAGGACTTGAAGGATACTGTCCTCCACTCCAATACTTGTCGCACCTAAACCGCAAGAGAAGTTGCTTTCTGTACATAGCGGCGACCAATCAAGTGGTTAGTGCTGCGTTAGTAGCGGAGAGGAGGCGGATGATGAGCCGCAACCGAGACAGGTGCGTCCAGCGACAAGCGGGGGTTTCCCCGTCAAGCTCCGGTCCCGGATAACGACGGATCAGCGCAAGGTTGCGACAAGATACGGAAGAAGATGGTGCGAGGCCCGGTCTACTTTGGCGGTTCCCTCGCGAGGGGCTATATCAAAGGTACTACGGCGTGCAGAAGCTGCTTTTGGCCTGCTCATGGCCTCGAAAGCTGCGCCATTACTTCCAAGCACATAAGATAACAGTAGTCACTCGCTTTCCGCTGAAGAGGATTTTGCAAAACCCGTAGCAACAGCAGGATTGTTGAGTGGGCTTTGGAATTGTCAAGCTTTGGTCTTAAGTTCAAAGCACTTCAACTATCTGAGCAGGGCATTGGCATAATTCATAGCAGAGTGGACGCCAACGCAGGATGAAGAGATTCCGAAACGAGCATCCCGCCAAGGAGGCAAATAAAGAGTGGCTGTTGTACTTTGATGGTGCTTTCGCTGCAAGGCGCCCGGTGTGGCGTGTTGCTCATCGCACCCACCGGAGAGCACCTCAAGTACATAGTCCAGATGCACTTTCCCAAGGAACAAGCAACAAACAATACTGCAGAGTATGAAGGCTTGCTTGCCGGTCTCAGGATTGCTGTGGACCTTAGGATCAAGAAGCTCATTGTCAGGGGAGACTCACAACTTGTCGTCCGCCAAGTAAATAAGGATTACCAGAGTCCGTTGATGGAAGCCTACGTCGATGAAGTGAGGAAGCTGGAAGAGCACTTTGAAGGCCTGCAAATGGAACACATTCCAAGAGCACAGAATGATATAGCTGATGGCCTCTCCAAATGTGCCGCACTTAACTTGCCTGTGGAACCAGGGATTTTTGTGCTCAAGCTGACTCAGCCAACCGTGGCACCATCAAAGGATGAGAGCAAAAGAGAAAATTGGTTTCCGCGACTACTTCCCGCAGAGCTCTCAAGCCGCCGCCAAGAAGGTCCCTAAAACCAACGCAAATATCATCGAGGAGCAGTCTGCTTCGACAAACCACGCAGTTTGTATCGTTGAAGAACGCTCCCGACAAGCTTAGCTCCGGCAAGCTTGACGGGATCATCGACTCGGCGGACCAGCGGGACCTTGCCCGAGAAGCTGATGGTCCCGGATGATGAATGAGCCTTTAGTCCTTGTTGTCGAGCCACAGGCTCCGACATGGGCACAGCAGATCGTCCATTTCCTTCAGACGGAGAACTTCCCAAGAGCAAGAAGAAGCGGAAAAGTAGCCCGGCGGTCAAGTATGTACCAGTTTGTTGACAACATCCTATCGTAAGAAGACTCAACGGAGTGAAATTGAAGTGTATTTGCGGGAAGATGGACATGCTGTTGGCAGAGAGATACGGAGGCATATGTGGTCACCACATTGGCGCAAGAGCACTTGCCGGCAAAGCTTTCCGGCAAGGTTTCTTCTCGCCGAAGCCCTCCGGGATGCAACCGCACAAGTAACCAAGTGTGAAGCGTGCTGGCCCATTCAAAACAGAGACACCAGCCAGCTCAAGCTCTCGGGACGATCCCTTTATCCTGGCCCTTCTCGGTCTGGGGGCTCGACATCCTCGGCCCCTTCCCCCGAGCTGTCGGGGGCTTTGAGTACTTGTACGTCGCAATCGACAAGTTCACAAAGTGGCCGGAAGTGGAACCAGTGAGGAAGGTGACAGCACAGTCAGCCGTCAAGTTCTTCAGGTCAATTGTTTGCCGTTTTGGGATTCCTAATCGGATCATCACCGACAACGGCACGCAGTTCACGAGTCGCACCTTCATGCAATACGCCCAAGATCTTGGCGCCAAGATCTGCTTTGCTTCCGCTGCTCATCCGAGAAGCAACGGTCAAGCGAGAGAGCAAACGCTGAAGTGCTGCGAGGACTCAAGACCAGAACTTTCGACAAGGCTGCGCAAGTGAGGAAGGAACTGGATCGAGGCTGCTGCTGGTTCTTTGGTCGATCAGACGACGCCAAATCGAGCCACTAGCCGACACCCTTTGCTCTAGTCTACGGAGCAGAGGCAGTTCTCCCACGGAACTCAGATCTGGGTCACCTCGAGTGCTCGCTATGATGAGTTTGAGCAAGAGCAGCTGCGACAAGATGACGGCGCTGCTCCTCGAGGAAGATCGCCTTTAGGCTCTTGTACGAGCTGCTCGTTACCAGCAAGCTTTGCGCCGCTACCATAGCCGCAGTTAATGCCGAAGCTTAGAGGAAGGCGACCTTGTTCTTCGCGCGCTCAATCCGCCAAGAGTCCCAACAAGTTGGCGCTTGAAGTGGGAAGGCCCTTATCGGGTAAAACGAGTCACTAGGCCCGCGCTGTCCGCCTTTGAGACCAAGACGGCTTTCCGTGAGCAATTCCTAGAACATAGAGCATCTTCGCAAGTTTTACCCATGAGGCGCGGTTGCGGAACCTGCTCGACAACCAACCTTTTGTACAAGTCTTGCCGCTGTTGCATGTAATCCTTTGTACAAAGCCGGGCGCAGACCCCGTGCATCAGTAAAGCCTATGGTTGCGCACATTTTTGTTAATGCATGCTCTCATAGTCATATAGGCATGTGGTTACTAACATCTTGTGCAGCACCCACACCCGGTAAGCGATAATGAGCCATTAGGCTTCACAACTATCTTTTTCTCTTCTTTCTTCTCAAACAAGAAGGAGGTTCATCCACCCACAAGTTAACCGGGGGGAGAGGAGGAGAAGATAGTGGTGCGGGCATCGCTCGAGGAACTGTCGCCTTGCCGGAAGACGGACAACAGAAAAGCTAAGTTGCTAAGTTTAAGCGACCAGTTTTAAATTTTTGAGTTATCTTCCTCGAACGATAAGTACCTTGTATGGAAAACTCGTGCGCTGGAGGAACCAAATCGCATTGGTCGCACCCTTATTTTGTTTCGAGTCCGCTCAACAGCTTTAAGTGAGCTGCGACTAGTCCATGACGAGGTTGCTTGCCGGTAGCGACCCGCCAGCAGGCTGCTGAAGTTCCGCTTTTCGGCGCTCATGCAAGGGTGCTCGCACCGCAAGTTTCCTAAAAGCGTGGGGTAAAAACATACAAGGGAAGAAATCGAGTAAAGGAAATAACGTTGCATTCGACTGCCTAAGATAGTATATATTGCAAAAATAACCTATCATGGCACTAGCTAAATTGTCCTCGGAACTGAAATAGCAGCTAAGAGAAGAAAGGTGCACGGCGCCCAAGCCACGGCAAGCTAGAGTTGCCGGGGCGCATGCAAGCCAGATTACCGGGTCCGCAGCGAGCCGAGTTGCCGAGGCTGCGGTATCGAGATAATCCTTTCGCCCTTCGTCGAACTTCCCTCTTTCATTAAAACATTCTACTCGGATACAAGTTGTGGAGAGTGAAAAACATGAAAGAGAGGATTACAAGTTCTTAAATGCGATAAGGCCGAAGGCTTACAAATTAAAAAGATAAGATGCCCGTAATCCCTTTTCTGTCCCTATCTTCGGAGGTAGGTTAAGGAGGCGGAAGGGAAAAGGAGCGCCTACGCTGAGCTACAGGTGCCGAAGGCACCAAGAGAACATGCCGGGCTCTCCGAGGCTTGACGGGATGGCGTCGACGGAAGCAGAGCTCAAGACGGGCGGCAGGACGCCAAGACTGCCGAGGGCACTACGCCTCAGACTCCGGCTTGAAGGCCTTGTCGCCATCCTCTTCCCTTCCGCAGCCTCCCGCGCCAGCCACCCAAGGAGACGACCCGGGGAGTTCAAGGCGCCGCGACGCGGATGATGGGGTCGCCGGTGACGCGCAGAGCGGCGCTCGACAACTAGTCGGGCCCGCTACCTCGCTGGCGCTGTCGCTCTCCTCCTCGTCCTCTCGCTTGAGGAGGAATCGTCGCATCGGAGGAGCTATCCACGCAGCACTCGCCCGAAAGTGCCAAGATCCCAAGACCTTGACGGAGAGGAGGTCACCTCCATTAACTTAAATGGAGGTAAACCCCGCCAAAGAAGTTGTGGATGCAGGCGAACGTCTTCCACCCACGATCAAGGTACATCACATTAGGGCTGGGAATGGCAACGCGACTCGCGTGCCGCTGATCCCACAGCCCCTCACGTAACCTCAACGCCTTGGGCGGATCCGACTCCATCGCCATCGCGAACGGGCTGGAAGCCGAGACGACGACGAGGCGCCGCGCAGCTTGACGAAGAACCTGCAAGGGTCGCCCCCGTATGGACCGGCCAGCAGGGAAAGGAGTCGCGGGCGGGCGGAGGCGGCGCGCCGCCCGCCCGCCTCTTCCCCGAAGCACCTCGGGCTCGTCCACAGCCTCGCCCCGGGAGGAACCGCCGACGGAGGCGGAGACGGCGACCGCCTCGCCCGCCTCTCCTCGGGCTCCTCGGCCTCGCCCACGACTCGCCTCCCTCTTCCCCTCGGGCTGGCTCAGCCATCACGGGCGTGGGATTGGGAGGGTGCGGCGCTCCACTGCGACCCTCGCTGCCACCGACGAAGAACCAAGGTTCCCTTTCTCCATGGGGAATGGGAGAAAGGGAGCAAGAAGCTGAAGGAGGAAGGATGGAGAATGCGGCCTGCGTTCCCCTTCCGCCCCTCTTAAAAGAGCAAGGTGGGGCTCGGCCGCCCTTTCGGCGAATCGAGGCGCAGGAAGAGCAGGGAATCAGGGCAGACCCGCTGCCTCTGCTCGCAACGGCCAAGTTTCCCACTTCCACCGCCCGTGACCCCGAGTGCATGGGAACCACGTGGCAGAGACGCAGAACTGAGGCGACAGATGAAGCGACCTCACACGCCGCCCACTTCACCCACAACGCCACAATTAACGCTGCCGTTCTGAGAAACGCGTTGGCGCGTGCCGTTGTGGGGGACGTGGTGGGTCCAAGGCGAGTAACGGCGTAATCAAGGCCACGCGCGCCCGTGCACTGTTTTGGGCCTGGCCCAACAGAGCTTGGCGCCGTGTGTGGCCCAGGCCCGGGGGCTCCTGTCGGTGTACTAGAGTAGGGGTACCCTATTACCTCGAACTCGTGCACGGACAGTTGCAGCACCCCATGGCGGGCCGCCTGATGGCCGCCAAGATCCACAAATGCTCCCTTGGAGCCATTCAAGAACAAAGCAGTCAAGACCCCGGCAAGAGGAGCTTGCCGGGAAGGCCACTCAGGGCACAAAGGAAAGAAGGCCCCGGCAAGAGGAGCTTGCCGGGAAGGCTTGGCGGGCGCTAAAACCCCAAGCATGACAAGATTCCCGCCATGGCAAGGCGCTTGCCGGGGCGGGCGACCTCTCTTCGTCTCCGCTCCAGCTCACCCGCCAACGTGTCACCACGGGGCTCTCCCAAGGACGCGTGTCGGGGGGCTGTGCAGCCAGCGGGGAGTAGCGACAAACAGCGCTGACAAGCCACCATCGTGGTGGACGGAGGCACACTTAACGGTCCCTGTTGCACTGTTCGGGCGACCGAGACGGGCATTGATGACTCTTGTCCCTTGCCATCAGAGTTAGGTATAGGTTACTGTACATTGTACATAGCGGTGTACCAACCTAGGTTATTACCATTGTAACCTTGTCTACTTGCCATATGTGGTAACCCCTTGAGCCTATAAAAGGAGGGCCGGGGGCAACGTAGAAAGGGTTCGGTTCGGCCCAGCTCGATAGAAGACGACACCCACGCTAGGTCTTGTAGCCGGCATTGCTCCCTAGCAAGAACACAAGATAATCCACAAAGCAGCAGTAGGAGTATTATCTCTCCGGAGAGCTCCGAAGCTGGGTAAAAATCCGCTCGTGTGCATCGCCTCGACCCGCTCTTTGTGCGATCTCCGCCCCCCTCCGAACCACGAAGGGATCCAGGTCCCGTAGGTGCTCGTGGGGGCACGATCAGCATCCTTCCCCCCGACACAGGTGTTGCAAGTCTGGCTCTAGCCACAGCCTATGTTGCCAAGTCCATCTTCAACACTGAAGACAATGACTTCCAGACCAACGCTGAAGCTGATGACAAGGACGACCCTGCTCCCACCTACTGCTTCATGGCACGTGGTGCCAAGGTAAAATCACGTGATTCTTACTTTCAAACATCAAGTGAAGATGACTCTGATTGTGAATCCAAGCCAAGCTACAAAACACTTGCTAAAATTGCAACTGAACAACAAAAAGCTATGGAACATACTCAAAAACTGTTAGACAAAAGCGACGACCTGTTGGACGCGGAAATGACACGTTCACAATCCTTAGTTGAAGACATAAAAAATCTTCATGCTAAGTACCAAGAACTTGAAAGTTGTCATGAAACGCTCTCAACCACTCATGAAAAGCTCTCCTATGATTATCTTCAAAGGAAGCAAGAGCTTGAGAAATTGAGAGCGGCTCATGAAGATCTTCAAAAGAGAATGAGTCACTTAGCTCAGCAGATTAGTCCCACTCGGGATGGATTTGAACCACCATGTCTAAAATGCCTTGGCGTGATATCGCTACCTCATTCTTGAATGTTCCACTGCTGCTACTGTTGCATTGTCTTCAACTACTGATGTGCTAACTAAGCCCTCTGCGGAGGATACCACTACTATTGCTGATGAAAATGCTAGGTTGAAGACATTGCTTGAAACAGGGATGTATAAAAGTCTGAAAGGACATCGGACACTCTGCGATGTCCTCAAAAGCAGATTCGAACCAAACCCTACGAAAGAGGGTGTTGGGTTCGAGAGGAAAATGAATGTTGATGGTTCCTCTTTGGAAGTCCAGGCGGTATCCCAAAACTACATGGGTTGCTGCAAAGGGACCTTGATGGATCCATCCACCTTATCTGGCTTTACTGTGCTAATCATATTATCATTGATGAATCCTTGATGCAAACTATAAGTTGTTCAAGAATCAGAATGGTGAAGTGTTTGCGGTATATTGGTACTAACTGCAGGAATGGACCACCTATGAAGAAGATCTGGTTCCCAAAGTTGTCTTGAGAATCTTCCGGTGAATGTGATCATGACACCACGGGATGAAGACAAACCCCGGACCTAAGGCGTCATATGGTCCAAAGGCTTCAAGCAGACAGAGGACTCACAGAGTCACCCTAACGCCAATGTTTTGCAGGAAACCATACTCAAACTTATGAATATGGCGTGTGTCTTCAAACCGCTATGTTCATAGAACTAAGAACTTTACCTTATTCATATGAGTATCATTCATCTCTGCAAGGCTATTTGCTAGGGCTCCAAAGCGAAGTTCTCGGATGCTGCACTTAGACTCATTGCTTCTAAGCCACCCTCGAAGATGTGGGTGGTTAAGAAGAATTAACTTTCTTTTGCAGGGAAGGGTCTCCAGCCGAAAATCAAAGGCGTCTGATGCTATTGCTGGGGACCTAAAACATCTTGTAGGGCGCAAGATCAAATGCCCAAATGGTCTAACTATGTATTTTGTTCCTGAATTGTTTGCCATATCTTGATTTGAGCTTCAATAATCCTCTTACCCGTCAAATGTTTGTGCTTCACAATACTCTTGGTGAAGCCTATCCCCCTAACTGTACTGTAGGGTATGCCACCTCATGCTTCAGAATGGATTATGGACAGCGGATGCACTAATCATATGACTGGTGATCGAAGTCTTCTCATGGACTCAACCTTACGTCCATCAGACAAGAGTCACATCACATTTGCTGACACTGGTAAAAGCAAGTCTTTGAAGGGTATCGGAAAGATGATCTATACATGGTAGATTTCTCGGCCAGGTCCTGACTTGCGTATGCCTTCTTGCAAAAGCTTGAATCTTGGCTCGGCATCGGAGGCTGGGGCATGCTGCCATGAGGAACTTAAACACACTCGCCAAGAAGAATCATGTCATAGGCATCGAGGGTGTCAAGTTCAAGAAGGATCATTTGTGTGGTGCCTGCGAAGCTGGAAAGATGACTAGGGCAAAGCACCCCTCGAAGACAATCATGACTACATCTCAACCCTTCGAGCTGTTACACATGGACTTATTTGGCCCTACTCACTACTCTACCCTCACAACAACTGCTTGTCTCTATGGCCGTCATTGTTGATGACTACTCAAGATATACATGGGTGCACATAATTCTCTACAAGGCTGAAGTGCAAGATGTCTTGAGGCGCTTCGCCAATCGAGCCATGACCAATTATGGCGTCAAGATCAAGCATATCGAAGTGACAACGGCCTTGAGTTCAAGAACACCGGACTTGATCTTTATCTGGATACAATGGGAATCACTCATGAGTTCTCGCTCCATACACACCTCGGCAAAATGGCATCGAGAGGCGCAAGAACAGAACCCTCATTGAGATGGCTCAACAATGCTCGGCGAGTACAAGACACCAAGAAAGTTCGGCTGAAGCTCTTGATACAACATGTCACGTCATCAACCGTGTTTACATCCATAAGCTTGAACAAAACATCCTATGAGCTCCTTCTCGCAAGAAGCCAAATGTCGCCTACTTGAGTATTTGGAGCAGGTCTTTGGATCAAGGATCCCCATCACAAGTCAAAATTTGCACCTAAAGCTCATGAAGGCTTCATGCTCGATTCTGAAAGGACTCGCACTCTTCAGAGTCTTCAACCTCTATCTCTACAAAATCGTCGAAACTGTGGACGTGCGATTTAATGAAACCAATGGTTCACAAAAGAGCTCCTGCCAAGTACACTAGACGAAGCTCCGCCCAATGAATCTATCAAGCTGATGGGGCGGTGAAATCATGCCTCTGAAGCACAGCTTGAAGAGGAACTTATCATTTCTGCACCTAACCAAACTGAAGACAATGCTCAGACTGAAGACAATCCTCCCAATGATGACAATGATCAACAAGAGCAAAGTCTTCGTCCAGTTCATCCTCGAGTTGTAAATGAAGTACAAATTGAGAAGATAATTGATAGCATTAATGCACCTGGTCCACTTACTCGCTCAAGAGCAACACAGCTAGCAAATTTCTGTGGGCACTTTTCTTTTGTGTCAATATCAGAAACCAAGAAAGTAGCTAAAGCCTTTACGGAACCTGAATGGATACAAGCTATGCAAGAAGAACTTCAACAGTTCAAGCTGAACAATGTGTGGGAACTTGTCAAGCGTCCTGACCCTCGCAAGCACAACATTATTGGCACAAAATGGATATATCGACACAAGCAAGACGAGCATGGTCAAGTCGTCAGAAACAAAGCACGTCTTGTGGCTCAAGGATATACTCAAGTTGAAGGAATTGACTTCGATGAAACATTTGCTCCTGTGGCTAGGCTTGAAGCTACTCGCATATTGCTAGCCTATGCTAACCACCACAACATCTTGCTATATCAAATGGATGTGAAGAGTGCATTTCTCAACGGCAAAATTGAAGAAGAAGTATCGTCGCTCAACCACGGCTTTGAAGATCCAAAACATCACGATATGGTGTATAAGCTAAACAAAGCATCAGATGGCCTCAAACAAGCTCCTCGCGCTTGGTATGATAACGATCAAAGACTTCTGAAGAGCAAAGGCTTCAAACCTGGATCCTCGATCCACACTCTTCACGAAGACATATGATGGTGAACTGTTTGTGTGCCAAATATATGTGGATGACATTATCTTGGCTGCACCAACCAGAAGTATAGTGATGAGTTTGGATACATGATGCAAGACCAATATCGAGATGTCCATGATGGGTGAGCTGAAGTTCTTCCTTGGTCTTCAAATTAAATCGACAAAGGAATGGCATCTTCATATCTCAAGAAAAATACCTCAAAGATTGTCTGAAGAAGTTTGGAATGCAAGATTGCAAAGGTTACTGCAAGTGCTAGTTATCGACTAGAGGGGGGGTGAATAGGAGATTTTTAGGAAAGTCTTCAAAACACGGATGTTTGAAGACAAACAATAGAAATGACCTAATTGATATGCAGCGGAAGATAAACTACAACAAGCAAACCATAGTCAAGTATGCAATAGCATTGAAAGTACAAGACTAATAGCAGCTTGGTAGTAGGATCAAGATGGAAGATAGTGAGAAGCCAATCAACAAAAGTAGTCAAGCAATGAAGTCAAACAGGTATGACAAATAGGCAATGACTTCACGAAGACAAACTCTAAGTAAGGAGAGGAGAAGATAGAACCAGTCACTTGTTGAAGACACAGATTTGTTGGACCAGTTCGATTCTTTGTGACAACTGTACATCTGGTTAGGGAGGCTGAGATTCAACTCGAGAAGACCGCGTCTTCACCTTATTCCCTTGAGCTAAGGACACACAATCCTCGCCCAATCACTCTGGTAAGTCTTCAAGGTAGACTTCGAACCTTCACAGACTGCGTTCACCGGCAATCCATAATGACTCTTGGATGCTCAGAATCGCGACGCCTAACATTTGGAGGATTCATAGTCCTCAAGTGTAATAAGTCTTGGTCACAGCATGAAAGACTTCAATGATGCCTAACACTCTTTGGCTCGGGTGTTTGGGCTTTGTCCTGCAAGGATTTCTCTCTCAAAGGCTTGAGGTGGGTTGCTCTCAAGCGACAAAAGCCATGCACTAACTCCGAGCAGCCACCAATTTATGGTGTAGGGGTGGGCTATTTATAGCCACTAGGCAACCCGACCTGATATGTCCGAAATGACCTACAGGTCACTAAGGAACCGACACGTGTTCCAACGGTCGATTTCAAAACACACGGCAACTTTACTTGGGCTACAAGCAAAGCTGACTCATCCAGCTCTGGATAAGTTTTGCTCTCATTGTCTTCGCTCGAAGACATAGGATTTGGGTTGAGCATCACTTCAGTCATTCTGACTTTGATCACTTGGACCCCACTTAACAGTGCGGTGGTTCCTATGACTCAACAAAGAAGAAAAGGAAACAACGAAACGACACAGTCTTCGCGCTCCATAGTCTTCACTCAATGTCTTCTCATGTCATAGTCTTCAATGTGAATATCTTCACATGCCACCATTGTCGTCAATGTCTTCATACATTTTTAGGGGTCATCTCCGGTAGGTAAACCGAATCAATGGGGACACTACCTGCGTTATCCTGCAATTCTCACAAACGCATTAGTCCCTCAACCACATTTGTCGTCAATACTCCAAAACCAACTAGGGGTGGCACTAGATGCACTTACAATCTCCCCCTTATTGGTGATTGATGACAACCTGGTTGAAGTTTTCAACGGGGATAAAGTATGTGAAATTGTAAAGGATAGTGAATTGTCTTCATAAGTGGCAAAGGCCCCCCCTGAAGATGTGCATATAAGTAGTTTGCTTTTGGAATGCAAATGCACATGGCAGGTTGTACTTGTGGAGATCCTCTTCAACTTATGAAGATAATTCATCATGCATGAAATGATATAACTAAGAGAATGACATGCATAATGAAAATGGGCGTCGTAGAATGATCTAAGTGCGAAGTTATCATCGCACATCGCGGAATTTATCATCGCACTGAGTAAAGCAAATAAGTAGCGAGGCGACCATCGAGTTTAAGTGTTACAACTCAAAGAACCAAATGTATCAAAAGTGAGAGTTGTAAACACTAGGAAAAATATTATGCAACCGCCCTTATGAACCCGCTTGAAGACTATCAAACTCATATGCTTCTCCCCCTTTTGTCAGTAAGGACCAAAAAGGTTTGAAGACATAGAGCATCTACTCGCTTTCATCAGGAGAAGGTGAAGCAGCAGGGTTGTCGTGGTTGTTTGGCGGTGTAGACGAACTTGGTGCAGTGTCGATGCGTGCAGAAGTAGGGGGCGGTGAAGTAGCATCGGCTTCATCATCGATCACTCTGGCATTCACCGTTGCCGTGGAGGAAGAATAGTCAGAGTCTTCAAGTGATGGAGTTCGTCGTAGGACTGCATTCCATGGAGGAGTGGAGTCAAACTTGAAGCGTTCAGTGAAGCCATCATCTTGAAGATCTGCTTACAAGACCGAAAGCAGTGTCAAACTCTTCCATGATCGCCGACAGGTCTCATGAGTGACAAAAGCATTCTTGGTGGCAAGATTTGAATGCGATTGGCGTCCACCAAGAGGCTTTGCATCGGCGCTTGAGCCAGGAGTGATGCTTATCTTTTTTACGATGCGATGCCACAAGAAGTTCTCGGTTATTTAGGACGCGAGAGCGCTTCCGAGGCCTTTGTGCAATAGTGCTCTCAGTAGCTTCAGTTTGCGCACGGTGAGGCAGACGAGTGTTCCCAGCCAGAGGATAGACACGAGATACTGCTTGGATGCCTTCCATGGTTTTTGAGAAGCTATGGTGATCTGCATTCTAAAGACAAAGTGGCGTTTTGGCAGGCTCAGGGTATATGGCTTCAACTGACATATCAACCTCTGGTAGAAAGATCAGATGATTGCGAGCAGAAGGCTGATAGTTGATAGCAGAGTGCATCTTGATGAGGCGCATGACCCATGGAGCATAAAATTTCAGACCAAAAATATCAGATCCAGACGCAGCCAATTGCCGGATGAAGAATTCTTGCGTATTGAAGCTGATGCCATTGAGGATGTAAAAGACCAATGTCTTCATGGCTCCTTCAAGTTTTATAGACGATGAATGCCCTTTGATAGGCCATAGAGTTCGCCTGATGATGTGATATATTGTACGAGGCAGATACTCAAGGTCATCAACAAAGAATTCCTGAGGGTATTCAGCGTCATGTGGCAGAGGCTTCATCATGCTCAACATCTGACTCATGTTGGGTTCTGGCTTATGAAAGATGCTCTCCAGTGCATCGCGATGGAGTTGACAACCAGGTTCAAACAGCTCTCCGGGAGTGGGTAGGCCTGTGAGCTCAATGACGTCAAGAGCTTTGGCTTCATGACGAACATTTCCTGTCATCCACTCGAGAACCCATGTCTTTGTATCTCTGTACTAGCCGCGGACGTGGAGGGTAGCATAGAATTGAAGCAAAAGTTCTTCATTCCAGTGTTCTTTGTCTGTTACGAAGCCGAGCAGACCTGCATCACGAAAGCAATCAAGTGCTTCTTCAATAACAGGGGGTGTAGGGACACGTTCTTCTTCTTCTTGGGTGTCTTCGGCTGATGCAGCCGGATTGTCTTCACCACTTTAAGCCGGACTGGAGACATTCACAGTTGGAGTGGCTTCTGAAAACACTTGACGTGCAACAGGTTGGTGGTGCACTTCTCCTTCTGGAACGCTCGAGAGAGGTACTTGAGGCCTTTGACCTTTGTGAAGCTTGCGTAATGCCGGCGATGCCTTTGGAGATGGAGTTGGCTGGGCCTCAAAGTCTTCCTCTTCTTCTTGTTGTTGGGGAGTACTAGGGGAGTCTTCTGGTTGTGGGTGATCAGCCCATGATGCATCCTGAGCAATTGGTGTCAGAGGACGACCAATGCTGATGAGTTCGCTGTTCGTGAGAACAGGCGATGATACCGGGTTTGGTTCGATCTGAGGAAGAACTTCATCATCTTCAACATTGTCATGATGACCAATGTCTTCAGCAGCGGTGGGATCAACTTCTAGAATGTCTTCAGCTTCATGAGCCTCTGTGGAAGCAGGCTCATGAACTATCATCCGTCGTTCTTGGATTTCAGATGCAGGGTGAATCACAGAAGTAGGTTCAACAACCAAGGGCTCTGTGGGAGCAGCCCGATTCTTCTTGCTTTTGAGTTTCTTCTTGGAGGGAGCACCATCAGAGGCTTCAGGATTTTTCCTTTTTCTGGCTTCAGCCTCAGCAGCCCTCGTCTTCTTCTGTTCAGAAGCGGTTGACCTGACCTTTGGCTTCGAGCCAGTCATGCTGCTTGGGAAGACTATGCGGGATTCTTCCTGCCTTGAAGGTGCAGCTTGGTCAGTTGAAGGCTTCCTTTTCTTTGCAGCCATTCTGGGGCCAATGCCAGGACGGCCAAGAGCCTTGCGCTTCTCAGCCTCATTGTAGGCTAGTACACACTTGTCAGCCAGACTCTTCATGCGCTCACGAGAGCCTCTAGCTTCTTCACGCTTCTTGAGAAAGGCTTCTTTGAGCTCGTGCAGCATGATCTTGAAGTTTTTGACATCTTGCACGCTGAGCGCAGCCATATGCTTCTTGAACTGAGCCTTCTCATAGTCAATCTTATGCTTCAGTTCAACAATGCGCTGAGCAAGAGCTAGCTCAGAAGCAATGGCTCCATTGAAGGAGACGCTGAGGCCAATAGGAAGTTGCAGATCTTCAAAGCTGATATTTGGGGTGTCAAACCACTCATCAATGAAGTGATGGATGATTGCCACATCAAAGAGAGGCAAATTGTTGAAAATTTCTACTTCTTCCTTGCTCTTGATTAGTTGCTCAAGTGCATCATCTGTAAGATCTTCATCGCTGGACAGATCAATGTGCTCTTCGCGCAAAATGGCAGCAGGAGTCAGTGTCAGATAGTATTCTTGACAATTTCCTTTTTCTTCTCCGTCTTCTTGGAGATACGGGATTGATCTTCAGACTGCACACTGGCTTCAGGAGGTGCAGTAGCCAGTGGCTTCACACGTGAAGCTTTTGGAGGAGGAGCTGACTTTGAAGCCTTGACTTTCTTTTGCTTGCGGCTTTGGAGCAGGAGCGGAGAGCGGAGCTGGGGCTTCATCGAGTCGACATCGTCATCGAGTGATCCACTTGTGCACCTTGGACCGCAATGTGAGTGATGAGGCCATCAAGGTTGTAGAAGGGACCGATGACATTGGGTTCAGCATCACGTGAGCCGTCAGCACGGGGAGCAAAGGGACCAGGGTTGAAGTCTAATCCCAATGACTTCTTGTTTTCCTTGGCCGAAGCCTTTGCATGCTGGAAGTTGCGCTTGAAGAGATTATCGTCACGACAGTAGAGCAATGACGTTGGGTCGGCATTCTCAGGCTGAGGTCCATCGGACCATACAAGGATAGAAACCCTATGCAATAGCTTCAACTCTGTTCTTGGGTGGAAGGCCTCGAAAGAGAATATCACCCCAAGGACCTTTGATAGCATTCTTTTCAGCATATTCTTGGGTCACGAACTTGTACTTGAACCATTGTTCAGCCAAATATCGACGAATCCATTGGATTCGCGTCTTGCGCTGATTGTAATTCTCTTCGGGATCTGTCTTGTAAAGCTCTGCGAGGTCATCAGGCATATCTTTTGATGTTCCCTCACGACGCTGTCTGCCACCCTTCCTTACTGATTTCTCTACAGCCATGAACTTCAAACTGAATGGCTTCAACACATTCAAAGGCTTCACAAGCTTTCGCTTGCTGGACAAACAGGAACTGGCGTCGGGAGAGTTAATGTGATGCTGTAAGAATTCTGCAAACGAATGCAGACTATGAGAACCAAGGGATTCTCCCACGGACATGTACCGTGATAGCATTAGAGATGCGAGGAAGGGAAGAGGTCATATGCATTCTCGAGAAGATTTTGAAGATAAATCAGTTTGAAGACATTGACCTCATGATGCGAAGACATTCACTTATCTGTTGAGAGTTGGTTCAGATTTATGCGAATCCGTGAATAAGTACAAGTGAGGAATCTAACTAGTTGTGAAGCTTAAGTGAATATACTAGGCGTATGAGATCTGGACATAATAGATCTAACATTGTATAGGCAGAAACCAATTTTGGTAAGAAGGATGAATCTTTGAGGATCAAAAAGATGGTAAAAATAGAGTTATATTTACCACTCGAAGAACTGCTAGACGGGAAGAAAAGGAGACCGAGCAGTTCAATCCACCGTGCCCTAACTTGGCGACGGAGGACACCTCGGCGGCGGCGGAGAGGGCGATGTTCGTGGCGGCGTGAGGGCGGCGTCGGAGAAATCGCGACAGCTAAGCGCTTCGTCGCCAGCATCGTCGAGAGCTAGCGGTGGCGCTAGGGTTTTGACGAGGTGGAGAGGTGGAAGAAGGTTTTCTTTACCGCAGGGGACATGTATTTATAAGGAGGTGTGCGGCATAGTGCAATTATGCAGGTGCCCCTGGAGGTTCACATCTGAGGGGCACGTGGCAAGCATGCAACATACTCTGAGTTGTCCCACGTTCCCACGCCCGCCAGGTTTGTCGGATGGTCGTTCCGGCTTCTCCGAATTTCAACATTAAGGATGAATCATTTAAAACAGACTTAAAGTTTGTCTCTGTTTCTTCTGTTGACAAGGACGCAGAGAAGACATTCGACAGTTTCAATAGAATGCATATGATTTGGACAGATAGAGTTTGAGATAGAAAGCATAGAGAGATTAGGGTCCGATCACATTCACTTAGTTCAAAAGATTCAACTTGGAAGACATAGCTATAAGTGAATGCTGTAGAGGACAGAACTATATATATATATATATATATATATATATATATATATATATATATATATATATATATATATATATATATATATATCGAAAGCAACCAAATCAACATAGTGAAGAAAATCATGAAGATAGGTTGAAGTTGAAGACAAATCAAATGCGAAGATATTGCGAAATAACGCCATGAGTGAAACACTTCAAGCAGAGAAATTTGGTGGTGGCGTTACCCATCGTATAGGAAGTATTAGACCCTGACACGGCGCACAATTATCGTGGCGCTCAAGTCAAATTCCATGTTAATGTATTCACACTCGAATGTAAGTCTTCATTGATTGAAGATATACTTTACTTAGTGTGTTGCACATCTAAGTCATCAACATGCATAAGTGTTAGGATGTGTGCTTGATCACAGGACATTTGAGGATTCCAAGATATTTAGCTCACACCGTAACTTGCAAAACCTTTTCTCATCCAAGGGCTTTGTGAAGATATCGCCAATTGCTCTTGGTGTTGGCGTGAATGATGTCAATATCTTTCTTCATGACATGATCCACGAGAAAATGATGGCGAATTTCAATGTGCTTTGTCTTGAGTCTTTGGACTGGATTGTTGGCAATCTTGATGGCGCTTTCATTGTCGCAGAAGAGAGGTACTTGTTTCAGATTGATGCCATAGTCCTTGAGAGTTTGCTTCATCCATAGAAGCTGAGCACAACAAGATCCAGCAGCAATGTATTCAGATTCAGCAGTTGAGAGTGATACATAGTTCTGCTTCTTTGAAGACCAACAGACAAGTGATCGTCCCAGAAAGTGACATGTGCCTGATGTAGACTTGCGATCCACCTTGTCACCAGCATAATCAGCATCCGAAAATCCAACCAAATCAAATTTTGAGCCCTTTGGATACCATAATCCGAGTGTTGGGGTGTGAGCCAAATATCGAAGAATTCGCTTCACAGCTAAGTGATGCGATTCCTTTGGTGCCGCTTGGAATCGAGCACACATGCAAACACTAAGCATAATATCTGGCCTAGATGCACATAGGTAAAGTAAGGAACCAATCATGGAGCGGTATACCTTTTGATCGAACTCTTTACCATTGTCGTCGGGACCCAGATGGTGTTAGGCTGGCATTGGCGTCGTGTATCCTTTGCAATCTTGCATTCCAAACTTCTTCAGACAATCTTGGAGGTATTTTTCTTGAGATATAAAGATGCCATTCCTTTCGATTGAATTTGAAGACCAAGGAAGAACTTGAGCTCTCCCATCATGGACATCGATATTGTTCTTGCATCATGTATCCAAATTCATCACTATACTTCTGGTTGGTGCAGCCGAAGATAATGTCATCCACATATATTTGGCATACAAACAGTTCACCATCATATGTCTTCGTGAAGAGTGTGGGATCAAGGGATCCAGGTTTGAAGCCTTTGCTCTTCAGGAAGTCTTTGATCGTATAATACCGGTAGCGAGGAGCTTGTTTGAGGCCATACTGATGCTTTATTTAGCTTGTACACCATATCGGGATGTTTTGGATCTTCAAAGCCGGTGGTTGAGCGACATATACTTCTTCTTCAATCTTGCCGTTGAGAAATGCACTCTTCACATCCATTTGATATAGCAAGATGTTGTGGTGGTTAGCATAGGCTAGTAGTATGCGAATAGCTTCAAGCCTAGCTACAGGAGCAAATGTTTCATCAAGTCAATTCCTTCAACTTGAGTATATCCTTGAGCCACAAGGCGTTCTTTGTTTACGGCGACTTGACCATGCTCATCTTGCTTGTTTCGATATATCCATTTGGTGCCAATAATGTTATGCTTGCGAGGTCGGGGACGCTTGACAAGTTCCCAAACATTGTTCAGCTTGAACTGTTGAAGTTCTTCTTGCATAGCTTGTATCCATTCGGTTCCATAAAGGCTTGACAACTTTCTTGGGTTACGATATTGACACAAAAGAAAAGTGCCCACAGAAATTTGCTAGCCGTGTTGCTCTTGAGCGAGTAAGCGGACCAGGTGCATTGATGCTATCGATTATCTTCTCAATCTGTACTTCATTTGCAACTCGAGGATGAACTGGACGAAGACTTTGCTCTTGCTGATCATTGTCATCATTGGGAGGGTTGTCTTGGTGAGCATTGTCTTCGGTTGGTTAGGTGCGAAATGATAAGTTCCTCTTCAGGATGTGCTTCAGAAGGCATGATTTCACCAGTTCCCATCAGCTTGATAGATTCGCTGGGCGGAGCTTCGTCTAGTGTACTTGGCAGCAACTCTCTTTGTGAACCATTGGTTTCATCAAATCGCACGTCCATAGTTTTGACGATTTTGTAGTGATAGAGGTTGAAGACTCTGTAGGAGTGCGAGTCCTTTCGTAACCGAGCATGAAGCCTTCGTGAGCCTTGGGTTCAAATTTTGACTTGTGATGGGGATCCTTGATCCAGCACTTAGCCCCAAATACTCTGAAGTAGCTAACATTTTGGCTTCTTGCCAGTAAGGAGCTCATAGGATGTTTTGTTCAGAAGCTTATGGACATAAACACGGTTGATGACGTGACATCTTTGTATCAATAGCTTCGGGCCGAACTTTCTTGGTGTCTTGTACTCGTCGAGCATTGTTTGAGCCATCTCAATGAGGGTTCTATTCTTGCGCCCACGATGCCATTTCTTTGAGGTGTGTATGGGCAGAGAACTCATGAGTGATTCCCATGGTATCCAGATAAAGATCAAGTCCGTGTTCTTGAATTCAGGTGCGTTATCACTTCGATATGCTTGATCTTGACGCCATAATTGTTCATTGCTCGATTGGCGAAGCGTCCCAAGACATCTTGCACTTCAGTCTTGTAGAGAATTATGTGCACCCATGTGTATCTTGAGTAGTCATCAACAATGACGAAGCCATAGAGACAAGCAATTGTTGTGAGGGTAGAGTAGTGAGTAGGGACAAACAAATCCATGTGTAATAGCTCGAAGGGTTGAGATGTCGTCATGATTGTCTTCGAGGGGTGCTTTGCCCTAGTCATCTTTCCGACTTCGCAGCACCACACAAATGATCCTTCTTGAACTTGACACCTTTGATGCCTATGACATGCTTCTTCTTGGCGAGTGTGTGTAAGTTCCTCATGCCAAGATGCCCCACCTCCGATGCCGAGCCGAGATTCAAGCTTTTGCAAGAAGACATCTGACAAGTCTGTGGACCTGCCGAGAAATCTACCATGTATAGATCATCTTTCCTATACCCTTCAAAGACTAGAGACTTGTCGATTCCATTAGTACAAGGCAACGATATTTTCGAATATCACAATCATGTTCAAGTCACAAAGCATTGAGAAAGACATCAAGTTGAAACCAAGGGATTCAACAAGCATCACTTTATCCATGTGTTGATCCTTTGAGATTGCAACTCTACCTAGACCCAATACCTTGCTTTTACGATTAAGGTCAAAATGTGATGTGACTCTTGTCCGATGGGCGTAAGGTTGAGTCCATGAGAAGACTTGATCACCGATCATATGATTAGTGCATCCACTGTCCATAATCCATTTCAAGCATGAGGTGTCATACCCTACAAGACGCTTAGGGGATAGGCTTCACCAAGAGTATTGTGAAGCATAAACATTTGACGGACAAGAGGATTATTGAAGCTAAGATCAAGATTAAGACAATAGGATGAATGGCAAACGATTCAGAACAAAATACATAGTGAGACCATTTGGGCATTTGATCTTGTGCCCTACAAGATGTTTTAGGTCCCCAAAGAATAGCATCGACGCCTTTGATTTTTGGTGGAGACCCTTTCCTGCAAAGAGAGTTAATTCTTCTTAACCACCCACATCTTGAGGGTGGCTTAGAAGCAATGAGTCTAAGTGCAGCATCCGAGAACTTCGACTTTGGAGCCCTAGCAAATAGCCTTGCAGGAGATGAATGATACTCATATGAATAAGCGAGAAAAGTTCTTAGTTCTATGAACATAGCGGTTTGAAGACACACGCTCATATTCATAAATTTGAGTACGGTTTCCGCAAAACATTGGCGTTAGGGTGACTCGGTGAGTCCTCTGTCTCATATGAAGCCTTTGGACCATATGACGCCTTAGGTGCTGGGTTTGTCTTCTTCCCTGTGGTGTCATGATGACATTCATCGGAAGATTCTCAAGACAGCTTTTGGAACCCAGATCTTCTTCATAGGTGGTCCATTCCTGCAGTTAGTACCAATATACCGCAAACACTTCACCATTCGATTCTTGAACAGCTTATAGTTTGCATCAAAGGATTCATCAATGATAATAGGGTTAGCACAGGTAAAGCCAGATAAGGTGGATGGATCCTTTGAAGGTCCCTTTGCAGCAACCCATGTGGTTTTGGGATACTGCTCAGGGCTTCCAAAGAGGAACCATCAACATTCATTTTCCTCTCGAACCCAACACCCTCTTTCCTAGGGTTTGGTTGAGAATCGCTTTTGAGGACATCGCAAAGTGTCGATGCCCTTTCGGACTTTTATACATCCTGTTTCAAGCAATGTCTTCAACCTAGCATTTTCATCAGCAATAGTTGTGGTATCCTCCGCAGAGGGGTTAGTTACCACATTAGTAGTTGAAGACAATGCAACGAAAGCAGCAGTTGAACATTCAACAACAGAGGTAGCGATATCACGCCAAGACATTTTAGACATGGTGGTTCAAATCCATCCCGAGTGGAACTGATCATTGAGCGCGAAGTGACTCATTCTCTTTTGAAGATCTTCATGAGCCGCTCTCAATTTCTCAAGCTCTTGCTTCCTTTGAAGATAATCATAGGAGAGCTTTTCATGAGTAGTTGAGAGCGTTTCATGACGACTTTCAAGTTCTTGGTACTTAGCATGAAGATTTTAATGTCTTCAACTAAGGACTGTGAACGTGTCATTTCGCGTCCAACAGGTCATCGCTTTTGTCTAACAGTTTTGAGTATGTTCCATAGCTCTTTGTTGTTCGGTTGCAATTTTAGCAAGTGTTTTGTAGCTGGGTTTGGATTCACAATCGAGTCATCTTCACTTGATGTTTGAAAGTAAGCATCACATGATTTTACCTTGGCACCACGTGCCATGAAGCGAGAGGTGGGAGCAGGGTCGTCCTTGTCATCAGCTTGGCGTTGGTGTGGAAGTCATTGTCTTGATGTTGAAGATGGACTTGGCAACATAGGCTGTGGCTAAAGCCGGACTTGCAACGCCAGGTCGGACTCCTCTTGGACTCCACCTCCACCTCCTCGTAAGCGGACTCCTCCTCTGAATCCATTTCCTTGCCAACAAAAGCACGAGCCTTGCGGATGAGCTCTTCTTATGAGATGAAGACTTAGATGAGGACTTGGAAGAAGACTTTGAAGATTTCTTCTTCTTCTTGTCATCGTAATCATATTCCTTGCTCTTCTTCTTCTTCTTCTTCTTCTTCTTCTCATTGTCCCATCGTGGACACTCGGAGATATAGTGTCCAGTTTTCTTGCACTTGTGACATGTTCTCTTCTTGTAGTCATGAGTGGAAGCTTCATCATTTCTTGAGCTGGATCGTGAAGACTTTCTCAAGCCTTTCTTCCTAGTGAACTTCGAACTTCTTCACAAGCATAGCAAGTTCCTTTCCAATGTCTTGGGATCATCGAAACCGCAATGATTCTTCTTCGATGAGGAAACAACTTTTGCCTTCAAAGCGCGAGTTCGGCCATAGTTGGGACCATAGATATCTCTTTTCTCGTAAAGTGGAACTCATGTGTGTTGAGCCTCTCAAGTATATCGACGGATCGAGTGTCTTGAAGTCGGGCGTTCTTGTATCATGAGGGCAAGGGTGTCAAAAGAGCTGTCAAGTGATCTCAAGAGTGTCTTGACGATTTCATGCTTGGTGATCTCGGTGGCGCCGAGAGCATGAAGCTCATTTGTGATGTCGATGAGGCGATCAAACGTGAGCTGGACATTTTCATTGTCGTTTCTCTTGAAGCGTTGAAGAGGTTGCGAAGAACACCGATCCTTTGATCTCTCGGGTTGAGACGCCGTTGACCTTGGATAGCCAGTCCCAGACTAGCTTCGACGTTTCCAGAGCACTCACACGGCCATACTGTCCTTTGGTTAGATGACCACAGATGATGTTCTTTGCAGTAGAGTCCAGTTGAATGAACTTCTTGACATCAGCAGGGGTGACACCTTCACTAGTTTTGGGAACGCCGTTCTTGACGACATACCAGAGGTCGACATCAATGGCTTCAAGATGCATGCGCATCTTATTCTTCCAGTAGGGATAGTCAGTTCCATCGAACACGGGGCAAGCAGCGGAGACTTTGATTATCCCTGCAATGACATAGCTAAAACTCCGGTGGTTAAACCAAATCACACGTAACAAGGAGTACCTTGCTCGATACCAATTGAAAGTGCTAGTTATCGACTAGAGGGGGTGAATAGGCGATTTTAGGAAGTCTTCAAAACACGGATGTTTCAAAGACAAACAATAGAAATGACCTAATTGATATGCAGCGGAAGATAAACTACAACAAGCAAACCATAGTCAAGTATGCAATAACGTGAAAGTACAAGACTAATAGCAGCTTGGTAGTAGGATCAAGATGGAAGATAGTGAGAAGCCAATCAACAAAAGTAGTCAAGCAATGAAGTCAAACAGGTATGACAAATAGGCAATGACTTCACGAAGACAAACTCTAAGTAAGGAGAGGGAGAAGATAGAACCAGTCACTTGTTGAAGACACATGATTTGTTGGACCAGTTCCAGTTGCTGTGACAACTGTACATCTGGTTAGGGAGGCTGAGATTCAATTCAGAAGACCGCGTCTTCACCTTATTCCCCTTGAGCTAAGGACACACAGTCCTCGCCCAATCACTCTGGTAAGTCTTCAAGGTAGACTTCCTGAACCTTCAGATCAATCGCTCACCGCAATCCACAATGACTCTTGGATGCTCAGAACGCGACGCCTAACCGGCTGGAGGATTCACAGTCCTCAAGTGTAATAAGTCTTCAGTCACATGAGATGTAAAGACTTCAATGATGCCTAACACTCTTTGGCTCTGGGTGTTTGGGCTTTGTCCTCGCAAGGATTTCTCTCTCAAAGGCTTCGAGGTGGGTTGCTCTCAAACGACAAAAGCCGTGCACTAACTCTCGAGCAGCCACCAATTTATGGTGTAGGGGTGGGCTATTTATAGCCACTAGGGAACCCGACCTGATATGTCCGAAATGATCCTGGTCACTAAGGAACCGACACGTGTTCCAACGGTCGATTTCAAACACACACGACAACTTTACTTGGGCTACAAGCAAAGCTGACTCATCCAACTCGATAAGTTTTGCTCTCATTGTCTTCGTCAAGACATAGGATTTGGGTTGAGCATCACTACCATCATTCGACTTTGATCACTTGGACCCCACTTAACAAAGACGGTGGTTCCTATGACTCAACAAAGAAGAAAAGGAAACAACGAAACGACACAGTCTTCGCGCTCCATAGTCTTCACTCAATGTCTTCTCATGTCATAGTCTTCAATTTGAATATCTTCACATGCCACCATTGTCGTCAATGTCTTCATACATTTCTAGTGGTCATCTCCGGTAGGTAAACCGAATCAATGGGGGACACTACCTGCGTTATCCTGCAATTCTCACAAACGCATTAGTCCCTCAACCACATTTGTTGTCAATACTCCAAAACCAACTAGGGGTGGCACTAGATGCACTTACAGTTACACGACGCCAATACCAGCCAAACACCATCTGGGTCCCGCCGACAATGGTAAAGAATTTGATCAAAAGGTATACCGCTCAATGATTGGTTCCTTACTTTACCTATGTGCATCTAGGCCAGATATTATGCTTAGTGTTTGCATGTGTGCTCGATTCCAAGCGGCACCAAAGGAATCGCATCACCTAGCGGTGAAGCGAATTCTTCGATATTTGGCTCACAACCCAACACTTTGATTATGGTATCCAAAGGGCTCAGAATTTGAAATGGTTGGATTCTCGGATGCTGATTATGCTGGTGACAAGGTGGATCGCAAGTCTACATCAGGCACATGTCACTTTCTGGCACGATCACTTGTCTGTTGGTCTTCAAAGAAGCAAAACTGTATCACTCTCAACTGCTGAATCTGAATACATTGTTCTTTGGATCTTGCTGCGCCAGCTTCTATGGATGAAGCAAACTCTCAAGGACTATGGCATAAATCTGAAACAAGTACCTCTCTCTTCGTGACAATGAAAGCGCCATCAAGATTGCCAACAATCCAGTCCAAGACTCAAGACAAAGCACATTGAAATTCGTCATCACTTTATCGGAGATCATGTCATGAAGAAAGATATTGACATCATTCACGCCAACACTGAAGAGCAATGGCAGATATCTTCACAAAGCCCTTGGATGAGAAAAGGTTTTGCAAGTTACGTGTGAGCTAAATATCTTGGAATCCTCAAATGTCCTGTGATCGTGCACACATCCTAATACTTATGCATGTTGATGACTTAGATGTGCAACACACTAAGTAAAGTATATCTTCAATCAATGAAGACTTACATTCTAAGTGTGAATACATTAACGTGAATTTGACTTGAGCGCCACGATAATTGTGCGCCATGTCCGGGTCTAGTACTTCCTATACGGTGGGTAACGCCACCACCAAATTTCTCTGCTTGAAGTGTTTCACCATGGCGCTATTTTTGCTATGTCTTCGCATTTGGTTTGTCTTCAAATTTCAACTTATCTTCATGATTTTCTTCACTATGTTGACTTGATTGCTTTTTGATATATATATATATATATATATATATATATATATATATATATATATATATATATATATATATATATATATATTAGTGTTTTGTCCTCTACAACATTCACTTATAGCTATGTCTTCCTAGTTGAATCTTTTGAACTAAGTGAATGTGATCGGACCCTAATCTCTCTATGCTTTCTATCTCAAGCTCTATCTGTCCAAATCATATGCATTCTATTGAAACTGTCGAATGTCTTCTCTGCGTCTTGTCAGCAGAAGACACAAAGACAAACATTAAGTCTATTTTAAATGATTCATCCTTATTGCTTGAAATCCGGAGAAGCCGGAACGACCATCCGACAAACTTGGCGGGCGTGGGAACGTGGGACAACTCTGAGTATGTTGCATGCTTGCCACGTGCCCCTCAGATGTGAACCGCCAGGGGCACCTGAGTAATTGCATTGTGCCGCACACCTCCTTATAAATACATGTCCCCTGCGGTAAAGAAAACCTTCTTCCACCTCTCCACCTCGTCAAAACCCTAGCGCCACCGCTAGCTCTCAACAACACCGGCGACGAAGCGCTTAGCTGCCGCAACTTCTCCGACGCCATCCTCACGCCGGCCCGCAAACATCGTCCTCTCCGCCGCTGCCGTAGGTGTCCTCCGTCGCCAAGCTAGGGCACGGTGGATTGAACTGCTCGGTCTCCTACTCGTCCCATCTAGCAGTTCTTCGTGTGGTAAATATAACTCTATCCTTACCATCTTTTTGATCCTCAAAGGTTCATCCTATTTACCAAAATTGGTTTCTGCCTATACAATGTTAGATCTATTCTGCGCATCTCATATCGCCTAGTATATTCACTTGTTGCCATATCTAGTTAGATTCCTCACTTGTACTTATTCACGGATTCGCATAAACTGGAACCAACTCTCAACGTATAAGTGAATGTCTTCGCATCATGAGGTCAATGTCTTCAAACTGATTTATCTTCAAAATCTTCCGAGAATGCATATGACCTCTTCCCTTCCTCGCATCTCTAATGCTGTCACGTGTACATGTCCGTGGGAGAATCCTTGGTTCTCATAGTCGCATTCGCTTGCAGAATTCTTACAAGATCACATTAACTCTCCCGACGCCAGTTCCTGTTTGTCCAGCAAGCGAAAGCCTTTGAAGCCTCTGAATGTGTTGAAGCCATTCAGTTTGAAGTTCATGGCTGCAAAGAAATCAGTAAGGAAGGGTGGCAGACAGCGTCGTGGGGGAACATCAAAAGGTTTGCCTGATGACCTTGCAGAGCTTTACAAGACAGATCCTGAAGAGAATTATAATCAGCGCAAGACACGAATCCAATGGATTCAACGATATTGGGCTGAACAATGGTTCAAATACAAGTTCGTGACCCAGGAATACGCTTAGAAGAATGCTATCAAAAGTCCTTGGGGTGATATTCTCTTTCGAGGCCTTCCACCCAAGAACAGAGCTGAAGCTATTGCACAGGGTTTTTATCCTTGTATGGCCCGTGGACCTCAGCCTGAAAATGCTGACCCATCGACATTGCTCTGGTGTCGTGACGATAATCTCTTCAAGCGCAACTTCCAGCACGCAAAGGCATCGGCCAAGGAAAACAAGAAGTCATTGGGATTAGACTTCAACCCTGGTCCCTCCGCTTCCCGTCGGCCGATGGCTCACGGATGCGTAACCCAATGTCATCGGTCCGTTTCTACAACCTTGATGGCCTCATCATGCACATCTCGGTCCAAGGTGCCAAAGTGGATCATTCGATGATGATATCGACATCGATGAAGCCCAGCTCCTACTCCAAAGCCGAGAAGCCAAAGAAGGCTAAGGCTTCAAGATCACTGCTCCTCCAAAAGCTTCACGCATGAAGCCAGCGCCATCGCACCTCCTGAAGACAGTGTGTAGTCTGAAGATCAATCACGTATCTCCAATAAGACGGAGAAGAAAAAGGAAATCATCAAAAATACTGATCAGTCATTGACTCCTGCTGCCATTCTGCGAGAAGAGCACATTGATCTATCCAGCGATGAAGATCTTGCAGATGACGCCCTTGAGCAACTGATCAAGGGCAAGGAAGAAGCAGAGATCTTCAATGATTTGCCTCTCTATGACATGTCAATCATCCATAACTTCGTTGATGAGTGGTTTGACACCCCAAATCTCAGCTTTGAAGATCTGCAACTTCCCATTGGCCTCAGCGTCTCCTTCAATGGCGCCATTGCTTCTGAGCTAGCTCTTGCTCAGTGCATCGTTGAACTAAAGCACAAGATCGATTATGAGAAAGCTTAATTCAAGAAGCATGTGGCAAAGCTCAGCGTGCAAGATGTCAAAAATTTCAAGATCATGCTGCACGAGCTCAAAGAAGCCTTTCTCAAGAAGCGCGAAGAAGCTAAAGGCTCTTGTGAGCGCATGAAGAGTATGGCCGACAAGTGTGTGCTAGCCTACAATGAGGCTGAGAAGCGCAAGGCTCTTGGTCGTCCTGGCATTGACCCCAGAATGGATGCAAAGAAGTTGAAGCCATCAACTGACCAAACTGCACCTTCAAGATAGGAAGTACCTCGCATAGTCTTCCCAAGCAGCATGACTGGCTCGAAGCCAAAGGTCAGGTCAACCGCTTCAGAACTGAAGAAGACGAGGACTGCCGAGGCTGAAGCCAGAAAAAGGAAAAATCCTGAAGCCTCTGATGTTGCTCCCTCCAAGAAGAAGCGTAAAACCAAGAAGAATCGGGCTGCTTCCACAGAGCCCTTAGTTGTTGAACCTATCTCAATGGTTCGACCTGCATCTGAACTCCAAGAATGACGGATGATAGTTCATGAGCCTGCTTCCACAGAGGCTCATGAAGTCAAGACATTCCAGCAGCTTGATCCCATCGCTGTCAAGACATTGGTCACAATGACAATGTTGAAGATGATGTAGTTCTTCCTCGGATCGAACACAACTTGGTATCATCGCTCGTTCTCACGAACAGCAAACTCAGAAAGATTGGTCGCCCTCTCGACGCCAATTGCTCAGATGCATCATGGGCTGATCACCCACAACAACAAGACTCCCAGTACTCCCCAACAACAACAAGTCACACCACTGCAAGAAGAAGAGGATGACTTTGAGGCCCAGCCAACTCCATCTCCAAAGGCGCCGCCAAGATTCCGCAGCTTCGCAAGGACCAAGGCCTCAAGTCCTCTTCGAGCGCTCTGTATGAGAAGTGCACCACCAATCTGTTGCACGCCAAGTGTTTCGTGGCCACCCGACCGTGATTGTCTCCGTGTCGAAGCCAAAGCTGCCGAAGACAATCCGGCTGCACCAGCCGATGACAACCCAGAAGAAGAACGTGTCCCTACTCCCCCCATTACTGAAGAAGTTGTTCCTGAAGTCACCGTGACAGTGCCCGACCCTCCAGCTCATCAAGTGGAGGTTTAAAATCTTGAGGCTGCCACCACCAACACAAATGAAGTCAATGACGAGTCATGGCTGAAGCAAATGTGGAGCCCGCACCAACCAATGTGCCGTGGCCAATGATGCAACTGCTCCTCAAGCATCACAGTAACCTGAAACCTCGCTTGTTGCCATCGCTCTGCTCCGCCACCAAGGCCCTATACAATTGAGCAAGCATACAACTATGGTCGGTGATCACCGTCGATGGCTCCATTCTCGTCCCTCCGCCTCATGCCTCGGGTCCTCGCTTGATTATCATGTTGAGCATAGGCCTCGGTCTAGAAACCAAAGCCAAGACTGCCAAGGTTCCTGTGCATCGCCACCTCTATAGGGTCCTTCAATGCAAATGGCTTCAAAGCCCACAACACTTTCTTTGACAGAGCAAAGAACCCCTACTCAAGGTCAAGAATATCATCGATCGCTTCGAGCTATCAGCAATGAAGCTTATTACTCCTGCGTTCTATATGATCAAGGGCATTTTCCTCATATGCGCCGACACTAAAGCCATTTGCTGGACTTCCATGCTTAGAAGAAGCACTTGACTCGCTTTCGTGATGCAAGTCCGCTCAGCTTTGTGATGCATAAAGAACATTGGAATGAGGAACTTTTGCTTCAATTCTATGCAACCTCCACATTCGCGGCTACTACAGGATACAAAGACATGGGTTCTCGAGTGGATGACAGAAATGTTCATCATGAAGCCAAAGCTCTTGACGTCATTGAGCTTACAGGCCTACCCACTCCCGGAGAGTTGTTCGAACCTGATTGTCAACTCCACCGCAATGCACTGGAGAGCATCTTCCATAAGCCAGAGCCCAACATGAGCCAGATGTTGAGCATGATGAAGCCTTTGCCATATGACGCTGAATACCCAAAGGAGTTCTTTGTTGATGACCTTGAGTATCTGCCTCGCACAATATATCACATCATCAGGCGAACTCTATGGCCTATCAAAGGGCATTCATCAGCTGCAAAACTTGAAGGAGCCATGAAGACATTGGTCTTTTACATCCTCAATGGCATCAGCTTCAATACACAAGAATTCTTCATCCGGCAACTGGCTGCGTCTAGTTCTCACCTTTTTGGCCTGAAATTCTATGCTCCATGGGTCATGCGCCTCATTAAGCTATACTCTGCTATCAACTATCAGCCCTCTGCTCGCAATCATCTGATCTTTCTACCAGAGGTTGATATGTCAGTTGAAACCATATACCCTGAGCCTACAAAAACGCCTCTTTGTCTTCAAAATGTTGATCACCAAAGCTTCACTCAACCCATGGAAGGAGTCCAAGCAGTAACTCGTGTCTATCCAATGGCTGGGAACACTCATATGCCTCACCGTGCGCAAACTGAAGCTACTGAGAGCACAATTGCCCAAAGGCCTCAGAAGCGCTCTCGCATCTTAAATGACACGAGAACTTCTTGTGGCACTGCATCAGAAACAAGACAAACATCACTTCTGGCTCAAGCGACAGATGCAAAGCCTCTTGGTGGACGTCAATCGCATTCGAAATCTTGCCACCAAGAATGCTTTTGTCACTCACGAGACCTGTCGCCGATCATGGAAGAGTTTGACGCTGCTCAGTGCTGAGCTGATCTTCAAGACGATGGCTTCACTGAAAGATTCAAGTTTGACTCCACTCCTCCACGGAATGCGGTCCTACGTCGAACTCCATCCCTTGAAGACTCTGACTATTCTTCCTCCGCGGCAACTGTGAATGCCAGAGTGATCGATCATGAAGACGATGCTACTTCACCGCCCACTACTTCTGCACGCATCGACACTGCACCAAGTTCATCTGCGCCGCCAAACAACAACGACAACCCTGCTGCTTCACCTACTCCTCATGAGAATGAATAGATGCTCTATATCTTCAAACCTTTTTGGTCCTTACTGACAAAAGGGGGAGAAGCATATGAGTTTGATAGTCTTAAAACGGGTTCATATGGGCGGTTGTTTTATATTTTGCCTAGTGTCTACAACTCTCGCTTTTGATACATTTGGTTCTTTGAGTTGTACCACTTAAACTCGATGGTCGTCTGCTACTTATTTGCTTCTCTGTGATGCGATGATAAATTCCGCATGTGCGATGATAACTTTGGCACTTAGATCATCCTGCAGACGTCCATTTTTCATTATGCATGTCATTCTCTTAGTTATATCATTTCATGCATGATGAATTATCTTCATAAGTTGAAGAGGATCTCCACAAGTAGAACCTGCCATGTGCATTTGCATTCCAAAAGCAAATTACTTATATGCACATCTTCAGGGGGAGCCTTTGCCACTTATGAAGACAATACCCTATCCTTTACAATTTCACATACTTTATCCCCGTTGAAAACTTCAACCAGTTTGTCATCAATCACCAAAAAGGGGGAGATTGTAAGTGCATCTAGTGCCACCCCTAGTTGGTTTTGGAGTATTGACGACAAATTTGGTTGAGGGACTAATGTGTTTGTGAGAATTGCAGGATAACACAGGTAGTGTCCCTCATTGATTCGGTTTACCTATCGGAGATGACCCCTAAAAATGTATGAAGACATTGACGACAATGGTGGTATGTGAAGATATTCATATTGAAGACTATGACATGAGAAGACATTGAGTGAATACTATGGAGCGCGAAGACTGTGTCGTTTCTTTGTTTCCTTTTTCTTGTTTGTTGAGTCATAGGAACCACCGTACTGTTAAGTGGGGTCCAAGTGAACAAAGTCAGAATGACTGAAGTGATGCTCAACCCAAATCCTATGTCTTCGAGCGAAGACAATGAGAGCAAATCTTATCCAGAGCTGGATGAGCCAGCTTTGCTTGTAGCCCAAGTAAAGTTGCCGTGTGTGTTTGAAATCGACCGTTGGAACACGTGTCGGTTCCTTAGTGACCTGTGGTCATTTAGGACATATCAGGTCAGGTTGCCTAGTGGCTATAAATAGCTCACCCCTACACCATAAATTGGTGGCTGCTCAGAGTTAGTGCACGGCTTTTGTCGCTTGAGAGCAACCCACCTCAAGCCTTTAAGAGAGAGAAACTTGCAGGACAAAGCCCAAACACCCAGAGCCAAAGAGTGTTAGGCATCATCAAGTCTTTCTGCTCGTGACTCAAGACTTATTACACTTGAGGACTGTGAATCCTCCAGCCGGTTAGGCGTCGCGTTCAGAGCATACAAGAGTCATTGTGGATTGCCGGTGAACGAAGTCTGTGAAGGTTCGGTAGTCTACCTTGAAGACTTACCAGAGTGATTGGGCGAGGACTGTGTGTCCTTAGCTCAAGGGGAATAAGGTGAAGACGCGGTCTTCTGAGTTGAATCTCAGCCTCCCTAACGAGACGCATAGCTTGTCACAAAGAATCGAACTGGTCCAACAAATCATGTGTCTTCAACAAGTGACTGGTTCTATCCTCTCCCTCCCTTTACTTAGAGTTTGTCTTCGTGAAGTTATTGCCTATTAGTCGTACCTGTTTGACTTCATTGCTTGACTACTATCGTTGGTTGGCTTTATACTATCTTCCATCCTGATCCTTACTACTAAGCTGCTATAGTCTTTGTACATTCACATTATTGAATACTTGACTATGGTTTGCTTGTTGTAGTTTATCTTCCGCTGCATATCAATTAGGTCATTTCTATTGTTTGTCTTCGAAACTTCTACGTTTTGAAGACTTTCATAAAAATCTCCTATTCACCCCCCTCTAGTCGATAACTAGCACTTTCAGTTTCGGCTGTTGCTCATCCTCAATCCAATGGTCAAGCAGAAAGAGCTAATCAGGAGATCCTGAAGGGTATTAAACCCCGGCTCTTAGTCCCCATACAGCGAATTCTGGGTTTTTGGGTGGAGGAGCTACCCTCTGTACTATGGAGCATCAACACTACGCCTAACAGATCTACATGTTATACACCTTTCTTCATGGTGTACGGAGCAGAGGCAGTCCCCGCAAGTGACATCCCAAGACGACTCACCCAGCGTGGCGGCTTATGTTGAAGCTGATAGCGAAAACGCTCGTCAGTATGCACTTGACTTGTTGGATGAGGAGCGAGACTTGGCAATAGCCCGCTCGGCGATTTACCAGCAAGACCTGTGCCGCTATCACAACCACGGGGTTAGAAGCAGAGCCTTTCAGGAAGGCACTTAGTGCTCCGGCTCATCCAGGACCAGTCTGATATGCACAAGCTATCCCCTCCTTGGGAAGGACTCTTTGTGGTCAGCAAGAATCTGAACAATGGGTCATACTACCTCATCAATGTTCGAGAGCACAAAGACTCATGTAAGTCAGAGGAAGAGACCCGTCGGCCGTGGAACATCCTCATCTTCGGCCTTACTATACTTGAGCCACCGGCTCTCAAGATGTATATATTTTAAAACTATATATATTATATAAAGCAATAAAGCAGGACCTCTGTCCTTTTCACCTTCAAAGGTTTATATGTCTTCTTTATCGTGGTGGAAACAACCAACAGGAGCGGATCATATCTGAATCCGCTTTCCTTTGGTCCGCTTATGATCATATCTCAATCTAGCCATGATCACTTGGGGCTTCTGCTCAAACATAGGTCGACTCAACCAAAGAGAACATAGCTGTCGATACCCACTTGATCGGCATACTTCCAAACCCACTTCGGGCTTCTTGATCATATTTGAATCATAGCTTAACCTCTTTGGGTCCGATATGGGTCGATTCAATCAGCATCATTAAACAACTCTTATGGTCACTTGGGGCTTCTGCTCAAACGTAGGTCGATTCGAACCAAAGAGAACATAGCTGTCGATACCCACTTGATCGGCATCGCCAAAGCCACTGGGGGCTATATGATCGTATTCGAATCTTAGCTTAACCCCTTTGGAACGGTTCACTGATCGTATTCGAATCAGAGGCCTTTGAAATTAAGTTTACTATTCATTATACTTTGTAAGTGTAAATATTATTAAGGGCCAGGTGAACATTATATGTGCCAACTTTCAGGAGTTAAACTAACTCTCATGATTTGGGTCACATAAAGCCGGCGAGAATACCAAAAAGGATCACAGGTAAGTTATTGTGATTATAATGATAAACATGCCTTTATATGATGTATTGGTTCGTACTCCGGGTTATCAATACTTTATGTGATCCCGGATGCGATAAATCGCCAAGGGAATTCTGTTTGTTTTATATGTAGGATAAGGCAAGCGAGTTTTTAACATCAAGGAAAGATCAACATAAGCTGGAAATATATAGTGATGATGGCTTATGAAAGTATTAAGCGCCACAAACATGCGCGAAGGCATGACAAAAATTGAGAGGTTTTTCTACCCTATTACAAGACTCCCCGAGTTTGAATAATGAAGCATTGTTTTCGCGAAGTCATAAACGCCTGGCGGTTCACTCCTTTGGTGGGCTTGAAGATTCCGATTTATCCTTCTCTGCCTCTCCGTCTGCTGCCCTGTCCTGGAAGGTTGACAAGGCCTAGTCAATGTCACTTAAGGCTTCAAACTCAGCTTCATCATCTATTAAACCGGCTGGGTCAACTTCAGGGGCAAAGGTGTGCTTACGAGTTGGAGGGATCAGGCTGACGTCATCATAGTGAGGTGTTGGAATTCTCTGGTTCTCGCTGGCATATCCCGACTGATACTTGGTAAGGTCAATATCGTTCCCAATGATAGTAGCAACAGGACGTACGACTTTCACACAAGCGGTAAAGTCTGTCTCGTCGAATAAAGAGCCGCCTTCCTTCAAGTTGGGATATCCAAGAGCAACGTCGCCGTGTCTAATTTCGAAGCAACGCTTTGGCCCGGCCAAGGCAGCTATAACCCTGTTCGGCAGATGCCCGCCTTAGCTCTTGGATCCGCTGGGTAGCACGGCAAGCCGCTTTAGCACATCTTACAGTGAGATGGGGAACGCTATTTGATAAAGCCACAACGGGCAAAGCACGCCAGACCCGTGTACAGCTTGCTCCACCAGAGTGTAAACCGCCTTCACTTTAATCAACATATTTTGCTTGAGGTTTGTGCTCCGGGCTCTGCTCATAAACATATAGGAGCCGAGATGACAATTAAAATAGTCATCAAAGGAAGGATTGCAATATTCAAGTTTATATATAGTAACTTAGCGAAGTTTGCTGTGACCATTTGAGATATCTGGCGTTTTAAGCCGGACAACTCTACCAGCATTTCGCAAGTGAAGTTTCATTGCCTTGGCCCGGTCACCAGTGAGGCCTTCTCGTCAGCCCTGATTTTCTTCTCCAAGATCAAAATTCTTCTTCAACTTCTCTTGTTCAGAGACGCTGAATTCAAATTTGGAGTTGGCCTTTTGAAGTTCAAGTTCTTGAGCTGCCAGGCGGCTCTTCAGGCTAGCAATCTCCGACTCAGATTGACTTGTTGTGGCCTGCATTGATGCTGGGTTATAGTCAGAATCATGGTAAGATATCATTAAGTCCCAAGAACTTTGCAAGCAAAGGTACTTGACACTTGGGGGCTAATGTATGCTGAAGAAATTTAATGTACAATGCTAGTTCACGGGAAATTAAGTCCCAAGCACTTTGCAAGCAAAGATACTTGACACTTGGGGGCTAATGTGTATTGCAAATTCAAGGTATCATATTACAACCGGGTTAAATATCTTCATATAAACCGGACAAAGCAGTGCTAAGCAGGTTTCTAAGTCTACAGGATATTCATTCATAAGCAATAGACTTGGGGGCTGATACAGTAAGTATGATTAAGGAAAGTAGCATAAGTTATACCTCAGATTTGTGCTATATTTGCTTCACCATGTTAATCTCCAGGTCACGGCTGCTATGTATTTGATTGATATAGCCAGAGATTATATCTCCAATGCTCAAATGAGTATAGTCAGCAATGTCTAACTTGGCCTTTCGGCGCTCCAAACGTTCCACCTTGGCAGAGCACTTGGCAAGGACAGTGGGCTGACCCGGTTCAACAAACTGAGTCTTCAGTATTTCAACTTCTGGATCAATTGTCTTGGTCGGGCTTGGAGCTTCCAGGTTATCAGAGTTGTTGAGAGTATCTTCGGCGGGTGGATCAGAGGTTGGCACTGGAATGTCAGAGGCTGGTTCAGGCGGCGGATGATGGGTAGAACTATCAGGAGCAGATGTGCCAAGCTCCAGCTCACCACGACCGGTCTTGGGATTTGCTTACTCTTCTTTGCCCTCTTATCGGTTTTCACTTGTACGCTGTGGACAAAGGCGTATGATGAGTACAAAAGGAAGAGTAAAGTAAAGCATAAGGTAAACAAAATTATATTACCCAAAGCAGTCTTGAAAGCCGCATGTTAGATTGCATAGACTCACCGGAGGAAGGAGAGGTATCCCGATAATTGGAGTCGATGGATTGAGAGGTTGATTAATTAAGCCCGCCAAAGGGTAAACAGAACGTGAATCGAGATAACCTCAGCCCGACGCTTCTGGTTACGCCGTAAGCCGGAGGAGAGCTCTATATCCTTATCGTCCGGTTTGCCTCCGCTTTCAAATTGCTGTTGCTTCAAAAGAAATTGAGGATCTTGGTAAGCCAAAGGATGTGAAAATCTTACTTTCCGGGTTACTCTTCGAATTTTCTGATGTGGCAGGGGCTCGGAGTCGGAGGAGATTACAGTTACCTCTTCCTCGACGGCTTGGCTGTTCCCCGTATCCTCCTGAAATGATTTAAGGTCAGCAAGGTGATGATAAAAAGTCAAGGGAGTTAAAAGTTACCTCTTCTTCATCATCGTCAGTGTCATCAAGCTTAAACATATCCGAAGCGCCATTCCTCTTCTTCAAAGTTCCAGCCTTGGCGGCTTTCCTTTCGCTCTTTTTGCCGCTCCGCCTGTTTGGGCCGCCTCATGGTTATACTTGACCTTCCAGAAGTTATCATCGACCTGTGAAAAATGATAAGGAGTTATGTGTAAAGCAAGGTGTAATATAGTAAAGAGTATTAATTGAGATTGATGGCTTATCGTAGGGCCGGGTTTTCTGGTAAAGGAAGTAAGCCAAAGGCGTTATTAGTCACCGTGTCTCTTTCAGCAACGCCTGAGTTGTAGCCTCTACCACATCATCCGTAAGTCGTCGACTATGACGCGAGCGGGTCATTCTTCTCGCCAGAGTAAGTGCACATTAAGCCGGGCGGCGGCTTAACGGAATCACTCGCCAAGCTTACCCAGACTAACCAGGTCAATGCCATCCAAGCCATTTCCCAAAAGAGCTTTGATTTTACTAATGGTGGGAGAAAGTGGTATGCTCAACAGCGATCATTTATCTTGCAGCGGTGGTTGATTCAAGGCGCAAGGCGCTGAAGTCGGTAGAGGATTTTCGCCACCGAGAAGTATCTTGGCAGAGAACCACGCCCGATTCCAACTTTGATGACTCGGCAGTTCAGATAAGGAAAAAGGCGTCTCTCCATCGCTGAATCGAGATGCCACCAAGTTCCAGATCGGCCCTGCCATGCTGCTCATTCTGCCGGTTTAAGTAAAACAATTCTCTGAATAAAAGTAAGCTCGGTTCTTCCGCAAGGTACACCTCGCAGAAGACTTGGAAGTTGCAAATATTTGACACGGAATTGGGCCCGATGTCTTGAGGTCTGAGGTCGAAGAAATGTAAAACATTCGTGAAGAATTTTGAACCGGGTGGAGCGAAGCCCCGGTTCATATGATCAGTAAACACGATCACCACCCCTTCCTTGGGTTGAGGCTTCTCCTCTGGCGGGTTAGGAGCACGATAAGACATGACCTCTCTCTCGGGCAGATGGCCGGATTTCACAAAGTCAGACAAAGTGCTTTCAGTAATAAAGGATTTGACCCAGATTGTGTGTCACAGAGCTTCGGGAGCCTTGGGTGCCATTGTATAAATTGAAGCCTATGACAAAATAAGAAGTTCCGGTTCAAATTTAACCCGGTGGAAAGCATTTTAAGTTTATTCAAAATGGCGGCTTAAGAAGGGGCCTAATGACATATGGGTAACTATGCAGTAATATTTAAAATGTTACAGGTATCGAACAAGCAAGACTGACAACTGATGTTGTCATAAACCGGCCGTATGGGCTACCATGGTTAAACAGATTCAACGGATGCAGTTTTTGGCTAAGTGTGGAACAAACAGGTTTCACAGTTTACATAAATTATTTTGGATCAAACGGTTGCTCTGAAAAGAAAAATTTCTAGACCTAAAAACCAGTGCAGAGAAGTTCATCTACTTGAAGGAGGCCTTTAAACAAGGAAAATGAGATCTTTTTCTATTCAAGATGGGTGCAGAACAGCCACCGCGGTAGTTCTAACTGTTTAAAGATCAAAAAGGAGCACTGGAGGGGAAAATTATCAAGGGTTTGCAACGGGCGGCGATGAACACCGACGAACTGTGGAGGCCGTAATGCAGATCTAAAAGGTGGAAAGAAAAGGACTTACGGATGCGAGCTGTTGTAGGGTTCATCGCGCTTCTCCGTCAAGTCAGTTGATGCAATGCCTGAGTTGGAGAAGACGAGGAGATCTGCGGCGGCGGTGGCGGCAGAGCTCGAGTGGCAGAGAAACAATGCGAGGAGGAAGACGACCGAAGAAGGAGAATGGGAAAGACCTAGGTCGCACTCATTTATAATGGAAAGCCACTGAGACAGCGCGAAAAACGAGGAGGCCAACATCATTATCCAGCGGCCCCGACGCCTCAGTTTTCGGAATGGTCAGTAAAGGCAAAAGATCCGTTGGAGGATATGACAGAATAAAATATGAATTTAATTGAGGATGACATCACGGTGGGTTAACCCGGATCCAGAGGATGACATCACAGCGGGTTAAAACCTTTGAACAGATAGAAGACTGAAGGTTTATTTTTAAGGTGTTTTAAGATTGACATGAACAGGTTCAAATCAATCTGGGGCCTAATGTTGGGGATATAACTATTTTGTAAGCCGCCCATGAGGGGCCGGGTTACGCAAAGAGGGATTCATCAGAAGAAGCCCAAGACCAAGCGTGAAGATGGCGGTTCAATAAAGGGTCTAAAGCCCACAGGTGACTTAAGGCCCGTAGTGGTAAACCGCCATGATGGCATGACTTGTATCGTAAGGTAGAATTGACTAGTCACCGAGCCGGACACTGCTTATGAGCCGGCCGACTCTATAGGCCGCAGGCGCCAACCCTGTATATAAGGGGACGACTACCGCGTTTAGGGCAAGAAACAACTCATCGAGAGCCGGGCATAGCGTATTTCGCTCCCTTGTCATCGAGACATCAAGCAATAGCAACCCAACTAGATGTAGGCCTTACCTTCACCGTGAGGGGCCGAACTAGTATAAACCTCTCGTGTCCTTTGTCCCGATTAACCCCTTTAAGCTTCCTAGTTGCGATGGCTCCACGACTAAGTCCTTGCAAGAGGACATCTGCCGTGACAATTCCACGACAAAACCCAAATATCAGAGAAGAAATACGAGGCTATAAGAGATCATGCATATAAGAGATCAAATAAACTCAAATAACTTTCATGGATATAAAAAGATATGACTGATCATAAACTCAAAGTTCATCAGATCCCAACAAACACACCGCAAAAAGAGTTACATCATATGGATTTCCAAGAGACCATTGTATTGAGAATTCAGCGAGAGAGAGAAAGCCATCTAGCTAATACCTACGTAATTCAAGGTCTACAAATAACTACTCACGATCATCGAGAGGCACCAATGGAAGTGGTGAACCGCCTGTCGGGATATACCTCGGTATGACCCGCCGAGTCAGAATCTGCCGGACTTGGTAAACCGCGGATGTTAAACCGCGGACAGTTAAGACAGAGAGTTAAGACAGATGGTAGCACCGCAGTGTTAAGTCAATCATAAACAAAGTGTACCATGTTAAACCGGGCAGACAATGTTAAACCGCGCATAATGTTAAACCGCAGACAATGTTAAACCGATGACGTTAAGAAGCCTGTGAAGGAAGTCAAAATAGTTTAAGTCTTAGTCCGATATAAACTCTACATGTAACCCGCCCTTTCAACTTATATAAGGAGGGGCAGGGCTCCCCAAAGAGGGATAAGCAAGAAACAATCTCTAGGCCTATACACAACTAGAGGAGAGCCGGTTTACGGCGACTCCCTCGTGATGATAACGAGATCTAGCCTCAAACAGCATGTAGGGTTGTTACCGGATGATGTTTCCCAGGCCCGAAGCTGTCTAAACCCTTGTCTTGTGTTGCGTATCTCGATTCCGCTCAACCCCTCTCAGGCTACCACATAGATGCGTTGGACTCGCGACTAAGTCCTGACATTAAGGACATCTGACGTGTTAATTCCACGACAGTTGGCGCCCACCGTGGGGCCTGCGCGCGGTGGTGTTGAGTTCTTGAAGGGATTTCTCCCAGGGATCGAGGAGCTTGCGAGATCATCCAGCGAGGAAGAGTCATCGATGCAAGTTTAAGTTTGAGAGGATTCATCACGATGGCTGCAGATGTTTGACCGCCGAAGACCATCAAGTTGCAGATGTTTTTGTTAGAGTCGCCGACTTGTTACTTCTGATTAAATCAAAGAGTGCTGACACGCGTATTGCTTACGTCGCTTTAAGCATCAACCTGATGTTTTCAAGTACTAGTACTCCCCTGGAAGACAAGGAGAGTACGGTTTGAATTCGTACATCATTAGAGGCCAAGTCACTCTTTCCTTTTTATTTAAAAAAAAGTCACTCTTTCCTTTGACAACTCTCATTGCTACAAGGAAGCTACGAGGAGATTAATTCCAGAATTAAAAAAAATGGCCACGTTGGACTGGTCCTTGAGGCAACCTACAGCGTCCTTGTTCCGGATGTCCCCTTGTTCCTAGTATGAACTATGAAGCAGAGCACCTACAGAAAATGCAGAAACCACCGTTGACCCATCTGGCGGCTCGCGCGTCTGCAGCCTCGTCTCGCTGAGCCGCTTCGTTGGGGCACCTCCACTGCCGCGAGCCGGCCTCGCTGCCGCTCTTCCCGTAGCCGGCCTCATCGAGCCGCTGCCTCCCGCCTCTGAGCCGCTGTTGCCTCGACCGAGTCCGCTCGCTATGGCCGGATTGTGAGCTGCTGCAACCTCGAACCGCCCACAGCCTCGTAATCCGCCGCAGCGCTTCCCTCTCGCACATGAGTCGCCTCGCCGAACGCCATTGCCGAGCCGCTGGTCGCCAAACCGCTGCGCTGCCGCCAATGCCGTCCCGACTCACCGCGGATAAGGATTCACCATCGCCGAGCCGCATTGGGTTTGGTTTTGTTCTCCAAACGCCTGCGTCTCCTCGCCGTGTTTCGTTCCGTTGTGGCTAAGTGGCTCGACCGAGCCAAACCGCCGCCGAAGTCAAGTCCCGATTACCCTACCGACGATTCGCCGTTGTTGCCGCTTCGCGCTACCGTCAACAGCCATACGCTAATCTACCGCCGCTTCGCTCACAACCATCGACGCTAATCCGCCGCCGCTTTCGCACAATCGCCGTGGTTCGCCAAACCCGGCGGCTTTGCGCGCGTATTGGTTGGGTCCCGTCTCCACCGAGTTATCGTGCATTCAGCCGCCGCCACGACCGCGCCGCTCCTTTTTTTGAAAGAAAGGGGTCGCCCCCCTGCCCCATTTTATTGAAGTAGAGCACGAAACAGTATCCAGACTACAAGTTCGAGAACGACGATCATACAGAGCATCAAGCTCAAAATAAAACGCTTATAGCCAGAGACTAAAAACCAAGTCCAGGACGAAAAATACTAAACCAAACTGAGCTAACCAGCGGAAACCAACATAAAAACAGGACAGAGTGAGAAGAACAACGTTCCCCTCCAGTGCCCCTGATTCTTTAGTTGGTCGCCCCAAGCCTCATCTCCAGGCGGTCCGGAGGAGTTCCCCACGCCGCTTGTCCAGCAGCAGAATGCATCGTTGTAGTAGGACTGCTTGCCCATCATTGCAGAGACCTTCCACTGGTGCAAATAACGGCTTAGTTTTGCAAGAATGCAATTCACATTTCTCCACTTGCGCCCCTGAAAACAAAATTTATTTCTTAGTCTCCACAAGCTCCATAAGGTAGCAGAGGTTACTAGATTCAGAACAGCTTTATCTTTATGCATATGCCAAAAGGCCATGACTTTATCAAAACAACATATGTTATCAATATTGAAAGTTTCAGCAACAAAGTTCCACACATGCTGGGCTACCACACACTCAAACATCAGATGTTGAACAGTTTCAGGTTCAGAACAAAACAGGCAGGAAGGATCATCCACTTCCCTTCTCTTCGCAAGATTGTCTCTAGTCAGTATTTTGTTGTGAATACATAGCCACAAGAAGATATGAATGTTTTGTGGACAAAGGATTTTCCACATTTTAGTACTAACTTTAGAAACCACCCCACCAAAATTGATCTGCTTGTAGAAAGATTTAACTGAAAAGGACCCATTAGTTTCTAAGCCCCATACAGGTACGTCCAACTCATCTTATAGAGGATATTGCTTGATCAAGTAGACTAATTGATTCCATAGAATCATCCCAGTCCTATCAACACACCTCCTAAATGTTAATTTCAGGTCATTACCATCCCACACTTGGGCTACAGTATTATCCACCTGATTGCAGATACTGAACAAGTCCCAAAACTGCACTTTAAGGGAACAATCCCCCACCCACACATCATGCCAAAAAATAATGAGTTTACCATCACCCAATTTCCATTTATAAAAAGTTTTTGTAGCAGCTAATGCCCAAGTGATGCTCTTCCAAAAGGTAGAGCCCCCTTCACTTTTAGCCCAGAGAAGATTTGGAGAATTAACCCTATATTTGTACAGAAGGAGTTTAGACCAGTCAGAGTCAGGGTTGATAAAAAATGTTTTACCCCAAGAGGCCAACAGAGCCATATTATACTCTTTGATATTGGGAACCCCTAAACCGCGCCGCTCTAAGCAGCCGGTTTACCTCTGCTGCTGCGTGTCGACCCGCCGCCCGGCCAAGCGGCCTCATCTCCACCCCCAGATTGTCTCCGTGGGCCTGCCTGCTGCGTCAAAACCGCCCATCATTGGGGCACATTCAAGCCGCTGGAATCCCTCATTGTCGAACCAGCTCTTGCCGTCGAGTTGCCGTCCGCTTCGTTCAGTCGTGGGTTTTGTCCGTCACCACGCTTGAGCTGGCCACACCCGGAGCCGCTAAGCGCCCCCGCTGGAGGAGGCCTCGACCCGCCCCCGCTGTTCCCACTAGTATAAAAGGGGGCAATGGCCCAGGCCGGGTCAGACCATTAGTCCCGGTTCTGCCACGAACCGGGACCAATGGAGGTATTTGTCCCGGTTCGGATCCGGGGCCGGCCGGGCCTCGTGGGCATTGGTCCCGTTCGTTCTGCCCTATTGGTCCCGGTTGGTGGGACGAACGGGACCAATGGCCTCGCCTCGCCCACAACCATTGGTCCCGGTTGGTGGCTTGAATGGGACCAAAGGTTTCTTTAGTCCCGGTTCATGCCACCAACCGACCAATGAGGTGCCTATATATACCCTTCGCGTGAGAGCAGAGCACACTACTGCTTTTTTCCGGGCCGAGTGGGAGAGGGCTTGGTGGTGCTCTAGCTCACCTCCTATGCACACAAGGTGTTCATGGAATGCCCGAGCCACACTACTTAAGATTTCTCCTCTCCAAGCTCGACCTCCAAGCTCCATTTTCCTCAATATTTGTCTAGGTTTAGCGATCCGTCACGCCTGCCCCTGCCTTTCACCGCGCCGATCACCCGGGCCGATCTCATCGCCGGCACCACCGTGGTGAGCCTCTTGTTCTTATCTTCTTTCTAAAAGGAAAAGTATTCTTACTTGTATGTTTAGATAGATACTTGTATTATTTTCTTACTTTTATTATTGCATCTTATATAGTGCGATGGTTTTGGTATCCGCCTCGCCGGCCCTCGCCTTGTCTATGATTCGGATGTGGTATATATTATCTTTTCATAACTATTGGTTCATTTATTGTTTATGAAAATTATGCCACCAACGTGACATAGATTTTATTTATCTAGGAGGTTGTTGAACCGGAAATTCCAACCGACCCTATTGTTGAGAGGTTAAATTTAGTTGAAGAAGAAAAAAATTTCTTGAAGGAAAAAATTAAAAAACTTGAGGAGGAGAAGATGATATTGGAGTTGCTGTGACACTCCAAAAAATTTTACTTAGTTTTTGACAAAACCCTTTTATTTGATTTGAAGGAGGCCATTTAAGATCTTTCCAAAAGCACCTTCTTCTCAAAAAAATTTCTCCTATGACAAGTATTTTATTTTTGTATCTTCCTCAACCTTGGTACTTGGTTTAAAAAAACTAAATTTTCTATTAAAAAGAAACCCTATGGGTTTTGGGCTTTTGTTTTGCAACCACCCTTTGTTTTACCATGCCCCATGTTAATATTTCTCCCAAATCCCCTCCCTCCACTTTGGTCCAAGCCAAATATTCTATTCCAACAAGTTACCCATTTTTGGATTCTATTCCATTTATTTTGTCCCCAAATGTAATTCTGCCTTTTATTTTGGGCCTAGGCGATTTACAAAGGAAGTGTCTGATTTCCTTTGAGTTTTGACCTCAACCCAACTCCTCTGGCTAGTCCCTAGCACCCCCAACCTAGATCCATCAAGATCCACTCTTCCTTAGTTCAAAATTTTCAAGTTTCACACACTGCAAGTTTGGACCAGATTTGGCAAATTAGATGAAATTCATATTTTTCCTTCTCCAAAAATTCTACCAAAATTCAGGCGGCCCCCAGGTGCATTGAGAGGCCACCCCACCAAATATCAGCTCCAGATAAAACCCCACATGCCAAAATCATTTCATCGAACACCTGACAGGCACTGTTGCTGTTCATTTCCAGAGTTCTGTTCACCGACCGCCGCTGTCGCTTTTTCAGAGTCGGGCGCCGATCTCACAAAGGCCCACTGGAGCCTTGCGACTGCACCTTCCTCTTATCTCGAGCGCCAGACGGTCCCTTGATGGACACCACAGTCGGTGGTGACGTGTCCCGCCGACGCCGGGCAGCTTCAAGGTGGCAGAGCTAATCGAGGCGGTCAGCAGGATCAGCCAGCTTTGGCGCCGCCCAACACCGCCTAAACCACCCGAGGCCTCCAGGGCTGCTCTGCTTGTTCAAGGCTGCTGCTGCATTGCCGCTGTGGCTCGAGCAGACAGAGCGTGCTCTCGCCGCCGACGTGTTCCGGCGCCTGCCCGCTCAAACTTGAGTAACAGCCAAGGCAGGCCAAGTTTAGCGCCTAAACCAAACCAAGAAACCTCCACGGTAATGCCTAGCCCCTAAACCGCCTCGACCAACTGCTGCACCGCCAGAATCGTCGCCGAGATTTCCTGCTCACGGCCACCGCCTCGGATCATCTATAAAGGGGGTCCCAGCTCGTTCTCGACCCCGCACCACCACTCCACCTCACCAGAGCCCCGCTAAGCCACCAGAGGACCCCGAGGAGGTCTCCTTCCCGACTCCGCCGCCTGATCCGCCTCGGCCCGGCTTGATCCACTCAGTGAGGCCACCTCCGACTCCCAAACCACGCCAAGAGCCCTCGGGTGCACCCAAGTGTTCTAACCCGAGCCTCAATTCCTTCTGTAGCCTCCCCGACGAGATCCACCAACGCCTCGAACCACCACCCGCTGGAGTTGAGGCCCGCCGACGTGGTGCTCGCTGTCGACCAACTCCACCACCCACAGGTGCGGAAGGACCCAAGGAACCCGTAGGTACCACCCACTCCTCCTAACTCGCCGTGGATCGCCGCCGGCGACCACCGCAGCCTTCGGGCGCCGGTGACTCTGTTTCAGAGTTTAAACCCGACAAGTGGGACCCCCCGTCAGCTTTTTATTCTTTTCGAAACGTTTTCTGAAAACGCCTTGAGCAGGATACGCCTTCCTTTGGAGTTGGCGGTTTTTAATCGAACCGCTTATTTTTATAAGCTAGCCCTCGTAACTTTCTCGTTTATTACGCATAAGTCCTCGGACTAAAACCTTTATAACTTTTAAACTGTAAATGATCTTTGATTGATTCTTTTTCTGTCACCTTTATTTTTCTGTCTAGTTTTTTATCATGTTTATTTGAAAAATATTTGGAACACTTTTTGTGCACACATGGTATTTACGTTAGTACGTATCTTTTTCTTATACCGTAGATACCGGAAGAGGTGACGGGACCGCTAACTTCATCGAAGCTAGACCGACTACTCCGAACCAGGCAAGCACGTTTGAACCTTTGACATGATGAGTGTTTTGCATGTTTGCATTGAGTAGTCAGTTCATGGCATGATTATATGCATATCGGTAAGAGTTATATTACATGCGAAGCCATTGCAAGTGAGCTTCGAAACTCGATGTGTGATTCGATGTGAGTTTACATGATCAGGTGGTGACATGATGGGTGGTAAGATGGTATTGTTGTGGCATGCCAGTCTTATGCCAAACAACTTAACTCCAGTGTCAACGTGAATCAAGTCACGTGATCACCCGATCTTTTCCTTGTACTACCACATGTTTTCTTTATGGAATATGGTTTAGTAAGTTGCAAACCTCTTTCCTGGTATACACCAAACAGAGGGGCCGGATGAGGGTTCCATGGCCTCGATTAAAGCCCGCCATCCGTCGGGGAGCATGGGTGTTTCCGGTTGGGACCGAGAGGGGGCACCCTTAGAGCGCCATGAGATAAATTTGATCCCATGCTATTCGAGGTTATGACCTCCCGCCTTAGAGTTTTTCAAGAACGCTGCTCTAGGGTGATTCCCGCAGCAGAATGTGGAATTGGGTGTGTCTTTCGATTGATGTGTTTCTTCTAAAATACCGTAAACGGAACTAGTCCCTTGCGACTCATCAAGTCCATTGGCTGTGGTTTAATAGTACAAACTCGCAGAGTCAAACTCATCCAAGTAACCGTGATCCATGATCAATGTCGGTGTTCAACTTGTCCTTGTCAATCTCAAAGGTAAGATCCTTGACGATCTCCGTGAACAACCATGTGTGGAAAACTTGGCTATACGATTACTCCTGTGGATGGACTAACCCGTTTATTATTATTATGTGCTGAGTCTTTTCCTTGGAATGGTCTATACTGCTTGAATACGACGATGAAATATAAGCCCTTTACGTGATGTCGCCGACGCCCCGATCGCGGGCATTTATGTTGTTTACTGATATAAGCCCTTTACGTGATGTCGCCGACGTCCGATCGTGGCATTTATGTTGTTTACTGATATAAGCCCTTTATGTGATGTCGCCGACGTCCGATCGTGGCATTTATGTTGTTTACTTTCGATATAAGCCCTTTATGTTATTCGCTCAGACGTCCGACTGTGGCATTTATGTTGTTTATTTTTGATATAAGCCCTTTATGTGATGTCGCTTTGACGTCCAACTGTGGCACACATTGTCATTTACTTTTCAATATAAGCCCTTTGTGTGGTGTCGCTTAGACGCCCGACTGCGACATGCTAATTTATTCGTTCACCATTCGAGGCGTCGTTTCAGACACTCGATCGGTTTTCAGTTATTTCTGTTGGGATTTCGGGAGGACTACCGCCCGACTTCCCTTTATTATTCATGTCGTGCAAGTTTATCATTTGAGTGTGCATTGCAAATTACTCATGTTGCATCATGCTTACATTTGTTATATCTTATGTCCGAACTGTCTTGCGAGTACATTCAAAGTACTCACCTGGCTTGTTGATTTGGCCAAATGTTGGCGAAGGCGATCTTATGGATGAAGAGTTCGATAGCGAGTCCGACGCCTAGAGGAGTCCCAGCCAGTCCCGTGCGATCCTGGAATTTATCACTTGGACCATATCCGCTCGCTACTCGAATAAATCATCGAGCTCACTTCGACGCCGATGAGCTGCAAGAGTAGGAGTCAATGTCACCCACTTCACGTGACATATCCACCACCACGCTTAAATACGAGTCAAGAGTATGCCACCACACCCCTGTGCTATATCCGCCTTTATGTATATTATTGGCGTGTTTGTAACAAAATTGTTGAGTAACCTCAGCTCAACCCTGTAATATATTTAGTACTTCGATTCTCAGATCAAGAATTTGTCTATCGCTGAGGAGGACTCTCTCAGACTCGAATAACAAGATCGGTTCCTCAATAAGTATTTTATTGAAAACCGTTGTGACAAACTTGGTACCGAGCCAGCTGACTCAGAGGAAGCCACTAGGTGCGATCGCTAATCGGTTAATAGCGCTTTAGTGTGATTTTAGCATTTTGCAAAACGTAGCAATTTTTCTGTTAGTCATCATAAATTTATGATCTGACTATTCAGAATTTTTGTCTACTTTTGTAGATGGCTAGCAGCGACTGTGAGTCACAGGTGTTTGCCAATGTTCCTGAGGGATTTATCAAGCTCCTCACCTACATCGTCAAGATCGCGATTGGGCCATCGGTTCGCCCAGTGTTCACACTCTACCAGCACAAGATCAGCGACAGTCTGTCTATGCATCAGGCCGCTGCACAGTTCAAGGGAGGATGTTCAGAGTCACGCCAATTCCGATTTGTTGGCAGGGCCATGCCTACGGAGAGGCATGCCATGCAGATGGCTGCCCGTGAGGCGATAGCTCATCTCCGGGATGTGCTTCCTTCGATGAAGACTCGCCGCATCGCATTTTCCATGCCACGTGCCATACACGTGTCACTATGCATTCGCTTGCCCCAGAGGAGAACGAGACGAGGCTATTGAGATGCTTGTTGAATACCTCCAGGCTCTGGAGGCAGCCTTCGACAACCTTGTGGATGACCTTGTGGCTGCCCACATGGACTCAGTCCATGGCTGTGCCGCCAACAGGAGGGAGCTCCTACACACAGCACCACCACTGACCTTCGTCTCGTCCTCAGCATCTTATTCACCTGCCATCCTCGCCACCACTCGTCGCCTGCCTACCACTGAGGAGTTCGACTAGGTCATCGCGCCCACTCCAGTTCCTGTGGCACCGCCTATTGCGCCTGCCCCAGTCCGTGTTGCACCGCCTCTCGCTCCCACTCCAGCTTCTCAGCGCAGCACTTCACGCCTGGAGCCTATTAGTGAGGAGGAGGTTGAGTCCCCAGCGTCACTGGGTCTCACCCTCGGCAAGCCAAGGGAAGTCCTTACCATCTCCGACTGAGTATGCCTAGCAACCCCGCGTTGCGCCAGCTTGTATGATATGTTTATATGTATATAGGTTGTGAGAAGTAGTTTGTATGTGCATCATGTAGGAACTGGGAGAAGTGCACTAGCCTAAATAACATGTCAGGATTGTGTACGCACATCCTGAGTGGTGTATTGTATAATTACTGCTTGCATGTAAAATATGTACTGAGCGGTCCTTCTCCGTGCGCTATCAAATATTTTCTTGAAAACTCTTGGAGTGGTTAAATTTTTTCGCATTTATTTATTTTTACGGCTCAATTTCTTTTCCTTAAGATTTATTTTAAAATATACCCCCAGAGTGGAAAATGTCTCGTCCTTGGACTCGTTCCATGCCAAACCCGCCAGAAGAGAATTATGGCACCCAAACCAGCAACAACTTCACACAGGGACAGTCAAGTCAACAGGGCAGTGAGACAGCTTTTTCTCAAGTATGCCGCCTTTATGAGCAAAGCCAGCAACATCACCAAGAAATAATGAACCAGGTCATCAATATGTGAAATCACCGTGGACCGTATCAGCAGCAATCCAAATTGTCAGAACTACAAAAGACGCGTCCCCCAACTTTCTCGCACACTGACAAACCTCTTGAGGCCGATGAATTGCTTCGAGACATTGAAAGGAAATTGATTATTGCACAATGTTCAGACTGTGAGAAGGTACTATATGCACCTCACTACCTCACATGAGCAGCTGCATCATGGTGGGAGAATTTCCTACACATGCACCCCAATGAGAATAACATCACCTGGGAGGAATTTAAAGAAGGTTTTCGTGGGGCGCATATTCCCAAAAGCGTTATGAAAATCAAGAAGAGGGAGTTTGACGACCTCAAGAAAAGAGGCATGACGGTGACTGAGTACAACAGCCAGTTTACTTAGTTATCTCGCTACGCCAATGAAGAACACATGACGGGAAGTAAGAAGATGGAAAAGTTTCTGGACGGTCTTGCACCAGCACTTAAATGCCAGCTGGTTGTACACACCTTTCCAGACTTCAAAACACTTGTGGACAAGGCCATTACCCTGGAAAATGAGCGCCGCAGTTTGGAAGATTTTCGCAAGTGCAAGAGGGACCAAACTACTCAAGCTCGCAACAACCGAAGCAAGACTGACTTCCAGAAAAGTAGAGCAAACAAGGCCACAACCAATATCCCGCGCTCGATCAAGAATTATCATGCGAGGGACAAGGATTTCACATACCGCCCAGGTGTTACTTGCTACGCTTGTGGAGAAGAAGGGCACTATGCCAAGCAGTGCCCAAAGCCAAGAAACTCGTCTCCCACGCCGAACCACGGTGGGAATAATTTAGCACCCAAGCGTAACAATTTCAACCCCAATAATAATCAAAAGAAGGGTCACTTGAACCATGTGACCAAGGAGGAAGCACATAATGCCCCGGATATCGTACTCGGTACGTTCCCTGTCAACACAATACCTGCCATGGTTTTGTTTGATTCTGGAGCTTCTCACTCATTCATTTCAAAGAAATTTGCTTTGCAAAATGATTTTTCGATGCTTCCCTTGGAAAAATCCATGATCATCAAGTCCCCCGGGATTAAGCAAGTTACTCAGAGTTACTGCCAAGGTATGGTTATTGAGTTTGAGGGATTGAAGTTTCACGCCAACCTTATTGTATTGGAGAATAAGGGACTGGATGTCATCCTAGGAATGGATTGGTTAACCACCAACAAAGGATTTATTGACTGCTTCAACCGGACAGTAATTCTTACCCACCATCACGGGAAGACAATAAAAGTTTTAGCTCAAGAGAGACAAATATCCCGGCAACCGAGGTTGAACAAGGTGGACGTTTCTGAGTTAAGCAAAGTTCCAGTAGTGTGTGAGTTTCTAGACGTATTTCCCGAAGAACTACCAGGTATGCCACCAGACCGGGAGATAGAATTCAGCATTGAGCTAGCACCTGGAACCATCCCCATTTACAAGAAACCATACAGAATGGCACCCTCAAAGTTGGTGGAATTAAAGAAGAAAATAAAAGAATTACTGGACAAAGGATTCATTCGAGCCAGCTCCTCACCTTGGGGCTCTCCAGTTTTATTTGCCAAGAAAAAGGATGGGACACTGAGATTGTGTATAGACTATCAAGCACTCAACATGGCCACAATCAAGAACAAATATCCGATGCCACGGATAAATGATTTATTTGACCAGCTCGCTCAAGCCAAAGTTTTCTCAAAGATTGACTTAAGGTCGGGATACCATCAATTGAAAGTACGGACAGAAGATATCCCCAAGACAGACTTCACCTCCAGATACGGGTTGTATGAGTTTACAGTGATGCCGTTTGGTCTGACCAACGCCCCCGCATATTTCGTCCACCTCATGAACAAAGTGTTTATGAGATTTATGGACAAGTTTGTTGTGGTGTTTATCGATGATATTCTGGTATACTCCAAGACACCAGAAGAGCATGTTGAACATCTCAGAATTGTACTAGGGGAATTAAGGAAAAATCAATTATACGCCAAGTTCAGCAAATGTGAATTTTGGTTGAGACAAGTTGGTTTCCTAGGCCATGTGTTAACACAGAAGGTATTGCAGAGACCCGAGAAGGTCAAGGCCGATTTGGTTGGAAACCACCAGCCAACAGAACGGATGTAAGAAGTTTCTTGGGAATGGCAGGGTATTACCGAAGGTTCATTGAAGGGTTCTCCACCATAGCAAAGCTAATGACGCAGTTGCTCAAGAAGGACAAGAAATTTGTTTGGACGGAAGCTTGCGAGAAAAGTTTCCAAGACCTCAAAAGGAAATTAACAACAACACCAGTATTGGTTGTGCCAGACATACACAAAAGTTTTGAGGTATATTGTGACGCCTCCAGGAAGGGCCTCGGTTGCGTATTAATGCAAGAAGGCAAGGTAGTCGCGTATTCCTCCAGGCAACTACGCAAGCATGAAGAAAATTACCCTACGCATGATTTGGAACTGGCAGCAGTCATTCATGCACTCAAGGAGTGGAGGCACTTTTACTGAAACCGCTAGAAATATACACGGACAATAAAAGCCTCAAGTATATTTTCACACAATCGGAACTCAATTTACGGCAACGGCGCTGGTTGGAATTAGTGAAATATTATGATGTCGGTATTCACTACCATCCAGGAAAGGCGAATGTTGTGGCAGATGCGCTTAGCCGAAACCCCAGTTCGGGCAACGACAGTCTGCCAGACTTGAGACCTGAATTTCAGCAAGAGTTCGCCAAACTCAACATGGTGATGGTCGCCGAAGGCGACGTGTCAAACTTGGATATACAGCCTACCTTAATGGAGCAAATTAAGGAGGCTCAAGATGGACACCCCAAAGATCGAAGGCATAAAAAGGAAAGTGAGTTTGGGCAAGGCCTCTGAATTTATCATAGACAATGAGGGAATACTATGGTACGGAGACAGACTTTATGCATCAAATATAGAAGACCTCAAACAGCAAATCCTAGCCAAGGCCACACCGCTCAGATTCGATCCACCCGGAGGGACAAAATGTACAAAGACATACAGGAAATTTTTTGGTGGCACGGTATGAAGAGGGATATAGCCACCTTCATTGCATGTTGTGATTAGTGTCAACGCATTAAGGCCGAGCATCAAAAACCGGCAGGGTTATTACAGCCAAACAAGATACCTGAGTGGAAATGGGATGAGATCGGGATGGACTTTATTGTTGGACTACCCCGGTCACAACACGGAAATGATGCCATATGGGTCATCACAGACAGATTAACCAAGGTGGCACACTTCATTCCCGTGAAGACAACCTACACCACTCAGAAGCTTGCTAAGCTTTATCTCTCTCGCATAGTTTGCCGCATGGAGTCCCAAAGACTATAATATCTCGACCGAGGCACTCAATTCGCCTCTAGATTTTGGGATCAATTACAACAAGCTCGGTACTCAAGCGGCATTGAGTACAAGATACCACCCCTGCATCGATGGGCAAACCGAACGCGTAAACCAAATACTAGAGGACATGCCGAGAGCGTGTGTCCTCACCTATGGGACCAGCTTGGGAAGAAAGCTTGCCATATGCCGAGTTTGCATACAACAACAGTTACTAAGCCAGCCCGCAAATGGCACCCTTCAAGCCTTGTATGGACGGAGATGTCGACTCCATTGAATTGGTCGAGACCGGAGACAGCCGTATCTTGACCTCGATATGCTCAAGGAAGCCGAGGAGAAAGTTAGGCTAATCGGGGATGACTCAAGACAGCTCAAAGCCGATGTAAGAGTTATTACGATCGAAAACATCAGGGAGTCTGTTTTGAACCCGGTGAGTATGTGTACCTCCGAGTATCTCCCATGAGGGGCCTACAACGGTTCAAGGTTAAAGGAAAGCTAACACCAAGATTTATCGGACCCTTCTGTGTAGTAGCACGAAGAGGCACAGTAGCCTACCAGCTAGACCTACCCGAAGAGCTGTCTGACGTCCACGATGTGTTCCACGTCTCACAGTTGAGGAAATGTGTGAGCAATCCAGAAAAGCAGGTATCCCATGAGAACATTGATGTACAGCCAGACCTCACCTACAAGGAACGCCCAATAAGGATATTAGAAGAGTCTGAAAGGAGGACCCGTCAGAAGGTAATCAAGTTTTTCAAAGTACAGTGGAGCAATCACACCGAAGACGAGGCAACATGGGAAAGAGAAGATTTTCTTCGAGCAGAACACCCACACCTATTTTAGGATCAGCTGAAATCTCGGGGACGAGATTTTTCTTAAGGGGGTAGGTGTTGTGAAACTCCAAAAAAATTTACTTGGTTCTTGACAAAACCCTTTTATTTGATTTGAAGGAGGCCATTTAAGATCTTTCCAAAAGCCCCTTCTTCTCAAAAAAATTTCTCCTATAACAAGTATTTTTTTTTGTATCTTCCTCAACCTTGGTACTTGGTTTAAAAAAAAACTAAATTTTCTATTAAAAAGAAACCCTATGGGTTTTGGGGCTATTCTTTTGTTTTGCAACCACCCTTTGTTTTACCATGCCCCATGTTAATATTTCTCCCAAATCCCCTCCCTCCACTTTGGGCCAAGCCAAATATTCTATTCCAACAAGTTCAACCCATTTTTGAATTCTATTTCATTTATTTTATCCCGAAAAGTAATTCTGCCTTTTATTTTGGGCCTAGGCGATTTACAAAGGAAGTGTCTGATTTCCTTTGAGTTTTGACCTCAAACCAACTCCTCTGGCTAGTCCCTAGCACCCCCAACCTAGATCCATCAAGATCCACTCTTCCTTAGTTCAAAATTTTCAAGTTTCACACGCTGCAAGTTTGGACCAGATTTGGCAAATTTGGTGAAATTCATATTTTTCCTTCTCCAAAAATTCTAACAAAATTCAGGCAGCCCCCAGGTGCATTGAGAGGCCACCCCACCAAATATCAGCTCCAGATAAAATCCCCACATGCCAAAATCATTTCATCGAACACCGATGTGCATTATTGTTGTTCATTTTCAGAGTTCGGTGTTCACCGACCGTCGTTGTCGTTTTCTTCAGAGTAGGGGCGTCGATCTCACCAGTTCCCACTCTGGAGCCTTGCGCACTGCACCTTCCTCTTATCCAGAGCGCCACACGGTCCCTTGGACGGACACCACCATCGATGGTGACGTGTCCCGCCGACGCCGGCAGCTTCTGCGGTGGCAGAGCCAACCGAGGCGGCCAGCAGGATCAGCCCGACTTCGGCGCCCAAAGACCGCCTAAACCACCCGAGGCCTCCGCGGGCTGCCTGCTTGCTCGCAAGACGCTGCGGGCGCTGTCGTCGTGGCTCGAGCAGCACAGAGAGCGCTCCCTGCCGCCCGACGTGCTCAGGCGCCGCCCGCTCAAACTTGGAGTAACAGCCAAGGCAGGCCAAGTTTAGCGCCTAAACCAAACCAGTAAACCTCCACGGTGATGCCTAGCCCCCTAAACCGCCTGACCAACCGTTGCACCACCGTAATCGTCACCAGAGATTTCCCGTTCACGGCCACCGCCTCGGATCATCTATAAAAGGGGGTCCCGAGATCGTTCTCGACCCCGCACCACCACTCCACCTCACCAGAGCCCCGCCAAGCCACCAGGAGGACCCCGAGGAGGTCTCCTTCCCCGACTCCGGCCGCCCCGATCCACCTCGGGCTCCGGCTTGATCCACTCAGGTGAGGCCACCTCCAACTCCCAAACCACGTCAGCAGCCCTCGGGTGCACCCAATGTTCTAACCCGAGCCTCAATTCGTTCTGTGTAGCCCTCCCCGACGAGATCCACCAACGCCCGAACCACCACCCGCCGGAGTTGAGGCCTCCGTCGATGTGGTGCTCGCTATCGACGTGGTGCTCGCCGTCGACCAACTCCACCACCCACAGGTGCGGAAGGACCCAAGGAACCCGTAGGTACCACCCACTCCTCCTAACTCGCCGTGGATCGCATGGCGACCACCGCAGCTCTCGGCGCGCGGTGACTCGTTTCAGAGTTTAAACCCGACAAGTGGGACCCCCGTCAGCTTTTTATTCTTTTCGAAACGTTTTCTGAAAACGCCTTCGGGCAGGATACGCCTTCCTTTGGAGTTGGCGGGTTTTTAATCGAACCGTTTTCTGTTTTTATAAGCTAGCCCCTCGGAACTTTCTCTTTCATTATAGACAAGTCCCTGGACTAAAACCTTTATAACTTTCAAACAGAAAATGGTTTTTGATTGATTCTTTTTCTGTCACCTTTATTTTTCTATCTAATTTTTTATCATATTTATTTGAAAAATATTTGGAACAATTTTCGTGCACACACGGTATTTACGTTTGTACGTATCTTTTTCTTATACCGTAGATACCGGAAGAGGTGACGGGACCGCGAACTTCACTGAGCTAGACTCCGACTACTCCGAACCAGGCAAGCACGTTTGAACCTTTGATATGATGAGTGTTTTGCATGTTTGCATTGAGTAGTCAGTTCATGGCATGATTATATGCATATCGGTAAGAGTTATATTACATGCAAAGCCATTGCAAGTGAGCTTCGAAACTCGATGTGTGATTCGATGTGAGTTTACATGATCATGTGGTGACATGATGGGTGGTAAGATGGTATTGTTATGGCATGCCAGTATTATGCCAAACAACTTAACTCCAGTGTCAACGTGAATCATGTCACGTGATCACTCGTTCTTTCCTTGTACTACCACATGTTTTCTTTATGGAATATGGTTTAGTAAGTTGCAAACCTCTTTCCTGGTACACACCAAACAGAGGGGCGGGATGAGGGTTCCATGGCCCTGGATTAAAGCCCGCCATCTGGTGGGGAGCATGGGTGTTTCGGTTGGGACCGAGAGGGGGCACCCTTAGAGCGCCATGAGATAAATTTGATCCCATGCTATTCGAGGTTGTGACCTCCCGCCTTAGAGTTTTTCTTGAACGTTGCCTAGGGTGATTCCCGGCAGCGGAATGTGAAATTGGGTGTGTATCGGATTGATGTGTTTCTTCTAAAATACCGAACGGAACTAGTCCTTGCGACTCATGAAACCGCTGGCTGTGGTTTAATAGTACAAACTCTGAAGAGTCAAACTCATCCAAGTAACCGTATCCATGATCAATGTCGGTGTTCAACTTGTCCTTGTCAATCTCAGTGTCAGTATCCTTGACAATCTCCGGTGAACAACCATGTGTGGAAAACTTGGCTATACGATTACTCCTGTGGATGAACTAACCCGTTTATTATTATTATGTGCTGAGTCTTTTCCTTGGAATGGTCTATACTGCTTGAATACGACGATGAAATATAAGCCCTTTACGTGATGTCGCTCAGACGTCCGACTGTGGCAATTATGTTGTTTACTTTCAATATAAGCCCTTTACGTGATGTCACTCAGACGTCCGACTGTGGCATTTATGTTGTTTACTTTCAATATAAGCCCTTTATGTGATGTCGCTCAGACGTCCGACTGTGGCATTTATGTTGTTTACTTTCGATATAAGCCCTTTATGTGATGTTGCTCAGACGTCCGACTGTGGCATTTATGTTGTTTATTTTCGATATAAGCCCTTTATGTGATGTCGCTTTGACGTCCGACTGTGGCACGCATTGTCATTTAGTTTTCAATATAAGCCCTTTATGTGGTGTCGCTTAGACGCCTGACTGCGGCATGTTAATTTATTCCTTCACCATTCGAGGCGTCATTTCAGACACTCGTTCTGTTTTTAGTTATTTCTGTTGGGATTTCGGGAGGACTACCGCCCGACTTCCTTTTATTATTCATGTCGTGCAAGTTTATCATTTGAGTGTGCATTGCAAATTACTCATGTTGCATCATGCTTACATTTGTTATATCTTATGTCCGAACTGTCTTGTAGTACATTCAAAGTACTCACCGGCTTGTTGATTTGGCCGATGTTGGCGGCGATCTTATGGATGAAGAGTTCGATAGCGAGTCCGACACCTAGAGGAGTCCCGACCAGTCCGTGCGATCCTGGAATTTATCACTTGTACCATATCCGCTTCCGCTACCGAATAAATCATCGAGCTCACTTCGACGCTCGATGAGCTGCAAGAGTAGGAGTCAATGTCACCCACTTCACTGTGACATATCCACCACCACGTTTAAATACGAGTCAGTAGTATGCCACCACACCCCTGTGCCATATCCGCCTTTATGTATATTATTGGCGTGCTTGTAATAAAATTGTTGAGCAACCTCAGCTTAACCCTGTAATATATTTAGTACTTCTGGATTCCTGTATCAAGAATTTGTCTACCAGTGAGGAGGACTCTCCTGTACTGGGAATAACAAGATCGGTTCCTCAATAAGTATTTTATTGAAAAACCGGTCGTGACTGTTGCATGTTGCGGATGTCGTCGATAATCACAAGATCAAGATGGATGCAATGCGCTTGAAGATTAGAAAGATTAGAAAATATGCCATTCATACCGAGGCTTGGTATCATTATGCCGTTGGATCAGTTGTTACCTTGGTTGCGATTATGATCGCATTTGTTTTCTTTTCACATTGAAATGTTTTATATAGTTTCAATGTATGGTTTAATTAATTTATATGCTCTGCAGAGCTTTATGTTGTTAGATGAGAACTATGTATGTACTTTGGTGTTTATGTGATGATGAACTTCTATTAATTTGGTCACTTAATTATCTATTCATGATGTTCTGTAATGATTTTTGACACACTTAATTATATATAATGCACGCAGATGAACAAGCAATGGATGTACGGTGACAGACACACCTCCGAGTACATTAAGGGCGTGCATGATTTTCTTGAAGTGGCCGAGGCAAACAAGCAGAATGGTTTTATGTGTTGTCCATGCCCTATATGTGGGAATATGAGGTCTTACTCTGACCGGAAAATCCTTCACACCCACCTACGTTACAAGGGTTTCATGCCACACTATAATGTTTGGACGAGGCACGGAGAAATAGGGGTTATGATGGAAGACAGCGAAGAAGAAGAGTACGATGACAACTATGAGCCCCCTGAATACGGTGATGCTACTGAACATCAAGAGGAACCAGACGATGTGCACGATGTTGCTGCAACGGGCGAAGCTGCTGAAGATCAAGAGGAACCAGACGATGTGCACGATGATGCTGCAACGGCTAAGCTGCTGAAGATCAAGAGGAACTAGACGATGTGCCCGATGATGATGATCTCCGCCGGGTCATTGTCGATGCAAGGACGCAATGCGAAAGTCAAAAGGAGAAGATGAAGTTCGATCGCATGTTAGAGGATCACAAAAAAGAGTTGTACCCCAATTGCGAAGATGGCAACACAAAGCTCGGTACCATCTTTGGAATTGCTGCAGTGGAAGGCAGAGAATGTTGTGCTCGATAAAGGATTTGAGAAGCTACTAAAATATTGAAGAAGAAGCTTCCAAAGGATAACGAATTTCCGACAAGACATACGCAGCAAAGAAGGTCGATGCCCTCTAGGATTGGAGGTGCAGAAGATACATGCATGCCCTAATGACTACATCCTCTATCCGGTGCATACAAGGATCTGAACGCATGCCCGGTATGCGGTGCATTGCGGTATAAGATCGACGAGATGACCCCGGTGATGTTGATGGCGAGCCTCCCAGAAGAGGGTTCTGCGAAGGTGATGTGGTATGCTCCTATAATACCACGGTTGAAATGTCTGCTCGTAAACGGAGAGCATGCCAAGTTGATGCGATGGCATAGTGAGGACCGTAAGACAGACGGAAGTTGAGAGCACCACGACGGGTCGCAATGGAGAAAATCGAGAGAAAGTATGGGATGAGTTTGCAAAGGACCCAAGGAACGATGGTTTGCTTTAAGCGCCGATGGCATTAATCCTTTCGGGAGCAGAGCAGCAATCACAGCACCGCCCGTGACTCTATGTATGTATAACCTTCCTCCTTGATGTGCATGAAGCGGAAGTTCATTATGATGCCGTTCTCATCCAAGGCCCTAAGCAACCCGGCAACGACATTGATGTGTACCTAAGGCCATTAGTTGAAGAAATTTTAGAGCTGTGGAATGGAAACGGTGTACGACGTGGGATGAGCACAAAAGGAGGAATTTGACCTAAAGGTGTTGCTGTTCGTGACCATCAACGATTGGCCCGCTCTCAAGAACCTTCGTGATGCACAAACAAGGGATACCACGATGCACGCACTGCTTACTTGACACCGATAGTATATACCGGGAAGCTGGAGGAAGAATGTGTACCGGGCCATCGCCGATTTCTTCCGACCAACCATCAATGTAGAAAGAAAGGCAAGCATTCCAAAGGCGAGGCAGATCACGGAAGAAGCCCGCCATGCGCATCGGTGATCACGCATTTGCTATGGTCAATGATTTACACGTAATCTTTCGAAAGGGTCCCGCGGACTAGCTGTTCGAATGACGCCGAGAATCACGCACCAATGTGGAAGAAGAAATCTATATTTTGGGACCTACCCTCTTTGGAAAGACCTAGAGGTCCGCTCTTCGATCGACGTGGACGACGTGACAAAGAACCATTGCGTGAACCTGCTAGGCTTCTTGGGCGTGTATGGGAAGACAAAAGATAAACCCGAGGCACGGAGGAACTGCAACGCTTGCACGAAAAAGAGGGCATGCCTCCAAGCAAGATGAAGGTCCCGCCACCACGCTCTTCTAAAGAAGAGAAAGAAATCTTCTTTGAATGCCTGCTCAAGATGAAGGTCCCGACCGCTTCTCGTCAATATAAAGGGAATAATAAATATGCCGAGAAAAATTTCCGTAACCTAAAGTCTCATGACTGCCATGTGATTATGATGCAAGCGCTTCCGTTGCATTGAGGGGCTTCACCGAAAACGTCCGATTAGCCATTGTGAAGCTATGTGCATTCCTCAATGCAATATCTCGTAAGGTGATCGATCCAAAATCGTACCAACGCTAAGGAGTGATGTGGCGCAATGTCTTGTCGGGTTTGAGCTGGTGTTCCCACCATCCTTCTTCAATATCATGATGCACGCCCTAGTTCATCTAGTCGATGAGATTGTCATTCTGGGGCCCGTATTTCTACACAATATGTTCCCTTTGAGAGGTTCATGGAGTACTAAACAAATATGTCCAGAATCGCTTAGGCCGAAGGAAGCATCTCCATGGGCCATCAAACAGAGGATGTCATCGGGTTTTGTGTTGACTTCATTCCTGGCCTTAAGAAGATAGGTCTCCCTAAATCGCGGTATGAGGGGAGACTGACCGAAAAGGCACGCTTGAAGGGACTCAATAATATGCAGGGACGGATATTCTTGGTCTCAAGCACACTACAGCTTCTACGTAACTCTACCTTGGTGACCCCGTATGTCGATGAACACAAGAACGATCAAGGCCCAAACACCCGGAGCGGTGGGACGATGGATTACATGTGAACCTATCAGACATTCAGCAGTTGGTTGGAAACACGCCTCGGAGGTGACAAGACTGTTTGTGATGAGCTGCACTTGTTGTCCAGGGACCATCTTCGACTGTAATGATTTGGAAAGGATACGAGATAAATGGGAATACATTTTACACGATTGACCAAGATCAAAAGAGCACCAACCAAAACAGCGGTGTTCGCTTTGATGCAGCAACCGAGAGGGGAAAGGACACATATTATGGTTACATAGTGGACATATGGGAACTTGACTATGGAGTAGATTTTAAGGTCCCTTTGTTTAAGTGCAAATGGGTCAATCTGTCAGGAGGCGGGGTACATGTAGACCCATAGTACGGAATGACAACAAAGGATCTGAAAAATCTTGGGTACATCGACGAACCATTCGCCCTAGCCAATGATGTGGCACAGGTTATCTATGTGAAGGACATGTCTACCAGATCGAGAAAAGAAAATATAAGGAAGCTTAATACATCATACGATGAGCCAAAGCGCCACATAGTTCTTTTCAGAAAAGGGACATCCCGGGAGTGGAAGGCAAGATGACATGTCTCAAGAGTATGAAAAGTTTCATGAAATTCCTCCTTCAAAGTCAAGGCTGACCCAAGCATCCCGATAAACGATGAAGATTATCCATGGTTACGCGCAATAAGCAAATGACACAAGCGAAGAAAAAGTGAAGACTTTCTCCGCAACTATTATGATGATACCATGCCAAGTTTGTAATGCATTTAGTATGATACCATTGTCCGCTTTGTACATGCACATGCTATGCCAACTTTTTGAGTTCATTTGAAAACTATGAATTTAGGTCGAATTTTCTCTATAGGTGCATCTATGTTCATTAGTCCTCGGCCCATGCGGCTCGCCTCGCCCATGACCATTAGTCCAGGTTTGTGCCACAAACCGACTAAAGGGTTGGTCCTCGCGCCATAGTTTAGTCCCACCTCATGAACCAAGGGCGCCACACCGGTTTATAAGCCCGCCCTCTCTACCTTGTTGAGCTCCTCTCAAAGTGAAAATAGATGCCCCTATACAGGAATTTGACCTAAATTCATTGTGAATTTCTCTGAAATTCATAGAAATTGATTATGAATTTAGGTCTAATTTTTCTATAGGTGCATCTATGTTCATTTTTTAGTAAAGTTAATCACAAACTTGTGATTCACACAAATTTCAAAGAATTCAAATTTTAACTCTTCAAATTTGAAAACTAATGGCACAAACAGAAAGTTTATAATTTTTCTAAAACTAATGGCACTAACATAAAGTTTATAATTTTGCTGACCTAAAAGAAAAAGAATTAAAAATAAAGCAAAAACCAAAAGAAAATAAATAATGCAGAAAACAAAACAAAAAACTGGAAAAAAAATAAAAATAGCAACAATAAGTATTTTGTTGCAAGTAGAAACAAAATAAAATAAATAAAGCAACAAAGAAAACAAAAAAGTGTTTTCAAATTTGAAAACTAATGGCACTAACAGAAACTTTATAATTTTTCTAAAACTAAAAGCAAAAAGAATTAAAAAATAAAGCAAAAAACAACAAAAAATAAATAATGCAGAAAACAAAACAAAAAACTGAATAAATAAATAAAAATAGCAACAATAAGTATTTTGTTGTAAGTAGAAACAAAATAAAATAAATAAAGCAACAAAGAAAATAAAAAGTGTTTTCAAATTTGAAAACTAATGGCACTAACAGAAAGTTTATAATTTTTCTAAAACTAAAAGTAATAAGAATTAAAAATAAAGCAAAACCAACAAAAATAAATAATGCAGAAAACAAAACAAAAAATTGGAAAAAAATAAAATAGTGTCACCACTTTGGGCCTCTACGGCCTGAATACGACTAGAAACCCTACATAGGCTGGATTCAGCCCGCAGAGGCCAAGTAGGCCCACAGCACATAGTGACAGATTAGGCCGAAGCTCGCATTTGAGAGGAGCTCGAGAGGGTGGGCGCAGGAGGGCTTATAAACCACTCTCGAGCCCTCTCAACTAGCGAGGTGGGACTAAACTTTTCGGGCGTGAGGCAGCACAAGGTTTGGTCCCGGTTGGTGCCACCAACCGAATAAAGGGGGCATTTGTCCCGTCAGGGCACAAACCGACCAATGTTATTTTAGTCGGTTGGTGCCACCAACCGGGACCAAAGGTCGCCGCTTCCCGCCCTTTGGGCTGCTGAAAGAGGCCTTTGGTCCCGGTTGGTGGCACCAACCGAGACAATGTACCCTTTAGTCCCGGTTCGTGCACGAACGGGACCAAAGGCTTTGCTATATAAGCAAAGACTTAGGAAATTTTCACATTTCCTCGCAGATTGCCCCGACGACGCCGAGCACATCGACGGTGCCAGTTGCTGCCCGACGTCGCCTTCGTCGCCGTCGCCGCTCGCCCCTCGCCGCCGCCGCCCGCCTCGCCCGCCGCCAGTTGCCCGACGCCGCTTGTCGCTTCATTGTCATTGTCGCTCACGCGCCGTCGTCGTCGCCGTCGCCAGCGCCCTCGCGCCGCGTCCGCGCCCTCGCCCTGCCGCGTCACGCCACGCCTCGACACTACTGCTGCCACAGGCCGCCATCCCTGCCCTAACGTGACGCCGCCTGCCTGCCCGTCTGCCGCTGTCGTGCCGCTGCCCTCTGCCTCGACGTGTCGCCGCCTCTGTGAGCACTCACACAAGATTCCGCCCGCCGCCAGTGCAATTTTTTAATTATACATGCTATTTTTACATGTTTTACATTTTCATATATATATGTATGTATGTATATTTAGATATATGTATTTTGGATGTATGTTCATATATGTATGTATGTATTTTTACATGTTTTTGTATGTATGTATGTATGTATTTTTCAATTGTAATGATGTTCTAAAATACATATATGCAAAAGTTAGATTTTAATTAGAAAAGTTTTATCTATATATGTTCTCTGATTTAGTACATTTTAGGTTAGTTTTATATATTTAGGTAAAAAGGATAAAAAGAAGAGGAAGAAGAAAAAGAGGAAGAAGAAAAAAAAGAGTAGAAGAAAGAATAGATGAGTTCTTCTCCACTATTATTTCTTCTCCACTTTTTTTTTCTTCTTCTTCCTCTTTTTTTTATCGGGAACGAGGGTCGTCGAGGGTCGCCGAGCGGTAGAGGAAACCCTAATTAAATAGCAAGTATCGCTCGTGTGAGATACATGTGGTCGTTGGTAATGGACACTACATCCACGCCCCACAAGTGACGCGGGCGTCGATGCCCACGTCACTTGTGGGACATAGATGTAGTGTCGTCGTTGTTGTTGTCGATATACCCCCTCCCGATAGCTTCATGTATTTTTAAGAAGGAAAAAAAGCGTATTATCTTCCCATGTACGTATGTCGTCGTTGTCGATATAACCCCTCCCGATATCTTCAACACGTGGGGGGGGGTCAATATTACCCCCTCCTTGAAGCGTTCTCGAGGCCACCCCTAACCCTTGAAGCATTGTCGAGGCCACCCGAAACCCTAGAGAAGCAGCGTCGAGGCCACTAATTAATATGATTCCTTATTGTGATTACCTAGCTAGTTCTACGTTTGCCACTAATATATCCATATCTGTCATGTTTGAATAATAATTGCCATGTTGTAAATATTTGTAGAAACTATGGACACCCCCCGAGACGAAGCACAAGAAGCGTTGTTGAGGGACATAATCGCAGAAGGAAGTGATGTCGCGCTCGCTCGCTGATGTTTCTCAACGACACCGATGGTCCGGAAGGAGAGGGTGAAGAAGCAGCTGGCTATGATTATGATGGTCTGATGACCCAATGCCGTGCAAGAAGAAGTAGACCATGAGGGCGGCTCCGGTGACCGAACCGAGTCCGCCAGTATATATATTAGTTAAGCCTGTGCTGACTAGCTAATTGATGCATTCATTGTTTTGGTATGTACACAAATTAATTAACTCTCGTCTTTGTTCTTTTTTCTAGCCCTCCGGATTGAGCACAACTTCGGTAAAGAGACGAGGCACGAATAAAAAGTTGAGCTTGGACGAAAAGTTTGAGATCATAGAAATCGCGCGCGACGGCCAACCGATTGAACCCATCCGGACAAAGAAGGCATTTGTTGCTCAGTGTGGGGTTCTGGTTAGGGACAAGATCCCGATTAGCATCCAGCAATAGTATAAGCCTAAGAACGAAGACCCTGAGGTGTCTTATGTCAATGATATGCAGAAAAATGATCTTTGCACTGAACTGAAGTCAAATTTCACCCTACCGCCAGAGGATGATCCGGAGAAGCCAGTTGAGCAATTAATCAAGTCTTTTGCTCTTAAGAAGATGATCAGGAATTGGAAGAAAGACCTGAATAAGTTTGTCGATAAAAAAGAGACCCCAGAATTCAAGGGAAAATATGAGAAGATCATAGATGACTGGCCCGCATTTGTGGCCCACAAGACATCGGAAAAGAGTAAAAAGATGTCGGCGACAAACAAGAAAAATGCTGCGAAGAAGAAGCTTCACCATCGCACGGGTCGTGGCTACCTCATAGCTGACCTAAGTGGGCCAAGGCTGAGAATGATCTCGCTTGATAATGGGATCGAACCGAGACAATGAATCGCCAGACCGTTGCCGGACTTGGTTCTTCGGGCTGGCGGAACCTTGGACCCTCAGATCAAGGAAGTGCATTTGGACGGACGATCAATTGGACATACCACCAAGAGGCTTCACAATATATCGAAGCGGCGCAGCAAGGGACGTTCTTTCTAGATGAGAGAACGACAAGCTCACAATGGCCCTCGGGAATCCTCGAGCACCCGGACGGACACGAGGCACGCCAGCTCCGTTTCGTGGAAGGCTGGGTTTCGGACGCAGCGGTTACAAATGCCGTGGAGAGGAGGAAGAAAGTGCAGCAGATCGAACTGCATGCACCTGCATGCAAGGGTACAAGCGATAGAGGAACGAGAAGCGGATCGCAACAAACGACCTGCGAAGCTTCCCCGGTTACCCGCCATCTCAACGGAGAAGCGGTGTGGCTTCCACCAAGCTGCTTCACCGGAGCATGCCTTGACGGCTCTCGCCAGCTATCCCGTGGATGCTATCACGGAGGCTGAAAATTGCCACCTTATGGCGCAATGGATGAATTTGAAGGTCAAGGCGGTTGTTGGCTCTGTTTATCCTACTAAATCCGCGCAAATTTTCACCGCCGCCGATTCCGAATGATATGCTAGGGTGATGGTGGATGAAATAACAGAGGGATTTGAGGACCTCGGCTTGACCACCCTACCGTGAAGGGAGACTACTGGTTCGCTCAAGACTCCATGCCTATGGCGGAAGGATCTCACCAACCTTCCGAACTGGGCGCCTCCGCCTCCTCCTCCTCCTCCGCGAGTCAGGCACTCCGCCTCCTCCACCACCTCCTCGTCCGGCGAGTGACGATCAGGCACTCGGCGGCTCCTTCTCCGGCGTGGCGGCACTCCGCCTCCTTCTCCGCTGCGCTTGGGCGCCCGAGCAGCCAGCCTCCTCCTTCTCCGCCTCGTCGGCAAGGGCGGAAGAGACCCGCCGCGCCGGCTGCTCTGGCGCGTCGTAGTCCTTCTCCTCCGCCTCGTAAGCAAGGAAAGAAGACATCCGCTCTGCTCGCTTCTGCCCGGCGTCTAGCAAGACAGCCAAAGGCGGGAGGACATACAGATTCGGTCCTTCTCTGAAGACTCCAGAGAAGTTACCATACGAGATGACCCCGGAGGAGAACGCGAAGATCGCGTGAACCGAAGTGAAGGACTGGTTTCAAGGGTTGAAAGCACAGAGACATCCACCTCCGAAGGAGAAGGTTGATCTGGTGAAAGCGAAGCGCACTCTGGCTGCCCTGACAAAACCACCCAAGTCTCCGCCGAAAGGCAACTATGAGCGCATTATTGGAAAGGCATTTGCCGAAGCGGAGAGGTTGGGAAGTACTGTCAGTGATCAAAGGATGAAAGAACGACGAGTTGGGTAACAAATTGCCCAGCTTGGCGAACAAGCGAAGCAATTGTGCCCCCCGCTCAAGGTGCCTGCTAGCGACATCGTCGATCCGAGGATGGTGCCCGGTTATAGCAATCCTGGAGATTACCTGCCCGACGATGTACATTATGATTTCTTGGAGGTACAGATACAAAGATACAAGTACGGGAAACCTCTCTCAAGGATGAAAGATCTCTATCAACGATGATGCGAAGATTGCATGATTGGTACATGAAAACCTGCAGAGAGTCTGAGGGGAGGAGTACTTTGTATGTGAGAGTTAAAAAGGAGCATGACCTCGTTGGAATTGAACTGTTGCCTATTCCATTTGAGGAGTTCTATCAGTTTTTCAATCAATTGGCCCTCGATAAAGCAACGGTCACCTGCTACTGCTGTAAGTAGTACTACTTCTGTCATTAAGTCTCTCTATATAACTCAACTCTTTCATTGCATGTATTTATAATTATCCTCACTATATTATGCAGATTGAAGATCGCCGAATTGAAGAAAAGACAAGTGGGTGATATTGGGTTCATTAACACATATCTCATAGATGCAACTGAGGTTAAATATCATGCCGAAAATACCGAGGCCAACTTGCTACAATCGTTGGTAATAAATGAACACAAAGATATAATACTCTTTCCTTACAACTTCGGTGAGTGTTCTTGTCTTGTGGCATATTCGGTTTCCTTATTAGTCCAGGTTATAGTAATGTAATATTGATGAGTTATGCATAAATGCGCAGCTACCACTATATTCTCCTAGAGATTAAGCTTGAGCAGGAGTAGTAACTGTCTTAGACTCCAAACGAAAAAATCCGGAGGAGTATGCGGACATGACCTGAAATGCTCGAGAAGTAAGTCAAATCGATCATTATCCACCATATCAGCAACTTTGTTCATTTCTGATATCAAGTAATTGTTTTCTTTGTATGGTAGGGTTTGGAGAAAATTCACCAAAAAAGCTCCGGGACTGTCGAAGAAGTTGCAATTTAGACACCCGAAAGTAAGTACTATAGTAGCATATTCCACGCATTTCCTAGTGATTCAAGTGCTAGTTTCATCAATATCATTTAGCATGCTTGCTAATTATCAGTTTGATTGACCTCTATTTCTTGTAAAGTGGTTGTGGCAGGAACAAGGGAATGATTTCTGTGGATACTACATTTGCGAGTCCATCCACCACACGACCTGTGAGCGGGGCTACTCTGACAAACAATATGAAGTGCGTAAATAACAATATTCACAATTTTATTTTATTACCATCATTTGTGTTGAGTTTCATTCATTCATATATATATATGTATTGACCCCATTCTTAAAATTAGATGTTTCGGATGCGGGATGAACTCCTAGCACCAGATCACATGCGAGCAATTCAAGAGGAATTGGCGGCATTCTTTCTTGACCACGTGATTGCTAAAGACGGAGAATACTATGTGGACCACGCGTCCGTATGTTAGGAGATTATATTTGTAAAAGATAATTATTGTATATATGTAGCCGGTAGTGTTGGATAGATATACGAGAACTTGTTGTTCGACCAATCTCTCGGAGAAGGAGAGGTGGTCGATATCACTTCTCTGTGTATGCATATATGTTCATGACGATCTTCTGTTTCCTTCTTAGCGTGTCTAGCTAGTCCTCTCTATACGTATGTATAGTACGTAGCGTCGACCAAGCACGGACAAAAGAGAGGACACTTCTCTCTATTAATTAGCTAGCTAACACAATATATGAAACACCTAAATTAAACCGCCAAAACCCCCAACCCCCCCCCCCCTTTAAAAAAAACAAAACCCAAGCTACGAAAATGTCGACGCGTGGATGTTTATTGGTCCCGGTTGGTGCCACCAACCGGGACCAAAGGCCCTCCCGCTGGGCTCGGCGCACAGACAAGCCACGTGGAGGCCCATCTGTCCAGTTTTGGACTGAACCGGGACTAAAGGGCCGAGGCATTATATCGACCCTTTAGTCCCGGTTCAGGAACCGGGACTAAAGGCCCTTACCAACCGGACAATAGGCCCTTATTCTACCAGTGTCCTTGCGCCACCAGCACCTCCTCCCGCCAGCCTCCTTGCTCTCCTTTGTGCCGCAGCGTTCGACTGCCAGTCACGTCTCGAGCAAGACCACGGTCCCGCCCTTACCCGGCCTCGTCACTGTTCCTTGTCTCGAGCCGGCGGCTCGCTTCTGCCACCAAGGCCTATTGTCAAACAACGGGAACTGAAGTGGAAGGTGTTCTCTGATGTGCTATGGGAGTCTCATTATACTGCATTGGATATGATTAAGAAAATACAGGGAAGGCTATACATGCTCGTTTGAGGAGCACGTTGATGATTTGAGATCAGCAAAAGAATGATGAGGATTCTGGGGTATGAGTAATGCAGACAAAGCAATGGAGGTGTATCAAATACTTGAAGAAACTGATCTAAAGGCATGTAGAGTTCGTGTGACGACATATGTCAGTATTCTGGATGCTTGGAACAAGTCTGAAAGTCTCAAGCTAGCTGCGGTCGTTGGTACAGTTCTGAAATTTGCATCCCCGCTGTGACTAAGTTGATAAAAACGGATTGGTCAAAAATGATCCGGAGGATCCATGCTGAGCCACCCGGTTCCAGGCTCCACCACGGTCATGCTTTAAGCCATCATCTCCACCGTGCCACTCCAACTCGCTGCGGCAGCGGACGTACCTCGTCGACCCGCTGGAGTGCTCTCGATGTGGCCGGTTCACCTCCGCGCCCGAGACGTGCCTTCGACCCACCTACGGCTCGCCACAGCTCAGCTCGGTCCTGCAGCCTCAAGACCGGATCAAACCCCGGGTTACGCCGCCGAAATGGCTCCGCCTCGGACGCCTCCTCGGCCTGCGGCGCGTCAACCACCCCGCCGTTTCTGTTCTGAGGCCGCTTCTGCTGCGAACAGCTCTGGTTCCGCAAGCTCTCGCCGCTCGCTCCGCCAGATAAAGAGTCCAGCTTCCCCTGCATTCGCTCTGCCTGGAAAGAAGAATACAAAGGAAAATTCAAAAGGCCTTAGTGCCTGACTAAAAAAAGCGCTTTGGTCAATCGCATGCACGAAAGACAGGAAAAGGCAAAACAGCAATAGCACATTGTTTATTGGCACATGAATCAAGGTTTGACAAACACTAGGGCTAATGGATGGCCATACGTGAAGTCCAAGGAGCCGGGGTATTGTCCAGATGTTCTAAAATTGATACTCAAAGATACCAGTGGTCAAGGTTTGACTGAATCACAATGGCCAATTTTGCATCTGCTACGTACCTGATCACTGATTGGTCATTGTACAAAAGAAAAGAGGCAATCATTACTCAAAAAAAGGGAGGAAAAGACACATGAAGACCCACGTAGGTGCTGGTGCCACATTAGACATGCATCCATCCGATTATCTTTTTCATCTGAGATTATTCAACAAATTACCAGGTGCTATCCTTTCTATGTATTTTATGAGTACACGTTAAATTGTTTGAGAACAATTACTTGGTCTTGCAATATTTTTACGCAGGATAATTACTGATGACAAAGGGGTTGTTGTACCATGGAGATGGAGACGCGCCAACATCATTCAGCACCGGTGATTGTCATTACTTAACGGACTCCCGCACCGGTTTACAACGCCGTGGCCGTTTCTCGCGTCCGCGCCGGCTTACAACGCGGAGGACAACTTGCTCGTCCGCGCCGGCTTACAACACTGTGGCCGTCTTTCTCGTCCGCATCGGTTTACAACACCGCGATTGACTCACCCGCCCGCACCGGTTTACAACACCGCGGTCGTTTCATCTGTTCGAGCCACCTCTGATACTGTGGACGTCTCTACCGTCCGTTTATTGCGGCCTGGTTTACATTGACACACCAGGGCCGCACCTGTCTTCATGAGCTGCTTCTTGATTATGAGCAAGTCACTGCTTGGGTAGCCCGGTTTTATTCCAACAAATTGCAGGCAAATTATCATCAACTGTCGTCTGCGCTGGATGGCTCAATGGACATATGCACAAGTCGCCGCCACTACAGTTAAGTTAAATTTCAAACAGCCAGTTGGAAGGAACCATTGGCCGAGTTGCTGACACGGCTCATACGGGATCATTTATAACCCGCCGCAGTCACCTCGACCTTCTGTGGATTTGCATCGCGTTATCAAACCAATGATATATACCTTCTGCTATGGTCAAAGTACGGAGAATCTCAAGACAATTCCTTGAGTCATCTTAAGACTCGGGGGCTACGATGATATGACTCAGCAAGTCTTGACAGTTTCAGCAAATTCAAGTGCCCCAGGATGTTGAAGGGAAAGATAACCAGGTCCCGAAGGCTACTGTTATATTGATGAAAATTTAAAGGCCGTCAGAGAATTTCCGGCTCAAAAAGTATATGACAAAATCCTGACTCAATGAAGAAGTTCCGGGTCATCAGAAAGGATTCCGGTTCAAAATCCGGTTCAAAGGAAGTCAGTCTCACTGAAGCTCTCAAATATCCGGGTTAACATCCGGTTCAAGAAGAAATATCTCTCGCAAAGTTCGAGTTCTTAGAAAAGTCAAAAGGGGCCAAAGAGAGTTTGTTGCACAGCACAACTCAAACATAGGCACCCGGCGAGCACAGCTCAGAAATATATCATTTGGGGGCTTCCTGTTCAAACATAGGTGTATTCACCAAAGAGAACATGGCGTTACTATCCTCTTGATACGGCTATCAAGCCAATATTATCATAAGAGCACAGCTTTGGATTTCTTAGTAATCCGGTTATCAAGCCAATATTATCATAAGGGGCCAAAGAGAGTCTGCTGCACAACACAGCTCAAACATGGGTATTCCTTGAGCACAGCTCACAGTATCACTTGGGGGCTATGTTCGAACCATAGTCACACCTCTTGATAGGCATAAGGGCCACCAAGGAAATCATTTGGGGGCTTGGTCGTGTCCGAACCATAGCTACACCTCTTGATAGGCATAAGGGCCACCAAGGAAATCATTTGGGGGCTTGGTCGTGTACGAACCATAGCTACACCTCTTGATAGGCATAAGGGCCACTAGAGAAATCACTTGGGGGCTATGGGTTCGAACCATAGCTACACCTCTTGATAAGCATAAGGGCACCAGGGAAATCACTTGGGGGCTTGGTCGTATTCGAACCATAGCTACACCTCTTGAACGGCGCAATGCCACAATTATGACTACTTGGGGGTTATGGTCGTATCCGAACCATAACTTAAACCCTCTTGATCATACACATACATCATCATATATTGCATCATATATTGCATCATCATTACATCATCATAGCATGTATCATATGTCCACGGGTATATCGGTTTATATGGCAGGAATCGGTTTTCAAACCATATTATTCAAATCTTTAATAGCCAACACGGCTGGATTTTTATTATGGTTATCAATAACCAGTATTATGATTAAGGTTTTCAAAGTCGCTTTAGCGCAATGGCTATCATATTGTCAATGGATATGATTTATTCTACAATTGAAGGAATAGTCCCGAGTCGCTGCAGGCTTACAACCCGACACTTGGGGGCTACATTATTCAAATTGAGATTACATCAAATATACAAGTCTCATGTCGCTGCAAACATGCACCATGACACTTGGGGCCTAATGCAAAGTCATTTTTTGCTCATTTTATTGAAGACCCGACTCATCATATCATAATGAGCCGGCCCTTAGGGGCTACCAATTGCTCCTGTCAACAATTCAAGGTACACAAGCTTTTAATCCATTATATTGAAGGGTCCACTGCTCAGTTGGTAAAGCACAAGGCTCTTAACCTTGTGGACATGAATTCAATCCCCATGATGGGGGTTACATCATATGGTGTTATTTTCATTGAAGTATATATCAAAGTCCCAGCTCAATATTATCTTACTGAGCCGGCCCTTGGGGGCTACACGTTGTTGTTCAAAGTTTACAAGATTATATTTACAAAGTCCCTGCTCATTATTGCATAATGACTCGGCCCTTGGGGGCTACACTGGTTGAAGTTTTTATGAGCATCAGGCAATTACAAGTCCCAGGGTGCTGCAAGCATGACAACCCGACACTTGGGGGCTACATATGTGGAATACTCAATTCTGACTAGTGATTGAGATGAACAACCTGGATTTCTTTAAGATTGTGATATTTATATTGAAGCAAGTCTTAAGCTGTTGCTATGCTACCTTCTTAAGACTTGGGGGCTACAAGTGATAGGCATATTAGAGGTATATTTTCAAGCTGGATGTTAACTAAAAGTATGACCCGGTGCTATCAGTATTTATAAACCGGTGATTTTGGCGATGATAAACTGGCAAGTTCTATGTCCTTAAATCGGCTGAAGATCAGATGAGTATTTCAAAGACCAATATTGTTTTTAAGCATTGGGAGCTGAATCAAAGGAGTTATTCTTCACAATATATTTTCTCTATGTGAAACCAATGTCAGCAAGGTGATTATGAAGCTGGCCTATTAAACTGGATTTTCTAGAAGAAGGAAGTGGCAAGGACTTAAGGATGATCAGGATCAGTTTAACATGGATAAATCCAAATTAAACTGGGGGCTAATGTCGGGGATATACCCCGCGGTATGACCCGACCGGAGTCGTAACCCGGCTGGGAATTGGTAAACCGGCGGATGTTAAACCTGTGGACAGTTAAGACAGAGAGTTAAGAAAGATGGTAGCACTGGCAGGTGTTAAGTCAATCATAAACCGGCAGACCATGTTAAACCGGCAGACAATGTTAAACCGGCAGACCATAAGAAGCCCAGAAAGGGAAGTCAAAATAGTTTAAGTCTTAGTTCGAGATGGACTCTACATGTAACCCGCCCCTTCAACTTACATAAGGAGGGGCAGGGCTCCCCAAAGAGGGACAAGCAAGAAACAATCTCTAGGCCTAGACACAACTAGAGGAGAGCCGGTTTACGGGGACTCCCTTGTGATGATAATGAGATCTAGCCTCAAACAGCATGTAGGGTTGTTACCTGATGATGTTTCCCGAGGCCCGAAGCTATCTAAACCCTTGTCTTGTGTTGCGTCTCTCGATTCCGCTCAACCCCTCTCAAGCTACCACATAGATGTGTTGGCCTCGCGACTAAGTCCTGACATTAAGGACATCTGACGTGTTAATTCCACGACACCCTCCGTGATGGTGTCTAGATTGGATCTGGTGGTTCTGGACTCTGCGGCGGCTGGATGAATATTTCGTCGACGCTTCTAGGGTTTCTGGAATATTGGGGTATTTATAGAGCAAAGAGGCGGTCCGGGGGGCACCCGAGGTGGGCACAACCCACCAGGGCGCGCCTGGGCCTCCTGGCGCGCCCTGGTGGGTTGTTCCCCCCTCGAGGCACCCCCCAAGTGCAACTAGGGACCATTGCCTTCCTTCTAGCCCATAAAAAATCATCGTGGAGTTTCGTGGCATTTGGACTTCGTCTGATATTGATTTCCTGCGATGTCAAAACATGGAAGAAAAACAACAACTGGCACTTGGCACTATGTCAATAGGTTAGTACCAAAAAATGATATAAAATGACTATAAAATGATTATAAAACATCCAAGATTGATAATAAAACAGCATGGAGCAATCAAAAATTATAGATACGTTGGAGACGTATCAGTAACTTCCTCTATTGGTGCTCTCAAGTACTCCGGGCAAAAAACAACGATCACTGCTTTAGTGAACCTTCGAACGGCCTCCAAGATTGTGTCTCCAACAAGAAATAAAACTACTCTGCGAGAAGAAAAAGATAGCTTTGTAAGATAACGAAGAGTTAGGCGATGTTTAAATAAAAGGAAGTAGAGAGTTTTGGAGAACAACGAGAAAATGATTTTTCCCTAGGCACTTGAATATGATATGGTACTGATAATCATCATACTTATGAGGGAGAGGCCTAAACAAACATACTTTTTGTACTTGGATCACATGTTCTTATGACTAGAACTCTAGCAAGCATCCCCAACTACCAAAGCTTCATTAAGGTAAAATCCAACCATAGCATTAAGTAAAAAATCCCTTTAATATGAAACAACTCACAAACTCGGGTTTAGGTTTTTGTCGCTCCCGCAACCCACTATAAGCAAATCATTAACATATTAAAACACCCTACAGCTAGAACCCCACACACTTGCGCGACACGGAGGGCATCATAGGACAACACCATAATAACATACAATTCATATCAACCATACCATACCACAATTAGCCCGCATGACAAAAAGAATCTACTCAAACATCATAGAGGTGCAACACATCACTGGATAATAATATATAGCATAGTGCACCATGTTCAAGTAGAGATTACAGCAGGGTGAGAGAGGTTATACCGCTGCATAGACGGGGAGAGAGTTGGTGATGACGGTGGCGAAGTTGTTGGAGTAGATCATTGTCATGATGATTATATCACTGTATAGACGGGGAGAGAGTTGGTGATGACGACGGCAAAGTTGTTGGAGTAGATCATTGTCATGATGATTCCCCCAGCGGCGCTCTGGTGCCACTGGGAGAGAGGGGGAGATAAACCCCTCCTTCTTCTTATTGCTAGGCCTTCCCCCTAGATCGGAGAAGGTTTCCCCCTCTGGTCCTTGGCCTCCATGACCCCCGAGGGGCGGAAGCCCCTCCGAGATTGGATCTTTCCTCTTCCTTCTCTTTAAGGTTTCTCTCTGTTTTCGGTCATGTTTTCTGGCTGAACACCGCTTCTTAAATATTCGGAGTTTCGTAACCCCGATCGGACTGAAATTTTACATGACCCCCCACCAATAAATTAACTTCCTTGCGTCCGAAGAAGAGCTCCAACCGACTTACGGTTTGTCCACAAGGACACATGGCGCGCCCAGAGGAGGTAGGAGTGCCCCTGGCTTGTGGAGCCCAAGGGCCATGTCTTGCGTTGATTCTAACGCCAAAAATTCATATATATTCCGTAAAAAATCACGTAAATGTCAGGTCATTCCGGATCCGTGAAGTTTTCACCAGAAGCCCAAAAAACAATAGAAAACATGAACTGTCCTTTGGCACTGGGTTAATATGTTAGTCCAAAAAATAATAATATAAGTTTTTGCCAAAAATATGTAAAACTGGTATGATAAGAACATGAAACAATAAAAAATTATAGATATATCGTAGACGTATAAAGCAGTGGATGTGGCCTCATTTCATCAAGCAAGTCATCTCCATCATTAGCGAAACTAATGAACCAAAGAGGCAAGAAAAGCAAAGGACGGTGAGCGAGAAGGAAAGAAACGCCATAGCCAAGAGGGAAACAAGTACAAACCTCACCTCACGCGAGGAACCAACGCCGACAAGCAAAGCACGGATGATGCTGAGAAAGCTCGAAGAAGCGAGACAAGAGAAAAGCCATCGTGGGTCACGCCCAACCTGCAGAAAAGTGAAGGAAATATGCCTAGAGGCAATAATAAAGTTGTTATTTATATTTCATTATATCATGATAAATGTTTATTATTCATGCTAGAATTGTATTAATCGGAAACTTAGTACATGTGTGAATACATTGACAAAACAGAGTGTCCCTAGTAGGCCTCTACTTGACTAGCTCATTAATCAAAGATGGTTATGTTTCCTGACCATAGACATGTGTTGTCATTTGATGAACGGGATCACATTATTAGAGAATGATGTGATGGACAAGACCCATCCATTAGCTTAGCATAATGATCGTTTAGTTTTATTGCTATTGCTTTCATCATGACTTATACATGTTCCTCTGACTATGAGATTATGCAACTCACGAATACCGGAGGAACACCTTGTGTGCTATCAAACATCACAACGTAACTGGGTGATTATAAAGATGCTCTAAAGATGTCTCCGAAGGTGTTTGTTGGGTTGGCATAGATTGAGATTAGGATTTGTCACTCCATGTATCGGAGAGGTATCTCTGGGCCCTCTTGGTAATGCACATCACTATAAGACTTGCAAGCAATGTGACTAATGAGTTAGTCACGGGATGATGCATTACGGAATGAGTAAAGAGACTTGTCGGTGACGAGATTGAACTAGGTATGATGATACCTGTTGGAAATATGCCCTAGAGGCAATAATAAAATGGTTATTATTATATTTCCTTGTTTGTGATAATTGTCTATTGTTCATGCTATAATTGTGTTATCCGGAAATCGTAATACATGTGTGACTACATAGACCACAACATGTCCCTAGTGAGCCTCTAGTTGACTAGCTCGTTGATCAATAGATGGTTACGGCTTCCTGACCATGGACATTGGATGTCGTTGATAACGGGATCACGTCATTGGGAGAATGATGTGATGGACAAGACCCAATCCTAAGCGTAGCACAAGATCGTGTAGTTTGTCTGCTAAAGCTTTTCTAATGTCAAGTATCATTTCCTTAGACCATGAGATTGTGCAACTCCCGCATACCGTAGGAATGCTTTGGGTGTGCCAAACGTCACAACGTAACTGGGTGGCTATAAAGGCACACTATGGGTATCTCCAAAAGTGTCTGTTGAGTTGGCACGAGTCGAGACTGAGATTTGTCACTCCGTGTGACAAAGAGGTATCTCTGGGCCCACTCGGTAAGACATCATCATAATGAGCTCAATGTGACCAAGGAGTCGATCACGAGATGATGTGTTACGGAATGAGTAAAGAGACTTGCCGGTAACAAGATTGAACAAGGTATAGGGATACCGACGATCGAATATCGGGCAAGTATCATACCGGTAGACAAAGGGAATTGTATACGGGATTGTTTGAATCCTCGACATCGTGGTTCATCCGATGAGATCATTGTGGAACATGTGGGAACCAACGTGGGTATCTAGATCCCGCTGTTGGTTATTGGCCGGAGAGATGTCTCGGTCATGTCTGCATGATTCCCGAACCTGTAGGGTCTACACACTTAAAATTCGGTGAAGCTAGAGTTGCTATGGGAACTAGTATGCAGTTACCGAATGTTGTTCGGAGTCCCAGATGAGATCCCGGATGTCACAAGGAGTTCCGGAATGGTCTGGAGGTCACTACAAGAAATATGTCAACTAGTGACCTTCTCTTAGTGACCCTAGCTGAATTGGTCGTAAATCCACGACCATTTCGCTTGGAAGGGCTCAAACCCTGAATTGCCTTACACGAAATGGTCATAAAGCAGACAAGAGTGGTCCATGACCTTATTTCTACCTGATTACGACCAATATAAATGGTCATGAGGTTGTGAACGTGGATGCATTAGTACTTATTGCTATGACTAGGCGCCACCTCATCAGTTTTGCCTATTTGTCATGTCCATGTGGCAGTTTTTGCCCTAGGTTGTGAAGCAACCTATATCTCTGTCATTCTCAAAATTCCCAAAAAAATCTCATAAATTCTTTGGGTCATATCTTCATCAAATATGTAAAAAACCTTCCTTGCCTAGTTCATAAATAATTCAAAAATATTCATTTTCCTATTCTGTTCAGAAAAAACACATTGTGAAGGAAGTACCACTTTGGCATGTCCAAATGGTATCCATTTTCGACAGTGCTTTCCTACGCCCAAATAACCATCCTCCACCAAATGCCAGCTCAATCCATTCATTATTTTGAGCCCAGCTTCAACATTCGTATTTATGTCTAGTGTGGTACTTTGCAAAGCAAGTACCACCTAGGCTCCTCCTTTTGAGCTGAAAATTTGTGAAGACGGTCTTCTTAGTAACTGATCATCCTCAGCCAAAACTCACGCCCATTAGCCATGTGCATTTCATGTACCGCTAATCAAACACTTGGCTTCTTATTCATGTTTGAGCATCGATCGGTCTCCTCGTGAGAATATTATGTTGTGATTTTCTTCCTAGCACCTACCTGGGGAGTGCCCAACCCACTAGACATGCCTAGGCTGCCCAGAACACATGGCAACGCCAAGGCCACGCGGTGACGATGCGGCGGGCATGCGAGTTTACGCGCTCTAGAGTTGGGGCCCTCGGCCACCGTCCAAACCTCGACGTATCGCCACCAACCCATGTATTTATGATTAAATAGGTACTTATGTAACTAGAAATGATTTTTGGAAAAAATATATAGCAAACTATGAGGCAGCTGCAGTTCAAATTTGACCCGCTTCCCTCTTGAATCGGCCGAATTTGTCTTTTCACCGGAGGTGGATCAAAACTTTTGACACCCAACCATTTTGTCAATTGTGCATTAAATATGTCCTAGTATTTTATAAAAATGATTTGGTGCAATTTTGCAACAAATATATGGTAGGTCCTTCACAAAGAAAAACTCATTTCGGGCACTCGGAAAATGGAAAATGAATTTTCCGTGCAAAGAAAATGAAAACTCCCTTATGCAACATTGTTTGGAATTCCAAGATGCACCCTTGTGCACAATATGAGATCATTTGAACAAACTATTCCATGAATGTGGCCATAAGATTGATCATTTGGCTTGAAAGCCATGCATCTTCATGCATGATAGCTCATTTCTGAGAACACTTTTTTAAAATAATTGTCGTATTACAAGTTTATTAATTCCTGGAAACTTGGTCACATATAATGACACAATGCGAAGGTTTTCCAATTTTTTGATTTTTTTGAATTTTTTATGCCCGTTTCAAAATGTTGTCAAAATGGCGGGCATGGACGTTCCTAGCTAGTGGTTGAATCTTGGATTCTTTTTGTGTTTCTCTGATTAAATAGATACTTATGTACCTAGAAATGATTTTTTGGAAAAAATAAAGAGCAAACTACGAGGTAGCTGCAGTTCAAATTTGACCCGCTTCCAGCTGAATCGGCGGAAATTTGTATTTTTCACCAGAGGTGGATCAAAACTTTTGACACCCAACCATTTGGTCAATTGTGAATCAAACATGGTCTAATATTTTAGAAAATTGATTTGGTCCAATTTCGCAACAAATATATGGTAGGTCCTTCACAAAAAAAACTCAACTCGGGCACTCGGAAAATGGAAAATGAATTTTCTGTGCAAAGAAAATGAAAACTCCCTTAGGCAACATTGTTTGGAATTCCAAGATGCACCCTTGTGCACAATATGAGATCATTTGAACAAATTATGCCATGAATGTGGCCATAAGTTTGATCATTTGGCTTGAAAGCCATGAATCTTCACGCCTGATAGCTCATTTCTGAGAACACTTTTTTAAAATAATTTCTGTATTACAAGTTTATTATTTTTCCTGGCAACTTGTTCATATATAATGACACAATGCGAAGGTTTTCCAATTTTTTGATTTTTTTGAATTTTTTATGCCCGTTTCAAAATGCTGTCAAAATGGTGGGCATGACCGTTCATAACTAGTGGTTGAATCTTGGATTTTTTTTGGTGTTTCTCTGATTAAATAGATACTTTTGTACCTATAAATGATTTTTGGAAAAAATAAAGAGAAAACTATGAGGTAGCTGCAGTTCAAATTTGACCCGCTTCCTACTGAATCGGCGGAAATTTGTCTTTTTGACCAGAGGTGGATCAAAACTTTTTACACCCAACCATTTGGTTAATTGTGCATTAAATATGGCCTAATATTTTAGAAAATTGATTTGGTCCAATTTGGCAACAATTATTCGGTAGGTTCTTCACAAAAAAATCTCATTTTGGGCTCAAAAAATGAAAAATGATTTTTTCGTCCAAAGGAAATGAAAACTTCCTTAGGAAACATTGTTTTCCATTCCACTATGCACCATTGTGCACAATATTTTTGGAAATTGATTTGGTTCAAATTTGCAACAATTATTTGCTAGGTTCTTCACAAAAAAAAACTCATTTTCGACACTCGAAAAATGGACGAGAGGTGGACGGAGTACTTTTAAGAGGAAACCATTTGGTCAACTGTACATAAAATACGGTCAAATATGTTCGAAAATTGTTGCGGTCCAGTTTTGTAACTAATATTTGATAGGATCATCACATAGATGAAAACAAAAAAGTGAAACAAAAAGAAAAAAAACACATTTGCATAAGCTTAATTGCCATTGGTGGAGATGTTTGTGCCATGGATTGATGACATGGCACACATCCAACCATCCATCCATCCACCCACCCACCCGCAGACCACCCCCTAACTCCACTCCTCCGTCGGACCCCTCTCCCCCGATTCAGATCCACCCTTCGCCGTCGCTGCCACCTACCTCAAGCCGATCCCGCCGCGTGCGCCCGCACGCCACCACCGCTCTTCCTCTGCCCGCCGACCCACCCCGTCCCCGAGGCCTCGCTCGCTGCCTTCCGCCGGGGGGCCGAACCCAACCCAAGCCTCACCGCGGACCAACTCCTCTCCCCCAACCCCGCCACCGCGGGCCTCCTCTTCTCCAACCCCGCGCTCTCTAGCATCAGCGCACCGCTGCCGCCCCCACCCTCTCCCCTTCCCAAGCTGCTCAGGCGGCGCCCAGATCTGCCACCGCCGTCCTCTACAACCACGCCCACGCAGCGGCAGATGAAGGAGGAGTTAGGGGCGGAGCGGCGGGGCCCTTCCTCTGCCTCCGTGGTCCATGGCGTCTAAGGGCCATTCGTCCGCCTCTACCTCGCCGACTCTCGCCGCCTCTGTGGAGTGAAGATCTTGGTAACGAATCCGAATCGCCTCTGTTCTGGGTTTCTTCTTCTTCCAATCCCTCCTTTCTTGATCTCACATCTCACCCCTCCTCCCCTGATTGATTCAGACAGGACTGCCTCCCTCCGCTGCCTCGCTCCCCACGGCGGTGAGGCGAGACCGACTGGCGACGCGCGGCCAGGTAATGCTCCCTCCCTTCCCTTCCCTTTTCCCCTGCTCCGCTCCGATCACCTTGCTCGAGCTCTTCGATCCGTATTCCATAGGCCATGGGACTCAGGCGGATTTGGTAGAGGTCTAGATGATGAAGGGGATCCACCATTGGAGATGAGAGGCAGATCCATTTCTCCCTCCCGTCTTGGCGGACATTTGATTGGGACATTTGAGAGAGAGGGGGGAGAATGCATCGGCCTACCCAGTGCTGGGTGTACTATCGACATGCATGCTGAATCTCATGTCTCAAACAGTTTCAGAGCTTCAGGCTATGGCAGCAGCCTCTTTACTGTATTGCCTTGATCATGTGAATGTATCTCCGCTTAGCCTGGTTCCTCCGCGTATCTTTTTTCTTTAGCAAGATCAAACATCTTGTTTTTCTTTGCTCAAGTGTTTGTTTTGCTCGAGTGTTTTTATTGTACACTTATGCTAGCTATTACTGAAATTTTCCCTGTGAATTCCTTACTGAAATTTCCTCCTGTCGAATTCTTAATGAAATTGTAAGCTTTGTTACTGAATTACAGAAGTATCCTTGCTTGTTCAAGAACAAATGTTTGACTGTATCTCCAATGCACTCAATCATTCTTTGTGATTACAGTTTTGACTGTATCTCCAGCATTGACAAATACCATTGCTTGTTCAAATTTATACTGGAGTTGCTTGTTCAACACTGATAAAATATCATTGCTTGTGCATTGACAAATACCATTTTCCTCTTAGTTTTGGCCTCTTAGTTTCACAAACAAAATATGCACTATGGAGACACTTGGGTATATAAACAAGTAGTAGTAGCGGTTGTACTGGACAACTGGTTATTTTGTATCTTCTCTTTTTCAAGTAATTCTTGAGTATCTATTAACAAAGCAACCATAGTAGTCCTCTAATTCAACTCAGTTCCATACTATTTTGTATGGTTTCTGCTGTATGTTTAATATGAGACAATATTCTAATACCTCTGCATTGAATTATTTAGGCTACATAAAGGTTTGAAGCAGCCTACCCAACAATAAAGGAGCTGGCTCTTGTTGGTACTCCTCGCTCTAAGGCTGTTTAGCCAGCATCGCAGCAACTTTTGTCGTTGGCTGTCAAGGCAATTCAAGAAAGTGAGTGGAAATGTGTTCATTCTGCAATACAGAGCCGGTTTAATTTTGTTTTGCAAATTCCAGTTAGCTTACCTGTGTATTATGTTCAGATAATGCAGAGCTTGACAAGGAGGCCACTGATGTGTTCATTTGGTGCTTGACTCAGAGTCCAGAGTCCTACAAGCTGTGTGTGAGCGATATTTTTGTTTTCTTTGCCTTTGTACAACTCTGTCCCATACAAGAAAGTGGCTCAGATTGATGTTTAATTTCTGTTTTCAGTACAAGCTTCATGCAGAGAATACCCAAGCTACAATTTACTGCAACTCACATGTTTTGAATTCTTCAAATCTTGAATTGTTCAGTGATGATAGCTATCTTGAACCGTACTATAAAATCATGGATCAGCAACTAGCTGGTTGTCAATCCGTTCTTGCTAGATGTATCGTTGTTTTTCTTCTTCTAAGATAAGATGGTAGCATCACAAGTCATCCTATCATGTTGTACTAGTTCCTAAAGTGTAAGATAATATGGTGGCATCAGATGTGTGTTCTGACTTGTGACTGCTTACTAGATGGATACATGCAGCTAGCTAGCAACCTAGCAGTATTAGTAAGAATATATGTGTTTAATTCTCTCCCTATACCTTGTGATTGATTCTAGGTATATACAGATGCCATCTCTGTCTGGCAACATATGGACCTGATTACATTCAGGTGCATATACTATACTTGAACAATCATTCATAGTGTGGTGTTTCAGCTAGGAATGTTGATTAATTCAGCATGCTTATGATTAATTCAACATGTTTTTTTATATCAGGTGCTCATTGAGCTGTCTAAGAACAAGTAGATCATCATTTCACTATCTTCGGCCGCCCCAGGGTATGTCATCTCTTTGGCCTCTTCCAGCACTTCTTTGTTCCTGACTGTAAAACTTGATGCATGTGCCCTGTTATAAAGTGGAAAATCACTAATAGCTTGTACTGTCCATCTGGTGTGTTAACTTGCTCTATGCTGGTACTTGATCATTTGCAAAATATATCTCAGTTTTCGCTGTTATGAGAATGTTATATGCACGGTTTCCTGTTAAATCTAAAGTACTGCAGCAAATTTTCATCGTTATGAGAATTTTATATTCACGCATTCACTTGATTATGTTTCTAACTTTTCATAATTTATTATTTGCAGATGTTGGCCTTCATTCTTCAAAAGTTAGGTGTACAGGAGCTCTAGGAAGAAGAATCCCGAAGAAAAACCACACCCATCAATGCGTTTTTAGCTCACTGGAGATAGTTATGTGTGAAGCTAGTTATGTGTATATTTAGTTGTATTTTATAGCTAAATACTAGATTTGTACAGGATTGTAATGTACTAGTCCTTCTTGGCTGTTGTAATGTAATCTCAGTTTTGGGTGTACAGGATTGTAATGTACTTTGCTTGGCTGTTGTATGAAATATTATGCCTTATTGGCTCTTTTTGAATCACATTTTCTAATTGCAGAAATATAGAACTGACATGTGGTAATTGGTTCCCATTTGACTAGTGGGACCTACTTTAAAATGGAAAAGTAATAAAAGAAAACTGACAAATGGGCTGGAAAAAGGCCGAGGCCAAAAAAAGTGGAGTGTAAAATGCCGTTGCCCAAAAAATAAAAGTCTGTTGGGCTTGGCCCATGTAGCTGACCAAACTTGAAAGGAAAAAAACAATAAATGGGCTGAATTGTTGGGCTCGGCCCATGTAAAACACTGAATCGGACCGGGCTGATTCCTATCCACGTCAGCTTGCCATGCTGGATGCCTACGTGGTCTGGGGAGGTTGCCTGTGACCAAAAATTTGGTTGTGGAACCAACGACCTTTTACTATCGCAAAGAACGTCATGAATGTCAGTTTACGACCGCCAGCTTTTGACCTTCTGTTTTTGGTCACAAAAAGGCTGCAAATGAAAAACTATGACCTTTCAGTGACCAATAGTGGTGGTCACAAGTTGACATATTTCTTGTAGTGGTGAAGATTTATATATGGGAAGTCATCATACGGTCACCGGAAGTGTTAGCCGGATGGTTCTCTCTGTGTATTCCTGAAAAAGTGATTGGAGGGAGGGTTTATCGATACTGTACCGGGACCACCGAAGGGGTTCCGGGGGTCCACCTGCCCCGGAGGGCCCTATGGGATGTATGTGGAAGGGAACCAGCCCCTAAGTGGGCTAGGCGCCATACTCCCCTAGGGCCCATGCGCCTAGGGTTGGGGGGGAACCCTAAAGGGGGCGCCCCCTTGGCTTGGGGGGCAAGCCCCCTCCCCTTGGCCGCCGCCCCCCTCTATATCTCTTCTAGAGGGGTCGGCCCCCTTTCCCCTTTACCCTATAAATAGAGGGGTGGAGGGAGGGCAACAACACCACATCCAAGGCGCATCTCTCCCCCTCAACAACACCATGATACGTCCATTTTGCATCATGCTTTTATATCGATATTTATTGCATTATGGGTTGTTATTACACATTATGTCACAATACTTATGCCTATTATCTCTTATTTTACAAGGTTTACATAAGGAGGGAGAATGCCGGCAGCTGGAATTACGAAATGGAAAAGTAGCAAATGTTAGAGACCTATTCGCACAACTCCAAAAGTCCTGAAACTCCACGAAAGTTATTTTTGGAAATAATAAGAAATACTAGAAGAAGAATCTACGTCAGGGGGGCCTCCACCTTTCCACGAGGGTGGGGCGCGCCCCCCTGGCTCATGGGACCCCTGTTGGCCCTCCGGTGCCCATCTTCTGCTATATGAAGTCTTTCGTCCAAGAAAAATCATAAGCAAGCTTTCGGGACGAGACTCCGCCGCCATGAGGCGGAACCAATCTAGGGCTCTGGCAGAGCTGTTCTGCCGGGGACACTTCCCTCCGGTAGACGTTGTTGGGCCTCCAAGTGCAGAGGTTTGTAGGACAGTAGCAAATTTCCCTCAAGTGGATGACCTAAGGTTTATCAATCCGTGGGAGGCGTAGGATGAAGATGGTCTCTCTCAAGCAACCCTGCAACCAAATAACAAAGAGTCTCTTGTGTCCCCAACACACCCAATACAATGGTAAATTGTATAGGTGCACTAGTTCGGCGAAGAGATGGTGATGCAAGTGCAATATGGATGGTAGATATAGGTTTTTGTAAACTGAAAATATAAAAATAGCAAGGTAGCAAGCGATAAAAGTGAGCGTAAATGGTATTGCAATGATAGGAAACAAGGCCTAGGGTTCATACTTTCACTAGTGCAAGTTCTCTCAACAATAATAACACAGATAGATCATATAACTATCCCTCAACATGCAACAAAGAGTCACTCCAAAGCCACTAATAGCGGAGAACAAACGTAGAGATTATGGTAGGGTACGAAACCACCTCAAAGTTATTCTTTCCAATCAATCCGGTGGGCTATTCCTATAAGTGTCACAAACAACCATAGAGTTCGTACTAGAATAACACCTTAAGACACAAATCAACCAAAACCCTAATGTCACCTAGATACTCCATTGTCACCTCAAGTATCCGTGGGCAAGATTATACGATATGCATCACACAATCTCAGATTCATCCAACCAACATAAAAGTACTTCAAAGAGTGCCCCAAAGTTTCTACCGGAGAGTCAAGAATGTGTGCCAACCGCTATGCATAGGTTCATGGGCAGAACCCGCAAGTTGGTCACCAAAACATACGTCAAGTCGCACATGATATCCCATTGTCACCACGGATAAGCACGGAAAGACATACATCAAGTGTTCTCATAAAACACTCAATCCGATAAGATAACTTCAAAGGGGAAACTCAATTCATCACAAGAGAGTAGAGGGGGAGAAGAAACATAAGATCCAACTATAATAGCAAAGCTCAGGATACATCAAGATCGTGCCATAGAGGGAACACAAGAGAGAACACGAGAGAGAGAGAGAGAGAGAGAGAGAGAGAGAGATCAAACACATAGCTACTGGTACATACCCTCAGCCCCGAGGGTAAACTACTCCCTCCTCATCATGGATAGTGTCGGGATGATGAAGATGGCCACCGGTGATGGGTTCCCCCTTCGGCAGGATGCCGGAACGGGATCCCGAGAGGTTTTTGGTGGCTACAGAGGCTTGCGGCAGCAGAACTCCGGATCTATCTTCTGTTCTGGAAGTTTTACGATACGTAGGTATATATGGGTGCTTGAAGTGCGTCGGTGGACCGAAGGGGGGCCACGAGGCAGGGGCGCGCCTGTGGGTGTGCGCGCCCCCACCTCGTGAGCACCTCCTTCTTTCCGACGTGCACTCCAAGTCCATCGGGTGGCTTTCCTTCCAAAAATAACTTCTCCAGTTGATTTCGTTCCGTTTTGACTCCATTTGATATTCCTTTTCCTCGAAATACTGAAATAGGCAAAAAACAGCATATCTGGGCTGGGCCTCCGGTTAATAGGTTAGTCCCAAAAGTAATATAAAAGTGGAAAATAAAGCCCAATATTGCCCAAAACAGTAGATAATATAGCATGGAGCAATAAAAAATTATAGATATGTTGGAGACATATCAAGCATCCCCAAGCTTAATTCCTGCTCATCCTCGAGTAGGTAAATGATAAAAAAGATAATTTTTGATGTGGAATGCTAGTTGGCATAATTTCAATGTAATTCTTCTTACTTGTGATATGAATATTCAGATCCGAAAGATTCAAGACAAAAGTTCATATTGACATAAAAATAACAATACTTCAAGCATACTAACTAAGCAATTATGTCTTCTCAAAATAGCATGGCAAAAGAAAGTTCATCCCTACAAAATCATATAGTTAGGCGATGCTTCATTTTAGTCACACAAAGATGTTCCCAACTTCTATACCCCCGATGACAGGCCAAGCAATTGTTTCATACTTAAATAATCTCAAACTTTTTCAACCTTCACGCAATACATGAGCGTGACCATGGATATAGCACTACGGGTGGAATAGAATATGATGATGGGGATTGTGTGGAGAAGACAAAAAAAAGAGAAAGTCTCACATTGACGAGGATAATCAACAGGCTATGGAGATGCCCATCAATTGATGTCAACATGAGGAGTAGGGATTGCCATGCAACGGATGCACTAGAGCTATAAATGCTCAACAAACGAAAACTAGTGGGTGTGCATCCAACTTGCTTGCTCACGAAGACCTAGGGCATTTGAGGAAGTGAAAGCACAAGTGCTCCCTAGGTGGTTTTGGTAATTAATGTCAACATATCTCTTGTTGGACTAACACCTTTATCTAGTATGTTTCAGATAAGTTCAACAATGGAGTGGCTTGGACTAAAGGATGTGGGAACTCCTTCAAGATGCTAAGGACAAAGGATTGGCTAAAGCTTCAAGCTCAAGACTCTTCATTTTACATTTTAGTGATCCAAGATCACATTGAGTCTATAGGAAAAGCCAATACTATCAAGGAGGGATGAGGTGTTGCTTAATGAGCCTCTTGCTTCATGTGCTTAGTGATATGTTCCAAAACCCTCAGCTACTTTCTCACATCCACATATGTCCTAAAACCTAAAGTCAAACTCAGCCCTACTGATTCTTCCTATAAGGCGCCACCGAGTTTGGATGTCTTAGCCACTTCCACAAACACTAGGCAAATCGGTCTCACCGATAGGGATCTCGGTCTCACCGAGATGGGATTGTAATCTCTCTGTGTATGTCCATTATCAAAATCGGTCTCACCGAGTTTGAGCAATCGGTACTACCAAGATTACAATGCAAACTTTCTGGTTAACTTATTACCAAAATCGGTCCCACCGAGTTTGAGTAATCAGTCCCACCAAGTTTGCCTGACCAACTCTTTGGTTAGCTAATTACCAAAATCGGTCTCACCGAGTTTGTGTAATCGGTTTCACCGAGATTACGTTATGCCCTAACCTTAACCATATCGGTCCCACCGAGATGCATATCAGTCCCACCGAAAACCCTAATGGTCACTAGGTTTACTAAAATCGGTCTGACCGAGTTTGTTGATTCGGTCCCACCGAGATTGGTAAATTGTGTGTAACGGTTAGATTTTGTGTGGAGGCTATATATACCCCTCCACCTCCTCTTCATTCGTGGAGAGAGCCATCAGAACAAACCTACACTTCCAACTTACTATTTCTGAGAGAGAACTACCTACTCATGTGTTGAGGCCAAGATATTCCATTCCTACCATATGAATCTTGATCTCTAGCCTTCCCCAAGTTGCTTTCCACTCAAATCTTCTTTCCACCAGATCCAAATCCTATGAGAGAGAGTTGAGTGTTGGGGAGACTATCATTTGAAGCACAAGAGCAAGGAGTTCATCATCAACACACCATTTGTTACTTCTTGGAGAGTGGTGTCTCCTAGATTGGCTAGGTGTCACTTGGGAGCCTCCGACAAGATTGTGGAGTTGAACCAAGGAGTTTGTAAGGGCAAGGAGATCGCCTACTTCGTGAAGATCTACCGCTAGTGAGGCAAGTCCTTCGTGGGCGACGGCCATGGTGGGATAGACAAGGTTGCTACTTCGTGGACCCTTCATGGGTGGAGCCCTCCGTGGACTCGCGCAACCGTTACCCTTCGTGGGTTGAAGTCTCCATCAACATGGAAGTACGATAGCACCACCTATCGGAACCATGCCAAAAACATCCGTGTCTCCAATTGCGTTTGAATCCTCCAAACCCTTCCCTTTACTTTCTTGCAAGTTGCATGCTTTACTTTCGGCTGGTCACATACTCATTGCATGCTTGCTTGTTATGTATTGAAAAAGTTAAACTTGTGCCTAAACTCCACTTAAACTTTAATAAGGTTAAAAATTGCAACATTGGTACTTAGTGTCTAATCCCCCCCTCTAGACACCTCTTCTCAAGGTCCTACAAGTGGTATCATAGCATTGGTCTCCATTGCTTTGGTTTAATCACCATTGGAGGAAGATGGATGAGTCTACTTTGGGGAGTCTTAGTCATAGAGTGCCTATTCTTGATGGATAGTATTTTCATGAGTGGAAAAATGAGATGCTTGTAATTTTCAATCAATATCATTTGAACAAGTACATTGCTAGCCCTTGTGCTCCTCATGTTGATCCTATGCATCCTACCCTTGATGAAGCTATTGACATGACTAGAAATCTTAGAACTGTTAATCTTATCACTAGAGGCTTGCCTAGAAACTTGATTAGAATCTTGCCTACTTTTGAGTGTGCCTACACTATATGGAAATTTCTTGAGGAACGCTTTCCAAATTATTCCTTGAAAAATCTAGATGAAATTCTCTATAAGTCTATTGCTTTGAGTAAGATGAACACTAGTGATCCTATGTTTGGTGATCGTCTATTTGAACTTACCGACCTTATGCTGCCAAAGGAGATGTTGGAATTATTAGTGATATTATTTCCGAAGCTGTAAGAATTCATAAGCAAGATCATTGTCAAACTCACTCTAACGAATTACCCTCTCTATGATTTGATCCACCACATGACGATGTTGAACATGGACATTATGATGAGGATGATGATAGTGACTTCGATCTTGATGATTAAATGAGACATTTTGGTCTTATGGCAAATCTTCGAGGATATGTGTCAGGAGGAAAGGGATGGGTTCTTGACAGTGGATGTACCGATCACATGACCGGAGATAAAGACATGTTTCGTGAGCTTGCTGATAATGATCGTCCTCGAAAGTTTGTCACTTTCGGTGACAACTCAAAAGGTAAGGTGTCCATCTCACATGATAGCTCCATTCAGAATGTCATGCTCGTTGAATCTCTTGGCTACAACTTACTTTTAGTATCTAGACTTGCTGATTTCGGTTTCAATGTCTTATTTACTGAAATTGATTGCCAAGTGTTTCATCGAGACAATCATAAAATGGTCTTTACCGGTGTGCGTAGAGGTGATCTATACATTGTTGATTTCACTAAAAAGGCTCAACCTAAAACTTGCTTCATTGCTAAATCCTCAAAAGGTTGGTTATGGCATAGACGATTAGGTCACGTTGGCATGAGAAACCTTGACAATCTTATTAAAGGGAATCATATCCTTGGAGTTAACGATGTTATATTTGATAAGGATAGACTGTGTAGTGCTTGTCAAGCAGGTAAACAGGTTGGAGGAAGGCATCCCGTGAAGAACATTATGACCACAAAGAGGCCGCTCGAGCTGCTTCACATGGATCTCTTTGGTCCCAACTCCTACAAGAGTCTCGGTGGAAATTCTTTTGGTCTAGTTATAGTTTATGATTTTTCAAGATTTACGTGGGTGTTCTTTCTCGATGATAAATCGCAGGTCCAAAAGATCTTCAAAAACTTCGCTAGAAAGGCCCAAAATCAATTTGAAGTAAAGATCAAGAAGGTTCCCAGCGACAACGGAACGGAGTTCAAGAACGCAAATGTGGACACATTTCTTGACGAAGAAGGGATTTCACACGAGTTCTCCGCTACGTACACACCTCAACAAAATGGAGTTGTTGAGAGGAAGAACCGGATGCTCATCGAAATGGCGAGAACGATGCTTGATGAGTACAAGACGTCGAAGCACTTTTGGGCAGAAGCGGTTGAGACAGCTTGTCATGCAACAAATCGCTTGTATCTTCACAAGCTACTCGGCAAGACGGCATACGAGCTCCTCACCGGTAACAAACTCCAAGTTGGATACTTTCGAGTATTCGGCTCAAAGTGCTACATTCTTGATAAGCATCGTCGTTCTAAATTTGCTCCTAAGTCTCATGAAGGTTTCCTACTAGGTTATGGCTCAAACTCTCACACTTACCGTGTCTACAACAATTTCACCCGAAAGGTTGAAGAGACGGTTGATGTGAAATTTGATGAATCTAACGGCTCGCAAATAGAGCAATTGCCAATTGATGTAGGAGACAAAGACCCTTTGGAAGCAATCCAAGACTTGTCTATTGGCAAGGTCCGTCAAACGGAGGTGAAGGAGAATACCTCGTCTATTCAAGTGGAAGCTTCTACTTCACGACAAGGTGAACCAAGAGTTGATACGGAAGCATCCACGAGTGGGACACACCAAGATGAAGAAAATGAGGAAGTGCATCAAGATGAACGTCAACAACCTCCTTCTGCACCACGACAAGAGAACGACAACGCCAACAATGAAGAAGGCCAAGAAGAAGAACAAGATGAAGAAGATGTTCAAGGAAGACCCAAGCAAAATCTTTCACGAGTTCGAGCAAGAATTGCTAAAGACCATCCCGTCGAGCAAATCTACAATGATATTCAAACCGGGAGAATCACTCGCTCTAAAACTCGTTTAGCTAACTTTTGTGAAAACTATTCTTTCATATCTAGAATTCAACCTATGAAGGTTGAAGAAGCATTGGAAGATCCGGATTGGATAAATGCTATGCATGAAGAGCTACACAACTTTGAGAGGAATCAAGTTTGGACATTGGTTGAGAAGCCCGACAACAACCACAACGTCATCGGTACCAAATGGGTGTTTCGCAACAAGAAAGATGAAGATGGAGAAGTAGTTCGCAACAAAGCACGTCTCGTCGCCCAAGGCTACACACAAGTCGAAGGTATGGACTAGGGTGACACTTACGCCCCCGTTGCTAGACTTGAGTCCATTCACACCTTACTTGCCTATGCTAATCATCATGATATCACCTTGTACCAAATGGACATTAAAAGTGATTTTCTAAATGGTGAAATAGAGGAGGAAGTCTGTGTTAAGCAACCTCCCGGCTTTGTCAATCCTAAGAAACCCAATCATGTTTACAAACTTCACAAAGCTCTTTATGGTCTTAAACAAGCTCCTAGAGCATGGTATAAATGCTTGACCAAGTTTCTTCTTGAAAAAGGCTTTGAAATTGGGAAAATTGATTCCACACTTTTTACTAAAAGGGTTAATGGTGAATTATTTGTATGCCAAATTTATGTTGATGATATCATATTTGGATCAACTAACCCTCATTTTAGTGAAAAGTTTGGGAAGCTAATGTCGAAGAAGTTTGAGATGTCAATGATGAGTGAACTCAAATTCTTTATTGGGTTGCAAATCAAGCAAACTAAGGAAGGTAATTTTGTCTCTCAAATGAAGTACACAAAGGACTTATTCAAGAAGCTCAATATGCAAGAATGCAAAGGTATGTCTACACCCATGCCTACTAGTGGACATCTTGACTTAACCAAAGATGATGAACCGGTTGATCAAAAAGTTTATCGCTCTATGATTGGTTCATTGTTGTATCTATGTGCTTCACGTCCCGATATTATGCTAAGTGTGTGCATGTGTGCACGATATCAAGCTGCTCCTAAAGAATGTCATCTTAAGGCCGTGAAAAGGATAGTGAGATACTTAATCCATACACCAAATTTTGGCATTTGGTATCCTAAGAGGGCCTCTTTCGATCTTGTTGGCTACTCTGACTCGGACTATGCAGGAGACAAGGTTGATAGAAAGTCCACTTCGGGTACTTGTCAATTTCTTGGTAGATCTCTTGTGTCTTGGTCCTCCAAGAAACAAAACTCGATATCCTTATCTACAGCCGAAGCGGAATACATTGCCGCTGGTTCATGTTGTGCTCAATTACTTTGGATGATCCAAACTCTTAAAGATTATGGGATATATGTGAAACATGTTCCATTGCTTTGTGACAATGAAAGTGCTATCAAAATTGGTCATAATCCTGTGCAACATTCTCGAACTAAGCATATTGAAGTTCGTCATCATTTCATTCGAGATCATGTTGCTAAGGGTGACATTGATCTTAAGCATGTTCGCACCGAAAAGCAATTAGCGGATATATTCACTAAACCTCTTGATTAGAAAGTGTTTTGCAGGTTAAGAGGAGAATTGAACATCATTGATGCTTCAAACTTGGAGTAGAAACTCAATTGGATACATGCAAGACATGAGCTTATGCCTAATCCTTGATATCTCTCCTATGATGGAAATCTTATGTCTTGGATATATTTGAATCTTGCATGTTATCTAACCCATGTAGGTACTTGGTTGAATCAAATTCCATGAGGTTGTAACCAACTCATATCTTGAGCAATCTCTACATCACCAAGTCTCTACACAAGGTGGTTGAAGCCAAGGAAGCACAAAACCATTTAAACATATCCTTTTGACAAATTCTATGTTGAGCTTCATGATTGTCATTGTTGGATACACAAGTGCTCTTGCTTGCACGAACTAACCCATGTAGGTAGATGGACTCAAAATCCAAGTGGTGCTCCAAATTCTTGATGAGCTACATCAACCTTGAGCAACCCACACAAGTTCAACTACATGGACGACACCACCAACCAAGGTATGTTATTCCATCTTAGAGAAGCTTTACTACAAGTCATGAGTTAACGCAACTCAACAAGATGTGAATGCATCAAGATGCTTAAACGAAAAATGGCAACCCCATTTTGAGCTTAAACAATGAGTATGACCTATGATCAAGTGATCTCACTTGACTCCTAAGTCAATATACTCTAACATAGGTGACTTTGTCGCCGACCATCTCTAGATGAAGTTCTCTTGTGTTCTTTTCTGAGTTTTTGCATTTGTCTCATGCATATGTGTTTCCCCTTTCAAAAAAAACTTCATCTAGATTTCTTTCTGTTTGCTCCGCATTTTCTGCATTCCAATTCATTGCATATCATTCAGGAAATTCCTTGCAAATCTTTGTGAGATATTATTAGTCAAGTGAGCTGAGGTGACAAGTGTTTTCTCTATGATGAACTCGGTTACACCAATTTGTTATTTTCGGTCCAACCGAAAACTTTCGGTACCACCGAAGCATACCACTCGGTGCCACCGATTTCACAACAGGAAAAACAGTTTGCCACTTATTCTGTGTTTCTTTTGATCCAGCTCCACTCAATGAATCTTGTCCTCTACAAGCATCACATTTTTATCATTGCTTTAGGTTGTGACTCAAGGATCAAACCCATTCACGACAAATTCAAGCAGGGGAGAGAGAGCTAAAAAAATTCTTATCAAGCCCTTCTTGGAAATTGATGTCAAAGGGGGAGAGAGAGATCACATCAAAGCTTATCACTTAGAGAGATCACATCAGAGAAGGAGAGAGATCCTTCAAGGGGAGAGAGAGATCTCCAGGGGAGAGAATACTAGATAAAAGTATTTATCAAGGATCCCAGATGCTTGGTGTTCAAGAGGAGAGATGCCACATGTCTTCTTGAGGGGAAAGACATGTTCATTTGTGCTTATTTGCATTAGCTTGCATTAGCTCTGTTCGTTTATATCTTTCAGCTCTAATTTTCTTTCAGCTCTGATTTTCTGTTCCCTATCTTCTCCCAGTATCCCATGCTAGATTCAGGGGGAGCAAGACATCTAAGGGAAAGAAATCATCTAAATTTATTGCATATCTTTACTCTTGGGGACATGTCAAATTCAATGTAGTACTTAGTACTCACTCTCTACATGTCATCCCAGTCTTGGTATTCTTGTGGTTTCTTTTGTTCGCTCTGGCTAGTAGGTGCATCTGTGTTATCTAACATTGTTTATGCAGGTTCATTCCATCCTAAGCCAACTCAAGACTACAAGGTAAGTATACGCATCACAATCATGTATATGAGGAATTCTTGCTGATGTACATACTGTTTGCAAGAAGGACTCATGGGCATGAAGGTATTTTCTTTAATATTCTTTGCTCTGATGCATATGGCCAAGATACATGTAACACATTGCCTGCTCTATCATGGTTATGCTATCACATGCTCTTATATTCCATATTCACATGATTGCATACATGTAGGAGGAGCCTATGCCTGTTACATGTCTTTCCAAAGCTTTACTTGCTATTCTTTATATCTTTATCTAAAGCTTTGATGTTTGTTGTCATCAATTACCAAAAAGGGGGAGATTGAAAGCACAGGTGCTCCCTAGGTGGTTTTGGTAATTAATGTCAACATATCTCTTATTGGACTAACACCTTTATCTAGTATGTTTCAAATAAGTTCAATAATGGAGTGGCTTGGACTAAAGGATGTGGGAACTCCTTCAAGATGCTAAGGACAAAGGATTGGCTAAAGCTTCAAGCTCAAGACTCTTCATTTTACATTTTAGTGATCCAAGATCACATTGAGTCTATAGGAAAAGCCAATACTATCAAGGAGGGATGAGGTGTTGCTTAATGAGCCTCTTGCTTCATGTGCTTAGTGATATGCTCCAAAACCCTCAACTACTTCCTCACATCCACATATGTCCTAAAACCTAAACTCAAACTCGGCCCTACTGATTCTTCCTATCCGGCGCCACCGAGTTTGGATGTCTTAGCCACTGCCACAAACCCTAGGCAAATCGGTCTCACCGATAGGGATCTCGGTCTCACCGAGATGGGATTGTAATCTCTCTGTGTATGTCCATTATCAAAATCGGTCTCACCGAGTTTGAGCAATCGGTACTACCGAGATTACAATGTAAACTTTCTGGTTAACTTATTACCAAAATCGGTGCCACCGAGTTTGAGTAATCGGTCCCACCGAGTTTGCCTGACCAACTCTCTGGTTAGCTAATTACCAAAATCGGTCTCACCGAGTTTGTGTAATCGGTCTCACCGAGATTACGGTATGCCCTAACCCTAACCATATCGGTCCCACCGAGATGCATATCAGTCCCACCGAAAACCCTAACGGTCACTAGGTTTACTAAAATCGGTCTGACCGAGTTTGTTGATTCGGTCCCACAGAGATTGGTAAATTTTGTGTAACGGTTAGACTTTGTGTGGAGGCTATATATACCCCTCCACCTCCTCTTCATTCGTGGAGAGAGCCATCAGAACAAACCTACACTTCCAACTTACTATTTCTGAGAGAGAACTACCTACTCATGTGTTGAGGCCAAGATATTCCATTCCTACCATATGAATCTTGATCTCTAGCCTTCCCCAAGTTGCTTTCCACTCAAATCTTCTTTCCACCAGATCCAAATCCTATGAGAGAGAGTTGAGTGTTGGGGAGACTATCATTTGAAGCACAAGAGCAAGGAGTTCACCATCAACACACCATTTGTTACTTCTTGGAGAGTGGTGTCTCCTAGATTGGCTAGGTGTCACTTGGGAGCCTCCGACAAGATTGTGGAGTTGAACCAAGGAGTTTTTAAGGGCAAGGAGATCGCCTACTTCGTGAAGATCTACCGCTAGTGAGGCAAGTCCTTCATGGGCGGCAGCCATGGTGGGATGGACAAGGTTGCTACTTCGTGGACCCTTCGTGGGTGGAGCCCTCTGTGGACTCGCGCAACCGTTAGCCTTCGTGGGTTGAAGTCTCCATCAACATGGAAGTACGACAGCACCACCTATCGGAACCACGCCAAAAACATCCGTGTCTCCAATTGCGTTTGAATCCTCCAAACCCTTCCCTTTACTTTCTTGCAAGTTGCATGCTTTACTTTCCGCTGCTCATATACTCATTGCATGCTTGCTTGTTATGTATTGAAAAAGTTAAAATTGTTCCTAAACTCCACTTAAACTTTAATAAGGTTAAAAATTGCAACTTTGGTACTTAGTGTCTAATCCCCCGCTAGACACCTCTTCTCAAGGTCCTACAGGAAGCCCATCGTAGGAATATACAAGCCAAGTTCTATAATGTAAAATTCCCACTAGTATAAAAAGACAACTTATGAGACTCACTATATGAAAAACATGGTGCTACTTTGAAGCACAATATATGAGACTCACTACATGAAGAACAAGGTGCTACTTTGAAGCACAAGTGTGGAAAAAGATATAGTAGTATTGCCCTTTTTATTTATTTTCTTTTTTTGGGGCCTCTATTTTTTTTTCTTTTTGGCCTTTTTCTCTTTTTTTTAGATTGGGAAATGCTCTAATAATGATGATCATCACACTTCTATTGATTACAACATATGAATTACAACTCAAAACTAGAACAAGATATGACTCTATATTAATGCCTCCGGCGGTGTACCGGGATGGTGCAATGAATCAAGAGTGACATGTATGAAAAATAATACATGGTGGCTTTGCCACAAATACGATGTCAACTACATGATCATGCAATGGCAATATGACAAAAGTAAAGTATGTCATGATGATGATGAACGGAACGGTGGAAAGTTGCATGGCAATATATCTCGAAATGGCTATGGAAATGCCATAATAAGTAGGTATGGTGGCTGTTTTGAGGAAGATATAAGGAGGTTTATGTGTGATAGAGCGTATCATATCATGGGGTTTGGATGCACCGGCGAAGTTTGCACCAACTCTCAAGGTGAGAAAGGGCAATGCAGTGCATCAAGAGGCTAGCAAAGGCGGAAAGGTAAAAGTGCGTATAATCCATGGACTCAACATTAGTCAAAAGAACTCACATACTTATTGCAAAAATTTAGAAGTCATCAAAACCAAGTACTAAGCATGCTCCTAGGGGATAGATTGGTAGGAAAAGACCATCGCTCGTCCCGACCGCCACTCATAAGGATGCACAAGCCGGTACACTTCATGTTTCAAATTTGTTACACAACTTTAACCATACGTGCATGCTACGGGACTTGCTAACTTCAACACAAGCATTCTTTAAATTCATAATCACCCAACTAGCATGACTTTAATATCACTACCTCCATATCTCAAAACAATTATCAAGCATCAAACTTTTCTTAGTATTCAACGCACTTGTCGTGGATTTGTCACGGCAGATGTCCTTAGTGTCAGGACTTAGTCGCGAGGCCAACGCATCTATGTGGTAGCTTGAGAGGGGTTGAGCGGAATTGAGAGACGCAACACAAGATAAGGATTTAGACAGCTTCGGGCCCCGGGAAACATCATTCGGTAATAGGCCTACATGATGTTTGTGGCTAGGTCTCATTATGATCATGAGAGAGTCGCTGTAAGCCGGCTCTCCTCTTTCTGTCTAGCCCTAGATATTGGTTTCTTGTTGCTTGTCCCTCCTTGGGGAGACCTGCCCCTCCTTATATAAGTTAGAGGGGCGGGTTACATGTGGAGTCCTAGTAGGACTAGGACTAGTCTATCTTCTCTTACAAGTTAAATACAAGTCCGGGTCTTGCTTCCTCATAAAGGAAATATTTTTCATCCCTTTCCTCTTAAGCCGGCCCATCATAATGTGAGCCGGCCTTCTGGGCTTTGGGCCTTGTTGTCCATCTGACCCGCCCGACGGGTTACTAATGAGTCGCCAATATCGGGCGGGTTATCTGTGAATCGCCAAGCTCCAGGCGGATCATAAATCTGGCAGGTTACACCGTGGGGTATATCCCCAACATTAGCCCCCAGTTTAAGTTGGATTTATCCATGTTAAACTGATGATGCAAAATAACTCAGGAGCAAATTTGACAGGTTGTGCTCCGGGTTAAATATTCTCCTGAGCCGGGACCTGATCATCCTTAAGTTCAATTGTCACTTCTTCTTCTAAAAAATCCGGGTCAATAAGCCAGCTTCATACTCGATTTGCTGACGTTAGTTTCTCCCAGAGAAATATTGTGAAGAATAATCCACTTGAGTCGGCTTCCAAAGCGCCGGCTTAAAAAATATTGGTCTTGAAATACTCATCTGATAGTCAGCCGGCTTGAAGAAGTAAATCTTGCCGGTTTATCATTACCAAAAACTGCCGGATTATAAAACAGACGATGTCGGGTCATAATTGTTGTTGATACCGGTTTATGTAATTGATCCTCCTAATTTGCTCAAAACTGATAATTTGAAGATTTTTCTCCCTTATATCCATATTACCTGTAGCCCCCAAGTCTTGAGCAAAACAAAGTGATGGTTTAGTACTTGCACCAATCAATGTTGCAACCTTGAAGAAATCCGGTTTATTCATATCAATCATATAAACTGAATATTCCACACATGTATCCCCCAAGTGTCGGGTTGTCATGCTTGCAGCAACCTGGGACTTGTAATTGCTTTATACTCATGAAAACTTCAACCAGTGTAGCCCCCAAGGGCCGGGTCATTATGCAATAATGAACAGGGACTTTGTAGATATAACCATGTAAATTTGAACAGCAATGTGTAGCCCCCAAGGGCCGGCTTAGTAAGATAATACTGAGCTGGGACTTTGTATATAATTGATAATAACATCATATAATATAGTCTCCACCATGGGGCTTGAACCCACGTCCACAAGGTTAAGAGCTTTGTGCTTTACCAACTGAGCAATGGATCCTTCAATATAATGGATTAAGACTTGTGTACCTTGCACTGTTGACAGGAGCAATTGGTAGCCCCCAAGGGCCGGCTCATTACGATGTGATGAGTCGGGTCTTCAATGAGGCGAACAAAAATGACTTTGCATTAGCCCCCAAGTGTCATGGTGCATGCTTGCATGAACATGAGACTTGCATATTTGATATAACCTCAATTTGAATAATGTAGCCCCCAAGTGCCGGGTCGTAAGCCTGCAGCGACTCGGGACTATTCCTTCCTTTGTAGAATAAATCATATCCATTAATAAAATAATAGCCATTGCGCCAAAGCGACTTTGAATACCTCATCTGTTGATAAGTAAATCCAGGGTTTAAATACTCGGCGGCTCTTGGCCGATGGCGATTTAATACACCTCCATTGTAAGCCGGAATTTTTATAACCCGGTGGCTTATAGCCTTTGAGAAAAATCCAGAACGGATAATCATTTTGAAGCATCAACTTTGGTAATGAGCTTGAACTTTAATCATTTATATGTCATATTTCTGCAAATCCTGCAAAGAGTTTAAACAACATATGCCCTGGCAACTTAACGTCAAAAGCCAGGGCGGGTAACCACCCAAATGTAGTCTTATCCTGCACACAAGTAGATCACAAGATCCCTATGATCCTTTGAATGATACCGCCGGCTTATGTGACCCGGACAGTGAAGTTGATAACTCAACTCTGTAAGAGTCGACACATAGATATTTGTGACAACTCAAATACTTGCGATTGTATAAAAACAGATAAAAAATTTGAGGCTTCTGATTCGAATATGATCAGTAAACCGTTCCAAAGGAGTTAAGCTAAGATTCGAATACGATTATATATCCCCCAGTGGCATTGGCGTTGCCGATCAAAGTGGGTATCGACAGCTATGTTCTCTTTGGTTCGAATACGACCTATGTTTGAACAGGAAGCCTCCAAATGACCTTAATAGTTGTTTAACGACGCTGATTCGAATACGATCCACATCGATTCCCAAAGGGGTTGAGCTATGATTAGGATATGATCAAGAAGCCCCCAAGTAGGTTCAGCAGTTTGCTAATCAAAAGGGTATCGACAGCTATGTTCTCCTTGGTTCGAATACGACCTATGTTTGAACAGGAAGCCCCCAAGTGACCATATAAATTTTGGCATTGCGCCGATCAAGAGGGTACTGATAGCTATGCCCGATGAGCAGGAAGCCCCCAAGTGACCATAATAAAATAAGCCGTAAGGCAGGATACCCATGTTTTGAACCGTGCATCATGGCAGCAAGTTCCCTTTGGTAACCATTAATTTGTCTAAGATCTCGAACTTGCGAGAGATTAATTCTTTTGAACCGGAAATTCTTAAACCGGATATTGAGATCCTCAAAGCTTTGTAAGGGACAAATTTACCTTGATCCGGATGTTGAACCAGTTTTGAGAGCTTCAAAGCTTTGCGGGAGAAAGATGTCTCTTGAGCTGTATTTTAAACCGGAATCTTCATTTTGAACCGGAAATTTTTCTGACGGCCTTTAAATATTTGCCAATAAAGCAGTAGCCTCTAGGGCCGGGTTATCTTCCCTTCAATGACCCGGAGTTCTTGAATTCATTGAAACCGGCTAACTTTGCCGAGCCATACCATTGTAGCCCCCGAGTCTCAAGATGACTCGAAGTGTTGGCTTGAGATTCTCCATATTTGACCATAGCATAAGGTGTATATCATTGGCGTTGATAGCGCGATGTGAATCCACAGAAGGTTGAGGTGACTGCGGCGGGTTATAAATGATCCCGTATGAACCGTGTCAGCAACTCGGCCAATGGTTCCTTCCAACTGGCTGTTTGAAGTTAACCAAACCGTAGTGCGGCGACTTGTGCGCCTGCCCATTGAGCCATCCAATGCAGACGGCGGCTAATAATACATGATAATTTGTCTCCAATTTGTTGGAAGAAAACCGGGCTTCCCAAGTAGTGCCTTGCTCATACTCAATAAACAACTCATGCAGACAGGTGCGGCCCGATGTGTTGATATAGACCAGGCCACGAGAGACGGACGGTAAAGACGACTGCAACATCTGAGGTGGCACAGACAAATAAACCGGCCGTGGCGTTGTAAGCCAGTGCAGACGGGAAAGTTGCCCTCCTTGTTGTAAGTCGGCATGGTGGCGAGAGACGGCCATGGCGTTGTAAGCCGGTGCGGGAGTCCGTCGAGTAACGACGACCACCTGTGCCAAACGATGTTGGCGTGCCTCCATCTCCGTGGTATAATATCACTTTTTGTCATAAATAATTGCCCTGCATAAATAATATTGCAGACCAAGGCAAAGATAAACTGTTCTTTGAAAAAAGCATGTGCTAATAAGACAAACTTGGATGGATATCACCTGATTTGTTCGGATGACGGATGATCCATTTATTGCTACAGAGGTGGCTCAGGCAGACCAGCGACTCAATATAGTTCCAGCGGCTCAGGCAGAACAGCGACTTAATATAACCCCGGCGGCTCAAAGCGGCAAGGGCGGCTCAACGCGGCTCCGGCGGGTGGATGTAGATTAAGCTGCACGGGCGGCGATTTGCGCACACCTGTTCCATTAGTAAGCGGGCGCAGACGCCGGTGCGTGATGGTGCTGACGCACATTTCATAGGCATAACATGGCACCGCCTTTGCTGCACATAAAAATATACAGACCAAAGTAATTGTTCTTTGATGGGAACAATATGTTCAGTAAAATAAACTTGGATGGATATCACCTGGCAACCTTTGTCCAACGCAAGTAGATGCACTCTGCAGCCGGAGGCTCATAGGTAAAGCGGCGGCTCGCAATCACAGCAGCTCGGGAAAGTGGGCGGCTCAGTGTTGGCGGGTCACGGCCTCTACAGCTTCCAGCAAAGGACGGGCCGACGACGCGAGAGGTCGGCGCTGACGGAGCCGGGCGAGCACAGGGGCCAGGACGGAGCGATTGGAGCAGAGGCAAGGGCGACTCAGTGCGATACGGAGGTGGCGGTGACTTGGCAAGCAGCAACGGCGACTCTCCGGCAGCGGCTCAAGACGGGACAGTGACTCAAAGCTGGTTATAACCCGGCGATGGTGACTCATGATAGGAACAGAGAGACGGTGAGCCGGCGAGTGCACGCTCGGTATTCAGCAGAAGAGGCGAGACCTGGCGCGGCTCGGAGGCCTATAACGACGATGCGACCAAGCGCAGGAGCAGCGGTAGCAGGTGAATCGGAGGAGACGAGGCGCACCAGCGGCTCAGAGGCAGCAAGGCTCGACTGCAGCCCACGGGTGCGTATATGGCCCAGAGCAGAAGCCGGCGCGGCCTGACAGAGTTGGAAGGCCGCGGCATCGACGGCGGTTGGAAGTGGTGGTGAAGCAGAAATCTTTACGAGGCGGAGGCAGGTTTGGCCATCAGGGCGACCCGCCGAGGCGGCAGTGTAAACCGGCCCGGTGCGGCCGAGTGCATCGGGCGAGACTTGCAGTAGAAGGTTAGGCAATTTAAAGGCGTCTCGAGGCCGGCTTAAGACGCTGAGCAGCAGCGGCGGACGAGGCAGCGGCTCAGAGGCAAACAGCAGAGGCGGCCACGAACCTTGGCGGCTCAAAACAAGACGGCTCTTCGCGACAGCTCGGGTTCAGGAAGACCCAAAGGCGCAGGGCAATTCTCTGCGGCGGCTCAATGAAGCCCCTTGCGAGACGGAGTTGAAGCAAGGCAACGAGGCCAGCGGCGACTCAGGTCGGACCCCAGGCTGGCATGCGGCCGACGAGTCCAAGTTCAGTTCAACCTGAAGTCTAATACAGTGCTTCATAGAATCCTTTTTATCGTCGTGGTTGCGCGGTGACTCATCGGTGAACTCTTGTCCAAGGTCAATCCGGGGGCAGTGGCGGCTTTGACGAAAAAACCACCGTGGTAAATCCGGGTCAAACAGTGGCTTCGACTTGTATTCTTCAGTTTGTAGTAAACTATATCGGCCTTTAGGAATTTCAGAAATCCATCAAACAAATCGCATGACTTGGTTGGCTCGGTTGACTCCTTCCGAGTCTTCATGGTAGTCTTTTTTTATTTGGTAATACAGGCTGGACCTGTGAGTTCTTCGATGCTGCGATGGTAAACTTTGTTGACAGAAGATGATAATCCTGAGCTCGATTTGTTGCATGAACAATTTTATCAGTATATCTGCTTGGAGCAGGTGAACCGGCAGGCGGCTTGGCCACGTGCATGGCAAACCGGAGGAGGTCAAAACCAACAAAGACCCTCGAGGTCACGGCGTCTCAAAGCGCAGCCGACTCAAGGCGGGGCCCGAAGATCAATCCTTCTCCAACGAGCCGGCATACATGAGGCATGGGTTTAATCGGACGCATCCTTCCCTCTTGGCGACTCAAAAAACGACTGAATAAATCGTAAGACGGTGGCCGTGGTTATAGATTGTAACCCTGACTCTTCTTTGACTTGAATCTCTTGGATTTGTAAAATCCGGACCGATGAACCCGGAGCTGATGCAAACCCTTTTGAGCTAAGTTCTCTTCTTCTAGAAAGTTGCGACCTTCTCGATCCCTAGGAAAGATCCCTCCAAGAACTCAACACCACCGTGCGAGAGCCCCACGGTGGGTGCCAACTGTCGTGGATTTTTCACGGCAGATGTCCTTAGTGTCAGGACTTAGTCGCGAGGCCAACGCATCTATGTGTTAGCTTGAGAGGGGTTGAGCGAAATCGAGAGACGCAACACAAGACAAGGATTTAGACAGCTTCGGGCCCCGGGAAACATCATCCGATAACAGCCCTACATGTTGTTTGTGGCTAGGTCTCATTATGATCATGAGAGAGTCGCCGTAAGCCGGCTCTCCTCTTTCTGTCTAGCCCTAGATATTGTTTTCTTGTTGCTTGTCCCTCCTTGGGGAGCCCTGCCCCTCCTTATATAAGTTAGAGGGGCGGGTTACATGTGGAGTCCTAGTAGGACTAGGACTAGTCTATCTTCTCTTACAAGTTAAATACAAGTCCGGGTCTTGCTTCCTCATAAAGGAAATATTTTTCATCCCTTTCCTCTTAAGCCGGCCCATCATAACGTGAGCCGGCCTTCTGGGCTTTGGGCCTTGTTGTCCATCTGACCCGCCCGCCGGGTTACTAATGAGTCGCCAATATCGGGTGGGTTATCTGTGAATCGCCAAGCTCTAGGCAGGTCATAAATCCGGCGGGTTACACCGCGGGGTATATCCCCGACAGTTAGGTTTACCTTAATACTTTTGTTGTAGTTGCGGATGCTTGCAATAGAGGTTAATCATAAGTGGGATGCTTGTCCAAGTAAGGGCAGCACCCAAGCACCGGTCCACCCACATATCAAATTATCAAAGTACCGAACGCGAATCATATGAACGTGATGAAAACTAGTTGGACGATAATTCCCATGTGTCCTCGGGAGCGCTTTTCTCTATATAAGAGTTTGTCTAGGCTTTTCCTTTGCTACAAAAAGGATTGGGCCACCTTGCTGCACTTTATTTACTTTTGTTACTTGTTGCTCGTTACAAATTATCCTATCACAAAACTATCTGTTACCTATATTTCAGTTGCTTGCAGAGAATACCTTCTTGAAAACTGCTTATCATTTCCTTCTGCTCCTCGTTGGGTTCGACACTCTTACTTATCAAAAGGACTACGATAGATCCCCTATACTTGTGGGTCATCAAGACTCTTTTCTAGCACCGTTGCCGAGGAGTGAAGCGCCTTTGGTAGGTGGAACTTGGTAAGGAAAAATTTAAATAGTGTGCTGAAATTTACTGTCATTTATTAATATGGAAAGTAATCCTCTGAAGGGCTTGTTTGGGGTATGTTCACCCCGACCAGTAGAGCAAAGAGTTGCTCCTCAACCTACTGAACCTACTGAAAATGAAAATGTCTACTTTGAAATTCCTTCGGGTATGTTAGAAAAGCTGCTAGCTAATCCTTTTGCAGGAGATGGAACAATGCATCCTGATGAGCACCTAATCTATGTGGATGAAGTTTGTGGATTATTTAAGCTTGCAGGTATACCCGATGATGTTATTAAGAAGAAGGTCTTCCCTTTATCTTTGAAGGGATATGCATTGACATGGTATAGGCTATGTGATGATACGGGGTCATGGAACTACAAACGATTGAAATTGGAATTTCATCAGAAGTTTTATCCTATGCATCTTGTTCATCGTGATCACAATTATATATATAATTTTTGGCCTCGCGAAGGAGAAAGCATCGCTCAAGCTTGGGGGAGGCTTAAATCAATGTTATATTCATGCCCCAATCATGAGCTCCCAAGAGAAATAATTATTCAAAGTTTTTATGCTCGGCTTTCTGATAACAATTGCACCATGCTCGATACTTCTTGTGCTGGCTCTTTTATGATGAATACTATTGAATTCAAATGGAAATTATTGGAAAGAATTAAACGCAACTCTGAAGATTGGGATCTCAACGAAAGCAAGGAGTCAGGTACGACACCTAAGTTTGATTGTGTTAAATCATTTATGGATACCGATGTTTTCCGTAAATTTAGCACTAAATATGGACTTGACTCTGAGATAGTAGCTTCTTTCTGTGAATCTTTTGCTGCTCACGTTGATCTCCCTAAGGAGAAGTGGTTTAAATATCATCCTCCCACAAAAGTAAAAGTAGTTGCACCTATTAAAGTTGAAGAAAAGATTATCACTTATAATGATCCTATTGTTCCTACTGCTTATGTTGAGAAACCACCTTTCCCTGTTAGAATAAAGGATCATGTTGAAGCTTCAACTGTGGTTCGTAAAATCAATATTAGAACCTATACACCTCCTGAGCAAGTTAAAGTTGAACCTAATATTGCTATTGTTAAAGATCTCTTGGCTGATAATATTGATGGGCATGTTATTTATTTCCGTGAAGAGACTGCTAGAATTGCTAAACCTTGTGCTAAAGATAAACATAGACCTGTGGTAGGCATGCCTGTCATTTCTGTTAAAATAGGAGATCATTGTTATCATGGCTTATGTGACATGGGTGCTAGTGCTAGTGCAATACCTTTTGACTTAAACAAAGAAATTATGCATGATATTGCACCTACTGAGTTAGAAGATATTGATGTCACAATTAAACTTGCCAATAGGGATACTATTTCACCCATGGGAATTGTTAGAGATGTTGAAGTCTTGTGTGGGAAAACTAAATATCCTGCTAATTTTCTCATTCTTGGTTCCCCACAAGATAGCTTTTGTCCCATTATATTTGGTAGACCATTCTTGAACACTGTTAATGCTAAGATAGACTGCGAAAAGGATGTTGTTACTATTGGTTTGGGTGATATGTCTCATGAATTTAATTTCTATAAATTTAGTAGACAACACCGTGAAGAAGAATTGCCAAGTAAGGATGAAATTATTGGTCTTGCTTCTATTACCGTACCTCCTAGTGATCCTTTAGAACAATATTTGCTAGACCATGAAAATGATATGTTTATGAATGAAAGAAGGGAAATAGATGAAGTATTCTTTAAACAGGAACATATCCTGAAACACAATTTTGCATGTTGAAATCCTAGGGGATCCTCCTCCACCCAAGGGTGATCCCGTGTTTGAGCTTAAACCGTTACCTGATACTCTTAAATATGCTTATCTTGATGAAAAGAAGATATATCCTGTTATTATTAGTGCTAACCTTTCAGAGCATGAAGAAGAGACATTATTGAAAACTCTGAAGAAGCACCGTGCTGCTATTGGATATACTCTTGATGATCTTAAGGGCATTAGTCCCACTCTATGTCAACATAAAATAAATTTGGAGAAAGATGCCAAACCAGTTTGTAATCATCAACAACGGCTGAATCCTAAGATGAAAGAAGTGGTAAGAAAGGAAATACTAAAGCTCCTTGAGGCAGGTATAATTTATCCCGTTGCTGATAGTCAGTGGGTAAGTCATGTCCATTGTGTCCCTAAGAAGGGAGGTATTACTGTCGTTCCTAATGATAAAGATGAATTGATTCCGCAAAGAATTATTACAGGTTATAGGACGGTAATTGATTTACGCAAATTAAATAAAGCTACTAAAAAGGATCATTACACCTTACCTTTTATCGATCAAATGCTAGAAATATTATCTAAACATACACATTTTTGCTTTCTAGATGGTTATTCTGGTTTCTCTCAAATACCGGTGTCAGCCGATGATCAATCAAAGACCACTTTGCCCTTTCGGTACTTTTGCTTATAGACGTATGCCTTTTGGTTTATGTAATGCACCTACTACCTTTCAAAGATGCAGGATGGCTATATCCTATAACTTTTGTGAAAAGATTTGTGAGGTTTTCATGGAAGATTTCTCCGTCTATGGATCCTCTTTTGATGATTGCTTGAGCAACCTAGATCGAGTTTTGTAGAGATGTGAAGAAACTAATTTAGTCTTGAATTGGGAAAAGTGCCACTTTACGGTTAATGAAGGTATTGTCTTGGGGCATAAAATTTCTGAAAGAGGTATTGAAGTTGATAAAGCCAAGGTTGATGCTATTGAAAAGATGCCATGTCCTAAGGACATCAAAGGTATAAGAAGTTTCCTTGGTCATGCCGGTTTTTATAGGAGATTCATTAAGGACTTTTCAAAAATTTCTCATCCTCTGACTAATTTGTTACAAAAAGATATACCATTTGTCTTTGATGATGAATGTGTAGAAGCATTTGAAATAATTAATAAAGCATTGATCTCCGCACCTATTGTCCAGCCACCTGATTGGAATTTACCCTTTGAAATTATGTGTGATGCTAGTGATTATGCTGTAGGTGCTCTAGGGCAAAGAGTTGATAAGAAATTAAATGTTATTCAATATGCTAGTAAAACTCTAGACAATGCTTAGAGAAATTATGCTACTACTGAAAAAGAATTCTTAGCAGTTGTATTTGCTCGTGATAAGTTCAAACCTTATATTGTTGATTCTAAAGTAACTATTCACACTGATCATGCTGCTATTAAATATCTTATGGAAAAGAAAGCTGCTAAACCTAGACTTATTAGATGGGTTCTCTTGCTACAAGAATTTTTGATTTGCATATTATTGATAGAAAGGGAGCTCAGAACCCCGTTCCAGACAACTTGTCTAGGTTAGAGAATGTTCTTGATGACCCACTACCTATTGATTATAGCTTTCCTGATGAGCAATTAAATGTCATAAATAATTCTCGTACTACTCCATGGTATGCTGATTATGCTAATTACATTGTTGCTAAATTTATACCACCTAGTTTCACATACCAGCAAAAGAAAAAGTTTTTCTATGATTTGAGACATTAGTTTTGGGATGACCCACATCTTTATAAAGAAGGAGTAGATGGCGTTATTAGACGTTGTGTACCTGAGCATGAACAGGAATAGATCCTATGCAAGTGTCATTCCGAGGCTTATGGAGGACACCACGCTGGAGATAGAACTGCGCATAAGGTATTGCAATCCGGTTTTTATTGGCCTACTCTCTTCAAGGATGCCCGTAAATTTGTTTTATCTTGTGATGAATGTCAAAGAATTGGTAATATTAGTAGACGTCAAGAAATGCCTATGAATTATTCACTTTGAACCCAAAGCTAAGCACTTCTCCCATTGCAAGAAAGATCAATCTAGTAGGCCAAACCAAACTGATAATTCGAAGAGACTTGCAAAGATAACCAATCATACATAAAAGAATTCAGAGAAGATTCAAATATTGTTCATAGATAAACTTGATCATAAACCCACAATTCATCGGTCTCAACAAACACACCGCAAAAGAAGATTACATCGAATAGATCTCCACAAGAGAGGGGGAGAACTTTGTATTGAGATCCAAAAAGAGATAAGAAGCCATCTAGCTAATAACTATGGACCCGAAGGTCTGAAGTAAACTACTCACACATCATCGGAGAGGCTATGGTGTTGATGTAGAAGCCCTCCGTGATCGATGCCCCCTCGGCGGAGCTTCGGAAAAGGCCCCAAGATGGGATCTCACGGGTACAGAAGGTTGCGGCGGTGGAATTAGGTTTTTGGCTCCGTATCTGGTAGTTTCGGGGTACGTAGGTATATATAGGAGGAAGAAGTACGTGGTGGAGTAACATGGGGCCCACAAGGGTGGAGGGCGCGCCCAAGGGGGTAGGCGCGCCCCCCTACCTCGTGCCTTCCTGGTTGATGTCTTTACGTAGGGTCCAAGTCCTCTGGATCACGTTCGTTCCAAAAATCACGTTCCCGAAGGTTTCATTCCGTTTGGACTCCGTTTGATATTCTTTTTTTGCGTAACTCTGAAATAGGCAAAGAACAGCAATTCTGGACTGGGCCTCCGGTTAATAGGTTAGTCCCAAAAATAATATAAAAGTGTATAATAAAGCCCAATAATGTCCAAAACATAATATAATATATCATGGAACGATAAAAAATTATAGATACGTTGGAGACGTATCAAGCATCCCCAAGCTCAATTCCTGCTCGTCCTCGAGTAGGTAAATGATAAAAACAGAATTTTTGATGTGGAATGCTATTTGGCATAATTTCAATGCAATTATCTTAATTGTGGTATGAATATTCAGATCCGAAAGATTCAAGACAAAAGTTTAATATTGACATAAAAATAATAATACTTCAAGCATACTAACTAAGCAATTATGTCTTCTCAAAATAGCATGGCCAAAGAAAGTTATCCCTACAAAATCATATAGTCTGGCTATGCTCTATCTTCACCACACAAAGTATTTAAATCATGCACAACCCCGATGACAAGCCAAGCAATTGTTTCATACTTTTGATGTTCTCAAACTTTTAAAATCTTCACGCAATACATGAGCGTGAGCCATGGACATAGCACTATATGTGGAATAGAATGGTGGTTGTGGAGAAGACAAAAAGGGAGAAGATAGTCTCACATCAACTAGGCGTATCAACGGGCTATGGGGATGCCCATTAATAGATATCAATGTGAGTGAGTAGGGATTGCCATGCAACGGATGCACTAGAACTATAAGTATATGAAAGCTCAACAAAAGAAACTAAGTGGGTGTGCATCCAACTCACTTGCTCACAAAGACCTAGGGCATTTTGAGGAAGCCCATCATTAGAATATACAAGCCAAGTTCTATAATGAAAATTTCCCACTAGTATATGAAAGTGATATCATAGGAGACTCTCTATCATGAAGATCATGGTGCTACTTTGAAGCACAAGTGTGGTAAAAGGATAGTAACATTGTCCCTTCTCTCTTTTTCTCTCATTTTTTTATTTTTATTTGGGCCCCTTTCTTTTTTTATGGCCTCTTTTTTTAGTCCGGAGTCTCATCCCGACTTATTGGGGAATCATAGTCTCCATCATCCTTTCCTCACTTGGGACAATGCTCTAAAAATGATGATCATCAAACTTTTATTTACTTACAACTCAACAATTACAACTCAATACTTAGAACAAAATATGACTCTATGTGAATGCCTCTGGCGGTGTACTGGGATATGCAATGAATCAAGGGTGACATGTATGAAAGAATTATGAACGGTGGCTTTGCCACAAATACGATGCCAACTACATGATCATGCGAAGCAATATGACAATGATGGAGCGTGTCATAGTAAATGAAACGGTGGTAAGTTGCATGGCAATATATCTCGGAATAGCTATGGAAATGCCATGATAGGTGGGTATGGTGGCTGTTTTGAGGAAGGTATATGGTGGGCGTATGATGCCGGCGAAAAGTGCACGGTATTAGAGAGGCTAGCAATGGTGGAAGGAAGAAAAGTGCGTATAATCCATGGACTCAACATTAGTCATAAAGAACTCATATATTTATTGAAAAAATCTACAAGTTATCAAAGCAAAGTATTACGAGCATGCTCCTAGGGGGATAGATTGGTAGGAAAATACCATTGCTCGTCCCCGACCGCCACTCATAAGGAAGACAATCAATAAATAAATCATGCTCCGACTTCATCACATAACGGTTCACCATACGTGCATGCTACGGGAATCACAAACTTTAACACAAGTATTTCTCAAATTCAAAACTACTCAACTAGCATGACTCTAATATCACCATCTCCATATCTCAAAACAATTATCAAGCATCAAACTTCTCATAGTATTCAACACACTCATAAGAATTTTTTTTACTAATCTTGAATGTCTATCATAATTAAAGCAAATTACCATGCTGTTTTGTAGGACTCTCAAAATAATCTAAGTGAAGCATGAGAGAACAATAGTTTCTATAAAACAAATCCACCACCATGCTCTAAAAGATATAAGTGAAGCACTAGAGCAAAACTATATAACTCAAAAGATATAAATGAAGCACATAGAGTATTCTAACAATTTCCGAATCATGTGTGTATCTCTCAAAAGGTGTGTACAGAAAGGATGATTGTGGCAAACTAACAAACAAAGACTCAAATAATACAAGACGCTTCAAGCAAAACACATATCATGTGGTAAATAAAAATATAGCTCCAAGTAAAGTTACCGATGGAAGTAGACGAAAAGAGGGGATGCCTTCCGGGGCTTCCCCAAGATTTGGCTTTTAGGTGTCCTTAGATTATCTTGGGGTGCCATGGGCATCCCCAAGCTTAGGCTCTTGCCACTCCTTGTTCCATAATCCATCAAATCTTTTACCCAAAACTTGAAAACTTAACAGAAAATCTCATGAGCTCCGTTTGCGAAAGAAGACAAAACACCACTTCAAGGTACTGTAATGAACTCATTCTTTATTTATATTGGTGTTAAACATACTGTATTCCAACTTCAACATGGTTTATAAACTACTTTACTAGCCATAGATTCATAAAAATAAGCAAACAACACACAATAAACAGAATCTGTCAAAAACAGAACAGTCAGTAGTAATATGTAACTAACTCAAACTTCTGGAACTCCAAAAGTTCAGAAAAAATAGGAAGACCTAGAAAATTTGTTTATTGAACAGCATCAATTGGAATCAATATTTTATCACGTTCAGGTGATTTTTAACAATTATTTTCGTGAACAGAAAGTTTCTGGAATTTTCAGCAAGATCAAATAACTATCATCCAAGAAGATCCTATAGGTTAAGCTTGGCACAAACACTAATTAAAACATAAAAACACATATAACCAGAGGCTAGATCAAATATTTATTCCTAAACATAAGCAAAAAGCAAAAAAAAACTAAAAATAAAATTGGGTTGCCTCCCAACAAGCGCTATCGTTTAACGCCCCTAGCTAGGCATAATAGCAAGGATAGATCTAGGTATTGCCATAATAATAGGATAGATCATTAAAACTCATTTCATATTCTCTACGTTCAGCAACAAGTTTTCTTTGAGGCAAGCAAAAGTAATCAAAAGGGCTAAATTTAATGGGACAAAAGTCCCCAAGATCAACTTTAGGAGGTATAGGTTCCTCCTTGCCCTTCAGTATTGCACAACCAATTCATCATTATAAGCATTCTTGACGATGAACTTTGTGAGCCTATACTCGAGAGAATATCCTAGCTCATTATTTCGAATAGCAAAATCATTATTAAGTTTAGAAATTCTATCAACCAGAACATTGGTAGGAACCTTTTTTCTAAGGTTTTCATTAAAAGAAACATAGTCTAGAGATTGAAAACGCATTATTTCCTCTTGATCAAATAAGACAGTCTCTATGGGGGGACGGCCAGCGTCCACCCTATAGTGCGCAAATATTTCTTTGGCCTCTTTTATTATAAATCTAAACTCATGAGCCAAAAAGGTGGTAGCGGCACGTTTAACAGAAGAATGCTCAATATTAGAAAATTCTAGAAAAATCCTTTGTATGCAAGGGTGCATGTGCATAAATTGCCTTCGAAGTTCAACTACAAGCATGGCGATAGCGTCTGCAAGACTACTAGTTCTATGAAGAATAGAACTGCCCATAGAAGGCAAAGCCTCGGCACAAGTAAAGAAATCTTGGATAACTCCTTTTCCAATAATATTACCACTACCAATTCAGAATTTTTTTGTATGTAAGATAGGGGGTTCTTCAGCAGGAGCATCAGAATTTTTCATGATATTATTATTATTGTCCATATTGACAATAATTTCCCCAATTTCAGACATAACGGCAGAAAGTACAAGGGGCAAAATCAAAGGCGAACGGGAAAGAGAGGGCGAATAAAACGGCAAGGGTGAAGTGGGGGAGAGGAAAACGAGAGGCAAATGGAAAATAATGTAATGCGGGAGATAAGGGTTTGTGATGGGTACTTGGTATGTTGACTTTTGCGTAGACTCCCCGGCAACGGCGCCAGAAATCCTTCTTGCTACCACTTGAGCACTGTGTTGGTTTTCCCTTGAAGAGGAAAGGGTGCTGCAGTAGAGCAGCGTAAGTATTTTCCTCAGTTTTTGAGAACCAAGGTATCAATCCAGTAGGAGGCCACGCACAAGTCCCTCGTACCTACACAAACAAATAAATCCTTGCAACCAACGCACTAAGGGGTTGTCAATCCCTTCGCGGTCACTTACGAGAGTGAGATCTGATAGATATGATAAGATAATATTTTTGGTATTTTTATGGTAAAGATGCAAAGTAAAGAAAGTAAAATAAAAACGACGCAAGAAATAACTTGTTGAAGGAAGATTAATATGATGGAAAATAGACCCGGGGGCCATAGGTTTCACTAATGGCTTCTCTCGAGAGCATAAGTATTATGGTGGGTGAACAAATTATTGTTGAGCAAATGACAGAATTGAGCATAGTTATGAGAATATCTAGGTATGATCATGTATATAGGCATCACGTCCAAGACAAGTAGACCGACTCCTGCCTGCATCTACTACTATTACTCCACACATCGATCGCTATCCAGTATGCATCTAGAGTATTAAGTTCAAAAGAACAGAGTAACGCTTTAAGTAAGATGACATGATGTAGAGGGATAAATTCATGCAATATGATATAAACCCCATCTTGTTATCCTCGATGGAAACAATACAATACGTGCCTTGCTGCCCCTACTGTCACAGGAAAAGGACACCGCAAGATTGAACCCAAAGCTAAGCACTTCTCCCATTGCAAGAAAGATCAATCTAGTAGGCCAAACCAAACTGATAGTTCGAAGAGACTTGCAAAGATAACCAATCATACATAAAAGAATTCAGAGAAGATTCAAATATTGTTCATAGATAAACTTGATCATAAACCCACAATTCATCGATCTCAACAAACACACCGCAAAATAAGATTATATCGAATAGATCTCCACAAGAGAGGGGGAGAACTTTGTATTGAGATCCAAAAAGAGAGAAGAATCCATCTAGCTAATAACTATGGACACGAAGGTCTGAAGTAAACTACTCACACATCATCGGAGAGGCTATGGTGTTGATGTAGAAGCCCTCCATGATCGATGCCCCCTCTGGCGGAGCTCCGGAAAAGGCCCCAAGATGGGATCTCAAGGGTACAGAAGGTTGCGGCGGTGGAATTAGGTTTTTGGCTCCGTATCTGGTAGTTTGGGGGTACGTAGGTATACATAGGAGGAAGAAGTATGTCGGTGGAGCACGTGGGGCCCACGAGAGTGGAGGGCGCGCCCAGGGGGGTAGGCGCGCCCCCTACCTCGTGCCTTCCTGTTTGATGTCTTGACGTAGGGTCCAAGTCCTCTGGATCACGTTCGTTCCAAAAATCACGTTCCCAAAGGTTTCATTCCGTTTGGACTCTGTTTGATATTCTTTTTCTACGAAACTCTGAAATAGGCAAAAAACAACAATTCTAGGCTGGGCCTCTAGTTAATAGGTTAGTCCCAAAAATAATATAAAAGTGTATAATAAAGCCTAATAATGTCCAAAACAGAATATAATACAGCATGGAACAATAAAAAATTATAGATACGTTGGAGATCTATCAGGTGCCCCCCTCCACAGTTACACACCTCGGTCATATCGTCGTAGTGCTTAGGCAAAGCCCTGCAACGGTAACTTCATCATCACCGTCACCACGCCATCATGCTGAAGGAACTCTCCCTCGCCCTCAACTGGATCAAGAGCATGAGGGACGTCATCGAGCTGAATGTGTGCTGATCGCGGAGGCGTCGTGCGTTCGGTACTTGGATCGGTTGGACCACGAAGACGTTCGACTACATCAACCGCGTTACTAAACGCTTTCGCTTTCGGTCTACGAGGGTACGTGGACACACTCTCCCCGCTCGTTGCTATGCTTCTCCTAGATAGATCTTGCATGGTAGTAGGTAATTTTTTTGAAATACTAAGTTCCCCAACAGTGGCATCCAAGCCAGGTCTATGCGTAGATGTTATATGCACGAGTAGAACACAATGAGTTGTGGGCGATAATAATCATACTGCTTACCAGCAACGTCTTACTTTGATTCGGCGGTATTGTTGGATGAAGAGGCCCAGACCGACATTACATGACCGCGTTCATGAGACTGGTTCTACCGACGTGCTTCGCACATAGGTGGCTAGTGGGTGTCTGTTTCTCCAACTTTAGTTGAATCGAGTTTGACTATGTCCGGTCCTTGTTGAAGGTTAAAACAGCACACTTGACGAAAAATCGTTGTGGTTTTGATGCGTAGGTAAGAATGGTTCTTGCTAGAAGCCCGTAGCAGCCACGTAAAACTTGCAACAACAAAGTAGAGGATGTCTAACTTGTTTTTGCAGGGCTTGCTATGATGTGATATGGTCAAGACGTGATGATATATAAATTCTTGTATGAGATGATCATGTTTTGTAAAAGTTGTCGGCAACTGGCAGGAGCCTTATGGTTGTTGCTTTATTGTATGAAATGCAATCGCCATGTAATTGCTTTACTTTATCACTAAGCGGTAGCGATAGTCGTAGAAGCAATAGTTGGCAAGACGACAACGATGCTACGATGGAGATCAAGGTGTCAAGCCGGTGATGATGGTGATCATGATGGTGCTTTGGAGATGGAGATCAAAGGCAGAAGATGATGATGGCCATATTATATCACTTATTTTGATTGCATGTGATGTTTATCTTTATGCATCTTATTTTTCTTAGTACGGCGGTAGCATTATAAGATGATCTCTCACTAAATTTCAAGGTATAAGTGTTCTCCTGAGTATGCACCGTTGCTACAGTTCGTCGTGTCGAGACACCACGTGATGATCGGGTATGATAAGCTCTACGTTCACATACAACGGGTGCAAGCCAATTTTGCACACGCAGAATACTCGGGTTAAACTTGACGAGCCTAGCATATGCGGATATGGCCTCGGAACACTGAGACCAAAAGGTCGAACGTGAATCATATAGTAGATATGATCCACATAGTGATGTTCACCATTGAAAACTACTCCATCTCACGTGATGATCGGGCATGGTTTAGTTGTTATGGATCACGTGATCACTTAGATGACTAGAGGGATGTCTATCTAAGTGGGAGTTCTTAAGTAATATGATTAATTGAACTTTAATTTATCATGAACTTAGTCCTGATAGTTTTTGCATATCTATGTTGTAGATCAATAGCTCGCGTATAGCTTCTCCGTTTATTTTTGATATGTTCCTAGAGAAAAACAAGTTGAAAGATGATAGTAGCAATGATGCGGACTAGGTCCGTGATATGAGGATTATACTCATTACTGCACAGAAGAATTATGTCCTTGATGCACCGCTAGGTGACGGACCTATTGCAGGAGCAGATGCAAACGTTATGAACGTTTGGCAAAGCTCGGTATGATGACTACTTGATAGTTTAGTGCACCATGCTTTACGGCTTAGAACCGGGACTTCAAAAACATTTTTAAAGACCACAGAGCATATGAGATGTTCCAAGGGATGAAATTGGTATTTCATTCTCATGCCCGTGTCGAGAGGTATTAGACCTCTGACAAGTACTTTGCACAAAAAAACACTTCCGTGATGATACGTGTTTGTCACAGTAGGTCGCGTTTTTTGTCATGCATGTACATCCATGACAAATTTATGACAGAATCAAGATAGTCATACTGTCTTTGTCGTAGAAGTGTTCCATGACATTACCAAAATTATCATCACGGAAGTGTCCACTTCCATGACGATAAATCGCGCGTCACAGAACTGCTTTCGTCAAGGGTGACCGACACGTGGAATCCACCGTAACGGAACGCTGTTAAGCTATCGGGTCGGGTTTTGGATCCGATAACCCGTTAACAGCCCCGACCAATGGGGATTTTCCACGTGTAAAATCATCATTGGCTGGAGGAAACACGTGTCGGCTCACCGTTGGGACAGATGTCATCCGCTCATTGGACCAAAGGCGCCTATGATACAGCGACACGTGGCACGGCCCAACAAAGGCCCATTCCTGTGAAAAGGCCGGCCCATTTGACTTGGTCAAAAGGTGGTGGGCCGGCCCACGAAAAGCCTGTTAATGGCATGTTCGCATATAGCCCATTTACAGCCCGCTAACCCAGGGCCCGTTACGCCCTATCCGAATTAGGCCCGATGGCGTCATCCGGGCGTCCAATATGATTCAGCCCGACGGCCCGTGTGTGGCCCATGACTTCTTCGGCCCATATGAGGACCTTTGTAACTCTTGGCCCATTAACGGCTCGTGGTGGCGGCCCGTAATGAAAAAGTGTATCACTTTATACCCATTAATGGCCCGTTATTCCATTGGGCGTTTCAGCCCAAGTTATCTTTCGGCCTTCTCAGGGCCCATTGATTCTTGGGCTCATTTGCAGCATTCGGTTACATACGGCCCGTTACTGTCATTTTCTGCTTGTGGGCCAAATTCAGCCCGTCGTTACAGTCGGCCCGTTTGCGGACCGTTAATCGTTAGGCCGTTTTCATGTAAAAAAACCCGTTGGGTAGTTTTCATAGAGTTATCAAATACGGCCTATTAACGGCCCGTTATGGTCCACGAATAGTACGGCCCGTGATTGGCGAAATGATGATACGCCCCGTAGAAGGCCCATGGATCCTATGGCCCGTATGAGGCCCATGGATAGTACGGCCCGTAGAAGGCCCATGGACCCTACGGCCCGTAGAAGGCCCATTGATCCCTAAGGCCCGTATAGAAGGCCGATGGATCCTACGACCCGTATAGAAGGCCAATGCTCCTACGGCCGAATGAAGGCCCATGGATCATATGGCCTGCAGGAGGCCCATGGTTACAACAGTCCGTGTGTTGCCATGATTATTTTGGCCTAGTTACCAAAAATGGGCTATTGTGGCCACTAGAAAAACACCAGAAAAAGAACTGCAGTGACTACAAGCAAACAACTAAACAAGACAATAAGGAAATAAATAAGCAAGCAATTAAGGCTAGCCTATTACCGCTATTACACATATTACATCCACTGGGCATCAAAGTTCGCCACCAGTGCAAATATAGGGAACAAAGCAGCATATTACATACACTTGGCCGTCAAAATTGGCCACCAGTGCAAATAAACGCGGCAGCAAAACAAGATCATAACTGAAACAACTTTAGAAGAGCTCAAGAAACGTTATCACGGTATCCACCATGCTGGCAATAAGCAGCAAGCTGATTAGCTTTGTCTGTTTGGCGCTAAAATCCTCCAACGCTTGTTGTTGCACCGAAAGTATGCATCTGAATGCTCCAGGACTTCCGCATCCTTCCGCTTCTTGTCGCAAGACAGCTGATCGATGTCTTTCAGCTTGTAGTTGAGACTCAAGAAACCGAACTGATTGAGAAAGTGAGTTTGAATAGCTTGTGCATGCGGTAGTGGCGATTAACTCGAACACTAAACCAAGGCAGGACTTTGGGGTTGTCTCGCTGTCTTCAAGGTAGTCTTCCTTAGCTGTTTTATCAGCTTTGTTGGAGACCAACAAGGATGTGTCACTATCCTGAACCTTATCTGCATTACTTCCTTTACCATTGCTTAATAAGGCACTCTTCCCCAATATTCTGTCAGCATTCTAAAAGAAGAAACAAGCAGACAAATAACAAGTTTAGCATGTACTAGTATATGGAACTCATTTCGGTGAACCAGTTCATTAGTAAGGTGGACATGATTAAACTACCAAATCTTCTATTGTCAAGTACTAGTACATAATAAAAGCATCAAACAAACATATATCTATGTCCTATGGTCTCTGCATTGTCTTGCCAAATCAAAATAGAGACACAGTTCAAATCATATCAGTTCAAGACAAAGCAGCAGTGAAAAAATACAAAGCGTGGGAAACTACACGGCACAACAAGATTTCAGATAGGTACCACGGGTCTACATGTACAACAACTGTTGGAAATATGCCCTAGAGGCAATAATAAAAGCATTATTATTATATTTCCTTGTTCATGATAATTGTCTTTTATTTATGCTATAACTGTGTCATCCGGAAATCGTGATACACGTGTGAATACATAGACCACAATACGTCCCTAGTGAGCCTCTAGTTGACTAGCTCGTTGGTCAACAGATATTCATGGTTTCCTGACTATGGACATCAGATGTCATTGACAACGGGATCACGTCATTAGGAGAATGACGTGATGGACAAGACCCAATCCTAAGCATAGCACAAGATCGTGTAGTTCGTTTTGCTAGAGCTTTTTCCAATGTCAAGTATCTCTTCCTTAGACCTTGAGATCGTGTAACTCCGGATATTGTAGGAATGCTTTGGGTGTACCAAGCGTCACAACGAATCGGGTGACTATAAAGGTGCATTACGGTATCTCCGAAAGTGTCATTGGGTTGACACGGATCGAGGCGAGGATTTGTCACTCCATATTACGGAGAGGTATCACTGGGCCCACTCGGTAGTGCATCATCATAATGAGCTCAAAGTGACCAAGTGTCTAGTCACGGGATCATGCATTACGGTGCGAGTAAAGTGACTTGCGGTAACGAGACTGAGCGAGGTATTGGGATACCAACGATCGAGTCTCGGGCAAGTAACATACCGTCGACAAAGGGAATAGTATACGGGTTGCTTGAATCCTCGACATCGTGGTTCATCCGATGACATCATCGAGGAGCATGTGGGAGCCAACATGGGTATCCAGATCCGCTGTTGGTTATTGACCGAGAGCGTCCTGGTCATGTCTCGCATGTCTCCGAACCCGTAGGGTCTACACTTAAGGTTCGGTGGCGCTAGGGTTATTAGGAAGACTTGTATGTGATTACGAATGTTGTTGAGTCCGGATGAGATCCCGGACGTCACGAGGAGTTCGGAAGGGTCCGGAGGTAAAGGTTTATATATGGGAAGTTGTCAAGCGGACACGGAAAAGTTTCGGGTCATATCGGTATTGTGGAGGGGCCACGGAAAGGTTCGAAGGACCACGGGAGGGGCCACCCTCCCGGGGGCCACTTGGGCTGCGTGGGAGGCAGCCAGCCCTGGTGGGCTGGGCGCACCCTCCCTTGGGCCCATGCGCCTAGGGTTGAGGGGGAACCCTAAGGGGCCCCCTTGCTTGGGGGCAAGCCCTCCCTTGCCCCCCTCTAGATGCATCTAGAGGGCCGCCCCTCCTCCCTTCCCCTATAAATAGAGGGGTGAGGGAGGCTGCAACACACAATTGAAGGCGCAGCCCTCCCTCCCAACACCTCTCCTCCTCCGCGTGCGCTTGGCGAAGCCTGCGGAGGGCTGTCACTCCATCATCATCACGCCGTCGTGCTGCTGTTGGAGCCATCTTCCTCAACCTCTCCTTCCCCTTGCTGGATCAAGAAGGAGGAGACGTCTTCCGTACCGTACGTGTGTTGAACGCGGAGGTGCTGTCCGTTCAGCACTTGGTCATCGGTGGTACGAGTACGACTCCATCATCACCACCCCTCGAAAGCTTCCGCACGCGATCTACAAGTGGTATGTAGATGCAAACTCACTCCCTTGACTCGTTGCTTAGATGAACTCATAGATGGATCTTGGTGAAACCGTAGGAAAAAATTTAATTTTCTGCAACGTTCCCCAACAGTGGCATCATGAGCTAGGTCTATGCGTAGTTCTCTATTGCACAAGTAGAACACAATTTTTGTTGTGGGCGTAGAACTTGTCAACTTGCTTGCCGCTACTAGTCTTATCTTGCTTCCGTGGTATTGTGGGATGAAGCGGCCCGGACCAACCTTACACGTACGCTTACGTGAGACCGGTTCCACCGACTAACATGCACTAGTTGCATAAGGTGGCTGGCGGGTGTCTGTCTCTCCCACTTTAGTTGGAGCGGATTCGATGAAAAGGGTCCTTATGAAGGGTAAATAGAAGTTGACAAGATCACGTTGTGGTTATTCGTAGGTAAGAAAACGTTCTTGCTAGAACCCAATTGCAGCCACGTAAAAGATGCAACAACAATTAGAATACGTCTAACTTGTTTTTGCAGCAATTGTCATGTGATGTGATATGGCCAAGTTGTGATGAATGATGAATGACATATTGTGATGTATGAGATCATGTTCTTGTAATAGGAATCACGACTTGCATGTCGATGAGTATGACAACGGCAGGAGCCATAGGAGTTGTCTTTATTTTGTATGACCTGCGTGTCATTGAAGAACGCCATGTAAATTACTTTACTTTATTGCTAAACGCGTTAGACATAGAAGTAGAAGTAGTCGTTGGCGTGACAACTTCATGAAGACACGATGATGGAGATCATGATGATGGAGATCATGGTGTCATGCCGGTGACAAGATGGTCATGGAGCCCCGAAGATGAAGATCGGTGGAGCTTTATGATATTGGCCATATCATGTCACTACTATATAATTGCATGTGATGTTTATTATGTTATATGCATCTTGTTTACTTAGAACGACGGTAGTAAATAAGATGATCCCTTACAACAATTTCAAGAAGTGTTCTCCCCTAACTGTGCACCGTTGCTAAAGTTCGTCGCTTCTAAGCACCACGTGATGATCGGGTGTGATGGATTCTTACGTTCACATACAACGGGTGTAAGACAGATTTACACACGCAAAACACTTAGGGTTAACTTGACGAGCCTAGCATGTACAGACATGGCCTCGAACACGGAGACCGAAAGGTCGAAACGAGTCGTATGGAAGATACGATCAACATGAGAATGTTCACCGAAGATGACTAGTCCGTCTCACGTGATGATCGGACACGGCCTAGTCGACTCGGATCGTGTAACACTTAGATGACTAGAGGATGTCTAATCTGAGTGGGAGTTCATTGAAATAATTTGATTAGATGAACTTAATTATCATGAACTTAGTCTAAAACTTTTGCATAATATGTCTTGTAGATCAAATGGCCAACGCTCATGTCAACTTGAACTTCAACGCGTTCCTAGAGAAAACCAAGCTGAAAGATGACGGCAGCAACTATACGGACTGGGTCCGGAACTTGAGGATCATCCTCATAGCTGCCAGGAAACAATATGTCCTAGAAGGACCGCTAGGTGACGCTCCCGTCCTAGAGAACCAAGACATTATGAATGCTTGGTAGTCTCGTCTTGATGATTACTCCCTCGTTCAGTGTGGCATGCTTTACACTTAGAACCGGGCTCCAAAAGCGTTTTGAGCATCACGGAGCATATGAGATGTTCGAGGAGCTGAAACTGGTTTTCCAAGCTCACGCCCGGGTCGAGAGATATGACATCTCCGACAAGTTCTATAGTTGTAAGATGGAGGAAAATAGTTCTGTCAGTGAGCACATACTCAAGATGTCTGGGTTGCACAACCGTATGACCCAGCTGAATATTAACCTCCCTGATGAGGCGGTCATTAACAGAATCCTTTAGTCGCTCCCACCAAGCTACAAGAGCTTTGTGATGAACTACAATATGCAGGGGATGGTAAAGACCATTCCTGAAGTATTCTCTATGCTGAAGTCAGCAGAGGTTGAAATCAAGAAAGAACATCAAGTGTTGATGGTCAATAAGACCACTAAGTTCAAGAAGGGCAAGGGCAAGAAGAACTTCAAGAAGGACGGCAAGGAGGTTACCGCGCCCGGTAAGCAAGCTGCCTGGAAGAAGTCAAAGAATGGACCCAAGCCTGAGACTGAGTGCTTTTATTGCAAGGGGAAGGGTCACTGGAAGCGGAACTGCCCCAAATACTTAGCGGATAAGAAGGCCGGCAACACCAAAGGTATATTTGATATACATGTAATTGATGTGTACCTTACCAGTACTCGTAGTAACTCCTGGGTATTTGATACCGGTGTCGTTGCTCATATTTGTAACTCACAGCAGGAGCTGCGGAATAAGCGGAGACTGGCGAAGGACGAGGTGACGATGCGCATGGGGAATGGTTCCAGAGTCGATGTGATCGCCGTCGGCACGCTACCTCTTCATTTGCCTACGGGATTAGTTTTGAACCTTAATAATTGTTATTTGGTGCCAAGTTTGAGCATGAACATTGTATCTGGATCTCGTTTGATACGAGATGGCTACTCATTTAAATTCGAGAATAATGGTTGTTCTATTTACATGAGAGATATGTTTTATGGTCATGCTCCGATGGTCAATGGTTTATTCTTAATGAATCTCGAGCGTAGTGTTACACATATTCATAGCGTGAGTACCAAAAGATGTAAAGTTGATAACGATAGTCCCACATACTTGCGGCACTGCCGCCTTGGTCACATTGGTGTCAAGCGCATGAAGAAGCTCCATGCTGATGGACTTTTGGAGTCTCTAGATTATGAATCATTTGACACATGCGAACCATGCCTCATGGGCAAAATGACCAAGACTCCGTTCTCCGGAACAATGGAGCGAGCAACCAACTTGTTGGAAATCATACATCTTGATGTGTGCGGTCCAATGAGCGTTGAGGCTCATGGAGGATATCATTATGTTCTCACTCTCACCGATGATTTGAGTAGATATGGGTATGTCTACTTAATGAAACACAAGTCCGAGACCTTTGAAAAGTTCAAAGAATTTCAGAGTGAGGTAGAGAATCAACGTGACCGAAAAATAAAGTTCCTACGATCGATCGTGGAGGAGAATATTTAAGTCACGAATTTGGTACACACTTAAGGAAATGTGGAATCGTTTCACAACTCACGCCGCTGGAACACCTCAACAGAACGGTGTGACCGAACGTCGAATCGCACTCTATTGGACATGGTGCGGTCTATGATGTCTCTTACCGATTTACCGTTATCATTTTGGGGATACGCTCTAGAGACAGCTACATTCACTTTAAATAGGGCACCGTCTAAATCCGTTGAGACGACACCGTATGAATTATGGTTTGGGAAGAAACCTAAGCTGTCGTTTCTAAAAGTTTGGGGATGCGATGCTTACGTCAAGAAACTTCAACCTGAAACGCTCGAACCCAAGTCAGAAAAATGCGTCTTCATAGGATACCCTAAAGAAACCATTGGGTATACCTTCTACTTAAGATCCGAGGGCAAGATCTTTGTTGCCAAGAACGGATCCTTTTCGGAAAAGAGTTTCTCTCGAAAGAAGTAAGTGGGAGGAAAGTAGAACTCGATGAAGTACTACCTCTTGAGCGGGATAGTAGTGCAGCTCGGGAAAATGTTCTGTGATGCCTACACCAACGAAGAGGAAAATAATGATGATGATCAAGGTACTTCGGATCAAGTTGCTACTGAACTTCAGAGGTCCACAAGGACACGTTCCGCACTGCAGTGGTACGGCAAACCTGTCACGGAAATCATGTTGTTAGACAACGGTGAACCTTGAACTATGAAGAAGCGATGGCGGGCCCAGATTCCAACAAATGGCTTGAAGCCATGCAATCCGAGATAGAATCCATGTATGAAAACAAAGTATGGACTTTGACAGACTTGCCCGATGATCGGCGGCGATAGAAAACAAATGGATCTTTAAGAAGAAGACGGACGCGGATGGTAATGTCACCATCTATAAAGCTCGACTTGTCGCTAAGGGTTATCGGCAAGTTCAAGGGATTGACTACGATGAGACTTTCTCTCCGTAGCGAAGCTTAAGTCCGTCCGAATCATGTTAGCAATTGCCGCATACTATGATTATGAGATATGGCAGATGGGCGTCAAAACAGCGTTCCTTAACGGTTATCTTAAGGAAGAGCTGTATATGATGCAGCCGGAGGGTTTTGTCGATCCTAAGAATCTTGACAAAGTATGCAAGCTCCAGCGATCCATTTATGGGCTGCTGCAAGCATCTCGGAGTTGGAACATTCGCTTTGATGAGATGATCAAAGCGTTTGGGTTTATCTTGAGACTTATGGAGAAGCCTGCGTTCTGAGGAAAGTGAGTGGGAGCTCTATAGCATTTCTCATATTATATGTAGATGACATACTTTTGATGGGAAATGATATAGAATTCTTGGACAGCATTAAGGCCTACTTGAATAAGTGTTTTTCAATGAAGGACCTTGGAGAAGCTGCTTATATATTAGGCATCAAGATCTATAGAGATAGATCGAGGCGCCTCATAGGTCTTTCACAAGGCACATACCTTGATAATATTTTGAAGAAGTTCAAAATGGATCAGTCAAGAAGGGTTCTTGCTCAGATTGCAAGGTGTGAGATTGAGCTCGGCTCAATGCCCGACCACGACAAAAGATAAAGAAGAGATGAGTGTCATCCCCTATGCTTCAGCCATAGGATCTATTATGTATGCCATGCTGTGTACAAGACCTGATGTAAACCTTGCCGTAAGTTTGGTAGGAAGGTACCAAAGTAATCCCGGCAAGGAACACTGGAGAGCGATCAGGAATATCCTGAAGTACCTGAAAAGGACAAAGGACATGTTTCTTGTTTATGGAGGTGACGAAGAGCTCGTCAGAAGGGTTACGTCGACGCTTAGCTTCGACACAGATCTGGATGACTCTAAGTCACAAACCGGATACGTGTATATGTTGAATGGTGGAGCGAGAAGCTGGTGCAGCTGCAAGCGAGCGTCGTGGCGTGATCTACATGTGAAGCGGAGTACATGGCAGCCTCGGAGGCAGCGCATGAAGCAATTTGGGTGAAGGAGTTCATCACCGACCTAGGAGTCATACCCAATGCGTCGGGGCCGATCAAACTCTTCTGTGACAACACTGGAGCTATTGCATTTGCCAAGGATCCCAGGTTTTACAAGAAGACCAGGCACATCAAGCGTCGCTTCAACTCCATCCGTGAAAATGTTCAGGATGGAGAAATAGAAATTTGTAAAGTGCATACGGATCTGAATGTCGCAGATCCGTTGACTAAACCTCTTCCGCGGGAAAAACATGATCAACACCAGAACTCTATGGGTGTTCGATTCATCACAATGTAACTAGATTATTGACTCTAGTGCAAGTGGGAGACTGTTGGAAATATGCCCTAGAGGCAATAATAAAAGCATTATTATTATATTTCCTTGTTCATGATAATTGTCTTTTATTCATGCTATAACCGTGTCATCCGGAAATCGTGATACACGTGTGAATACATAGACCACAATACGTCCCTAGTGAGCCTCTAGTTGACTAGCTCGTTGGTCAACAGATAGTCATGGTTTCCTGACTATGGACATCATATGTCATTGACAACGGGATCACGTCATTAGGAGAATGACGTGATGGACAAGACCCAATCCTAAGCATAGCACAAGATCGTGTAGTTCGTTTTGCTAGAGCTTTTTCCAATGTCAAGTATCTCTTCCTTAGACCTTGAGATCTTGTAACTCCCGGATATCGTAGGAATGCTTTGGGTGTACCAAACGTCACAACGTAACTGGGTGACTATAAAGGTGCATTACAGGTATCTCCGAAAGTGTCTGTTGGGTTGACACGGATCGAGACAGGGATTTGTCACTCCATATTACGGAGAGGTATCACTGGGCCCACTCGGTAGTGCATCTAGAAGGGCCGGCCCCCCTCCTCCCTTCCCCTATAAATAGAGGGGTGAGGGGAGGGCTGCAACACACAATTGAAGGCGCAGCCCCTCCCCTCCCCAACACCTCTCCTCCTCCGCGTGCGCTTGGCGAAGCCTCTTGGGGCTGTCCTCCATCATCATCACGCCGTCGTGCTGCTGTTGGAGCCATCTTCCTCAACCTCTCCTTCCCCTTGCTGGATCAAGAAGGAGGAGGCGTCTTCCGCATCTGCACGTGTGTTGAACGCGGAGGTGCTGTCCGTTCAACACTTGGTCATCGGTGGTGCAGTGCGACTCCATCATCACCACCCCTCGAAAGCTTCCGCACGCGATCTACAAGTGGTATGTAGATGCAAACTCACTCCCTTGACTCGTTGCTTAGATGAACTCATAGATGGATCTTGGTGAAACCGTAGGAAAAATTTTAATTTTCTGCAACGTTCCCCAACAGTGGCATCATGAGCTAGGTCTATGCGTAGTTCTCTATTGCACAAGTAGAACACAATTTTTGTTGTGGGCGACAGATGCTAAACTACGACTGGCTGGTTGTGCTTCCTCCACGGGAATAGGCGTACTAACTGGTGGAGCTGGGGTTCGCCGTGATAGTACTGGCCCTTTGGGCACTGGAGCTGCCTTACTAACTGCTCTTGTTTGGGAGCTCTGTGGTGGAGATGGTGCTGTGTCAACAGGAACTGGGTTACTATCGGCTTGGGTTGGGGTTAGATTGGGTGAAGCTGGTTCTCTGTCCATCGCAGTAGGGGTACAATCTGCGAGAGTTTGGGTTATGTGTGGTAGGGCTGGTTCTTGTGCATGTACAACAGGGGTGCTATCTCCACCAATAGGTAGCACTGTTTTATTTGAAGACCGTGTTTTATTCCGCTGAATCTGGCATCACCGGTCCAATTCAAATGGCTGATAAACAGGAAACATAGTTGAATGTACAGACATTGTATGAAAGATAGATGCAATAGATAGTGTGGAAAAAAGAGGGCATGAAATAGTTGACATGTATATTGTTTAAATAAAACGGATAGCATGACATAATTTCACATATATGATGACTATCTAAACTGGATAGCATAGCATAACATAATTCAAAGATATGATGAATAACAAAACATGATCACATGACATAATTCACCTACATGTTATCTAAGTAATCAGGATCGCATCATTTAATTCACATATGTGATTTATATGCTAAACAGAGGGCATTCGATATGATGTCTGAACTAAGAACATGGTGTTGAATATTGTGTATATGATGTCTAAACTATGCAATGCAAGACACCGTATGCATGATATGAGCAGTATAACCGTGCCAAGTTAGAGCATACACCTCAGTAGGGGAATAGGACTGGTCATCTGTCTCTGAATCCATCTCTGAGGAGCTATCGGGACCCAACAAGAGATCTGCTTGACGGTAGCACTGCATGCGCTCTGAAAGCCTTGTTTTCACTCCAGATTTTTCCATCTCCCACCCAAATGGCTGATTCACAGGAAGAGTAGCTTAATGTACAAACATTGTCGACAAATGGAAATGTAATGAAGAAAACGATGGGCAAGATATCATTCAAATATATGGTGCCTGGTTAAACAGGATGGCATTGCACATTTCACATATATTATGGGTGGCTAAAAGACATGAGACTGCATAATTCCCATATATGATATAGAAACTAAACAGGTGGCATTATAGAACATGTATAAACTAAGCAGATGACATATATGATGTCAAAAGTAGGCACTGCAAGGCAACATATGCATGATATGACTAACATCATCATGCCAAGGTAGAGCAAACACCTTCGGGGGTAAATAGGAGTGGTCGTGGCGTGCAGAATCCGCCTCGAACAGATATCTTCCTCTGGATTACAATCTGGAGAGGGGTGGGGAGGGTTTGCCATTGAACCCACCATGGAGCGATGTCTGCATGACATTGTATTGCTGCGCAAAACTCTTCTCTTTTCTCTACATGTTCAGCATGACTGTGTACAATATCTGACATGCATACGAAAAAATATGGTGAGATTATGTAAGGAGAGCATGCAGAAATTTAGAGTGATGGTAACAACCAGTGGATGGATCGAAAAATAATGATAGCAGGCTGATGATTTCTTTAAATTAATAAAAAGACAGATGATGATTGCTTTACTATTTATTTCCCACCCAAGATGAACAACATAGGCATACCCTAGGTGAACCAGATATTAGACAGACATACTATTCATTGCTACCTCGATATGTGCCCCACAACTAATTTAGAACTCAAGTTTGAACATGAATTTGGACCTGAGTTGGGAGTCCAAGAGCTGAACAGACGATAAAGTAGCGGTAAGTTTAAGCAATGCATAACTTAAGCGAAACAAAAGAGTGCGACCTCTCTTGTGGACCCGTGTACTCCTCAGGTTCATCTGCTGAGTCGATGATGGTGATGCCGTTGGGGTGCGTGCCGGCGGCAGGGAAGGAGATCTGAGGCGGCGAAAGACGGTCAGGAGTCGTGATGTCTGGTTTGGTGGATGCTTCTTTCGATGGAGCAGCTCAGGTGAGGTGGACGACATCGCGACAAGAGCAGGACAAACCACACAAAGTTCCCTTCGACACGTACCTGTAACTGAAGTAATTCTGTAAGGGCTCATTTGGCTTGCATGATTCTTAAAACGCAGGGATAGGAAAACACACGAATAGGATAGGAAAATGCACATGGTAAACAGAGCATTTGTAAACACAGGATTTCTATCAACTTGGGTGTTTGGTTTACAGGAATTGGAAGAGCAGAGGAATGCAAATAAACATGGCCAAAATAAAGAGAAACCATATGAAAGCATGTACAGTTAGAATGTTATTCTGGCACTAATGCACTTGGTCTTGTTTTCATGCATAGGATTTTGAAAAGTAGGTCCAGGTGGATGTTTTGCTTCATTCCTTTCAACAAAATGCATGAATAATTGAATAGTAGAGTGCCATTGGAAAATTCCCTATTGCTATGTTTTTCCGTTGAACCAAAATAGCCCTAATGGATCGACGTGAATGTATAGTAATAAGTGAGGCAACAAGTGTACAACCTCTTTGCCGTAGCCGTGTCGACCTCAAAGCATCATTGGGTTGGTCGCTGAAGCGTTGAGGCAGGGTGGCTGTCGGAGGTGTGGAGGAAGATCTGAGGAATCAGAGGCGGCGTCCGTGGCACTGCTCTGTTGTGATGGATCGTTACGTCGTTGGAGCAGCTCCGGTGAGCCGTAAGACGTCAAGGCTGAAGCAGCACAAGACAGACATCGTCAATCTCAAGTGGGATTCTAATAGCATCTCCAATAGATGATGAAAAATGAATGTAAAATTAACATCACCAAAAACCACCTGACTACAACAGATGAGGTAAAAATTGTTGACTCTGAACTTACCTGTCGAAACTGAAATTAACTGTAGAATCTGAATGCTACTGTCGAAACTGAACGCAATGGTAGCAGAGAGACACTTGACATGTAGTTTAGGGAGGGCCTGCAGTTCATCTTCAACCTGCACACCCCTGAGCCACCTGCCACCGCCGGCCGAACCGCAGGCCCCAGCGCCGCCTCGCCGCCCCGAAACAACTCGCCACCGCCGCCCCGGCCAGCCCTCTAGCCCCCCCGAACCCTAATATAGATAGTGGGGTACCTCTCCGTGAGCCCCGTCCCGCTCGGGTGGTTCTTCCTTAACTCCGTGAGCCCCCCAACCCCTAAAATCGGTGACCCAAAAGTCGATTCAGTCGATCAAGTGTGGCTTAATCGAGCAGAGCAGAAGACGAAGCGGGGGAGAGCAGCAGCAGCAGCTGGGCGAAGCGAAGCGATCGAGCGAGAGCCGAGCAAAGAAGCAGAGCAGAAGCGAGCGAGCAAGCAGCAGCAGCAGATCCGGCTGGTATGGACGCCGCCGCTGAAGGGGCCTCGCACTGGGGGAGAGCCACCGTGGAGATGTCGCCCGCGGCGCCGGCTTCCAGGTAGCCACTCCATGGCGGTGCGGGATGGAGCACCGCCGGCGCCGGGAGGTCGAGTTAAGGAGAAGGTGCGATGTGATGAGAGTACAACCTCTTTGGTGGCGCCGAGTAGGCCTTGGCTTCGTCCGAAGAGTCGGTGAGGATGCTGCGGTTCGGTGGAGCAGGTTAAGGCGGCTGTGGGGATGGAGCAGCCGCGATAGACGAGGCGATCGTCGGAGCAGCTCCTTGGAGGTGGAGGACGGGCGGCTGAACGGCGGGACGGCGAGATGGACGACGGATCCTCATCCAGGGAGGTGGACGAGGGACGTCGAGCTGTTGCGGTGGACGACGTCGTCGGGGAAGAGGCTCCGGCTGGGCAGCGGTGACGTGGCGGACGGAGGAGGGTGGGGTTTCGCGGATGGAGCGGAGAGGTTATGGCGGCCTGGGATTTCGAATGGCGAAAAGGGGGCGATGGGAGGGGGTGAAGGATGACTTAGGGACGCGCTTGTCCAAAATGTAGGGTGTGTTACAAAAGTACCCCCCACCGATTTGAACTAGCGTCCCTTTCGGCTCAGGGTTAGAAGGGGGATTTCGCGTGTCGAGATTTGTCAGCTGGAGGGAGTTTTCGCGCGCGTTGTAATTTCGGGATAGCAAGGCGCGGATTGTGAAGGCCCCAATTTTGGGAGCACGATATCTGAATTTTCGGGATATAACAAGACGCGGGTTGAATTTTAGGGACAAGCCTAACGTGTAGTAATATTGTACTTGTACGTACCAAATCAATTCGCACTTCCCTCAACCAAAAAGAAAACAAAAAAAATAAAACTATTCACACCACACAAAGAGAGAGTCTTGCCCCGTTTTACTATACAAATGCTATTCAAAGCTACTCCCTCCTTCCATCTATATAGGGCCTAATGCGTTTTTCGATGCTAACTTTGACCAAATATTAGAGCAATGATATATGACATGCAACTTACACAAAGCACACCGTTAACTTCATCTGTGAAAGGTTCTTTCAATGATATAATTTTCACATTGTGCATGTCATGTACTATTAATCTTGTCAATAGTCAAAAGCGGTCTTAAAATCTCATTCGCCCTATATAGATGGAAGGAGGAGTATGAATCCATGTTATGTCCGATTAATTTTTTTCGCTTGCTTGCTGTATAATGCATGTAACCTACTCATACCAACATTTTAGTGCATTCCAAATGTCTATACTACCGCTGCAATTCGAACTAAATTTGAATTTGTTTCTCTATTTCAATAAGAATCTACAATCATGATTGTTGCCAACTTCAACCATCATTAGTGTATTACCTTAATAACACACCACATGATTACTATAGAGATAGATATGAACTATGTGTACTACATGAACTCAATTCTATTTTTGAATACACTTGATGTTGATTCCAAATAATAGTACATTTGATGTACTAACTATATATTCATAATCTAAACCATGTTCCATCATTACACCGTGTTTATCACACAAAGTATAGTGCCCCCCCCTACATTATGACAAGTATTTAGACCTGAGTTGCAAAAGCCACACATTAGCCCAAATTATAATCAATGTTGTACATTATGATATCTTCTTCAAGTATCCGTATCCACCTTTTTATAATGAATTATGATCTTTGTTCGTCTTTTACACCATCACGATCCTCTTCTATTTGTAGCTAGCTAGCGCTAACTTTCTATCGTGCATGCACACGCCCACCCCCTCACACACCCTTAGCGTCCCCTCCATCGTGCACGTTCATTATTTCTCTTTAGGTCGTCCACCAGCGGTGTGTGTAGGCCCCCGGCTCCTTCTTTCTGGCACACACCGCTCGATATACCTCTCTAGCCAAGTGTGCCTACAACAAACGCATATATACTTCCCCTCTTCTCTTCTCACCATCCATGCCCCCATATGTCCAATACGATTCCACACAGGTGCACACTCCCGCCCCTCTTTTCATTAGTCACATGCTCGCACACTCCTCCCCCCTCGACATGGTAGGCCTCTCGCACCACCTCCTAGCCAAACTCTCTCCCCCTGTCTGCCTCTCCGGACCTTATTTGCTTCTAACACATGCAGGCATGTATATGAACTGATCTCCCTACATATAGCTAGGTCGACTATAATTCGTTTTCACCAAGCACCGATACACTTACCTTGCTAGTTATGTCTCTCCTTTTCTCGGACACACGACGGTTGATCTTCCTATGTAGTTACGCATGCTTACCACAACCATATCTTCTCCCCCTCATCATCCTTGAATACCTCCCGACCCGTCCCTCACATGCACGTGCATAGATAGACAGACATCCCCCGCCCTCTCTTATTGATATTGCACTCATACCCTCCGTTTGTCTAGCAGGCCTCTCCCACCATTTGTGAGACGCCACTCCACCACCAACCCTCCGATGCTCTACCTTTGTCTTTTTCCCAACCTTATTCCTCTGCTACACATATCCATGGATGTCGATCGATCTCCCTCAATACATAGCTAGGTCTCTCTCCTTCCCCAGACATATACTAGTCGACCGGTCTCCCCCCCCACACACACACACACCGATAGTCGAGCGTTGTAGGTAGGTATCCATGCCACAGAGAAGAACTGCACCTCTGCCTCTCAAATTCCAAGAGGCCAGCCGCCTGTATCTTTGGCGTGGGCAAACACAAATTCGATGGCACTCTTTATCGATCATGAGCCACACACTTCATCCCTGTTTTCAATTCTACCGATATCTCACGTCCATGACTCCGTTTCACACACATTGCATATGTTACGTTTTCCGATTGAGATATCATCAACACATTGCCTCTGCTTTCGCACAAACCATCTCTCTCACACCCACCCACGCACGTACCTGCACCTAAAGAAGAAGTGCACGGGGACGACGTACTCACGTCTCGTTCCCGTCCACACCCGCGCGGGTACACGGTGGAGTTCGTTTCTATACGAAAAGGCAGCCCACGTAATAATTTGACGCGTGTAGCGGTTGTTTACTCAAAGGAGGGTTGGGTACCATGCCTAGAATATAAAACGATTGCCGTGGGGAAAATGGAAAAATGGGTTTGTCTCTCGTGAGTCTCGTCACACAATCTCACACAAGGCCGCTGTGGCCTCTCTCTCTCTCAGCGTTGGTCAGTGATCCGGCCGCATCCCGTCCGCCGGTGGAAAGGGAGGATGTGCATCGTCTCCCCGTTCGACGGCGTTGAGGTAGCTCGTCCCGATCTGCGGTACCCGCCGTTCTCTCTGACCAATCTCCAGCGCGGTAGGGCCTTCGCCACTTGCTCGCTGCCGCAGTATGGGCAGATCCCGGCCGCCGGCGCCCTCCTAGTAACATCCCGACGACCCTCAGGTACAGCTTCCTCCGGCCTTGCTCCACTGCCCATCTTCCCACGTTCCTGCATGTGGATCTTCTTTAGTTGTTTGCTTACATCGTATCTCGGCCGGCGTACTTTCCATCTTGCAATCTCGTCCTCAAACAATTTTTGATAAACCACCATGTGCTATCTTTCCCTTTTTACATGGAACATGCTTCTTTTTTGTCGGCGTATGTGTCTTCAACTCGTGTTATTGGGCGGTAATTGTTTCCTTTCGACCTCCTTTTGCAAACAGGGCTATCCATTTTCACCTCGTTGCTATTGCGACCTTTTGGTGAACTGCACAAATCACTTTTCTGAAGAGTGTTTTGTGCAGTTCCGCCAAAATGTCACACGGGTAACGTTTTTACATTTCTGTGGGAATGCGGAAAGGGAGATTGGTTTTGCTATCCTCCTCATCCAACTCCGTGCCTAATCTTCTCCGACAATAAGTTAGTCCTGAAGAGAGATCGTAGAGGTGATCGGCTTCTATTTATGTGTGTTATGTTTCATCATCTAGTTCCATTATTATTGTAACCACACTGACTGGATATCTTTGCAAACAGGGATGGTCCGCCTGATTTTAGTGGAGCTGCACAAAATGATCGGATTGTGGTGTCCTTCATACACCTCTTTTTTGGCTATAGAGCTGGGTGAAACTAGCTGCCAAGCAATGAACACTGTGCCAAGGAAATGGAGCCATGCCTACGAACATCATCGATCAATTATATTTTTTTTCTTTATTTGTACACCTTCTCACAACTTTGTCTTCAGTTGTGATGTGAATATTGGTGCTGATCTGCGAACCATTGAGATGCATTAGCCATGGTAGTTTCATTTGTATTTGATGGAATGTTGTAACGAGATAATCTCGAGGCAAGACACATGAATCCTAAGTTGAAACCTTTTTTTTCCTGCGGGAACCAGAGTTGAAACCTTCATAGCATCACAGTACAATTTCATCAAAATTATGCGTACATATAAACAAATCCTGAAGGATTGATAGCAATGCCAGAAACAATTCAACTTCGTTTCGCCGACATGTTGGACATCCTTCATCCGGCTCCACCTGCCATGCAGCAATATTGAGTGCACAACACAACTTCAGGGAAAGATTCACCCCGGTCGTTGCGCCGCAGTAGTAATGACTAGTGAGCAGTCAAATCACGAGCCCCACCTTCGCCACGAGAAGTTGCTCGGACGAAGCAACCATCATTTCTCTGTTCCTTGAATCATTTGGTACTCCCATATTCCCACAAGTAAAGTTGCTCGGCGAATCAACCATCACTATATCCGCTCACGTGTGATGACCACAGAGCTATCCATTCAGATTGCATGTTAAAAAATAAAGGTCGATAACTAATGCGGCAAACTTTCAAAAAAAACTAATGCGGCACCAGGGCCAACGCGCCAGATCGCATTTTGCACGAGAAATTACACACCATGTTTCGTTGACATGTGGTCCCGTTCCAACATATCGGTGAGACGACGGCGAGTAGTAGGAGTATTTCGAACCGGCGTGTAGGCGGGCGCCTTCGTGAACCGTGGCAAGCGGCAACCGCCCACCGACGCTTCGCTTTCCCTCTTGATTTGGAACTGCTGTCGCACGCTCTTCCTCTCCCTCCTCCATCTTCCTTCAGCCCTTCACGCTTTCTTCTGCCATTGTTCGATCGTCTTCTCCATGGAGGGAACATGACGGAAACGACCCCGTTATTCTTGCCCTGATCTGAAAGATGACGTGGTGGAGGAACTCATTGATCGGTGCGACATCATCACCTCGGCTAGCATGGCAGGTTCGTTCAAGCCCATTCTTGACTCAACTAATAACATCATTACAAGGAACCCAAGAGTTAAGGAACGGTTTGATCTCCCCTATCTTCTTCGTCGTGACCCTGATGACCGGCGCCGTCACGACGGAGGCCTCGCCCTGTGCAAGTTGATGCCGCTTGATAATGATACGTATGATGTTAAGATGCCATCGCTTGAGGGCAAGGCCTGGGCAGACGTAAATGGAGATTGGGTTGTTTACATTGGGTCCAACTGCGAGTGGGAACTTGTGAATGTGTACACTCGTGACCGGGTTCCACTTCCAAAAATCCCAGCAGACTGCCCAAAGGTTGAGCACACCGGTATTGTACGCACGTTCAAATACAATCATGGTGACTGTCTTCTACGGAAGATAGCAATTTCTCGAGTTCCCACCCGCTCTTGGAATTACAACAACTATGAAGTTGTTGCTATCTTCGACAAGCTTGTTGCCGTCGTTGCTGGTTTGACTCGATGGACATTGCTCAAAAATCAGTTTCTGTACATGGATGAGTACTGTGATGCAATTGAATACGAGGGCCTTGTGTTTGCTGCCACCACTCGTGGCACTGTTTTTGCATGGAATCGTTATGATTTCGGTACGTTTGTCTTCCACCGTAATTATAATTGTTTCATCCACATGCATGCGGGTTAGCAAGTTTCCCTTTACTAATTAACCTTCTTCTTGTGTTTCCAAGGTCCTGTGAAAATTCCACCACCTATACTTGAAAAATTTTATAACCAAGGGGGAGATGACGATGGTGATGATCACGAGCATGAGGACGAGCAGCGCCCATATACTCGTTGGTGCCTGGCAACTAATTCCGATGGATCACCTCTTCTCGTGTGTATACAGCCCACTGATGATGTTACTGCTAAGGAAGCAGGTGTAGTCTCCCATGGTCGCACTCTCCGGACCTATTCCAACACCCGTTGCATGGTATTCGGGATGGATACTAGTGTGCTAGCGCCAACACCTTCTCCCTAGTACAAAATTGATAGTCTTGGAGAAAACTCGCTCTTCCTTGGACAAAACTATCCGATGATGGTGAAAGGCGATCCAACTGCTGTTGACACAACGTTACTAGCACCATTTATGAGAAGCAACTGTGTCTATACCTCGGACATTAGCGTGGTTCCCTACCCTAGTAATAATATAGTAGGACGCTTCAGCCTGGATGATCGGTCCTGCGTTGGTCTCGAGATCGAAAATAGATGCCCCGTCCCAGAGAATCACTTGTGGTTCAAAGCAAGTGTTTCCAACACTGAGGAATAGTTGAGTTGAAGTTCATTTCATTTCTTGTTATTTGTTGTGTGGTGAAAACTTTAGTATTTATAATGTATCCTCGTTGTCGATGTGGGTTGATGACCTGTTGTATGTAATAAAATGATATGCCTGTGATAAACTTACTAAATTTATGAATGGCTTTCGAGTTGCTTCTGTGAGTGAGTGGTGCGACGAGGCAAAAAAAATATTTTCTGAATACATAATTGTACGTGCATTGCAATAGGCTATCGGATGAGGCCAATCATCAACAATAGTAGTACACTATTTGTACTAGCTTCACATGCTTCGCGCGTCTTGCGGGTGTTTTTACTATAGCCATATTGTACTACGTAACCAACACCTCGAATCCTCGATACTAGTAGTACTATATAGTAAGTAGTAGTAGGAGTAGTAGGGTGGCATGGGCCAGAACAAGCATTCACGTCCAGGAGTACGGCACACGCCACCAGCACGACTTCCATCTGACACCATATTTCTTGGAGTCCGTGCTAGAGCAATCTCTTCAACCTCATCGTTTCTCTAACTCAACCATCGCGTGGCGGGCGAGGTGGGGGTTTGCCGATAGTCGGTTTCCTCAACAGCGGTCCCACTTGTAAGGCCAACTCCAACGCTCTATCAATATATGGATGTACTCTTCTTCCCAATACAAAAACTTGCATCAATTCTACTCCCTCCATTCTACTACCTCCGTCCTGGTTTATAGGTCCCCTTTGTAGTTTGTGTCAAATTTTGACTAAAGATTTAACTAACAAAATGTTAATGCATGTCAAGAAAAATTATCTCATTGGATTCGTATTTGAACATAGTTTTCAAAAATATAATGTTTGGTGACATGCGTAAACATTGTGTTAGTTTAATCTATGGTCAAAATTTGGCACGAAATATAATGGGGACCAATAAACCCAGACGGAGGTAGTATTTGTCAAAATATATATGTATCTAGACATGTTTTAGTATATAGGCACATCCATTTTGGACAAATGGAAGTCAAGTATTTTGGAGCGGAGGGAGTACACAATAAAATTTTAAGTTAGCACAACTAGTCTAATCCGAGAGCACAACGAAGATTTGGTGGGTTCTTCCTCCTTTTGCCGACCGTGGGACATCCAGCATCCAGGTCGTGTCATGAAAGAAAATAGAGTGGTAGTTGATAAGTTGAAGCCATGAGATGTGCATCTTGGGTTAAACTGTAAATAGAATCTTACTACTCTTGAGTAACTCCAAAAGCGCCACGAAGATCTTTCTTGGATTTGTTTTTCATCACCAGCACGTCGAGGTGAAAGATGTGCAGGTTTAGTGGGTCCTCTTGCGTTTTCAGCGACATGTGGGGCGCATGTGAGCAAGCAGACGATGGGCTCCGTGCGTCCGCTGGCTGGCTGAGAAGAGAGATAGAGGAGTGCTGAGCACGGACTGCAGGAAATTTGTTCTACGTAACCAGCACCTTGATATTCGCATGTGGTTGTTTCTAGAATAAAAAGGAGGTACCTCTACTTATGTTACTCCCACTACGCCTAGCCTAAGGTTAGTAGGTGACCTTGCGCTTGGCTCTTTGCCTCTTAGGAAGTCGATGGTTCTGAAGAGTGCTTCGGCAATCGACACCAAATGAACTGCTGCATGTCCACGCTTGTAAGCAAAAGTTTCTCCTCAGGTTGCGAGCCACGCGCCGCAGCGTTGGCGAGGAGAAGGCGTAATCAAGCTTCTCGTCGTTCTGCGAGTTGACGGGACACATCAAAGTTATTTACTAGTAGTACGTACTCTCTCCAAAAAGGGCTGACCATGTCATTGCTACCATCCGTGCTCCATCGTTGAGTACGTGCACTATTCACGTGCCATTCACGTGCCATCGAGGAGAAAAATATTGCTTAGGTGCCATCGAAGTGCACGACTCACTTCTGAAAAGGGTTTCCCCGCCCCCCCCAGACGACTCACTTACGCATCGCTTATCGATTATCTCCATTTTCTTGCATGACACGTGCACCTTGATGCTAGATGTCTCGCGTGTTGGGAAAAGGATGAACAAAGCTCACGAAAAGAGAAGAGTTGAAGAGCATAGATTCCCGACGACCGAGGAGGAGCAAGGAACCTCGCGGTGGAGCGCCCGCAAGGAACCTTGCGCGTTTTCCCCTGTTTTTTGCCGCCTGCCCACCTATAAACAACTAAAAGAACATGAACTTTTCGCTAACCACTAGAAACGGTACATCAGGATGCTAAGTTGAAGATGTTTTATACTCCCTCCGTTCCCAAATATAAGTCTTTTTAGATATTTCAATAAGGGACTACATACGAAACAAAATGAGTGAATCTACACTCTAAAATATGTACACAAGTGAACGCACTAACTCCATCCGATCCAACTCATGCACATACGCGCACAGCATGGAGCACACAACTCACGTACACAAGACGTGCATGCACACACGCTCGGTCGCAGAATGCACGTGAATAACACATGCATGCGCACACACTCGGCTGCATGGAGGCGTGCGCCATCCGCGGCGACGTCCGGTTCGTCGTGCTACGGCGAAGCTCGCACGCAACGGCGCATACGCATCTCTTGCAGCACCTCTTTGCCGTCGTTGCTCAACTACTAGTCGGAGATGAAGACGACCGCAGCCTCGGCCTTAGAGCTAGCACCGATGGAAAAACACGCACGCTGCACGCACACGAGCACATACGGAGTGCCCACGACGTGGTGGTGGTGTGTCCCCAGTCGCCTCTACTCCTTATGCGCACGTTGTCTATCAAGGCGGCTGCATGCTAATGATGATGTGGGTGAGATCTTCTAGGACTCAGATGATGACGAGGAAAATTATGAGACACAAGGTGACGTACACCATCAAGGTCCACGGTCAAGGGGGTGCTAGCAAGTGCTTAGATGTGCTTAGAGCAAGTACAATAGAGCTGAGTCAGCGGGCTATAAGGAATAAACAGTACAGTATATTTCTGCTTAGTTGGAGGAAAGAGAAGAGGAGAGAGAAGTAAGCGGGGTCTTCGTGAAGAGCCAGCTCTAGCACGTGCTCCTAGGCACTTTGTAGTACATGTTGACTATAAGATGGGTCGTAGGCTTATAGCCAGCAGCAGGCTATACTATTAATGCTCTTTAGATGAGGTGCTAAGTGCATTAAATGGCTTAGTAACTCAAGTGTTCAATGCATAGGTGCTTAGTTTATTGGTGCCACATCATATTTTATGCCTACGTGGCAGGCTTAGCAGCTATACATGGTGGAGCACTTTGGAGAGGCCAAGGCTGGTCATAGTGGGGAGTAACTTGTCTTGTAACATATTACTATGTTACTCTAAACATCTCTATAAACCGGAAAGGAGGGAGTAGTAACATACACTAGTGTCATATGCAGAGTATGGGAGCACATGATATTTCCCCGTCCGGACCGATCCCAAGTTGGCTTCTCACCTTCTTGGCCCAACAAAAAACCCTCCCCCTCCCTGGCGCTTCCCGCCTGGCGCTTGGTGAGCCCGCCGCCCAAATTGATGGCAAGTCAAGGCGACGCGACCTCTCACTTGCTTCCGCCGTTGAAGGGCGCCGACCGAGGGCACCGCCCGCTGCACGCCCGGCATTTCAGACTACACAGTGGATAGTAACTTTTAGAGCAAGTACTACTATAATTAGATGACATAAGCATGCTATAAGGATTTAAATATAGTATTTGTGCTTAGATGAAGGAGAGAGAAGAGAAGCGGATTGTAAACGTGTAGCCGGTTGTACTCCAACATACTCTACTTTGTGAGACAAAAGGTGGGGCCATTATTAATGATATTGTATTTATACTAAAGGGACTAACGGACGCCTTAATTACTCCGTTTTTTTTTTGAGACAAACCTTGGTGCGGCTATTATTGAATTTTTTTGAGCTATTATTGACTTGGACGTGGGGTTTGGGGGCCAATGGCCTACTATTATACTCCAACCTGACATGCTCTACCCTAGCCGCCGCTGTATCATATGGTTTCGCACCATTCCAGATCTTAGTGCCGCCACGCAATTCTTCTCCAGCCCTCCTTCCGGCGTGCACCGTGAGAAGGGACAGCAGTCCTCCGAACCCCGCCTTTCGTGATCCTGTACGGGAGAGGGGCGATCAGGTTTTTGGGGAGCACACTCCTGTGACTGCTGCCAGCGGCGACTTCCTCAACGACAGCCTTCTTCCCCGACCTCGGTAACCTCTTCATCAACGACATGAGTGACAACATCAACCACATCAGTTCTGCTCCCACTGTATAGTATGTGATTCTGTCCTCCTGGTTTAGTCCGCATCATTACTTTGATGTTTGCAATTATCGTCATGATCTATTTACTGCTGATTCGGATTAAATCTCATACTAAATTGCTCATATATTCAACAATCCAATCCAAAAACCTGATCACAGGCAATTTACTCCGAGTTGTTTTGCTGCGCTTTTGAAGCCGCCTACTTTTAAGGGGGTGCAATATAAAAGGTGGCGCACAAGAGCAGTATATTGGTTTCAGATCATGTGCTGCTATGACGCCACTAAGGGTAAGCCTGAGGGAGATCTTAATCCTACACAGCAGGAAGCTTTTCAAAGCCGCCCTGCTGAGTGTTCTTGACGATTCCATTGTGGATTCATATATGTTGTTTGACAGCGGCAAAGACATGTGGGCTGCGCTCGAGGCCACGTTTGGGCCCTCGGGCGCTGGCAACGAGTTGTACGTCATGGAGCAATTCTGTGACTACAAGATGGTGATGAGCGCCTATTGTTCAGCAGACTCATGAGATCTGATCACTCTCTAAGGAACTTGAGTACTTTAAGTGTGTGTTGCGGACAAATTTGTTGTTGGGACCATCATTGCCAAGCTTCCACCTTCGTGGAACGATTTGCTACTTCTCTGAAAAACAAGAGACATGAGTTTTCTGTTTTGGATCTCATTAGCACTCTTGATTTTGAGGAGAAGGTGAGAGCAAAAGACACGTGCTCGGTCGCCGAGGGAGCTTCTAGTGCCCACATGGTACACGAGAAGAACTTCCAGCCCAACCAGCCCCAAAACAACAAGAACAAATCTCAGGGGAAAGGGAAGTTTGATGCAAAGAACAAGCCGTCACATTCTACCAACTTCAAGAAGAATTCTCATAACGGGAAGGGATACAAACCTCAATTTTGGTAGCACCGCACAAAATTTATATGGCTGCATCTACCTGCTGTCAGCTAACCTCATGGTGCTCCAGGTATTCCTACATTCGTAACTAGGTACAATGACCACCGCAAGATGAAACTAGCTTATTCGTACGTTGACTTGCTGATAGCAGTGCGGTACGATCCTGTCATGTCTCGAGGAGCAAACAAGCAGTGCAGCCGAAGGTGGAAATCAACCAAGGACTTATGAAATTATATGTAATCTTCCTCAGGCAGGTCAGTAGCCCCTTCGTCCAGATGATCGTGTTTTGTCATGCCGAGCTATTGATATGTGCTACTGTTTTGCAACACCGTTTAAGTATAGCTACTGTTTTCCTATCTTTTCAGATTCAGGACAATGAATAGGATATCAGGGGAACTACACAATATGGACCCATGTTGAGTCATCTCTATTGCCTCATGTGTTTGCTGCAAATGTGTCAGCATCAATTGCAATATGAGGCAGCTAGATAGTTGTGGAGTTGCCAACATGCTCAAAGTGCTCGCAAGATTGAGAAGAAACAAGCATGCCTAGGAAATTAATGCGTGCGCAGGGAGGCCTTTGCTCAGAGAAGCATCGACCGATTTTCTTTATTTCCACACCTTCTCACAGTTTTGTATATTGGTTATAGTATGGTGAATCATTGAGATGCATAGACATGCTAAACTTTTGTTCTTCTGAATGTTAGTTTAATGTGAGTGTCTGCATCCAGTATCGCATCCTCTAATTTGGTGGATGCACACAGAGAAAATAAATCTCCTTAATTTACTCCATAACCACCCTATTAAATAGGCCTAGTAACAAACCAGGCACATGCATCCTGCATGCATGGCCAGTCATGCAGCAACGCAAAAGAAGAGAGTGGTTCTTGGGAAAAAGTGAGTAGTTAGTGCAGCGTGCCTTATAAACACGAACATCTCGCTCTCCCGCTTCCGTCTCCCGACCCAATTCCCCCCGCTCCCCAATCTTCCTCACTCCTCCAGAAAACCCCGCTCACCTTCTTCCCCACTCGTACAGAAAATGCCTGCTCCTCTTCTTCCACTCCTATAGAAATCCCCAACCCTCCTTCTTCCCCACTCGCACTGCCACTAGGCTCGTCTCTGGCTACTCTGCTCAAACCCATGAGCTCGGCGCGACGCCCACAAGGAAAATGGAGTCAGCTGGCCCCAGCGCCAAGAAGATGAGGCTCCCTTGGCGGCGCCGGTTGTAGATCCCCAGACCCAGTAGCTGGGGAGAAGCGGCGAGCCCCCCAACCCAGATCTGAGGAACAGGTAGAATCTCCGGTGGACCGCATCAGCAATCTCCCGGACGTCATCCTTGAGGAGATCATCTCGCTTCTCCCCACCAAGGATTGCTGCCGCACACAAGTCCTCTCAACTCGGTGGCGCCCTCTATGGCGCCCCTCAATCTCGACTGTCGTCAGATATCTGTCCTTCCTGAATTTGATCTCATCAGAGCCATCGTCTCTTCTCACCAGCATGGCCCCGTTCAATGCCTCTGCATCCCGACAAGCTACCTGCTGTCCATACCCGACAAGGTGCACGCTTGGCTGACATCCCCTGAATTCGGAAAACTCCAGCAGTTTGAGTTCTACCATTACCACGAAAGTTTCATACCACGAACATACCAAGAATTCGTGCCCACACCACCGTTGTCCATCTCGTGGTTTTCCGCCTCTCTCCACACCGCCACCTTCGCCCGGTGCCATCTACCAGACGATCTGGTACAAATTCTTCGACTCCCACTGCTAAAAAAACTTTCGCTTGTGGTGGTTTATCTGTCGGAGGCCTCACTGCACAGCATCATCCACTCTAGTTGCCCTGCCGTGGAGCGCTTGCTAATTGTTTTGGGAATAGAAATCGGTATCAGTTGTCTCCAAATAAAGTCGCCTCACCTTAAAAGCATTGGAATTTGTTTTGAAGGACAGCAGCTCATCATCGAAGATGCCCCTTCACTTGACAGGTTGCTCCTTCATAATTGTTATACACCGTCAGAAATAACTGTCGTCTCTGCACCCAAACTTGAGACCTTGGGTGTAATTCGTGACCCGTTTAATAATCACAAGGAGTTGGTGTTTGGCTCCTCACCTTTTCAGGTACCGTATATTATCATCTACACATTTGTAATCATATGCTGCATTTTTCATTTATGCGCATAAGTTTTATATCATATTGGACTACACTTTGGGTACTAATATTATGTTATATGCTCAATGAAGAGTTTGTCCATTGATAGCCTATCAATCCTGCTGGATTCTGTCAAGATCATATATATCAGAATGTATAGTTTTGATCTGGACATAATTATTGGCTTGCTGCGATGCTTTCGAACTCTGGAGAATTTATACATAGAGGTGATGATTTCATGCACATTGAAAGCCCGTATATATTGTACTAGAATTAACTGTTCAGTTGTCGTTCTTTCGACATACTCTTTTTTCAGACCTTAACTGTTTTCAATCTTCATGTCTACTTAGGCAGAACCACATGGAAAAAAACATATAACCAATCATTGGCGTAATAAGCACAAGGATTTTCTCAGTTCTAATGACATTCGTTTGAGGACAATAACGATGGGACGATATGCATCCAACCAGGCAAACAGAAGCTTTGTCACATTCTTCCTGTTGAATGCGAGGTTACTATTGTCCATGAGGCTTAATTTTTACAGCAAGAGATTTCTCACGGACGAACATGTTGAACAGCAAAAAAAAGAAGTTTCAGGTGGAAAAATGGGCTTCTAAACGTGCTCGTCTTCTATTTACAACAAGTTGTAGAAATCCTAAAATAAATTTTTTTGCACAGGATGTTGATTTTATGGATCAGACCGATCCATTTGTTTGTGACTGCAAAAAAGAGTGGTTGGGTTAGATGTTACTATCATGTTCAATCTGGGTTTTTTAAAAAAATTTGATGAACAATTAATCCTTGGGCTTTATGTACCATTTGTATGCTTGACTTGCATGTTGTTGCCCTCGTACTCCCCTCGACCTGCCACTACACTGCCGCATCTTTCCTGGCTGCTGTTCGTTCCCGTCCGAGGCCTTGCCGTCGTTCTCCGCCTTGGTTAGCTCGCTGTGCTCGCCGCCGTCTGGTGTTGTCAACATGGTCAACAACCAAGAGGAATCAGGAGATATTTGACGTGGAGAGGTGACGATGAGGGACCCACCAGGGTCATTGCATTTCGCAAGGTGTGCCTCGTTATTACAAGCCAAAACAATACTTCCTCCTAATTGTTTGACAACTAGGTTCCACGCCATTGTCAATGTAGTCAATAAACGAGAAAATTACACAACGAGCGGATAACACCAGGGACCCAAAGAGCTTCGCCCAGTTGTTTTTCAGCCAGAGACGGAGCTCAACTGCTGCGTTGTGGGGGCTGTGGCCCGTCTAGCCCACGCTTACGCTTTTATTGAGCACATGACGAGCCCAGTTGATATTTTTTTTCTTTCTGAAATTGGCTAGCCCAGTTCTTTTTTTTTTGGAGAATACCAAAACGAGGCCTACTTGCTTTTCTCAGCCCTGCTGGGCTGCAAATCTTTCAAGACGAGGAGGGATAAGAAATGGGCTTCCCCAGAAAACGGGCTATAAGTTGTAAGAAATGGGCTGTAAATTTTAAAACCAAAGCCAACCAGCAATTGCATTAAAATATCATTTTTTTCAGGATTTCTCTACTCTCTACTCTTATAAAAACCAAAGCCAACTGGGCAATTACATTAAAATATCATCTTTTCACCCACAAGATAAACTACTCATACAAATGCATCTTCATGTTCCGTGCAACAAACGGGCATCTTGCTAGTTAAGATTCTAAATTTCATTCATTTTTTTTGCGGAGAATTATTTTTTTGTATTTTATTTTGATATAATTTTTTGAAAACTATTTTTAACGTGACTCAAAATTTCGTGATTAAAAGAGTTCGGACCCCACCGAAATATGCAAAATTTCGTTGAATTTTTTAGCAGTGCCCAGAATATATGGTCTATAATGCTAATAAAAAGAATATGAGCTTCAAATATCCTTAAGAATTAGCAAATGGGCTGTAAATTATTGAAAATAATGGCTAATGGGCTGTGTGTTGTTTTCCACAGATTTGGAGGCTGACTTCCGGGCCTACTAGGTTGACGATGACGCTGTCCTAATTTTTTTGACGACACGCAAGGCTTTGTCAACTTAGTCAACACACAGCAGTTGATCGTTGGATGTCCATCCAACGGCCGACGTCTTCTTCAATCTCTCGATCTTCTGCTCTAGCCGCCCAAACCAGCGCCGGTGGACTGCTGCTCCCTCCTCCCGTGGCTGGTTGTGCCGCCGCCAGCCATCCTCTAACCACCCACACATCCTGTTATTTTCCGCGACGTCGGCCTCACCCCGCAGCCGACCGGTCATTTCGTTCTCCCCTCAGCAGGCACCGCTGTGGTGGCTTCGCCGGCCCGGTGGTTCTCTTCCTAGGCCTCGCCCTCGTCCATCGCGTTTGTGCTCTCGGCGCGGCGAGGTCAACATGGTCAACAAACAATAGCCATTGGAAGAGGCTGATAGTAGGGGCCCACACAGGAAAATGCCTCCTTATTACGCGCAAAATAATGATTCCTCCACCTGATAGCTGGGACCCACCGGAAGGGTCTCTGTATTTTGCGAAAAAAACGTTCCCCCCGCTGTCAGCACGGACCCACCGGAAATGCCTCCTTATTACGCACAAAAAAAATGAATACTCCCCCTGCTAGCTGGGACTCACCTTGGTGGGAGGCTGACTTGTGGGCCTACTAAGTTTACGGGGACGGAGGGCTTTGTCAACTTAGTCAATATGAACGACTCTAGCTCCAGTGACCGTACGATGTCCATCCAATGGCTGTAGTGCTTCTTGAACCTCTGGTCTTCGTGCTCCAGCCGCCCAAAGCAGCGTCGGTCGTGTCGCGTGCTCCTGCCTCCCGTGGTCGGCTGTGATGCCGCGGAGGCCTCACCGCCCCCTACTACTCCCACCGCTGGCCAGGCCATCCCTCTACTCACCCACACCCCATGTTATTCTGCGGCGACGGCAGCTTCACCCTCGTACTCCTCTTCGCGTGGGCATCCACTGCTGCGTCTTCCCCGGCTCCGCGTCGTCCCCTTCTTAGGCCTCGCCGTCGTCCACTGTCGTGGTGCTCTCGGCGCGGCGTGGTCAATGTGGTCAATGACCGACTTCCATCGGAAGAGTACTGTGCGTGGAGAGGCTGACAGCTGGGTCCACGGCGGCCGCAAGGAAGTGCCTCCTTATTACGTGCAAAATAATTATTCCTCCACCTGACAGCGGGGACCCACCAGACGGGCCACCGTATTTCACGAAAAAAACGTTTCCCCGTGACTGCTGGGACCCACCAGCTACATCTTCCCACGCAAGGAAGTGCGCCGAGCAAAAAAACGATTCGCCCCCCTGACTGCTGGGACCCACTAGCTACATCTTCGCAGGCAAGTGCGTCCGGGCAAAAAAAAACAAAATGATTCGCCCCCCTGACTGCTGGGACCCACCAGCTACATCTTCGTAGGCAAGGAAGTGCCTGACAGTCGGGACCCACCTGGTCGAAGCGTACGTAGCATTGACATTCTGGTCACGAACGTGTACGTACATACTGGTCGTAGTAGAGGCGCGCACGTACACGTACGTACAGCGGCGAGGGTGCAAAAAAGAAAATACGGCCACGTACGTACATACGGCCAGGGTCTCGAACGCCTACTCACGCATACGCACATGGCTGGGTCGGAACGGAGAAACAACGTCGTCTCGTGTTCATGGGGAGGTAACGGAATGCGTCGTGTATTCATCGGGAGGCAACGGAACGCGTGGGAGCCAACCGGCTGGGTCGGAACGGAATGCGTGGTCGTGTTCATCGGGAGGGCTTGGACGGAACAGGTGATGGAAACGAGGCCTGGCGTACCGCACAACGGAGGAAACAGCCTTGTGTTCGATCGGCCACGTTCGAAACGGGGTCCTGTTGATCGGGAGGGGCCTGGCGTACCGCAAAACGGAGGAAACAGACCTCCTACGGTTGAAACGGGGGTCCTGTTGATCGAGAGGGGTGTGGCGTACCGCAAAACGGAGGAAACGGACCTCCTACGGTCGAAACGGGGGTCCTGTTGATCAGGAGGGGTGTGGCGTACCGCAAAATGGACGAAACGGACTTGTGTTGGAGCGCCACGGTCGAAAAGGGGGGGGGTGTGGCGCATCGCAAAACAGGACTCCACGGATAATGTTCATCTCCACCGTCGACCTCCTCCACCTCCACGGGCTCCTGCTCATCCAGCCTCCACCGCGCTACTCCACCGGCCATCGCTCAACCACCCTCTCCATGGGCACCCTCCACCGCTCTCTGCTCGTCCAGCCCTCCACACCACGGGTTCCTCGTTCATCCAGAGGCAACGCCACCGCCATCGCTCATCCAACCCCCCGCAACGCCATCGCTCAACCACCCTCCACGGCCACCCCTCCACGGTCTACTATTCATCCAGCCCTCCACACCACGGGTTCCTGTTCATCCAGAGGCAACGCCACCGCCATCGCTCATCCACCCCCGCAACGCCATCGCTCATCCATCGAGGCAGCATCGATCGGCTTGATTAGCAGCAGAGCGGCGAATCGCCCATCGGGTTCGATTAACAGCCATCGATCGATCGCTCGGGTTCGAGAACGTAGCCTGCAATGCAATCGCCGGGTTCGATTAGAGCCCAACGCCTCGCTTCGCTTGATTAGAGCTAACGCCTTGCACACGCGCACACGACGACGAGAGAAGCGCGATCGCTCGGCCCCGACCTCCCACCGTGAATCGCAACTCCCAAATTTTCCTCCCCTCGCTTCTACCACGGTTTTTTCGGTCATGGACGGCCCAAAGAATGTCATGCAGCTGCGTCTCTGGCCCGCCAAGGACGAAAAGCCCATTTTCTGTCATGATTTTTTGTCGTAGAAGTAGGAGCCCACCACATCTATGATGATACCGGGTTTTGTCACAATTATCGTCATAGAAGTGTCATATGTATGACAGAAAAATTTTTCGTTCGGCCCAAAATGTCACGGATGTGTCTTTTTTTTGTAGTGTTGCCTACAAGATGGAGGATAATAGCTCAACTAGTGAGAATGTGCATAGAATGTCTGAGTACTACAATCGCATGAGTCAAGTGGGAGTTAATCTTCCAGATAAGATAGTGATTGACAGAGTTCTCTAGTCACTATCACCAAGTTACTAGAACTTCATGATGAACTATAATATGCAAGGGATGATGAAAACGATTCCCGAGCTCTTCGCGATGTTGTAGTCCGCGAAGGTAGAAATCAAGAAAGAGCATCAAGTATTGATGGTTAACAAGACCACTAGTTTCAAGAAAAAGGGCAAAGGGAAAGAAAGGGAACTTCAAGTAGAATGGCAAGCAAGTTGCCACTCCCGTGAAGAAGCCCAAAGCTGAACCCAAGCCTGAAACTGAGTGCTTCTACTGCAAAGGAAATGGTCACTGGAAGTGGAACTACCCTAGATACTTTGCGGATAAGAAGGATGGCAAAGTGAACAAAGGTATATTTGATATACATGTTATTGATGTGTACTTTACTAGTGTTTATAGCAACCCTCGATATTTGATACTGGTTCAGTTGCTAAGAGTAGTAACTCGAAACGGGAGTTGCAAAATAAACAGAGACTAGTTAAGGGAGAGGTGATGATGTGAGTTGGAAGTGATTCCAAGGTTGATAAGATCACCATCGCACACTCCCTTTACCTTCGGGATTAGTGTTGAACCTAAAATAAATGTTATTTGGTGTTTGTGTTAAGCATGAATATGATTGGATCATGTTTATTGCAATACAGTTATTCATTTAAGTGAAAGAATAATTGTTGTTCTATTTACATGAATAAAACCTTCTATGGTCATACACTCAATATAAATGCTTTATTGAATCTCGACGTGGTGATACACATATTCATAATATTGAAGCCAAAAGATGCAAAGTTAATAATGATAGTGCAACTTATATGTGGCACTGCCGTTTAGGTCATATTGGTGTAAAGTGCATGAAGAAACTCTATGTTGATGGACTTTTGGAATCACTTGATTATGGATCACTTTATGCTTGCGAACCATGCCTCATGGGCAAGATGACTAAGACTCTGTTCTCCGGAACAATGGAGCGAGCAGCTGACTTATTGGAAATAATACATACAGATGTATGCGGTCCGATGAGTGTTGAGGCTCGCGGCAGGGTATCGTTATTTTCTGACCTTCACAGGTGATTTGAGCAGATATGAGTATATCTACTTAATGAAGCATAAGTCTGAAAGATTTGAAAAGTTCAAAGAATTTCAGAGTGAAGTGGAAAATCATCATAACAAGAAAATAAAGTTTCTACAATCTTATCGTGGAGGTGAATATTTGAGTTACGAGTTTGGTCTTCGTTTGAAACAATGTGGAATAGTTTCACAACATACGCCACCTGGAACACCACAGCGAAATGGTGTGTCCGAACGTCGTAACCGTACTTTATTGGATATGGTGCGGTCTATGATGTCTCTTACTGATTTACAGCTATAGTTTTGGGGTTATGCTTTAGAGACGGCTGCATTCACTTTAAATAGGGCACCATCAAAATCTGTTGAGACGACGCCTTATGAATTGTGGTTTGGCAAGAAACTGAAGTTGTCGTTTCTTAAAGTTTGGGGATGTGATGCTTATGTGGAAAAGCTTCAACTTGATAAGCTCAAACCCAAATCGGAGAAATGCCTCTTCATAGGATACCCAAAGGAAACTGTTGGGTACACCTTCTATCACAGATCCGAAGGCAAAATATTCGTTGTTAGAATGGATCCTTTCTAGAGGAGTTTCACTCGAAAGAAGTGAGTGGGAGGAAAGTAGAACTTGATGAGGTAATTGTACCTTCTCCCGAATTGGAAAGTAGTTTATCACAGAAATCAGTTCCAGTGATTCCTACACCAATTAGTGAGGAAGCTAATGATGATGATCATGAAACTTCAGATAAAGTTACTACCGAACCTTGTAGGCCAACCAGAGTAAGATCTGCACCAAAGTGGTACGGTTATCCTGTTCTGGAGGTCATGTTACTTGACCATGATGAACCTACGAACTATGAGGAAGCAATGATGAGCCCAGATTCCGCGAAATGGCTTGAGGCCATGAAATCTGAGATGGGATCCATGTATGAGAACAAAGTGTGGACTTTGGTCTTGCCCTATGATCGGCAAGCCATAGAGAATAAATGGATCTTCAAAAGGAAGGCATATGTTGATAGTAGTGTTACTATCTACAAAGCTAGACTTGTCGAAAAAAGGTTTTGACAAGTTCAAGGTGTTGACTACAATGAGATTTTCTCATTCACAGCGATACTTAAGTCTGTCAGAATCATGTTAGCAATTGCCACATTTTATGAAATCTGGCAAATGGATGTCAAAACTGCATCCTTAATGGGTTTCTTAAAGAAGAGTTGTATATGATGCAACCAGAAGGTTTTGTCAATCCTAAAGGTACTAACAAAGTGTGCAAGCTCCAGCGATCCATCTACGGACTGGTGCAAGTATCTCGGAGTTGGAATATACGCTTTGATAAGGTGATCAAAGCATATGGTTTTATATAGACTTTTGGTGAAGCCTGTATTTACAAGAAAGTGAGTGGGAGCACTACGACCTTCCTGATAAGTATATGTGAATGACATATTGTTGATCAGAAATGATGTAGAATTTTCTGGAAAGCATAAAGGAGTGTTTGAAAGAAGTTTTTCAAAGAAAGACCTCGGTGAACCTGCTTACATATTAAGCATCAAGATCTATAGAGATAGATCAAGACGTTTGATAAGTTTTTTCTTCGATGAGTACATACCTTGACAAGATTTTGAAGTAGTTCAAAATGGAATAGTCAAAGAAGGAGTTCTAGCCTGTTTTGCAAGGTGTAAAGTTGAGTAAAGACTCAAAACACGACCACGGCAGAAAATAGAAAGAGAATGAAAGTCATTCCCTATGCCTCAGCCATAGGTTCTATAAAGTATGCTATGTTGTGTACCAAACCTATTGTGTACCTTGCCATGAGTTTGGTAAGGGGGTACGATATTGATCCAGGAGTGGATCACTTGACAGTGGTCAAAATTATCTTTAGAAGACTAAGGAGATATTTCTCGGTTATGGAGGTGATAAAGAGTTTGTCGTAAAGAGTTACGCTGATGCAAGCTTTTACACCGATCCGGAAGACTCTGAGTCTCAATCTGGATACATATTGAAAGTGGGAGCAATTAGCTAGAGTAGCTCCATGCAGAGCATTGTAGACATAGAAAATTTGCAAAGTACATACGGCTCTGAATGTGACAGACCCATTGACTAAGCTTCTCTCACAAGTAAAACATGATCACACCTTAGTACTCTTTGGGTGTTAATCACATAGTGATGTGAACTAGATTATTGACTCTAGTAAAACCCTTTAGGTATTAGTCACATGGCGATGTGAACTAATCACATGGTGATGTGAACTATTGGTGTTAAATCACATGGCGATGTGAACTAGATTATTGACTCTAGTGCAAGTGGGAGACTGGAGGAAATATGCCCTAGAGGCAATAATAAAGTTGTTATTTATATTTCCTTATATCATTATAAATGTTTATTATTCATGCTAGAATTGTATTAACCGAAAACTTATTACATGTTTGAATACATAGACAAAACAGAGTTCCCTAGTATGCCTCTACTTGACTAGCTCGTTAAACAAAGATGGTTATGTTTCCTGACCATAGACATGTGTTGTCATTTGATGAATGGGATCACATCATTAGAGAATGATGTGATGGACAAGACCCATCCGTTAGCTTAGCATAATGATCATTTAGTTTTATTACTATTACTTTCATCATGACTTATACATGTTCCTCTGACTATGAGATTATGCAACTCCCGAATATCGGAGGAACACCTTGTGTGCTATCAAACGTCACAACGTAACTGGGTGATTATAAAGATGCTCTAAAGATGTCTCCGAAGGTGTTTGTTGGGTTGGCATAGATCGAGATTAGGATTTGTCACTCCGTGTATCGGAGAGGTATCTCTGGGCCCTCTCGGTAATGCACATCACTATAAGCCTTGCAAGAATTGTGACTAATGAGTTAGTCACGGGATGATGAATTACGAAACGAGTAAAGATACTTATCGGTAACGAGATTGAACTAGGTATGATGATACCGACGATCGAATCTCGGGCAAGTAACATACCGATGACAAAGGGAACAACGTATGTTGTTATGCGGTTTGGCCGATAAAGATCTTCGTAGAATATGTAGGAGCCAATATGAGCATCCAGGTTCCACTATTGGTTATTGACCGAAGATGTGTCTCGGTCATGTCTACATAGTTCTCGAACCTGTAGGGTCCGCACGCTTAACGTTCGATGATGATTCGTATTATGAGTTTATGTGATTTGATGACCGAAGTTTGTTCGGAGTCCCGGATGAGATCACGGACATGACGAGGAGTCTCGAAATGGTTGAGACATAAAGATTCATATATTAGAAGGTTACATTCGGACATCAGAATGGGTCGGGTAGTTTCGGATGAGTTTCGGAGTACCGGGGGTTACCGGAACCCCCGGGAAGTTATTGGGCCTCATGGGCCTAGTGGTGGAAGATAGGAGGCCGGCCAGGGAGTGGCGCGCGCCCCCTAGCCTAAACCGAAATGGACTAGGGTTTTGGGGGGGGGGAGCTTTCCTTCCCTCCTCCTTCCCTCCTTCTCCTACTAGGAATAGGAAAGAGGAGGGGAATCCTACTTGGACTGGGGAGTCCTAGTAGGATTCCCCACACCTGGCGCGCCCCCCTAGGGCCGGCCACCTCTTCCCTCCCCGCCTTTATATACGTGGCCAGGGGGCACCCCATAGACACACAAGTTGATATTTTAGCCGTGTGTGGTGCCCCCCTCCACAGTTACACACCTCGGTCATATCGTCATATTGCTTAGGTGAAGCCCTGAGACGGTAACTTCATCGTCACCGCAACCACGCCGTCATGCTGACGGAATTCTCCCTCGTCCTCAACTGGATCAACAGCACGAGGGACGTCATCGAGCTGAACATGTGCTGGTCGCGGAGGTGCCATGCGTTCGGTACTTGGATCGGTTGGATCGCGAAGACGTTCGACTACATCAACCGCCTTACTAAACACTTCCGCTTTCGGTCTATGAGGGTATGTGGACACACTCTCCCCGTTCGTTGCTCTGCTTCTCCTAGATAGATCTTGCGTGGTCGTAGGTAATTTTTTTGAAATACTATGTTCCCCAACACAAACAACAAAGAATTTATAGGAAAATGCAAACGACCTAAGGAAAAGATCGTAATGAACATGAAACAGGGGAGAAGGGCCTTGTAGTGTTCATCAAACAGTGTTTTTAAATATAGCATCGATTTTTTCATGCATAGAATTCCACGAATGCCATTTCTTCATGAAAGGAGGTGTAGAGAGAGAATGTCTACCGTGGAGTTTGGGGAAGGAAGCTGCGATGGGAATCCTATGGGAAAAGATAAAGCTCCGGTGGAGAAGATAAGAGGCGTTGGAACGATGAATTGTTTGGGGGGGGGAGGGGGAGGGGGGATGACGATAGAAGAAAGGAACAGTGCAATGGCCCTTCGGGAGAGGAAAGCAAACGTCACCACAGGAACCTGCTTGGAAGAAAATGAATACCAAACGAGGCATAGTGTCACATCCCTAGCTTTACCTTGCACTAGGATAGCACTTGTTTGATGCATCATGTTTAAATTAAATAAACTTGAATTGAGGGAATTCGAAAGCCTCAAAATCTTTAAAAGAAGGGCAAGAACCCTTAAAATTTCATTCAGTGATTCCGAATGCCCGAAAAATAGTTTGAGAATTTTGGTAAGAGTTAGATACCAAACCAAAATTCTGGAACAATTTTAAGGAACTATTTGGCCTCTGAATTTAAAACAATAGTCTATTTGAATCTGAAAATATATTCAAATATATACGGGATATATTTTCAAATGCTCTGTGATAATTTATGTGCCTCTGGAAAAGTCCATGAAGCAACATAAACATGTTCACAGAAGATTTGTCACTTGTTTGAATTTTTGTTTGAATTCAAACGGTAGCAAATGAATAAAAAAAGAAAACAGAACATAAAACTAAAACAGAGCAGAATCTTACCTGTTTACCTGGCCCAGGAGAGAATCGGCCCAGCCCACCAGGGGCGCCGATGTCTTCTTCCACCTCTGCCAGTAGGCAGAGGCGTGTCGCCTGCGCGCGCACTCGCGGCCACCTCCTGCTTCCACCTCCTGCTACCTCCCCGTCCCCATTCGAGCGCCACGGAGACGCCAGCACCCCCCTGCACCTCTCCCCTCTCTCCCCTGGACCCCCCTGCCCCTCCTCTGCTCTCTTCCCGCAACGCCACCGTCGCCGACGTCCGCTGCCACCACGGTCACAGCCATCCCCGAACCTCTCCGACACAACCCCGAGCTCTGACACGACGTCATCGTCCTCCCTGCCAAGCCACACGACGCCGGACGCCCTGGAGCGCCCTCATCGACGCCATCTTCGTCCTCGGCACCGACGTCCGCCGCCGACCGATTCGTCGTCACCAAGCCGTCCCCGAGCACGCTGGGATCACCGACGAACTCGCCGTGAGCTCCAGCCCGTTCTCCCCCCTTTGTTCTGCTCGTTCCCGTGCCGTAGCACCCTCGTCCGCGAGCTCCAAGCTCCGGCCGCCGCCATGGCCGACGAGCTCCATGCTCCTGCGCTCTCCCGCTCGCCCCAGCACCATCAACATGCTCACCGCGTCCCCGGGAAGTAAACGCGCCGCACCGTTTGCTCCAGCTCTAGCTGAAACCCCGCACCCGCTCGAGGCCGAGCTCCGCCGCTGCTAAACTTCGACGCCGGCGACGCACCTGGCCACCCCAGGATTGCCAGACGCCACCAACCTACGCGCCTCGTTGCGCCAGTTCCAAAAAGCCCAGCCGCACGACCCCTCGTCGCCGGAGTTGGCCGGACGGGCAACTCCAACGTGCCCCGCTTACGCCGGTGATTAGCCACCGGCTAATCCCTGTTTAAGCTGCTAATTAACCCTCCCTGTGCGACTGACATTTGGGCCCCACACCCTAATTAAACCCCGGGTTAAATAGTCTAGTTTAATTAACCCCCTCTTAACCAGTGTGTCCATGACATGCGGGACCCACTTGTCCGTTTTGACTATGTTGACTTGCTGACGCAAGCCTGACGCGGTGCTGACGTCATAAACACATTTCCTGGTATTTTCTTATTTAGAAACAAATCTGATAATTCCAGAAATATCCCAAACTTCTAAAAATCATAGAAATTAATCTATAACTCCAAATGAAATAAATTATATATGAAAAATGATCAAAAAAATCCAATCTATCCATCTGTACCATTTTCATGCATGTTAGAACAACTTTTGTTCACTGTTTAGGTCAAATAAATTAAATGGCATTTGAATAATCACATATGGAGTTTGAATTTGAACCTAGGGTTCAAACCAACTCCATTTAACATGTTGCTAGTTGCATTAGCTCAAAACACAACATATTGACATGGCATGATCATGCATCATATTGTGCATTGCATTGATTGTGTTTTCCTTCTCTATTGCCGGTATTTGTCCCCTCTCGATAGACGTGGTTTCGACGATGAGATCGATGACACTGATGAAGAGCTATATTATCTTCGGAAGTGCCAGGCAAGCAAAACCCCCTTGTTCATTCCGATACAACCCCACTCTCTTGCTCCTGCTCTCTTTTACTGCATTAGGACAACAACGATTCATCTGTTACTTGCTGCGGTAGTTGAACCCCTTTATCCTCTGCATGACCTGTCATTGCCACAATAAATAGATGAAACCCACTAGCATGAGTAGGAGTTGTTTGAGCCCTGATGTGCCTACTCATTCATGCTTGTTTGTCATGCCTGCTATTGCTTAGAGTTGTGTCAGGTCTGATTCATCCGGGATGAATCGGAGGTGTGTGAACATGTCCTACTGTTGAGAGCTAAGTGTGTGAATACGATTTGGTAAAGGTAGCGGTGAGAGGCCATGTAGGAGTACATGGTGGGTTGTCTCATTGCAGCCGTCCTCAGGAACTGAGTTCTGTGTTTGTGATCCATGAACATCTACTACCACACATTGGGATCCTTAATTGACTCTCTCGACTTATTAACCGCCCCTGTCCTCTGTCCAGGAGTTGCAACTAGTTTCTGGTGTTTGTAGGATATGTGTTGGAGGCCGTGCGTAGCGCTGACCCTAGGGGTGGGCTATGATGCGGTAGATACACCATGGCCCGGTGTACCGAGCGCCCGTTTGGTGTCTCGGGAACCCTGCACACATCGTTTGGGGCTGTGAGCGAAACTCCGGCCGGATCTCCTCGCGGATGGAACCTGAATAGGCGATAAACCTGGACTAGAGACTTGTGTGGTTAGTCAGGTCGTGTCCGACTCCCTCGCCAGGCTTCCGCTTGAAGGTTGCCGAGATACACGACGTGTACATGGTGGTAAGTGGCGAGAGTGTGTGTGAAGAAGTACACCCCTGCAGGGTTATAAATGATCTATTCAAATAGCCGCGTCCACGGTAAAGGACTTCTGGGTTACCTATATCAGTTCATAGACAAGTGAAAGTGGATAATCTAAAATGCGCAAGATAAGCGTGAGTGCTATGGATGGCGTTCTCGTAGGGAGACGAGAGCGAGTCCATAGTGGTTTATTGATATGGTGAATATGTGGACTCGTGTGCGCCACCTCAAAAGAGTTACTTGCGGTCGTAGTTTAGGATAGCCACCGAGTCAAAGCTGGCTTGCTGCAGTTAAACTCCACCACCCCCTTTGTTGATACCGATGCATATGTAGTTAGTTCTGATGTAAGTCTTGCTGGGTACGTTTGTAATCACATTTGCTTAATTTATGTTTGCAGAGAGACTTCCGTCTCGCTAATAGTTTCGCGTGGACTTCGACGTTTAGCTTGATACCTCAGCTACGATCTTGTGCCCTCGGCAGGATCTGGTAGATAGTCAGGCTTCTCAGCCTTTTTCATTTGTAGATGTCTGTACTCAGACATGTTAAGCTTCCGCTTGTGCTTTGACTTGTATGCTCTGAATGTTTGGTCATTAGACCCATGTTTGTAATATCTCGCTCCTCGAATCCTAATGAATAAATACTTGAGTCATAGAGTTATGTTGTGATGCCATGTTGTATTTACACATATCGAGCATATTGTGTGTATGTTTGAAATGCTTGGTATGTGTGGGATCCGACAATCTAGTTGTTTATCCTTGGCAGCCTCTCTTATGGGGAAATGTAGTCTAGTGCTTCCTGGAGCCATAGTAGTCCGCTACAGCCCGGTTCACGGAGTCCTGCTAGCCCAAAGACTGCGCAGGACACTTGGTGGCGGCATGTGTTTCACTTCGTTCCTGTGTCTGTCCCTTCGGGGAAATGTCACGCGGTGACATCCGGAGCCCTGCCTAGCCTGCTACGGCCCGGGTTCCCGAAGTCCTGTTAGCCCAGTGCTACAGCCCGGATTCACACGATGCTGACCGACATGCTCGAAGTTGATTCATGTATGCCTGTCCCCACGGGTTAGTGCCGCTTTGTGTTCACGACTAGCCATGTCGGCCCGGGTTCTCTGTCATATGGATGCTAGCGACACTATCATATACGTGAGCCAAAAGGCGCAAATGGTCCTGGGCCATGGTAATGCGACACCCGTGGGAATACCGTGCGTGAGGCCGCAAAGTGATATGAGGTGTTACCGGCTACATCGATGTGACTTGGAATCGGGGTCCTGACAGCTTTGGTATCAAAGCCTGACTGCTTGTAGGATTACCAAGCCAAACCGGTCGAAGTTGTGTCTAGAAATGCTTTAGTTATGTAAGGGAATTGATTGTGGAAGGGAACGTAAGGCTCTTTTTACTCCTTATACCTCATGATCTTCTAATCTGAGTCATCCTTTTCTCTTCTACGGGGTTTAAGAACTAGGCTTCTCATCTATCTATCAGGATGACGTGTTACTGATCCATAGACTTTTAAGGTTGTTGGTTTTAAGCCCCAGTTCAGTTTCTACTACTTTCGTGTGTTCATAGTTGGTCTCGGAACCTTGATTTTGTGCTTCTGAGTGGTTATGCCACCATCTTTGCAGGATGTCTCAAATCATTTTGAGCATTTACAGCCGTTATGCTGTCCAAGTCATCCCAGGTCTCTAAATAGTCTGATGCATTTGCAAATCCTTTCTTTCCGTTCCCGATGTCCTTTTTGGTCAGAATAAGCACACTAACCGGTGCGTTGAGGTAATTTATTGCCTTGACATATATGTTGGAGCTATTGTTATGACCCTAGGTGTTTTAGGGAGTCACATAGTAATCTAGCCATGTTTTGTGTTCCTGGTGTGATGATTCTGGCCATTATTCTCGAAAGCATCCTGTGATGCCATTTAGTAGTAGGTATTTTATTCCTGGGTTCTTGAACCCAAGATTCACCCTACTTACCTCCTGTTGATAGTGTTTGCTAGTTCCTTTAGGATATTAGTAACTTTGCGATAGTCCTCGAGGTCCGTGGTATATCCTTCTTCCAAATACCATGAACTACTTATGGCAGAAATTCCTCGTTGAACCAAAAGATCACCACCAGAGTGCTCATGATGAGTCATCCATTCTATATTGTGATTCTGCTAGTTCTACCTTTCTGCATGGGTTATCTGGAAGAAACCTGTTGAACTTGGTTTGACATATTAATCTATGCATCCACAACTCAAAAGGATATATGTTCCCTTGAGTTGTCCCTCTTCATTTGTATTCACCATCGCCTATCAATTGATAGTCGAGTAATTGTGCATCCGTGTTATCGATGCTTATTATTCTTGTGGTCCGTCAAGCCATTCTGTTCTGGAATGACTAGGAGAAACAAACTCCAGTACCTCATCCATATCCAGGATTGGGTCAAAGCAGTTGTAATCCGCAAATCAAATGCCAATCCAGCTTTTGATTATGTTCTACCTCGGAGTATTACCCCCTTTATGTCAGGATTGTCATGAGGATTGCACCATTTCTCATGAATTCTCGACGTAGTGATACTTCTCGCTATCATTATTCATTCCTCGGCCCCGTGTTGTTGTAACCGGAATGCCGACAAGTGAACTGTGATGTGTGAAATCGATACTCCTAGCAACCTCGTTGCTTGGTAGTTAATGGACAATATTCCCATTCCTAGCGTGTTGGTTATTAAATCATCATCCTAAGATTGATCGTGCTACCTAGTCCTTATTTCTAGTGCACTCCTCGATCAATGAGTTAGGATTGTGTCAATCCCTCACTCTTTTGATCATATCATCTTGCCCTGAAAAGCAGGATTGTTCTCGAGCTTAGTAACATATCGGTGGTTCGTGATATTCCGATTATCTTCTCGGAAGTATCACCAGGTTGTCACCTGACCGCTATGTTGAGTTCGTAATCAAGTTGGTTTTCCTCTAAACCAGCCATTCTCCAAGAATCTGTGTTGGATACCCCGGAGCTAGTTGGTTAAGCTAAACAACAACTTGGAGAGTTGGAAGATGAAAGCTTGTCCGACTTAGTTCATTTTAAGGGATATCCTTTTGAGTGTGTGTTGAAGAAAGATGATATCTTCATCGATTGGTCCGCGTGATCAGTTGTTGGATCTATTGCCTTGTCAAAACTTTGACTTGAGTATGGGCCATCGTCAAGTCAAATCAGAACTAACGATGTTCGTAATGTTGTCTTACTCGTGGTTGATCCCTCGAGCATACACCATTACATCTTTTGGTCTGACCAATGCTATCACCGTGTTCACATGATGGTGGAAGTCCAGTGATATGGAAATTCCGATGAGTTGTTGTTGAACCCCATCAGCAGCATTTTGTCTCCCCCATGATTCATGCTGAACATCAACCTAGTGTTGAAAATTTTATAAGCAATGCCTTCGTGTTCCGTTCATGAAGCTTATGCTTGGATGGAAGGAGTGACTTCCTCGAATTCATGTGCATTTGGTGCAAGATGCCGCCGTGAGTTCGAGAAAGATTGTTTTTGTTCCTCGGGAATCATCCCAAATCAGTCATGCATGTACGAAGTATGCTATGGTTTGACAGGCTCGCTACCTTCATTTCATATCTATCCCCTAGTACACCAAGCCACTGATTGACTTGTTCAAGAAACACGGAGTCTGTTTTAAGGTTAATCCTTTGGACTTCCACGCGTGGAGACTTCAATATCCTTGATGATGGTTCCCCACCTAAACTCGGTAGCGTTCTATTATAAGACTACTACGTGGGCATGCTTGTCTTGGATAGCGTGTTCACAGGTTTGTAGCAGAACCAGCTCATGTTTTGGATCTTGCTATCGTAGTTCATTTCCCGAGAATTTCGCAACATCATCTCGTCGGTTTGTGTTGCAAATTTTCTTTCCCAGACATGATGTCTGAAATATTCTGTTACCAACCAGATCTAAATCTCAGGCAGATATGATGGTTGGAACTTTTCCAGGATCTATGATGTAGGTCTGACGTGGTTGATGTTACGCCGGCGCACCTAGCCGGAGGATCTATCACTATAGTATCTTGATTGGGCAATTTGTCCATTTTCTCCACGAGGATTTCATGCGGCTTATTCTATAAGTTATTCCTTAGGGATTCTTGTACTCTGGGTTTCCCCGATAAGCTATAACCATTCAAACGGTGGAATCACTCTTGTTGAGTTATTCCCAGTTACCAGAATCATTCCCAGCATTTGCATTTTGTTTCCAACTTGCACCTCAATAACTACTGTTTAGGATCGTCTTCAAAAGTGGTCCTACCATGGGTCCCATCCATTTCCGACGATAAGCAAAATCATCCATTGCGTTGTCTTCAACAAAGTAGTCCACATCATCCATTCTAGTCCGAGTATGTCATTCTTTCGAACTCCTTCAAATGATCGATTGCGATTGCCTTGGGCTGGTATAAAAAGTCTCAATGATATCTATATCAAAAGTAATTCTTTTTGCCACTCAAGGGAATATTTCTGCGGGTCACCTTCCTTAAGATGTCTCGTTATGGTATCATGGCAACTCAACTCCTCGCTACGTGGACAACCGTTCACCACCTTCTTAAGTGTGGAATTGTGTCTACGTAGTGAATCTTCGTCATTTGTTTCTTCCATCCCTCCTGATGTATGTTTTGCCTCCCAGCTCAAGAGATGTTCCTACGTCTCATTCTGTGAGATGATCTTGTGATCATTAAGATGATCCATCATTGTAGAGTTGTCTCTGAACTCGTGTTTGATGAAGATCTCGAAAGCAGAGTTGTCAAGACCAAGATGATGCAAGGAATCGTCGTTCCTATGATGTGCAAGTTGGATCATGAAGATCATGCTAGTTTCGAGTCCCTTGTGTCTTCTTACCTCACGTTTTGAATCTCGGGACGAGATTCTTGTTTAGTGGGGGTGAGTTGTCACATCCCTAGCTTTACCTTGCACTAGGCTAGCACTTGTTTGATGCATCATGTTTAAATTAAATAAACTTGAATTGAGGGAATTCGAAAGCCTCAAAATCTTTAAAAGAAGGGCAAGAACCCTTAAAATTTCATTCAGTGAATCCAAATGCCCTAAAAATAGTTTGAGAATTTTGGTAAGAGTTAGATACCAAACCAAAATTCTGGAACAATTTTAAGGAACTATTTGGCCTCTGAATTTAAAACAATAGTCTATTTGAATCTGAAAATATATTCAAATATATACGGGATATATTTTCAAATGCTCTGTGATAATTTATGTGCCTCTGGAAAAGTCCATGAAGCAACACAAACATGTTCACAGAAGATTTGTCACTTGTTTGAATTTTTGTTTGAATTCAAATGGTAGCAAATGAATAAAAAAAGAAAACAGAACATAAAACTAAGACAGAGCAGAATCTTACCTGTTTACCTAGCCCAGGAGAGAGTCGGCCCGGCCCACCAGGGGCGCCGATGTCTTCTTCCACCTCTGCCAGTAGGCAGAGGCGTGTCGCCTGCGCGCGCACTCGCGGCCACCTCCTGCTTCCACCTCCTGCTGCCTCCCCGTCCCCATTCGAGCGCCATGGAGACGCCAGCACCCCCTGCACCTCTCCCCTCTCTCCCCTGGACCCCCCTGCCCCTCCTCTGCTCTCTTCCCGCAACGCCACCGTCGCCGACGTCCGCTGCCACCACGGCCACAGCCATCCCCGAACCTCTCCGACACAACCTCGAGCTCCGACACGACGTCGTCGTCCTCCCCGCCAAGCCACACGACGCCAGACGCCCTGGAGCGCCCTCATCGACACCATCTTCGTCCTCGGCACCGACGGCCGCCGCCGACCGATTCGCCGTCACCAAGCCGTCCCCGAGCACGCTGGGATCACCGACAAACTCGCCGTTAGCTCCTGCCCGTTCTCCCCCCTTTGTTCTGCTCGTTCCCGTGCCGTAGCACCCTCGTCTGTGAGCTCCGAGCTCCGGTCGCCACCATGGCCGACGAGCTCCATGCTCCTGCGCTCTCCCGCTCGCCCCAGCACCATCAACATGCTCACCGCGTCCCCGGGAAGTAAACGCGCCGCACCGTTTGCTCCAGCTCTAGCTGAAACCCCGCACCCGCTCGAGGCCGAGCTCCGCCATCGCTAAACCTTGACCGGCGGCGACGCACTGCCACCCAGATCGCCCGACGCCACCAACCTACGCGCCTCATTGCGCCGGCCCAACAAGCCCAGCCAAGATGACCCTCGTCGCCGGAGTTGGCCGGACGGGCAACTCCGACGTGCCCCGCTTATGCCGGCGATTAGCCGCCGGCTAATCCCTGTTTAAGCTGCTAATTAACCCTCCCCGTGCGACTGACATTTGGGCCCCACACCCTAATTAAACCCCGGGTTAAAATAATCTAGTTTAATTAACCCCCTGTTAACCAGTGTGTCTATGACATGCGGGACCCACTTGTCCGTTTTGACTGTGTTGACTTGCCGACGCAAGCCTGACGCGGTGCTGACGTCATAAAAACATTTCCTGGTATTTTCTTATTTAGAAACAAATCTGAAAATTCCAGAAATATCCCAAACTTCTAAAAATCATAGAAATTAATCTATAACTCCAAATGAAATAAATTATATACGAAAAATGATCAAAAAAATCCAATCTATCCATCTGTACCATTTTCATGCATGTTAGAACAACTTTTGTTCATTGTTTAGGTCAAATCAATTAAATGGCATTGGAATAATCACATATGGAGTTTGAATTTGAACCTAGGGTTCAAACCAACTCCATTTAACATGTTGCTAGTTGCATTAGCTCAAAACACTAAATATTGACATGTCATGATCATGCATCATATTGTGCATTGCATTGATTGTGTTTTCCTTCTCTGTTGCCGGTATTTGTCCCCTCTCGATAGACGTGGTTTCGACGATGAGATCCATGACACTGATGAAGAGCTATATTATCTTCGGAAGTGCCAGGCAAGCAAAACCCCCTTGTTCATTCCGATACAATCCCACTCTCTTGCTCCTGCTCTCTTTCACTGCATTAGGACAACAATGATTCATCTGTTACTTGCTGCGGTAGTTGAACCCCTTTATCCTCTGCATGACCTGTCATTGCCACAGTAAATAGATGAAACCCACTAGCATGAGTAGGAGTTGTTTGAGCCCTGATGTGCCTACTCATTCATGCTTGTTTGTCATGCCTGCTATTGCTTAGAGTTGTGTCAGGTCTGATTCATCCGGGATGAATCGGAGGTGTGTGAACATGTCCTACTGTTGAGAGCTAAGTGTGTGAATACGATTTGGTAAAGGTAGCGGTGAGAGGCCATGTAGGAGTAAATGGTGGGTTGTCTCTTGCAGCCGTCCTCAGGAACTGAGTTCTGTGTTTGTGATCCATGAACAGCTACTACCACACATTGGGATCCTTAATTGACACTCTCGACTTATTAACCGCCCCTGTCCTCTGTCCAGGAGTTGCAACTAGTTTCTGGTGTTTGTAGGATATGTGTTGGAGGCCGTGCGTAGCGCTGACCCTAGGGGTGGGCTATGATGCGGTAGATACACCGTGGCCCGGTGTACCGAGCGCCCGTTTGGTGTCTCTGGAACCCTGCACACATCGTTTGGGGCTGTGAGCGAAACTCCAGCCGGATCTCCTCGCGGATGGAACCCGAATAGGCGATAAACCTGGACTAGAGACTTGTGTGATTAGTCAGGTCGTGGCCGACTCCCTCGCCAGGCTTCCGCTTGAAGGTTGCCGAGATACACGACGTGTACATGGTGGTAAGTGGCGAGAGCGTGTGTGAAGAAGTACACCCCTGCAGGGTTATAAATGATCTATTCGAATAGCCGCGTCCACGGTAAAGGACTTCTGGGTTACCTATATCAGTTCATAGACAAGTGAAAGTGGATACTCTAAAATGCGCAAGATAAGCGTGAGTGCTATGGATGGCGTTCTCGAAGGGAGACGGGAGCGGGTCCATAGTGGTGTATTGATATGGTCAATATGTGGACTCGTGTGCGCCACCTAAAAAGAGTTACTTGCAGTCGTAGTTTAGGATAGCCACCGAGTCAAGGCTGGCTTGCTGCAGTTAAACTCCACCACCCCCTTTGTTGATACCGATGCATATGTAGTTAGTTCTTATGTAAGTCTTGCTGGGTACATTTGTACTCACGTTTACTTAATTTATGTTTCGCAGAGAGACTTCAGTCTCACTAATAGTTCCGCGTGGACTTCGACATTTAGCTTGATACTTCAGCTACGATCTTGTGCGCTCGGCAGGATCTGGTAGATAGTCAGGCTTCTCAGCCTTTTTCATTTGTAGATGTCTGTACTCAGACATGTTAAGCTTCCGCTTGTGCTTTGACTTGTATGCTCTGAATGTTGGGTCATTAGACCCATGTTTATAATATCTAGCTCCTCGGAGCCTAATGAATAAATACTTGAGTCGTAGAGTTATGTTGTGATGCCATGTTGTATTTACACATATCGAGCATATTGTGTGTATGTTTGAAATGCTTGGTATGTGTGGGATCCGACAATCTAGTTGTTTATCCTTGGCAGCCTCTCTTATGGGAAAATGTAGTCTAGTGCTTCCTGGAGCCATAGTAGTCCGCTACAGCTCGGTTCATCGGAGTCCTGCTAGCCCAGCACTACTGCTCAGGACACTTGACTGGCCGGCATGTGTTTCACTTTGTTCCTGTGTCTGTCCCTTCGGGGAAATGTCACGCGGTGACATCCGGAGTCCTGCCTAGCCTGCTACAGCCCGGGTTCCCGGAGTCCTATTAGCCCAGTGCTACAGCCCGGATTCACACGCTGCTGACCGACATGCTCGAAGTTTATTCATGTATGCCTGTCCCATGGGTTAGTGTCGCTTTGGGTTCACGACTAGCCATGTCGGCCTGGGTTCTCTGTCATATGGATGCTAGCGACACTATCATATACGTGAGCCAAAAGGCGCAAACGGTCCAGGGCCATGGTAAGGCGACACCCGTGGGAATACTGTGCCTGAGGCCGCAAAGTGATATGAGATGTTACCGGCTAGATCGATGTGACTTGGAATCGGGGTCCTGACAAATAGGAAATACCGCGGGGAAATATGTCAGAAAATGACGTGGTATCACGAACGGATGAACTGTTGTTTGTAACTGAAGTACTGAACTGATGACATGGCATGCATGCTGAGGTGTGTTGTTTGTAACTGAAGTGTGACATGGCAATGTTGAAGTGGCAATATGAATGTTGAGAGAATGCGTTGTAATGGGGATGAACTTCTTAAAAATGTAGGATTGATAGCTTCCTTTATTAGGCTCTAAATGAATGATTTTTTTTGTGAACTCATACACGAATGACTGATTGTTCTTGAATCTATAAAATTAATGACCGTTTTTAGTGCCAACAGGCATCTAAAACTCTAATAGTTTTTGTATTAAATTTATATTGATCGAGACATGCATGTAAAGATTACTTGTAGTAACTGACATCCCAAGATTACATTTATTTTGATGATTATTTGTGGAGTAGTAAATGTGTTCTTTTTGTGTGGTGCAAAATATGCGGAAAATAAAAAGATGAACATGGTTCCATGTGCACCTGCATGAACAGTAAATTAAAAAGAATAGTGGGAGAATTCTAAAAATCTGAAATTTTGGGTATCAAACTTGGTCGACCATTCTATTCAAGTGTGAAATTTCACGAAGAAATAACACCCGATGTATTCTTAGTGAAGAAAATACAATCGAAGCCTTACTATTTATCAAACAGTCCTTTTTAATAAAGCATCAATTTTATCGTATTTTGCACAGTATACCACGAGTGCCATTTTATTGTGAAACTTCATACACGAGTGTGTGCCACAAGAAAAATCAGATATTTTCTAGTCTCTATCTCTACTTCTCTACTACCTAAAAGAAACGAAGCGTTCCGTTTCCCCTCTTACGTCGCTCCCGTGGTCGTCCCTTCTCCGCTCGCCCCGTCTAGACGCATATGGGCCAAGCCCCGCAAAAGCCCACATCAATCTGGGTAGGTTAGCGTCAGCTCCAACCCACCTCTCCCCATCGCTCCTCAGCCGCCGCTCGTCCTTTCTGCCGCTCGAACCCCTCCGCCACTGCTCGCCCTCCTCGGCCCGACCACACGGCCGCACTTGCCGCCGCGGCTGCTGGTCCGCCGAGGCCTGCCGCCCCTAGCCCACATCGTGTTGGTCTCTTCGATCTGGCGGCTGCGCCCACACCAGCCTCGCCAGCGTCGCGGCCGTTATCCACGTCGACCTCACCTCCCAAAAGCGGCGACGTGTCCTTCTCATTGCTCCATCGATAATTGCTCCATCACGGTGGCGCAAGATCGGCGAGTTGTGGCTGGGACTACATGAGGCGCCCGCGAAGAAGCAACGGAACTGGTTGGAGATGCGGCACCGGCCGAACAAGACCATGGGTAATTGATTAATTAGTAAGTGATATAATCAGATGATTTCTTGGCAATTGCTTGGGAGGCTGCATGGTGTTTCTTAGATGCCTTTTTACCTCTCATCAAAAGAATAGAGTGCCATATCATGGTACAAATTCATCCAAACTCTTGTGTTTGTACTCATTTTGATTTCTATGTATGCATGATTAATCGTTATTGTTATGTTTGGTCATGCAGATTGCACGGAGAAACTCATGCAGATTGCTAGCTAGGAAACCATGGCCGTCATGAAAGCGAGGAAAGCAATCAAGAGATCAACTTCCGCCACCGCCGACGCCAGAGCCGGAGCCAGCAGCTCCATGTCCATGGCGCCTCCGCCCAGTCCCGGCCGGTTTAACGAAATCAAGCACCCGTCGCCGCTGCCTCCCGACGTCTACTTCAACCCGACAAACGCGGATAGCATGGGGTTCCTCAACCGGTGGATCGCCGGCGACGACAAGATGCCGGACGCGCCGGGGTTCATCTTCCACGCCGACATGTACGCCAATGGTCCCTACGCGTTGCTGCAGCTTCACCCGCCGGCCAGCGCCCGTGCGGGCTAGCACACCTGGTGGTTCCTCGGCGAGTCCAAGTTCCAGAGCCCGTGCGCGGCGACCAAGAACAAGCGCGCCGACCTCAGCGTGCAGACCGGCGGGTACTGGCGGCTGGAGCATACCAAGGAGGAGCTTCCTGAAGAGCGAGGGCTTAAGAATAGACGTCGGGTTCTACTGCGTCCGGTCCCCATCCTAGAAGCGCAAGACGCAGTGGCTCATGCAGGAGTTCACCCGTGACAGGGATAGGGGCGCCGGCAGGAAGTGTGTGCCTGTGCTCCACAAGATATACGTCACGCCGCGCACCACCAACGAGGGCCTAAGGGGAGTCTACGGGGAGGACGTCGTGACGGTGGGCATCAAGAAGCATGTCCCGGCAGACTATTTCGCCGCTACCGCCACGTTGATGCCCCCGGGGAGTGTCCGTGTTCTCCGACAAGAGCAAGATGAGCTGCCACATGCGTCGAATCTGTCGCCTTCGCTCCCCGCCTCTTCCTCATTACAGCGGCGCGCGATGGCCAAAACTTCATGAAGGTATTTGAATGTGGTATGGATCAATGGCATAACCATGTGTCTTCTGTAGCATATTGCTTAGATGTGAGGGGCAGTAGCAATAAGGGCCTTCGTTTCCTTACGTCCTCCCTTTCCTCTAGCCTCCTCGAGTCCAGCGGTTGGAGTCCACATGACCAGCTTCCCCCCTTCGTGTGGGTGAGGCAAGGAGATGAACAGATCCGGCAAGCGCTTGCAGAGAACGAGGCCAACGTTGTCGCTGTCAGCTGAGTCCACGCCGTTGTCTACCTCATCTTGTCTTTCTGCGGTACGGCAAAACAAATCACGCTCAGTTCATTTCTGTACCCATGCTTTTGTTCCAGTCATTTTTGGTTCCCAGGTTGTTTCACTTTCCTACAGCTTCTACATTTGTATCATTTATTTCTGAAGTAATAGAGTAGGTTTGAGATTATCTTTTTCTAAAGAATTTCAGTATATGAACGGGTTGTATAGTATCTGTAGTTAATACTGTCCATCATAATTTACACATTTTATTTGATAATGGAAATAATTGTAGGGAATAGCGAAGCATAAGCTCAAATGGTTTGGTTATTTAACTGGGTTTTCAGTTTTCTCATAGACATCTACAGATTTGGACCAACAAGACATGATGGTCGAGGAGTTATTTAACTATGGTCTTTCTTCTTCGTTATCAATTTGTCAGCTCTGCTGCTGGGAGCCGCGGACCTCATTGGAAAGGAAATACGGAATTGCTCCACACACGACATCATGTGGCCGATCCATGGACGGCAATAAATCCAGCGAACAGAGTGTGGGCTGTGGACGAGTTTTGGTGGCTGGGATTTATTGCCGTGCATTGGTCGTCTAAATTAGTCGTCCGCCTAGCAGTGCTCAAGGAAATAACTTGAAGAGGGCGTATAAGGAGATGCCAATGAAAAAGAGATGAGTTGAGTTTGTGTTTGGATATCTCAATGAAAAAGAAATGGAGAGTGTAGAGTGGTAAGAGGAGGAATCGGGCCAGTCCTATTTTATTTTATTTTGAGCTTGGAGCCAGTCCTATATTTGTCACAAGACGTGATGGACATTTGCTTGATGCCCATCCCCAAAAAGAAAATAAAAATATTTGATTGATGCATTCAGTTTTTTTATGGGGCTGAAAGAGTCTTGTTTGGGTGCACGTTCATTATAATAGAGGTGGAATTTTAATATAATCACCACAAAGCTATATTATTATCCAGTGTAACTTCTCTCAATATATTTTGTATCCCGTAGCACGAACGGGTATTCACCTATAATAATATTAGAAAGTCAAGAATGTTGCCCTAAAGATATAGGTTAAACACATTCAGCATATACCCCGTTACAATGCACGGGTAACTAAATCATGGGTATAAACTGATAAACATTTATATTCATATGGACAAGCAATAACAAACTAACATACTAGAATATTTATATCTCGTTGCAACGCACGTGCATTATCCTAATATTTTTAAAAATTTGTTATTCACAAAGGGTGCGCGTGCAACCATGCTCATCAAATCCGCGTCCGCAAAAATATCCCTCTTTATGCCTATTGTTGAAAAGGAAAATGCCTCTTCTTGTCAAAAATAAAAAAGGGAAATGCCATTGACTCATTGCTGTCGGTACCAAAACAGGGGAAGGCAAGAAGAGGAATTAAGCGGCAGGAGCACGCGTTTGGGTTCTCCTCCTACCAACCACGCGACACACGAGCATCGTCTGAAACACGCCGAGACGTGAACTCACAACCGCGTCAACGCCAGCACCAAACGCCCGCGGCGCGCACAATAAGGAAAGCCCCCGCTGGCGGCGATGGGGCAGAGCCACAGCCAAGCCAACAAGCCCAAACCGGACAGGCACGCGACTCCACAGCCGCGCGGCGACTACCACCAACAGAACCAGCCAGAAGCCACCGGGAGGCGCCCGCCGGCCGCGCCCGCCATGGACACCTTCTTCCTGTCGCACGGCTCGCCCACGCTCTCCATCGACGAGGCGATCCCGGCGCGGAGCTTCTTCCAGTCGTGGCTGCCGGCGGCCGTCGCGGGCACGGAGCGGCCGCGCGCCATCCTGGTCGTGTCCGCCCACTGGGAGACGGCCACGCCCGCCGTCAACGTCGTCCGCGGCGCCAACGACACCATCCACGACTTCTACGGCTTCCCCAAGTCCATGTACCAGGTCCGTTCCTTCCCCGGCTTGCTTTTCTTCCTTCCTCGTGCAAGATTCCGTCGGGAATCCCCTTCTCGTTTCTGGTTCGACTGAGATGAGATGCGGTCCTTGCTGGTTGGGTCGGTCAGAATCTGACCGTCGTGTGGATTCGCTGCTCCATTCCAATTGCCAGAACTGGCGGATTGCGCCGTTGTCTGGTTCTTGTTGGGGACTGGCCATGGCAGGGGCGCATGCCAAAATTGCTTGCTAGTGTTTCCTTTCCAAAACTTGCTCAAAAAAGTCGGACATCCTTTTTTGGGCGTGATCACTTGAATTTCGTGAGAGAGAGAAAACACTGTTATATCCTGCAACATCGTTAACTTAAAAAATTGTACATATTGAGAATACGCTTTGGCGGATGGCTACAGTTCGTAGTTAGCAACTTAGGCGCCGCTTGGATTCGGTGTAAGTTTATACAGCCGGATTTAATTTACAGGTGTAAATTACCGGCCACAGTGTATTTTCCCACTGGAATAGAAACAATGGCCGGAGGTCTGTATTGATTATGGGGGTATTTGGGAGGCAACCGACAATCCAAGCGGGGCCTTAGCACGCGTTCGTTTGCAATCAGCAGGCCGCTGGACTCGGTGTAGATGCTTAATCAGCATTGGTCAGAGGGGTGGTGAACAAGGACCCGTCAAAATACAGTGTTCGCCACCTATTTGGAATTTTCAGTGTGGTGTTCAATGGTTCATCGGTGTTAAAATATATTGTCCATCTATCTTCAGTAGTTCGAAAATTTGAATGAATTGACTGGAGCATGAATTCAAATAATCGCCGAGTCATTGTCTCTGCACCTCCTCTAGGTCCATAAACATGTCCTTAAGGAGGTGCGACAAGATGTGGCACACACTTTCCCCACGGAAAGGGTGTACCCCGCAGCCAGAGAGGGCGAGAAGAAGGTCCCCAGGGCGGCAGTGGATGCGAGGCGGCATAGGATTGTGGCGGCGCTAAGGTTTGGTGCTTGGTTTAGGGGATTGCTTCTTGAGTTTTAATTTATATTAGTCCCAGCGAGGCAAGGTGAAAACCGAGACAGCAAAATGGGGGAGGAGAGGATGTGGTTAGAGTTCAACGGTGGGGCTAGGTGAGGCGGCGAAGCATCATGAAAGCAATGTCTAAAACAAGTTGGGGAGACAATCAAGAGGTAGAAGGGCGTGTCACCAGACAAAGAAGAGAAGGAAGTGAACAGAAATTTGACTATGATCTTAGAAGTCGCATATTCGGGCCTGTTTGACTCGTCGAATTCTAAAAGCACAACAACATTAGAAATGTAAGATACGGTATCATGGCACACTGAACCCTATATGAATTGAAACCACGGAAATTATGTAACGTAAATTGTTTGTTTGCATCACAAGAATCAATGATCTCTCCCAAAACAGTAATTAGGTGCATGCCATAGTTCCCATAGAAACAAATAGTTGTTCCTTTTCTGAATTCCATTCAGAAGTGACCACAGCAGAAATTATTTTTAGTTCCATTCCAATCCTATAAACAAACCAAACAAGGCACGGAGAAAAGAAGAATTATACGAAATACGTAATTCTCCAAAACTCTTACGATATTTCTTTGAACCAACGGCGCCCAAATGTCAATCTGTATTGTGGACTTTGTAGTAGGTTCCTGACGGATTGGTCAACTTGGCATGTGGAGCGCCCGTGATAAACTTTAAGCCATGCTGAATAGAAATTATGCTAGACAAATGGAGTAGTATGCAACATCCACTTAATCTGAGTATCACCAACCCCCTGGCCCCATGTGGATATCGATGGGCCTAGGCATGGTGGGCTTGCCACTGTCATTTGAAAGGTTGATGATAGATCAACAATACAGTAGGACAATTCAGGTGTCAGAGGTGGTCGAAATGAGCATCCAAGAATGATTCCCCACCTACTACTACTTTTTTTTTGCGGGTACACCTACTACTACTTGCCACCGGTCTGATGTCAGCATTGGATTGGCACTCAATTCGATACTCTGGTGAGTGGTGGCGTGCGTCTGCGTGGATACAACCTTGATCAAGTGAGATTCAGCGGCAACTGCTAACCTCCCCGCAGAAATATTCCGTGTTGGCTTGCACCACCCAGATTCGGAATTGATAAACACGGTCTCTTTAGAAATAAGAATTAGTTAAACATGGTTTGAATCAATTCAGTTTGACGTAAGGGTGCATGTCTTCAAGCTTAAGCTATATGGGCATTTGTTTTCAGTCTTCTCTGCTTGAACTAACTGAACAGTACCATTGGGACCATCCAGCTCAAGTACCCTGCACCGGGCGCCCCTGATCTGGCTAAGAGGACCAAGGAGCTCCTGGAGCAAGGCGGGTTCGGGCCGGTGAAGGAGGACCGGAGCCGCGGGCTGGACCACGGCGCGTGGGTGCCGCTGATGCTCATGTACCCGGACGCCGACATCCCGGTGTGCCAGCTCTCCGTGCAGACCGACCGCGACGCCGCCTACCACTACAACCTCGGCAAGGCGCTGGCGCCGCTCAGGGAGGAGGGCGTCCTCGTCCTCGGCTCCGGCAGCGCCACCCACAACCTCCGCAAGATGGGGCCGTCCAGCTCACCGCCGCCGCAGTGGGCCTCCGATTTCGACACCTGGCTCAAGGACTCGCTTCTCGGCGGCAGATACGACGACGTGAACCGGTACGAGGAGAGGGCGCCCAACGCCAAGACGGCTCACCCGCGGCCGGAGCACCTCTACCCGCTGCACGTCGCGCTCGGCGCCGCCGGCGACGAGTCCAAGGCGGAGCTGATCCACAGTAGCTGGACCAACGCCTCCCTCTCGTACGCCTCGTATCGCTTCACCACCAAGAACTGACGGCCTCGATCGAGCTGTGTTGGCTGACTCGTGCAAGCCTCGGTGGAATGGTTGGCACTAATAAGCATGTTACGCTAGGTGCGGTGGACTCGTGGGTCTTGAAATGTGTTGTCAATATCACTTGCTTTCGTGTTGGGGCGTGGTCCTTGACAGTCTGTATTACTCTTGCTGTCTTACAGGGCATGGTTTACATAATTCTGTTCGTGTCTGTAAAAGAGTTCATAATTTTTCAACACTTTGATCGAGGTACCTTGAAACAACACAACAGCAACGGTAAGTCACACACTCTTTTAGGAGCTTTGCTAGACACGTGGGGTTTTACGGGTTAATCAGGAATCAATGGTTGTAGTTTAATTAGGACCCTGATAAGTGCCACATGTGTGACACGAACACATGGCAATTCCGGACGTATTTTATGGCAAGTTTAGTGACGCGAGAATGGCAACTTTAGTAGTTAAGCATGTCAACTTCTTTTTGGATGGCAAGTTTAAGTTTTTTTTTCTTTTTTTTAGGATGGCAACTTTAGTTGTAAAAGACGCCAGGGCCGGAGTGCTTCGTGTCGCATGTGTGGCACTTATCATTTGGGTTTAATTAAGGAGACCCACCAGTGAACTTCCCTGGGGGAGGAGGCCACGCGCTGCAGTTCGTAGAGTCCGTTGAAGATTGCCCGCATGTGTAATATTATTGTCATTCGGGCCTGCTTATACTCAGTCGACTGAGATTTAACCAAGTCTCGGTCGACCTTGCATCATTTTGTGCCATCGTTTGCAACATTTTTTCCTACCAGCTGTAAAAACGGTCTTGCTGGTTGTACCATGTCGTCCCTCATCGGTTGTAGCATGTCATCTCACCGGTTGCAACATCCTTCATTGATGGTTGTAGTATTTTAACGGTTGTAGCATCCAGCCGTGTCGCTTGTAGCAGAAAAAAACATGTTGACGTCACTCGGCTCAGACTCATTAAGTCTCATCGACCGAGTTCTTGACACACACATTGTTGTTTTAGTGACAGGAGTGCACACTCACAAGAGTGACGAAACTTTTTTTACACGATGACTTCATCGTTGCCTTCTCTGCTTCCCCACCGACTCAATTCTGCCTTGCCCCAGTAGCGTCCCTCGCCACACACCTCCTCAGATTAATGTCCTTTACGGCCTTCAAGATTAAAAGGCCCACAACGACAATAGGTTAGGTAGGAAGTAGCAACAAAATCCTCAAATGTGGGCGGAGCCGTGGAGGAGAACAATAATGGCGAGATCAACTACATGAACAATGGGTGAGATGGACTAACATACCCTCCCTAGAACACTGAACTTGGGTGACCGCAAGATGGCAGAGTAGGGGTGCTGGAGAAGAATATAATGGAGACAACAAGTTGTTAGTTGGTCGTAGGTCCAAGATAAGAACTGCATACCACAAATATTATTCAGAGGTATGTAGTTGACATACCTAGCACCGGGTATATAACTGGCCATACCTCGGGCCGGGCCGGGCTTCGGGCCTGGCCTAGCCAAGCCCGACGCAAAAAAACCAGGCGCGGGCCCGGCCCGGCCCAGCCATCGGGCCTGTTTTCTGGGCCCGAGCCCGGCCCGAACACGTAAAAGCCCGTCGGGCTCCGGGCTGGCCCGGCCCGACCTTCAGGAAAACGCTAGGCCGGTCGGGCTTTTTTGGGCTGGGCCTGGCTTCCCATGGCCAGGTATAACCGGGTACATGAGACATGACCAAGATAATCATCAAGCTTATCGAGGACGATAGGTTCACTTGTAAGCGAGCACCACAACCTGTGGCTCCCACTTTTGCTCGTATACTTGGGCGCAAACACCACGTTGTGCAAGCTCTCCCTACAGGCGGATCGGGTTGACATCTATCCCACTAACCACACCCCTCGGCGCATATAGCCCGATAAGTTTTTTCTGCTTTTCCTTCTTATTAAATTGTTCCTAGATGAAACCTAGTAGCTTCTAGTTGTAACTTCATGGTTATGGGGGTGGAAGCTAGGACTTGATGACTCAAATTCAGATTTGTTGAGTTGAAAGTTGGGGATGTGAGAGTTGGGTTGGGATCTTGATTATTTAGAAGTTGATATTCTAAGGGTTGAAAGTTGAGGATTTTTAGATGAAGTTGGTGACGTTGATATTTGTGAGGGTTGAAAGTTATGGAGGTACTATTGAGACGAACTTGACTGGAAACTCGATCATCGTCGTGGTCGTGTTGATTTGTGTTTCTACGTTTTCATTCGCATCATTGGCATGGCCAGGGCCGAGGACGTGAAGCGATACAAGGAGAAGGCGCCCCAGGCTAAGGTGGCGCACCCTTCGCCGCACCATTTCTACCCGTTGCACGTCGCGCTTGGCGCCGCCGGGGAGGAGTCCAGGGCGGAGCTGATCCACCATAGTTGGACCAACACCAGCATCTCCTACTCTTCATACCGTTTCACCACCGTCGACACCATAGTTGGCGCACCATACTTGTACCCTGCGACCGGCGGTCCTTGGATTGCATGCGTACCTCCTGCATTAATTCATCAATCAACAAACTCAGATTATTTTGCTTCTTTTGTCACGTATACTGATACACCCGTGTCGCCCTCCCTGGCGGCGACGGGGGAACCCAGATCCCTGCGCCTTACACCCATCCCATCTTCCTCCCCACCTCGCCGCCATCGGAGGAACGGCCGTGGCCGGCGCCGCTCCCGGATGGTGGCGGCGGGCGATTTGGCTGGATCCAAGACCCCAATCGACCGCTTCCTTTCGGTGGTGAGGGTCCGGATCTGAGGCGGCGGCCTCGCTGGTGCGGACGGCGCTCCTCCGGCGGCGGGGAGTGCTCGTCGGTGAGGTAGGCCGGTTCCCCTCGGCTGTGCGAGCAGCGAGGTCCCGGTGGGCGCAGGGCATGGAGCGGGGAGGCCCCGGGCTCCCCTCGTCAGATCGGAGGCGATCCTGGTCCGCTCGTGATGCATGACCTCCGGCCGGCCTGGATCTCCGGCGTACACGCGCCTGCTGATGTTGTGGTTGGTTCGGAGGTGGTGGCAGGGTACTTGGCCGGGGGAAACCCTTGGCCGCCGGCGGCGGTCACGGCGTCGATGGCGTCCCGGATGCCATTCCCTCCTTGGTGGCGGCGCCGTGGCTAAACCTCCCCTGCGTACCCCCTTCCCCTGCGCCCGGGTGAAAACCCTAGCCCCGGTGGCTAAGCAGCGGCGGCGCCACAGCGTCGTCACCTTCTTGAAGGCGCCAACTTGGGCATGGGGATGCTGGGTGTGCATGGCGAGCTTGTCTGGTTCTGGGGCGGCCCTCGATCTCATCATCGCAGCTCCGGCGATGTCTCGGGGCTGCGGTGCTTCTCTTCCGGCCGTGTCTCCGATGGGGACCTCGCCCTTCCTCACCTTGTACATGTCGTGGTGGAGCGGTACTTCATCTCACTCATTGATGGCGGCGAAGATCGACGGCATTGGCGCTGTGGAGGCTCGCCGCCCAATGCGCGGAGATGGACTCGCGCAGGAGGAGGTTGCTGTCTGGCGTCATGATGACGTCGACGGCGGAGTGGCCAGACAAGGTAGAAGCCTCAATATGATCTGAAGACGGACCAGTGGAAGATGGCGGCGACGACACACGAAAGTCGCTCGACCGGATTGTGCCCTGCACCGGTATGTGGCTCGGTTGGGGCTTCCGAATATGTTTCGGTTTCCGGCTTTTCGATGTTAGGCTTAGGTGAGTGGTTTGGGTAGTGGCCCAGCTAGCACCCCTTATCATTTTGGATAGGAGTAGCGGCATGTGTTGTCAAGATGGTGGATTCAGGCTCATTGTTGTAATACTTTGTAAGGTCCTCGAGAACAATCAATAAAGTGGTCGTATGCATCTCCCGGATGCAGAGGCCAGGGGCCATCCTCCTTTCAAAAAAAATATATATACTGATATAGTATAGCAATTTCAGGCGGTGGGGGAGACGTAAAAGGAAACGAAACAAAAGCTTGACCGCCGGCCGGTGGATGAGATGCCGCAAGAGGTTCATGACGCAGTCAATCTGCGCCACAGATTTATAGGCTGCCGCGGAAAAGGGAGTGTCAACTGCAGAAGCCTGATTCGTTCATATCCGAATAAAATCGGGGGATACGCCCCAAATTGCTTCGAAGGCATGCATGTTTTTGAATTTCTTATCGTCTTTTCGCGTGGGCGGAGGCTTTACCTCGTGTGTTGCCGCACAAGGGTTGGGTCTTTGTGGAAAGCGCGCGTGCAACCTATGTAGACGAATTTTCAGAAAACATCTATGTGGATAGTGCAGGTTGGGCCATGTGGTAAGAGCATATTCAGCCGCTCGGTGCCCCCAGAGACTGAAATATCGCCTCCTGAGGACTAGCCGACGCTATTTTCGCCGTGGGGGCGGACGGGTTCCCAACCGCCGCCCTAAGTTGGTCCCAGACGCGTTATTTGAAGTTAAAATTCGGCTAAATTTTGACGAAAATGACACGAATTAGTTCCAAATTCAGGCGGTTTTCATCTTGTTGGTCTTGTTTGTACGGATTAACTGATTTCCATTGATCCGTGAGGGTACGCCACATGTACATCCTGTTGGTGATCTACCTTGAATGCATTCACTGAACAATAAAAAGCCCCATACCTTTTGTAAATATGACTGATTTCGGGTAAGATGCACCTGATGGGAGATCTGCCTTCCATTGGTTTCTGGCGTCACATGTATGTCCTGTTTCCTGTTGATGATCTACCTTCCATTCACGAAGCCATAAAAATTGACCATCCTTTTCCATTTATTTTTGAAATGACTGATTACAAATAGGATACACATCTGACAGGAGAAAAAGGTTATTTGTAGGGGGTGTTGTATGTTGATTTGTGAATTGTTTTGTTTGCATGGCTGACCAGGCATTAGTCTCCTGCATATATCTCTAGTGGATTATAACTTCTAGTTATTGAACATTGAACAACACAGTGAGCTGTCACTGATGGAAATGCGCAGGAAAGCTACCACAGCCAGAATTATGCAGGTAAACTTTTGATGCTGGAAATACGCGGGAAAGCATCATTTGAAAACTTTGGTTATATCTTAAAATAGCACACTTTTACTATCGTAAAATAGAATGTGTTATTGAAGTAAATTGGTCAAGTTTGAATCGATCAACTGACTTCCATTGATTCATGAGGATACGTCACATGTATATCCTGTCAGTAATCTGCCTTGCATTCATTGAACCATAAAAAAGCCACCTTTTGCAGTCTAATTAAACTATGACTGATTACGAGTAGGATGCACATCTAATGGGAGAAAAAGGCGGGTGGTGGTGGCTATTTAAACTTGTTCGTGACAACCTTTTGTTGTAGTTCCTGTAATTTCTTTAACTGTACCATTCGTGGTTTGCTCTATCTGCTCAAAACTTGTTTGTCCAAAGATGGCTTGTTTGTGTATTAATTTCTTTTATATATGATGTATCCTTGGGATTTTACCATATGTGATCCAAAATTCTGTTGGGACCTCTAGTCCTACTTGCTTTTCCTTAGTGGCCATAATTAATTCGGTACAAATCAAATGATAGTGTACTGTCTTACACGCTTGACATGTCCATGAGCTTGTTGCCCCTGTTCATATTAGTTACCTCTGTGTTATTTTGGCGTCTTATGCCACTGCCATGACATTTTTGCTTTGTGCTAATTTTATTCATCCAAAAATATTGTAGCCATTGTACTGGAGCTGGTTGGTGTGCTACAGTGCTATTTCTAGAGTTTGAAATGAATGTTTTTTGCCCACTTGACAGTCAGATTTCAATTCCGGGGTGATTATAACCATTTGCCATGTTGGTTCCAAACTACTCCCTTCGTCTGTAGTAATATCTTATATTATGGGACGGAGGGAGCAGTATTTCACAATATTGTTAGCTTGGTCCAAACTCTACAACTATTTTCTTTTTTCGAGAAAACGCAAAAGACTTGCGTTTCATTGCATTGAAAAGAAGAAGTTTGGTACAATCCTCCTAGGAAAGGTCAAACTCTACAACTATTTTTTTTCAAGAAAACGCAAGAGACTTTTGCGTTTCATTGAATTAACTCTACAACTATTTGCTGCATATACAGACGCCTACGAGCTCTGGTCCTTGCGTACGCGCATGTGGCTTGTTGATAGGTTTTATTTGGATGCTTGATGCATGTCATGTTCAGTTTAAGAGTTCCTAACTGTGCCTCATGTTTGGGAAGGTCAAATCTGCATGCATAGAAAATCATGGATTTGTGAAGCTTAAATCTATCCTGAATATATTCATCTTACTTGCCATTTTTTCTTTGATTATCAACATGCACGAGTACACAGATTAGAGAATCTATCCTGAATGTGTTCCATCTTACCCTGTGTTATGTTGCCGAAATTTATAGCTGAAGTTCTCGAAATCCTGGTTGTCTGGTTGTGAGTGTTGCTATACTACAGTAAGTTTGACATTTTGTCTGGAGAGATGGATAGTTTGATGAACAAAGAGTTGGTTGCTGGAACTTGAACGCATGCTTGTCCTATTTTCCCCATTGCGAGCTGGATGCACTCACTTTCACTTGCTAAGGTAGTTTTATAATGTCTGCCAAACATTCATTGGACAAAAAAAGATCCATTTATTTGCCATTGCATTTCTCGATAATAAGTGGTGCCTTTGGAGTTGTTCTGCTTTGTCTTCTTCTTGTGTTTTTGTTATGCTGATTCTTTAATTAATTATTTTTGTTCTCCCTTTGTCTAGGTAGGGGCCTGGAGCAACAGCCGCAGGAGGGCGAGGAGAGGAATGGACGTGTAAATCTGAGATTGTCGCATGGTTTTTGGTTGCTGCCAAATGTGATGGTGGTGTGGATCATCAGTTCTGGGGGCCTGATTGATGGTTTTGCTACCTTGGCTCGTTTTGTATTCCAAAGAGTGCTGCTGGCTGGCTCTTGTTAGCTTGTGGTGTGACTAAAGGATGGACGTCGTTGTCGTGAAGCCTGAGGCCGCGCTGATGAATGGTGCCATTGGTTGATTAGTTAGTCCTTTATAGAATTGTGAAGAAACAAATGGTAGTGTTGCTTTGGTACGATGGATGCATTGGTGGCTAGCTAGCTCTTAGAGATGAAAATGTTGGTATTGATTGCAGGAGACAAAGCACACAAATTGTATTTCTGCTCACACATATACATGTGATATCTAATACAATATATAATTGTTATGCACCTCAAACCTTCGGCTACCCAACGCGTTATGCTGCCAAAATTTCTAGCTAAATTTCACCTGACTTCTCGAAATTTTGGCCTTCTTTGTAACGAAACAAAAGCTTTGGGGTGTTGAATGCCAAATGTTGGGCTCTTGTTTGTAAGAAAACAAAAGCTTTAGGGTGTTGAATGCCAAATGTTGGGCTCTTGTCCCTAGGGTGATCAGTAACAAACACCTTCAAGACAGGATGATGAATTGTTGCTTCATCGCCAGGAGAACAACAAAAGCAACAACAAAATAAACTGCCACTAGCCATTAAGGTAGATTGAAGCGGCCGACGACCATAGTTATGTAGCCATATTAGTCATGTATATGCTGGTAAACAGGTTAAACTTGATAAAGATGGTTATGCTTACTTATTAGACACCATGATCGCCCTTTAGCTCTCTTTTTCCGATGGATGGCCTTGTAGGTTAGCTGCTGAATTCTTCCCAACGAAGTAATCCAGGGGTGATCAGAAGATTTACAAAGAGATTTTTTTTTTTCATAGAATGGTTTTTAGCCCACAAAGTAAACCCAGTGATTCCTTTCATGGATATTTTCTTCAAGGGGTCACGTGTTCAGTTAGTACAGAGTAGGATATCAACTCAACTCTCGACTGTAGTTAGTCTTACATTTTTCCGAGAGTATACTCTTTTCTTGCACAGTACTATTTTTTATAGTACCCCACATAGTGAATCTATTGACTTCCTTTCCTCGCAACTGTATTTTATTCAGACGGATTACGTCAAGAACTCAAATGTAACACAACACACGAGGATGTCAAAAGGAGAAGTGCTGAGAAAGTCACCAAGTCAGAAGAACTCCATCAACCACCACGCTCTCAACGCCCATAAGTAGAGGGGCTGCCTAGATGGGACAGAGCCAAACCAAGCCCAAACCAGACTACCAGAGTACCAAACTCCACCGCCGGAGGTTGCCATGGACACCTTCTTCCTGTCGCACGGCGCGCCCACGCTCTGCATCGACGAGACGATCCCGGCGCGGGCCTTCTTCCAGTCGTGGCTGCCCGCGGCGATCGCGGGCACGCAGGCGCCGCGCGCCATCCTGGTGGTGTCGGCTCACTGGGAGACGGACGCTCCGGCGGTCAACGTCGTCCGCGGCACCAACGACACCATCCACGACTTCCATGGCTTCCCGGACCAGATGTACAAGGTCCGAGTTTGGACGCCCCTGTCGACGTCTCTTCTTTCTTACTGCAAATATATACGTCACGAATACAAGTTGACATTGCTCGGTCGCACGTATGTGTACGCAGCTGACGTACCCTGCGCCCGGCGCGACTGACCTGGCCGAGAGGACCAAGAAGCTCCTGGAGGACGCCGGGTTCGGGCCGGTGGGCGAGGAGCACGGCCGCGGGCTCGACCACGGCGCGTGGGTGCCGCTGATGCTCATGTACCCCGACGCCGACATCCCGGTGTGCCAGCTCTCCGTGCAAACGGAGAGGGACGGCACGTACCACTACGACGTCGGCAGGGCGCTGGCGCCGCTCCGGGACGACGGCGTGCTCATCCTCGGCTCCGGCACCGCCACGCACAACCTCGCCAGGATGGGGCCTCACGACGCGCCGCCGCCGCGGTGGGCCTCCGACTTCGACACCTGGCTCAAGGACTCGCTTCTAGACGGGAGGTAAACATTGACCATGGTCATGAGCCTATGTCGAACTTGACTGGAAACTCGATCGCCGTCGTGGCCGTGTTCATTCATCATCATTGGCATGGCCAGGTACGAAGACGTGAAGCGATACAAGGAGAAGGCGCCCCACGCTGAGGTGGCGCACCCATCGCCGCATCATTTCTACCCGTTGCACGTCGCGCTGGGCGCCACCGGGGAGGAGTCCAGGGCGGAGCTGATCCACCATAGCTGGACCAACACCAGCATCTCCTACGCTTCATACCGTTTCACCACGAAGATATAACGGCCTTGAGTTATTTGGTTTGTACAGTAATAAGTTGGTTGAGGCCATGAGGAACTGAACCTTTTTTTGTGATTGTATTATCTTCTATCTACAATAAGAAAATTGATTGTCTGTATTCTCACGACACTATTTTTAAACCTGAGGATTTGTAGTTGAAAGTTAGGAATCTGGAGAGTAGACACTTAGATTATTATGATAATTTGAAAGTTGTGGAGTTAGGACATGTTTGACAACGCCCCAACTCCGCAGCGGAGCCAGGCTGAATTGGCTAACCCCTCGAGCTGAATTCGTGACGCTGAGGTGGCATGTAGTGTAAAAACCCGAAGGTAGGCATTTGAGAATTTTTAAGATTCAGGCGGGGTTGGGGTAAATTTGCGCTCACTCTGCCACGTCCTAATAAAGTTTTAGCATACTAGTTCGTGTCGATAGGCTTTTCGATCTCTTTCTCCTTGATTATCACTCTCTCCGCCCGGCTCACCATTCTCCAAGCCCTAGGTGTTGCAACGGTCCACACCCTCTCAACCAGGCTCCTCCATCCTCCAACTCGCACTTGATCTCATTGAAGATGAACTAGTCATGGTTCTCAAAGGTGTGGCGTGCTGGCGTGCTCATTGCTCCAAATGAGGTTGAGGTGGTCCATGGTTAGTAGCTCTTGGCGTCGGAGAGTTCAAGGCTATCCACGTCCAAGAGGTGCTCTTGGTAGTGCGAGTGCACGGCGGGGCTCCGCCAGAGCAGGCCCTTGTCCATCGTCACCACCATGATGTGCTTCACCATGTGCGAGATTTTGTGCCTGATGTGGAAGCTCTCGAGGAACGGGACACGCAGCGACCCTAACACAACTGCTTGACCCACGCCTTGTTTGCCGACGCCATGATCACCATCTGGTTCTCCATCCCCATTCACCGTTGTATCCCTGCAAGCAAGTCATCGTCATCTTTCGCGCAATCGTGGAAGCAGACGAAACCTCCCTTCGAGTTGGACTCAACCTAGCCTCCCTTCCTCTCCCTAGTTGGGCTGAATCACACATTAATTGGCTATGGTTGTGCCTACCGACAGGAATCTAGAGTGGTCTTCCCAAAGGCTTTTTCGGTCGCTTCTTCTCCCGCATGCGGGGGGCAATCAACTCAAGAAGCAGGAGTCAAGGAGTTTAGAAACTAGAGAGCTACGGAATAAACATACCTGCATCATGCATTGCGTGTGTGTATGTCCTTAGTATTCAAGTGCATTTACTAGCAGATGGTCATATATAGTGTGAAGCGACTCATTTGACTTCGAGCTTGGGAGTTATATCACTCTATTCCAACAGTGTATTCATTTATCAGCTGTGGTTGGTTACACGTTGATGCTCTCACTCAGTTAGATCGAGTTAGGAAACATTTGGACCACCCTAGTCGGACGTTGTTTCTCGATGTAGGCGGAACAAAGGGATTGAATGCTCCGGGCTCTCGGAGAGGATATCTGCCAGTTTGAATGAGTTAGGAATCTTGGCCTAAAGTATTTAGGATGATCAAATATAGTGTGAAGCGACTCATTTGACTTAGAGATTGGAGTTATATCACGCTATTCCAACTGTGTATTCATTTATCGGTTGTGGTTGGTTACAAGTTGATGCTCTGACTCAGTTAGATTGAGTAAGGAAACCTTTGGACCACCCCCGTCGGATGTCGTTTCTCGATGTAGGGAGGACAATGTGATTGAGTGATCCGGGCTCTCCGAGAGGATATCCGCCGGTTTGAATGAGTTATGAATCTTGGCCTACTATTTTTTGGATGATCAAATACAATGTGAAGCGACTCGTTTGACCTAGAGCTTGGGATTTATATCACCTATTCCAACCGTGTATTCATTTATTGGTTGTGGTTGGTTACAGGTTGTTAGATCGGGTGAGGAAACATTTGGACCATCCCGTCGGGAGATGCTTCTCGATGTTGGGGGCAATGGGATTAAATGCTCTGGGCTCACCAAGTGGATATCCGCCAGTTAAGGATTCATGGGGGCATGTCTCGCATGAAAAACCAAACGTTATCCTAACATGAATTGTTCGCACTTCAGTTGACAATGCAACTTCTTTAACTAGTTGTTAACTTTGAAAATTTGTGCGAGTCTAGTCACCCAAAGATGTGATAAATACCCAAAATTGCTAAAGCCATCATGACCGATGAGAAGTCTCATGCAAAATAGGATGACAAATTGTTGGTTGAAAGAAGATAAAAAAAAGGGGCAACCAATGCGGTCTGGACAGGCACATTATGTTGACCATCTTCAATCATGAACCAACCTGTGATCGGATGGTTAGGAGGACAGTGGTATCCCCAGCCCGCCAGAGTTTAAATCTTGGTGCTCGCATTTATCCTAAACTTATTTCAAAATTTCCGGCAATACGCTTTCGATGGAAAGAGATGCTTCCGTCGACTACAAGGTTGAACGTGTTTTATAGGGGTGAGTGTATACACATACTCCCTCCGTTCTGAATTACTCGTCGCAGAAATGGATGTATCTAGATGTATTTTATTTCTAGATACATCCATTTTTGCGACGAATAATTTAAAACGGAAGGAGTATATATGAGCGTTTGCGTCTGTATTATGTTAAAAAAAACTATCTTCAATCAGAGCACCTATTTTTTTTCATATGTCCGGGCGGACAACTTGAACAGAGCTCGGACGGGAGAGAAGAAAAAAGCTTACCTAAGTAAACCCTTCATACCCAGTCTATTTGATTGGGATTGGTTTTAGGGGTGTATGATCCCGCGTGCATGCTGTGTGCTGGTCACCGTGCTCATGAAGTTGTATGCGTGTGTGCTGGCCACCGAGCTCGTGCAACTTGTGTGCATCATCCGTGTGGTCTTCACAGTGCCCGAGCGTGCTCTGCGCGTGCTTAGGCGGTGTAGTATGCGACCTGTTCGTTGAAATGGGTAAAAAATTGAAGAATAATTTGTAGGGTGTGGTTGTGTGCGTGAACAAAGGGGGTTTGCCGCGCATACCCTCAGACACCAAAAATGCTACACACACGGAATAAATCAACAGGCCTTTACGGATTAGCTGATCTGTCCTTTTCTAATTGGGCTAATTAACCTTCTCTCCTAATTAACCGGCCGCCCCTGATTCTAACTGGTGGGGGGTGGGTGCCAAGCCCCGTAAAACCCTGTATTAGTCCGTTGATGTAGCAAAGCCGCTCAGACACTGTCCAATTGTGTCCGTGGACATATAGAGGAACAAATTAGCCAATCGTGATTGGAGATGCCTAATACCCAATCTTTTTGCCATGAAGCCAAAGTTATGTAGCTACATTAGTTATGTATAATGGAAAACTAGCTAACATGACAAAGATGCTTATATATATGACCATGCATCGCCCTTTAGCTTTCTTTTGCGATGAATGGCTTTGTATATTAGCTGGTGAGTTCAGTAATAATCTACTAAATGCTTGACTTCAATAGCCCACATATTCCATCTACTCGTCTTTCCATGGATATTTTCTTCAATGGATTACGTGTATAATTATAATAGGTGATCATCAACTCTTGAATGAACTATCGCTTTAGTACATTTTTTCAGTGTCAACACTTGTTGCTTATTTGATGATCTAGCAAATTTTCCCGTTTTGGAATGATATTTTCTTTCAGATTACAATGAAGAATAGAACAAGACGTCTCTTAAAGGTGGATTTTTCTTCTTCTAAGAATGCTCCAATCCAACACGACACGCGAGAGCGTCAAAAATGGAATGCGATGAGACGAGTGGAGTGACGAATGAGACCTCCATCAACGACCATTCGCGGCGCCATAAGTAGAGGCGCTGCGCTGGCGATGAGGCCAAGCCTAACCCAAGCCACCGGGAGGCTCTCACCGTGAACGCCGGCCGCTGCCAGCCATGGACACCTTCTTCCTGTCGCACGGCTCGCCGGCGATCTGCATCGACGAGGCGATCCCTGCGCACGGCTTCTTCAAGTCGTGGCTGCCAGCGGCGGTGGCGGGCGCGCAGGCGCCGCGCGCCGTCCTGGTGGTGTCCGCTCACTGGGAGACCGACACTCCGGCGGTCAACGTCGTCCGCGGCAGCAACGACACCCTCCACGACCTGCCGGGCCTCCCCGACGAGATGTACAAGGTCACCTTAAATTCTTCACATCTCTGCTAGCTCGCTGCGACTGAGTGTGTGTGTCACGAACACGAGCTGACATTGTCTGTTCGCGCGCTGTGCATATGCAGCTGAGGTACCCTGCGCCGGGCGCGCCGGGCCTGGCCAGGAGGACCAAGGAGCTCCTGGAGGGCGCCGGGTTCGGGCCGGTGAGCGAGGAGCACGGCCGCGGGCTCGACCACGGCGCCTGGGTGCCGCTGATGCTCATGTACCCGGAGGCCGACGTCCCGGCGTGCCAGCTCTCCCTGCAGACCGGCCGCGACGGCGCCTACCACTACGACCTCGGCGCGGCGCTGGCGCCCCTCAGGGACGAGGGCGTGCTCGTCCTCGGCTCCGGCACCGCCACGCACAACCTCAGAGAGCTGGGGCCTCTCGATGCGCCGGTGCCGCAGTGGGCCTCCGACTTCGACGCATGGCTCAGGGACGCGCTCCTGGATGGGAGGTAATGCTGACCGTGGCAAATCCGGTCGACGTGTCTTGATCGTTTTTGTTCCTAAATTGAGTTTTATTCGTCGCCGACAATGGCATGGCCAGGTACGACGACGTGAAGCGATACAAGGAGAAGGCGCCCTACGGCGAGCTTGCGCACCCTTCGCCCGAGCACATCTACCCGCTGCACGTCGCGCTGGGCGCCGCCGGGGATGAGGCCAGAGCGGAGCTGATCCACCGCAGCTGGACCAACGCCACCTTCTCGTACTCCTCGTACCGTTTCACCAAGAAGATTTGACGGCCTTAAATTGTTTGAGTTGGAGTAATAGATTGGTTGTTGCATGAGGAGCTGAACTTCTGTTTCAAAAAGTCCATTATCGAGGACATCGACTTGTGGTCACACAGATTGGCTAAAGCAGTGTGACAAGTATGGCGTCTTCTGTTATTCATCTCCTCACGCATTCATGTGCCTTTTTTTCATGCTAATATGTGTCTCGTTTATATCATAAAGATCAAATTGTAAATCACGTAAAGACCGACATAACAAAACTGAAAAGATAACAGAACATCGCTAAGCTTGACACCAACGTCCGTCACCTGCCTCCAACGCCACCATAGCAGCCACCAAAGAAAAAAAATGATGGATCACCTCCTCACCCGAGCTTCACATGGCTCCATGATATGCAGCTTTGCGGACCTCCTAGGTGGCTCACCAAAGATGAAGCCATTGCCGTTGAACGAATCAGACCGGGGCAACACCCCGGACATGCCATCGAACTTCAGATCTGACACCCCACAACGACTAAGACACCGAAGTAGGAAACCATACCTGCCATCCATCAACCACGAACCCAACACATGTTCTGTCTTCCAGATGTCGTCGATGCATATCACAATCTGCATCCGCTCCCGAATTACCTCCCAAGCTCTACGCCGGCGCTGGAGGAGACGGCGTCGCAACGGCGGAGCCCGAGGACAGAAGTCCACCACAGATGCCGTTGCCGCCATGATATCCCCGCTTGAACAGATTGGTTCCCAAATCCATCACCGACCATAAAAACGATCATCTCGCCGGAGAAGAATCTGAAGCTTTTTTATTCAGCATGGCCGCCGCCGCTACCGAAGGCAAGACGTCGAACGATCTAAAAATCTAAGCTATTAAGGCTCTAAACCTAAAGCAAAAATGATCCGCACGCATGGGATCCGGCGACCCCTCTCACGACCGACGACCAAGAGATCGCCGGCGGAAGAGAGCCGCCGGAAAACGGCGCCAGAAAGTTAGCTCTGTTGGCGGGGGAGGCTAGGATTTTGGCCGCTTGTTGCCTCTTTCGTGCCCGCAGCACTGTTAGGCGAGGAAAGACGTCGGACTCCTGTTACGCATTCACGTGCCTACGGACTTGTATTCCGCAGCTTGCCGTAGTACTTTTTTTTTTAGGTTTGCCGTAGTACTTTTTTGAGTAATATACTCCCTTCATTTTGGGATGGAGGGAGTACTTATTCAGATGGAAAACTCCCCCCAAAAAATACAAAAAAAAAAACCATTCTTAAGACCTTCATAACTTTGTGTTACCTTTTTCCTTTCAGAAAAAAGAGGATGACCCTTGGCCTCTGGAGATGCATGCGGCCACTTTATTGATTATTCTCGAGGATCTTACAAAGTATTACAACAATATTATCTGTCATCTTGACAATATATGCCATTACTCTTATCCATAGGATGAAGGGGTGCTCACTTGATGGAGGTTTGTTGAGCGGATCCGGGTGAAAACCTCGTTCCCGGCTTGTTGCCGAGACCAGCGATGGCAGTACTCTTTTGTGTTGTTACCTTCTTGAAGGCATCGCCGTGGAGAAGCTCCAGATCTCTATCTGCTACCTCGAGGGGAAACCCTAGATCGAGAGATCGGATGACGACGATACTACGGTGTCGTTTCCTCCTTGGGGCGTCATTTTGGAGGTGTACACGAGCTCGAGGACCGATGGGCGGCTTTTTGGTGGGCGGTGCTTCATCTTACACATTGATGGCGGCGGATCTCGGCGGTGTGGCATGATGGAGACTCGGCGTCCGATTCACGGAGATGGACTCAGCAGGAGGAGGACGCTATCTGGCGTCATGGTGGCGTCGATGGTAGAGAGGCACAGCAAGCTCGGTGCGTTAGTTTCGCTCTGAAGATGGATTGGTGGAAGATGGCGGCGACGACACATGAGAGTGCGTTGGACCGGTTTGTACCCCAAACCCAGTATGTGGCTTGGCTGGGGTCTCCGGCTTTAGATGTTAGGCGTGGTGCGATGTCTGTTTGTATTAGGCTCGGATCATCGGCACCCCTTCATCAAGTGGATAGGAGTAGCGACAGTTGTTGCTAAGATGGTGGCTTCAGACTACCTGATGTACTACTTTGTAAGATCTTTGTGAATAATTAATAAAATGGCTGCATGCATCGCTCAGATGTAGAGGCCGGGGTAATCCTCCTTTTCTAAAAAAAAAGGGGTGCTAGCTGGGCCAAATACACAGACCACTCACCTAAGCCTATCCTCAAAAGCCAGAAGCCATAGCTGAGCCACATACGGGTCTGGGGCATAAACTGGTCTGACGCACTCATATGTGTCGCCGCCGCCATCTTCCACAGGTCCGTCTTTAGAGCAGATATTGAGGCTTCTACCTTGTCAGCCCACTCTACCATCGACGCCACCATGACGCCAGACAGCTACCTCCTTCTACGTGAGTCCATCACCGCGCATCGGGCGCCGAGTCTCCACTGTGCCACGCCGCCGAAATCCGCCGTCATCAATGTGTAGGATGAAGCACCGCTCCATCAAAAAAGCCGTCCACTGGTCCCTTGATCCCGTGTACGCCTCCAAGAATGACGCCCCAAAGGAGGAAACGACACCAACGCGTCACCATCATCTGATCTACTGATCTAGGATTTCCCCCGGAGGTAGCAGATAGAGGTCTGGAGCTTCTCCATGGCGATGCCTTCAGGAAGGTAATGACGCAAAAGAGTGCCGCCAACGCCAGTCTTGGCATCAAGCCGAGAACTAGGTTTTCACCCGGATCCGCTCGAGGAACCTCCATCAAGCATCGTGTGCACGTGTCGCCGCCGATCTGAGCCGCCGCACATCGAGCAAGTCGCACCGGCCAGATCAGATCTGTCCGGAGGGCAAACCACACATGGCGCTGACCCAACCTCCAGGCCCTCCATGCCGCCGCCGCCGATCCGAGGTCAGATGGTCCGTCGCCGCAAACCCGGCCGCCGCCGTTGCCCGAAGCAGGGCCAACCGCTGCACCCGTCACCATCCGCCCTAGGCCGAGGCGGCCGCCGCGCCGCCACCGGTCAAGGCAAGCCCGCCACGCCACCAAGGCCGGATCGGCCGTGCCACCACACGCCGCGGGGCTCCGCACCACCCCCATGGCGCAGGAGAGAGGGAAGGCCCCCGCCACCGCCGTCAGCCCTTGGGCTATAGGTCGGCGGTGTCCTTCGGCGGCAGCGGAGGGAGGGATGGACGGACGGGGAGCCCCCGGCGGCTAGGGTTGCGATCCCGCCCGAGTCGCCCGAGCGGGGGGCGGCGCAAGGGGGAGGGGTGCGGAGAAGGGGCGGTCGGCGCCAACTTTGTGTTACCTTGAGACAAGACGAGAGTAATAGAGCTTCTCGACACTAAAACAATTTTGCGTTTTGGCCTTTCCTTGCTATTTAGTTTGAGGTGTTTTCTATCGATGGATAAGTGTCCAAGTTTAGTTCAATTATTAGCTGAGGAGAGAATAACAGGGTATTAGGGGGTGTGTCACTCACCTCCTTGTAGAATGAGAAAATAAATCGTGCGACTTGCTCTCTCGTGTCGCCACAAAGTATGAGTCCCACGCAGAGCTTGCAAAAAATGGAATAATTGCTGGCTAGAATAGAAAATTTATCATCAGTCTTTGGTGTAGGTGGAGCTAGTAAAGCTACACCTACGTAGGGATTCTCATGTTCCTTACGTAATTGGTGATTTGGCAGTTTTTTGTTTGTCATTAGTTGGGGGTACAGGCCCACCCTGGAATTCTGAGGGGGAGGGGGTTGATTAGTGTTTTAGGGATTTACATAGATTACGTAAAAATTGATCATTGGTGTAGCGCGTTTGGGGGGAGCTAGAGGGTGGATAGGATGAGTCATGGCCCACAATGAAATTTTCAATTAGCATTTATATCATGGCAAGATATTCTAAATATATATTCTAAATGATAGTTTCACTGCTGGCCCACCCTGACCGATTGGGCTAGATCCGTCACTATTTAGGTGGTGACAAAGAAGTGAAGAGAATACAATGTATGACACACTGGCTCATATGTTAGCATCGGACAAAAGCACAGGCCTCAAATTTCTATATACGGCTAAGCTATAGCAAGTAGTTAGATGGGGATGGATCAACGCAAAGTCCTTTCTAGATGGGGAGTACCACATAGTTGCGCTAAGATCTGTGCAGTCAGGGGTCCACTCTAGTTATAGGACTATTTGTGTGTTGTTAGCCTACCTTTTGTGAGTTTAAGTCAAATCACTATATATGGCCCTACCTTATCAGACAAACACACTAGTATACATGCATGACCGAAAAAGGACAGAAGCTCTCTCTCTCTCTCTCTCTCTCTCTCTCTCTCTCTCTCTCTCTCTTTACTAATTTAAATAATTTATATCTTCTAAAAAATTGATTTGAAAATTTTTTATATACTTAAGAGATAGGCCTACGGCAACTGAGGCTATAGCCCTAGGCGTAATAACAATATACTTTACAATTCTTTCTTGTACATTATGCAGAACCACAGGAGTGCATCACCAAAGCTAGTTTCGCCCTAGGCGTAATCCGTTGCTAGCTTCGCTACATACTCCTGGCGCAAAGAACTTTAGAAGAAGTCCCCAATACGTATTGACTAGTATGAATTTTATTATTTGAATCATATTTCCATTTCAGATATATTTTGAATAGTGAATCCTGCTTTTTGAAATAAGTGGAATTTATTTTTTGGAACAAGTGAAATCCTTTTTAGACATGAGCAAAATTATCTCTTTAAATTGTGTGAAATCAATGTTTTGGAATGAGTGAATTCATTTTTTTAAATGAGTAAAATCTGTTTTTGAAATGAGCGAAATAAGTTTATAAAATGAGTGAAATCATTTTCCATATATGTGAAGCAGATTTCATGTGAAACAATTCAAGTGAGTGAAATTATTTATTTCAAATGATTGTGGTCATTTCTTTGAAATCGGTGGGACATGTACTCTGAAAATGAGTTATATATGGCATTTGAATTGAGCGAAATATATTTTAATAAGTGAAATTATTTTTTTGAAATGAGTGAAATCAAATTCTTCAATTGAGTGAAATTAGTTTTATAAAATTAGTGGAATTGGCTTTTGAAAATTATTAAAACACATATTTTAAATGAAATGAGTGAAATCTGCTTTTTGAAATGTCTGCAGTCGGTTGAAATGAGTAAAATCAGTTTTGAAATGAGGGATTTTTCAGGAATGAGTGAATTAATTTTTTGAAATGAGTGTCCAATTTTTTAAATGTAAAACTAGTTGAAGCAGGGAAATTCAAGCTAGCCAATAATTGAATTGAGTTTTTGTGAAGTTGCTTATTTTACTGAGTTTTTTGTTAAGTTTAATAATTGAACCTATCTTTTTTTGAGTGAAATTGGTGTTTTAAAGTGAGTGAAATCAGTTTTTGGAAAATGAGTGAAATCGATATTTTAAATAAGTTAAAATTTTATTTTTAAATAAATTGACATTTTTCGTAATTAACAGAAATTATATTTTCTATAATGAATGAAATCAATTTTTAAAAATGAGTGAAATCAGTTTTTTGAAAACTAGTGAAACCAATCCTTTGAAACCACTGAAGTATGTGTTTTTACATGAGTGAAATCGGTGTTTTAAAGTAAGTGAAATCATCTTTTTGAAATAAATGAAATCAGTTTTCCAAAATGAGTGAAATTTGTTACTTGAAATGTGAAACTAACTAAAATAGTGGAATTCAAACTAGGAAAAATGTATCCAAGATCGGTCTTGTTTTAAAGGTCTTATTAACCTGAATTCAGAAATATAATTTTTCAAAAATGGGTATTTGGTTCAAATGTTATCAATCATTCAAAAATGTGACAATGAAATAAAGTACATATTTTTTGTTTGGGGAGAGAGAAGGCATGAACCTGCCCTTTTCCCACTCCATCACTCTCTCTCGTACCTAAAGTTGCACCACCTGACATGCACTAGTTGTATTCCCATACACCACTATTCGTATTGCACAACAAATCATTTGTTAATTTATACACAAAAGGTTCTCACGGATCTTGAAACAATCTTCCAATGTCTGATTCTTCGCCGCTACATACCCTCAACATTAGAAAAAAATCAACACATCTCGAAGGAGGAAGATGGTCAGAACTCAAAGGATTAGTATAATTCAATTTACTTGCAAAACTATCAAGGGTTCATCCAAAGAAGTATGTTGTGTGACACGGTGACCATGCGTTCTATATATGAAAATGTATTTTTATTAACTCATAATGAAGCATCAAGGGGGCGGTGAGCATACCTAGGCCGAAGAGGATTAGTACACAACATTTCGTCTCCCTGGGTCATGTCTTCTTTTTCATTTTTCAGTTAAGATATACTATACACTTCATTTTACTTGGTGGGCCATCAAAATGGGCGTCTCCAATTGGGTTGGGCTATTCTGACCCCTCATATGTCCCGGGGAAACCACATTAGACTTGAAACTAAGTGTATTAGTTCTATCCAAGGGCTCTAACCATCTAAGTTATTGTCAATCCACGACCAGAATTAAATACACACCAAAAGACACAAATCCCTCTTTACCCCAGGTCGCATGAACTCGGGTAGGCAGTGGATTGGTCCAAAACCGCTGCCACATTGAAATCACTCTCTCTATTTTCGTGTTCACCTCGGGACCCAAATGGGTCGGGCCAAGCCCATTTGAACTCGAGATGCCATAAAATAGCGAGGAAACCCCCTAAAAACATAGCGGGAAGGAGAGAGCCGACAACTGGAGATTTACCGAGTCCCCTCGCCTTTGGCTCCCACCTTGGCGTTGAGAGGTCAGGGGACCTCGGATCTGAGAGTTTTACGGTCTTCGACAACATCTATGTGGTTTTTATGAATAAATTTCTCTCTGTACCATGGTGATACCATGAAACCAGAGAGGTTTGTGTCCTCGCAGATCTATTTATTTGGATATGATGAGTTTATGTTACTGTGACGTATTGCCTCTCCCAGTTTGATTCTTTGTGAAATTGGAATCTTTCCTCAACACTATGGTAAAGATCTTGTGATTAAACAACCTGCACTTGTAGGGGATTATCCCCGGCCCAAGTCCGTTAATCGATATTGGCTTCCATACATTTGGATGGGCTAAGGGGCTTTCATAAACCTTTATTAGTAATCATGTTTGCTTGTGAACAAGTGGCAATCTTGCCTTCGATCCAATTTCAGTCTCTTTATTAATGTGTTACAATTAATTCATCTTGCAAAGATATACCACAGAGAAGATATCTCGAAAAAAATATTGTTATTTTTAGTTGTACTCCTTCCGTCCGGAAAAAGTTGTCTCCGTCGACGTTTTGCGAAAACCCCTCCCCTTTCTTCCGACAAGCCACGTAGCCCATCGCGCCTGCTCCGTCGCCTCGCCACGCGCTGGCGGCCTGCTCCGCCGCCTTGCTGTTGGGGAACATAGCATGCAATTTCAAAAAAATTCCTACGATCACACAAGATCTATCTAGGAGATGCATGGCAACGAGAGGGGGAGAGTGTGTCCACATACCCTCGTATACCGAAAGCGGAAGCGTTAGTTTTAACCCGGTTGATGTAGTCGAACGTCTTCATGATCCAACCGATCTTAGTACCAAACGTACGACACCTCCGAGTTCAGCACACGTTCAGCTCGATGACGTCCCTCGAACTCTTGATCCAGCAGAGGGTCAAGGGAGAGTTCCGTCAGCACGACGGTGTGGTGACGTTGATGGTGATATGATCCGCGCAGGGCTTTTCATAAGCACTACGATGCTCTGACCGAAGGAGTAAACTGTGGAGGGGGGCACCGCACACAACTAAGAGAACAATTGATGTGCTATGGGGTCCCCCTGCCCCCGTATATAAAGGAGGGGAGGAGGAGACGGCCGGCCAGGAGGGGCGCGCCATGGGGGGAGTCCTACTAGGACTCCACTCCTAGTAGGATTCGCCCCTCCTTTCCTTTCTTACCGGAGGGGAAAAGGAAGGAGAGGGAGAGGGAGAGGGGGGCCGCGGGCTTCCCTCTCTCTTCCCTAGGGCCCATGTAGGCCCAATACTTCCCCTGGGGGTTCCGGTAACCCCTCGGTACTCCGGTAAAATACCCGAACCACTAGAAACCATTCCGATATCCGAATACTACCTTCCAATATATGAAGCTTTACCTCTTGACCATTTTGAGACTCCTCGTCATGTTCGTGATCTCTCATCTGGGACTCCGAACAAACTTCGGTCACCAAAACACATAACTCATAATACAAATCGTCGTCGAACGTTAAGCGTGCGGACCCTACGGGTTCGAGAACTATGTAGACATGACCGAGACACATCTCCGGTCAATAACCAACAGCGGAACCTGGATGCTCATATTGTTCCTACATATTCTACGAAGATCTTTATCGGTTAAACCGCAATAACAACATACGTTATTCCCTTTGTCATCGGTATGTTACTTGCCTGAGATTCGACCGTCGGTATCATCATACCTTGTTCAATCTCGTTACCGGCAAGTCTCTTTACTCATTCTGTAATGCATCATCCCGTAACTAACTCATTAGTCACATTGATTGCAAGGCTTATAGTGATGTGCATTACCGAGAGGGCCCAGAGATACCTCTCCGATACTCGGAGTGACAAATCCTAATCTCGATCTATGCCAACCCAACAAACACCTTCGGAGACACCTGTAGAGCATATTTATAATCACCCAGTTACATTGTGACGTTTGATAGCACACAAGGTGTTCCTCCGGTATTCGGGAGTTGCATAATCTCATAGTCAGAGGAATATGTATAAGTCATGAAGAAAGCAATAGCAATAAAACTTGACGATCATTATGCAAAGCTAACGGATGGGTCTTGTCCATCACATCATTCTCTAATGATGTGGTCCTGTTCATCAAATGACAACACATGTCTATGGTCAGGAAACTTAACCATCTTTGATTAACGAGCTAGTCAAGTAGAGGCATACTAGGGACACTCTGTTTTGTCTATGTATTCACACATGTACTGAGTTTCCGGTTAATACAATTCTAGCATGAATAATAAACATTTATCATGATATAAGGAGATATAAATAACAACTTTATTATTGCCTCCAAGGCATATTTCCTTCAGTCTCCCACTTGCACTAGAGTCAATAATCTAGATTACATAGTAATGATTCTAACACCCATGGAGTCTTGGTGCTGATCATGTTTTGCTCGTGGAAGAGGCTTAGTCAGCGGGTCTGCAACATTTAGATCCGTTATTTTGCAAATCTCTATGTCTCCCTCCTTGACTTGATCGCGGATGGAGTTGAAGCCTCTCTTGATGTGTTTGGTTCTCTTGTGAAATCTGGATTCCTTCGCCAAGGCAATTGCTCCGGTATTGTCACAAAAGATTTTCATTGGACCCAATGCACTTGGTATTACACCTAGATCGGATATGAACTCCTTCATCCAGACTCCTTCATTTGCTGCTTCCGAAGCAACTATGTACTCCGCTTCACACGTAGATCCTGCCACGACGCTCTGCTTGGAGCTGCACCAACTGACAGCTCCACCATTCAATATAAATACTTATCCGATTTGTGACTTAGAGTCATCCGGATCAGTGTCAAAGCTTGCATCGACGTAACCATTTACGACAAGCTCTTTGTCACCTCCATAAACGAGAAACATATCCTTAGTCCTTTTCAGGTATTTCAGGATGTTCTTGACTGTTGTCCAGTGATCCACTCCTGGATTACTTTGGTACCTCCGTGCTAAACTTATAGCAAGGCACACATCAGGTCTAGTACACAGCATTGCATACATGATAGAACCTATGGCTGAGGCATACGGAATGACTTTCATTTTCTCTCTATCTTCTGCAGTGGTCGGGCATTGAGTCTGACTCAACTTCACACCTTGTAACAAAGCAAGAACCCTTTCTTCGACTGATCCATTTTAAACTTCTTCAAAACTTTATCAAGGTATGTGCTTTGTGAAAGTCCAATCAAGTGTCTTGATCTATCTCTATAGATCTTGATGCCAAATATATAAGCAGCTTCACCGAGGTCTTTCATTGAAAAATTCTTATTCAAGTATCCTTTTATGCTGTCCAGAAATTCTGTATTATTTCCAATCAACAATATGTCATCCACATATAATATTAGAAATGCTATAGAGCTCCCACTCACTTTCTTGTAAATACATGCTTCTCCAAAAGTCTGTATAAAACCATATGCTTTGATCACACTATCAAAGCGTATATTCCAACTCCGAGATGCTTGCACCAGTCCATAAATGGATTGCCGGAGCTTGCACACTTTATTAGCACCTTTAGGATCGACAAAACCTTCTGGTTGCATCATATACAACTCTTCTTTAATAAATCCATTAAGGAATGCAGTTTTGACATCCATTTGCCAAATTTCATAATCATAAAATGCGGCAACTGCTAACATGATTCGAACAGACTTAAGCATCGCTACGGGTGAGAAGGTCTCATCGTAGTCAACTCCTTGAACTTGTCGAAAACCTTTTGCAACAAGTCGAGCTTTGTAGACAGTAACATTACCGTCAACGTCGATCTTCTTCTTGAAGATCCATTTATTCTCTATGGCTTGCCGATCATCGGGCAAGTCAACGAAATTCCACACTTTGTTCTCATACATGGATCCCATCTCAGATTTCATGGCCTCAAGCCATTTCGCGGAATCTGGGCTCATCATCGCTTCCTCATAGTTCGTAGGTTCGTCATGGTCCAATAACATAACTTCCAGAACAGGATTATCGTACCACTCTGGTGCGGACCGTACTCTGGTTGACCTACGAGGTTTGGTAGTAACTTGATATAAAGTTTCATGATCATCATCATTAACTTTCTCACTAATTGGTGTAGGCATCACTGGAACTGATTTCTGTGATGAACTACTTTCCAATTCGGGAGAAGGTAAAATTACCTCATCAAGTTCTACTTTCCTCCCACCCACTTCTTTCGAGAGAAACTCCTTCTCAAGAAAGGATCCATTCTTAGCAACGAATATCTTGCCTTCGGGTCTGTGATAGAAGGTGTACCCAATACTTTCCTTTGGGTATCATGTGAAGACGCACTTCTCTGATTTGGGTTCGAGCTTATCAGGTTGAAGCTTTTTCACATAAGCATCGCACCCCCAAGCTTTAAGAAACGACAGCTTAGGTTTCTTGCCAAACCACAGTTCATATGGTGTCGTCTCAACGGATTTAGATGGTGCCCTATTTAACGTGAATGCAACCGTCTCTAAAGCATAACCCAAAAACGATAGTGGTAAATCGGTAAGAGACATCATAGATCGCACCATATCTAATAAAGTAAGGTTACGACGTTCGGACACACCATTATGCTGTGGTGTTTCAGCTGGCGTGAGTTGTAAAACTATTCCACATTGTTTCAAATGAAGACCAAACTCGTAACTCAAATATTCGCCTCCGTGATCAGATCGTAGAAACTTTATTTTCTTGTTACGATGATTTTCCACTTCACTCTAAAATTTATTGAACTTTTCAAATGTTTTAGACTTATGTTACATTAAGTAGATATACCCATGTATGCTCAAATCATGTGTGAAGGTCAAAAAATAACGATACCCGCCACGAGCCTCAACACTCATCGGATCGCATACATCAATATGTACTATTTCCAATAAGTCAGTGGCTCGTTCCATTGTCCCGGAGAACAGAGTCTTAGTCATCTTGCCCATGAGGCATGGTTCGCAAGCATCAAGTGATTCCAAAAGCCCATCAGCATGGAGTTTCTACATGCGCTTTACACCAATATGACCTAAACGGCAGTGCCACAAATAAGTTGCACTATCATTATTAACTTTGCATCTTTTGGCTTCAATATTATGAATATGTGTATCACTATGATCGAGATTCAACAAAAATAGACCACTCATCAAGGGTGCATGACCATAAAAGATATTACTCATATAAATAGAACAACCATTATTCTTCGATTGAATAACCGTCTCGCATCAAACGAGGACCAGATATAATGTTCATGCTCAACGCTGGCACCAAATTACATTTATTCAGGTCTAAAACTAATCCCAAAGGTAGATGTAGAGGTAGCGTGCCGACGGCGATCACTTCGACCTTGGAACCATTTCCAACGCGCATCGTCACCTCGTCCTTAGCCGATCTTCGTTTAATCCGTAGCCCCTGTTTCGAGTTGCAAATATGAGCAACAAAACCAGTATCAAATACCCATGCGCTACTACAAGCATTAGTAAGGTACACATCAATACCATGTATATCAAATATACCTTTCACTTTGCCATCCTTCTTATCTGCCAAATACTTGGGGCCGTTCCGCTTCCAATGACCAATCCCTTTGCAGTAGAAGCACTCAGTCTGAGGCTTAGGTCCAGACTTGGGCTTCTTCCCGGGAGCAGCAACTTGCTTGCTATTCTTCTTGAAGTTCCCCTTCTTCCCTTTGCCCTTTTTCTTGAAACTAGTGGTCTTGTTAACCATCAACACTTGATGCTCCTTCTTGATTTCTACCTCCCCAACCTTAAGCATTGCGAAGAGCTCAGGAATTGTCTTTTCCATCCCTTGCATGTTATAGTTCATCACGAAGCCTTTATAGCTTGGCGACAGTGATTGAAGAACTCTGTCAATGACACTATCATCAGGAAGATTAACTCCCAGTTGATTTAAGTGGTTATGGTACCCAAACATTCTGAGTATGTGTTCACTGACAGAACTATTCTCCTCCATCTTGCAGCTATAGAACTTGTTGGAGACTTCATATCTCTCAACTCGGGCATTTGCTTGAAATATTAACTTCAACTCCTGGAACATCTCATATGCTCCATGACATTCAAAACGTCTTTGAATTCCTGATTCTAAGCCATAAAGCATGGCACACTGAACTATCGAGTAGTCATCAGCTTTAGTCTGCCAGACGTTCATAATGTCTGGAGTTGCTCCTGCAGCGGGCCTTGCACCTAGCGGTGCTTCCAGGACATAATTCTTCTGTGCAGCAATGAGGATAATCCTCAAGTTATGGACCCAGTCCGTGTAGTTGCTACCATCATCTTCCAACTTAGCTTTCTCTAGGAACGCATTAAAATACAAGGGAACAGTAGCACGGGCCATTGATATACAACAACATAGATATGCAAAAACTATCGGGACTAAGTTCATGATAAGTTAAAGTTCAATTAATCGTATTACTTAAGAACTCCCACTTAGATTGACATCCCTCTAGTCATCTAAATGATCACGTGATCCATATCAACTAAACCATGTCCGATCATCACGTGAGATGGAGTACTTTTCAATGGTGAACATCTCTATGTTGATCATATCTACTATATGATTCACGCTCGACCTTTCGGTCTCAGTGTTCCGAGGCCATATCTGCATATGCTAGGCTCGTCAAGTTTAACCCGAGTATTCTGCACGTGCAAAACTGGCTTGCACCCGTTGTATGTGAACGTAGAGCTTATCACACCCGATATTCACGTGGTGTCTCGGCATGATGAACTGTAGCAACGGGGCATACTCAGGGAGAACACTTATACCTTGAAATAATTGGCTTGCACCCGTTGTATGTGAACGTAGAGCTTATCACACCCGATCATCACGTGGTGTCTCGGCACAACAAACTGTAGCAATGGTGCATACTCAGGGAGAACACTTATACCTTGAAATTTAGTGAGGGGTCATCTTATAATGCTACCGCCGTACTAAGCAAAATAAGATGCATAAAAGATAAAAATCACATGCAATCAAAAAATATGTGACATGATATGGCCATCATCATCTTGTGCCTTTGATCTCCATCTCCAAAGCACCTTCATGATCTCCATCGTCACCGGCTTGACACCTTGATCTCCATCATAGCGTCGTTGTCGTCTCGCCAACTATTGCTTCTACAACTATCGCTACCGCATAGTGATAAAGTAAAGCAATTACATGGAGATTGCATTTGAAACCATAAAGCGACAACCATAAGGCTCCTATCAGTTGCCAATAACTTTTACAAAACATGATAATCTCATACAACAATTTATATCTTATCACGTCTTGACCATATCACATCACAACATGCCCTGCAAAAACAAGTTAGACGTCCTCTACTTTGTTGTTGTAAGTTTTACATGGCTGCTACGGGCTTCTAGCAAGAACCGTTCTTACCTACGCATCAAAACCACAACGAGTTTTCGTCAAGTGTGCTGTTTTAACCTTCAACAAGGACCAGCCGTAGTCAAATTCGATTAAACTAAAGTTGGAGAAACAGACACCCGCCAGCCACCTATGTGCAAAGCACGTCGGTAGAACCGGTCTCATGAACGTGGTCATGTAATGTTGGTCTGGGCCGCTTCATCCAACAATACCGCCGAATCAAAATAAGACGTTGGTGGTAAGCAGTATGACTATTATCACCCACAACTCTTTGTGTTCTACTCGTGCATATCATCTACACATAGACCTAACTCTGATGCCACTATATTGGGTAACGTTGCATGCAATTTCAAAAACTTTCCTACGATCACGCAGGATCTATCTAGGAGATGCATAGCAACGAGAGGGGGAGAGTGTGTCCATGTACCCTCGTAGACCGAATGCGGAAGCGTTAGTTTAACGATGTTGATGTAGTTGAACGTCTTCACGATCCAACCGATCTTAGTACCGAATGTACGGCACCTCCGTGTTCAGCACACGTTCAGCTCGATGACGTCCCTCGAACTCTTGATCCAGCAGAGAGTCGAGGGAGAGTTCCGTCAGCACGACAGCGTGGTGACGATGATGGTGATGTGATCCGCGCAGGGCTTCGCCTAAGCACTACGACGCTATGACCGGAGGAGTAAACTATGGAGGGGGTGAAAGCACAAGTGCTCCCTAGGTGGTTTTGGTAATTAATGTCAACATATCACTTGTTGGGCTAACACTTTTACCTACTATGTTTCAGATAAGTTCAATAATGGAGTGGCATGGACTAGAGGATGTGGAACCCCTTCAAGATGCTAAAGACAAAAGGATTGGCTCAAGCTCAAAGCTCAAGACTCCACATTTTCTATTTTAGTGATCCAAGATCACATTGAGTCTATAGGAAAAGCCAATACTATCAAGGAGGGATGAGGTGTTGCTTAATGGCTTGCTTGCTCAAAGTGCTTAGTGATATGCTCCAAATCCCTCAACTACTTTCTCACATCCACTCATGACCTAAACCAAAAGTCAAACTCGGCCTCACCGATTCTTTCTATCCGGCGCCACCGAGTTTAGAAGTCATAGCCACTCCCACAAACCATAGCAAATCGGTTTCACCGATAGGGATCTCGGTCTCACCGAGATGGGATTGCGAACTCTCTGTTGCCTATTGCAATAATTTCGGTCTCACCGAAACTTGCAATCACCAGGTTGCAATGTAAACTCTCTGCTTCCTTTTCGTAACGTTTTGGTCTCACCGAAATGAGAGAATCGGTCCCACCGAGTTTACCTGACCAACTCTCTGGTTAGCTTATTACCAAAATCGGTCTCACCGAGTTTGTGTAATCGGTCTCACCGAGATTACGTTATGCCCTAACCCTAACCATATCAGTCATACCGAGTTGCATGTCGGTCCCACCGAAAATCCTAACGGTCACTAGATTTTTTGAATCGGTCCGACCGAGTTTAACAATTCGGTCCCACGAGTTTGGCAAGTTGTGTGTAACAGTTAGATTTTGTGTGGAGGCTATATATACCCCTCCACCTCCTCTTCATTCGTGGAGAGAGCCATCAGAACATGTCGACACTTCCAATACACATTTTCTGAGAGAGAACCACCTACACTTGTGTTGAGGTCAAGATATTCCATTCCAACCACATAAATCTTGATCTCTAGCCTTCCCCAAGTTGCTTTCCACTCAAATCTTCTTTCCACCAAATCCAAATCCCGTGAGAGAGAGTTGAGTGTTGGGGAGACTATCATTTGAAGCACAAGAACAAGGAGTTCATCATCAACACACCATTTGTTACTTCTTGGAGAGTGGTGTCTCCTAGATTGGCTAGGTGTCACTTGGGAGCCTCCAACAAGATTGTGGAGTTGAACCAAGGAGTTTGTAAGGGCAAGGAGATCGCCTACTTCGTGAAGATCCGCCGCTAGTGAGGCAAGTCCTTCGTGGGCGACGGCCATGGTGGAATAGACAAGGTTGCTTCTTTGTGGACCCTTCATGGGTGGATCCCTGCATGGACTCGTGCAACCGTTACCCTTCGTGGGTTGAAGTCTCCATCAATGTGGATGTACGATAGCACCACCTATCGGAACCACGGATAAAAAATCTCCGTGTCTCCAAATAGCGTTTGCACACTCTAATCCCATCCCTTTACATTCTTGCAATTTGCATGCTTTACTTTCCGCTGCTCATATACTCTTTGCATGCTTGCTTGATATGTATTATGTATGTTAAACTTGTGCCAAAACTCCACTTCAACTTGAAGAATTTAAAAACTGCAACTTTTGGTACTTAGTGTCTAATCACCCCCCCTCTAGACACCTCTTCTCAATCCTTTCAATTGGTATCAGAGCATTGGACTCCATTGCCTTGGTTTAACCACCATTGGAGGAAGATGGATGTGCCTACTTTAGGGAGTCTTAGACATAGAGTGCCTATCCTTGATGGAGAGTATTTTCATGAGTGCAATAATGAAATGCTTGAGATTTTCAATGAATATCATTTGAACAAGTACATTACTAGCCCTTGTGCACCTCATGTTGATCCTTTGCATCCTACCCTAGATGAAGATATTGACATGATCCGCAATCTTAGAACTGTTGAGCTTATCATTAGAGGCTTGCCTAGAAACTTGATTAGATGTTTCCCTACTCTCAAGTGTGCCTATACCATATGGAGATTTCTTGAGGAACGATTTCCAGATTATTCCTTGAAAAATTTAGACGTAATTCTCTATAAGTATATTGCCTTGAGTAAGATGAATTCTAGTGATCCTAGCTTTGGTGATTGTCTATTTGAGCTTACCAACCTCATGCGTGCTATAGGAAATATTGGGATCATTAGCGATATCATATCCGAAGCTATTAGAATTCATAAAGATGACCATTGTGATGATCATTTATCTAATGAATTACCCTCTCTAGGAATTGATCAATCACAAAATGAAGTTGAACATGGATACTATGATGAGGATGATGATAGTGACTATGATCTTGATGATGCAATGAGACACTTTGATCTTATGGCAAATCTTCGCGGCTACATGGCTGGAGGAAAGGAATGGGTCCTTGATAGTGGATGTACTGATCATATGACCGGAGATAAAGATATGTTCCGTGAGCTTGCTGAAAACGACGGCCCTCGAAAATATGTCACTTTTGGTGATAATTCAAAGGGTAAGGTGGTTGGCCTTGGTAAGGTGGCCATCTCACATGATAGCTCCATACAAAATGTCATGCTCGTTGAATCTCTTGGGTACAATTTACTTTTAGTTTCTAGACTTGCTGATTTCGGTTTCAATGTCCTATTCACTGAAGTAGATTGCCAAGTGTTTCTTAGAGACAATCGTAAAATAGTCTTTACCGGTATACGTAGAGGAGATCTTTACATTTTTGATTTCACTAAAAAGGCTCAACCTAGAACTTGCTTAATTGCCAAATCTTCTAAAGGCTGGTTGTGGCATAGAAGACTAGGTAATGCTGGTATGCGAAACCTTGACAAGCTTATTAAAGGTGATCATATCCTTGGAATAAAAGATGCCATATTTGACAAGGATGGACTTTGTAGTGCTTGTCAAGCAGGAAAACAAGTTGGAGGAAGTCACCGCGCGAAGAACATCATGACCACGAGAAGACCACTTGAGCTACTTCAGATGGATCTCTTTGGTCCAAATGCCTACAAGAGTCTCGGCGGTAACTCATTTGATCTAGTCATAGTTGATGATTTTTCAAGATTTACGTGGGTGTTCTTTCTCGATGACAAATCGCAGGTCCAAAAGATCTTCAAAAACTTCGCTAGGAAGGCCCAAAATCAATTTGACGTGAAGATCAAGAAGGTTCGAAGCGACAATGGAACGGAGTTCAAGAACGCAAATGTGGATACCTTTCTTGACGAAGAAGGGATTTCACATGAGTTCTCGGCTACGTACACACCTCAACAAAATGGAGTTGTTGAGAGGAAGAACCAGACTCTTATCGAGATGGAAAGAACGATGCTTGATGAGTACAAGACGCCAAAGCACTTTTGGGCGAAAGCGGTTGAGACAGCTTGTCATGCAACAAATCGCTTGTATTGTCACAAGCTACTCAGCAAGAGGGCATACGAGCTCCTCACCGGTAACAAACCCCAAGTTGGATACTTTCGAGTATTTGGCTCAAAGTGATACATTCTTGATAAGCATCGTCGTTCCAAATTCGCTCCTAAATCTCATGAAGGTTTCCTACTTGGTTATGGCTCAAACTCTCACACTTACCGTGTCTACAACAATTTCACCCGAAAGGTTGAAGAGACGGTAGATGTGAAGTTTGATGAATCTAACGACTCGCAAGTAGAGCAATTGCCAATTGATGTAGGATACAAAGACCCTTCGGAAGCAATTCAAGACCTGTCTATTGGCAAGATTCGTCCAACGGAGGTGAAGGAGAGTACCTCGTCCGTCCAAGTGGAAGCTTCTACCTCACGACAAGGCGGACCAAGAATTGATATGGAAGCATCCACAAGTGGGACACACCAAGACGAAGAAAACGAGGAAGTACACCAAGATGACCATCAACAACCTTCTTCTCCACCACGACAAGACAACGAAAACATCAACAATGAAGAAGGCCAAGAAGAAGAACAAGATGAAGAGGATGTTCCACCCCGAGCCAAGCCAAAGCTCCCACGAGTTCGAGCAAGAATCGCCAAAGATCATCCCGTCGAGCAAATCTACAATGATATCCAGACCGGGAGAATCACTCGCTCTAAAACTCGTTTGGCTAATTTCTGTGAACATTACTCATTCATCTCTAGCATTGAACCTATGAAGGTTGATAAAGCATTGGAAGATCTGGATTGGATAAACACCATGCATGAAGAGCTACACAACTTTGAGAGAAATTAAGTATGGACATTGGTCGAGAAGCCCGACAACAACCAAAACATCATTGGTACCAAATGGATGTTTCGCAACAAGCAAGATGAAGATGGTCAAGTCGTCCGCAACAAAGCACGCATAGTCGCCCAAGGCTACACTCAAGTCGAAGGTATGGACTATGGTGAGATATATGCTCCCGTTGCTAGACTTGAGTCCATTCGCATCTTACTTGCCTATGCTAATCATCATGATATCACCTTGTACCAAATGGACATTAAAAGTGCTTTTATAAATGGTGAAATTGAGGAGGAAATTTATGTTAATCAACCTCCCGCCTTTGTCAATCCTAAGAAACCTGATCATGTCTACAAACTTCACAAAGCTCTTTATGGTCTTAAACAAGCTCCTAGAGCATGGTATAGATGCTTAACCAAGTTCCTTATTGAAAAAGGCTTTGAAATTGCTAAAATTGATTCTACTCTTTTTACAGAAAGGGTTAATGGTGAACTATTTGTGTGCCAAATTTATGTTGATGATATTATATTTGGTTCGACTAACCCTCATTTTAGTGACAAGTTTGGAAAGCTAATGTCGGAGAAGTTTGAGATGTCTATGATGAGTGAACTCAAATTGTTTCTCGGTTTGCAAATCAAGAAAACTAAGGAAGGTACCTTTGTCTCTCAAACAAAGTACACAAAGGACTTATTCAAGAAGTTCAATATGCAAGAATGCAAAGGTATGACTACACCCATGCCTACTAGTGGACATCTTGATTTGACCAAAGATGGTGAACCGGTTGATCAAAAAGTTTACCGCTCTATGATTGGTTCATTGTTATATCTATGTGCCTCTCGTCCCGACATTATGCTGAGTGTGTGCATGTGTGCACGATATCAAGCGGCACCTAAAGAATGTCATCTTAAGGCCGTGAAAAGGATAGTGAGATACTTAATACATACACGAAATTTTGGCATTTGGTATCCTAAGAGGTCTTCTTTTGATCTTGTTAGCTATTCCAATTCGGACTATGCCGGAGATAAGGTTGATAGAAAGTCCACTTCGGGTACTTGTCAATTTCTTGGTAGATCTCTTGTGTCTTGGTCCTCCAAGAAACAAAAATCGGTATCCTTATCCACCGCCGAAGCGGAATACATTGCCGCTGGTTCATGTTGTGCTCAATTACTTTGGATGACTCAAACTCTAAAAGATTACGGGATATATGTGAAACATGTTCAATTGTTGTGTGACAATGAAAGTGCCATTAAGATTGCTCATAATCCTGTGCAACATTCTCGAACTAAGCATATTGAAGTTCGTCATCATTTTATTCGAGATCATGTTGCTAAAGGGGACATTGATCTTAAACATGTTCGCACCGATAAGCAATTGGTAGATATATTCACCAAACTGCTTGATGAGAAAGTGCTTTGCAAGTTAAGAGGTGAGTTGAACATCATTGATGCTTCAAACTTGGAGTAGGAACTCCATTTGATACATGCAAGGCATGAGCCTATGACTAATCCTTGATATTTCTCTTATGATGATAATCATATGTCGTGGATATATTTGCACCTTGCATGTTATCTAACCCAATGTAGGTACTTGGATGAATCTAAATCTATGAGATTGTAACTCACTCACATCTTGAGCAATTTCTATATCACCAAGTCTCTACACAATGGTGGTTGAAGACAAGGAAGCACGAAACCATTCAAACATATCCTTTGGAAAATTCTATGTTGAGTTTCATGATTGTCATTTTGGATACACAAGTGCTCTTCCTTGCAAAACTAACCCATGTAGGTAGATGAACTCAAACTCCAAGTGGTGCTCCCAACTCTTGATGAGCTACATCAACCTTGAGCAACCCACACAAGTTCAACTACATGATCATGATCTACACCACCACCCAAGGTATGTTATTCCATCTTAGAGAAGCTTTACTCCAAGTCATGGGACAAAGCAACTCAACAAGATGTGAATACATCAAGATGCTTTAACGAAAAATGGCAACCCCATTTTGAGCTTAAACGATGAGTATGACCTATGATCAAGTGATCTCACTTGACTCCTAAGTCAATATACTCTAACATAGGTGACTTTGTCGCCGACCAATTCTAGATGAAGTTCTCGTGCATTTCTCCGTGCTTTTGCATTTGCATATTTGTTTCCCCTTTCAAAAAAAACTTCATATAGACTCCTTTTAATTTCTATTCCTTTTTGTTCTGCATTCTCTGCATCCAATTCATTGCAAATCTTTCCGCTAATTCCTTGCAAATCCTTGTGAGATCTTATTTGTCTAGTGAGCTGAGGTGACAAGTGGTTTCACTATGATGAACTCGGTCACACCGGTTTGTTTCTTTCGGTCCAACGGAAATCTTTCGGTGCCACCGAAGCACACAACTCGGTGCCACCGACTTCACCACAGGAAAACTAGCTTGCCACTTATTCCTGAATTCTTTTTGCTCCAACTCCACTCAATGATTCTTGTCCTCTACCAGCATCATATTAGACATGCTGCTTTGCTCTGTGACTCAAGGACCAACCCATTTGTATCACATGTCCAGAAGTGCCCTTCATGGAAATTGATGTCAAAGGGGGGGAGAGAGATCACATCAAAGCTTAATCTTTCCTATAGGGGGAGAAAAAGAGAATACTCAGGGGGAGAGAGTTTCTCAACAAGGAGAAAGTAATATCATTAAAGACCCCAGATGCTTGGTGTTCAAGAGGAGAGAAGTCACATGTCTTTAAGAGGGGAAAGACATGTTCATATTTGTTTGATTGCTTGCATTAGCTCAAGCTCTGTTGTTTCTTTTCTTTTGCTCTGATTTCCTGTTCCCTATCTTCTCCCAATATCCCATGCAAGATTCAGGGGGAGCAAGACATCTAAGGGAAGGAAATCTCTGATTTAATTGCATATCTGTACCTTTGGGGACATGTCTATATCCAATGAGGTCCTTAGTACTCACTATACATGTCATCCCAGTCTTGGTACTCTTGTGGTTTCTTTTGTTTGCTCTGGCTAGTAGGTGTATCTGTGTTATCTAACCTTGTTTACGCAGGTTCATCCCATCCTAAGCCAACTCAAGACCACAAGGTAAGTATATGCATCATAGTCATGTGTATGAGAAATTCTTGCTGATGTACATACTGTTTGCAAGAAGGACTCATGAGCATGAAGGTACATTTCTCATAATCACATCATTTGCTCTGATGCATATAGCCAAGATACATGTAACACATTGCTTACTCTGTCATGTTTATGCATTCACATGCTCCTATATCCCATATTCACATGATTGCATACATGTAGGGGGAGCCTATGCATGTTACATGTCTTTCCAAAGCTTTACTTACTATTCTCTATATCTTTATCTAAAGCTTTGATGTATGTTTCCATCAATTATCAAAAAGGGGGAGATTGAAAGCACAAGTGCTCCCTAGGTGGTTTTGGTAATTAATGTCAACATATCCCTTGTTGGACTAACACTTTTACCAAGTATGTTTCAGATAAGTTCAATAATGGAGTGGCATGGACTAGAGGATGTGGAACCCCTTCAAGATGCTAAGGACAAAAGGATTGGCTCAAGCTCAAAGCTCAAGACTCTACATTTTCTATCTTAGTGATCCAAGATCACATTGAGTCTATAGGAAAAGCCAATACTATCAAGGAGGGATGAGGTGTTGCTTAATGGCTTGCTTGCTCAAAGTTCTTAGTGATATGCTCCAAAGCCCTCAACTACTTTCTCACATCCACTCATGACCTAAACCAAAAGTCAAACTCGGCCTCACCGATTCTTTCTATCCGGCGCCACCGAGTTCAGAAGTCATAGCCACTACCACAAACCCTAGCAAATCAATTTCACCGATAGGGATCTCGGTCTCACCGAGATGGGATTGTGAACTCTCTGTTGCCTATTGCAATAATTTCGGTCTCACCGAAACTTCCAATCGGTAGCACCAAGATTGCAATGTAAACTCTCTGCTTCCTTTTCGTAACGTTTCGGTCTCACCGAAATGAGAGAATCGGTCCCACCGAGTTTACCTGACCAACTCTCTGGTTAGCTTATTACCAAAATCGGTCTCACCGAGTTTGTGTAATCGGTCTCACCGAGATTACGTTATGCCCTAACCCTAACCATATCGGTCCCACCAAAAATCCTAACGGTCACTAGATTTGCTGAATCGGTCCGACCAAGTTTAACAATTCGGTCCCACCGAGTTTGGCAAGTTGTGTGTAACGGTTAGATTTTGTGTGGAGGCTATATATACCCCTCCACCCCTCTTCATTCGTGGAGAGAGCCATCAGAACATGCCGACACTTCCAATACACATTTTCTGAGAGAGAACCACCTACACTTGTGTTGAGGTCAAGATATTCCATTCCAACCACATAAATCTTGATCTCTAGCCTTCCCCAAGTTGCTTTCCACTCAAATCTTATTTCCACCAAATCCAAATCCCGTGAGAGAGAGTTGGGTGTTGGGGAGACTATCATTTGAAGCACAAGAGCAAGGAGTTCATCATCAACACACCATTTGTTACTTCTTGGAGAGTGGTGTCTCCTAGATTGGCTAGGTGTCACTTGGGAGCCTCCGACAAGATTGTGGAGTTGAACCAAGGAGTTTGTAAGGGCAAGGAGATCGCCTACTTCGTGAATATCTACCGCTAGTGAGGCAAGTCCTTCGTGGGCGACGACCATGGTGGGATAGACAAGGTTGCTTCTTCGTGGACCCTTCGTGGGTGGAGCCCTCCGTGGACTCGCGCAACCGTTACCCTTTGTGGGTTGAAGTCTCCACAACATGGATGTACGATAGCACCACCTATCGGAACCACGGATAAAAAATCTCCGTGTCTCCAAATTGCGTTTGCACACTCCAGTCCCATCCCTTTACATTCTTGCAATTTGCATGCTTTACTTTCCGCTGCTCATATACTCTTTGCATGCATGCTTGATATGTATTGTGTATGTTAAACTTGTGCCAAAACTCCACTTCGGATCTGAATCTTTCGGATATGAATATTCATACCACAATTAAGAAGAATTACATTGAGATTATGCCAAGTAGGAATTATCTTTTTTATCATTTACCTACTCGAGGACTAGCAGGAATTAAGCTTGGGGATGCCTGATACGTCTCCAACCTATCTATAATTTTTGATTGCTCCATGCTATATTATCTACTGTTTTGGACATTATTGGGCTTTATTATTCACTTTTATATTATTTTTGGGACTAACCTATTAACCGGAGGCCCAGCCCAGAATTGCCGTTTTTTTGCCTATTTCAGAGTTTCGCAGAAAAGGAACATCAAACGGAGTCCATACGGAATGAAACCTTCAGGAACGTGATTTTTAGGAAGATTATGATCGATGAGACTTGGACCCTACGTCAAGAAACAAAAGAGGAAGCCACGAGGTAGGGGGGCGCGCCCACCACCCCCAGGGCGCACCCTCCACCCTCGTGGGCCCCCTGTTGCTCCACCGACGTACTCCTTCCTCCTATATATACCTATGTACCCCCAAACGATAAGAGACGGAGCCAAAAACCTAATTCCACCGCCGCAACCTTCTGTACCCACGAGATCCCATCTTGGGGCCTGTTCCGAAGCTCCGCCGGAGGGGGCATCCATCACGGAGGGCTTCTACATCAACACCATAGCCTCTCCGATGAAGTGTGAGTAGTTTACTTCAGACCTTCGGGTCCATAGTTAGTAGCTAGATGGATTCTTCTCTCTTTTTGGATCTCAATACAATGTTCTCCCCCTCTCTCGTGGAGATCTATTCGATGTAATCTTCTTTTTACGGTGTGTTTGTTGAGACCGATGAATTGTGGGTTTACGATCAAGATTATCTATGAACAATATTTGAATCTTCTCTGAATTCTTTTATGTATGATTGGTTATCTTTGCAAGTCTCTTTGAATTATCAGTTTGGTTTGGCCTACTAGATTGATATTTCTTGCAATGGGAGAAGTGCTTAGCTTTAGGTTCAATCTTGCGGTGTCCTTTCCAGTGACAGTAGGGGCAGCAAGGCACGTATTGTATTGTTGCCATCGAGGATAACAAGATGGGGTTTTTATCATATTGCATGAATTTATCCCTCTACATCATGTCATCTTGCTTTAGGCGTTACTCTGTTTTCATGAACTTAATACTCTAGATGCATGCTGGATAGCGGTCGATGAGTGGAGTAATAGTAGTAGATGCAGGCATGAGTCGGTCTACTTGTCTCGGACGTGATGCCTATATACATGATCATACCTAGATATTCTCATAACTAAGCTCAATTTTGTCAATTGCTCAACAGTAATTCGTTCACCCACCGTAAAATACTTATGCTCTTGAGAGAAGCCACTAGTGAAACCTATGGCCCACGGGTCTATCTTCATCATATTAATCTTCCAATACTTAGTTATTTCCTTTGCTTTTTACTTTGCTTTTATTTTACTTTGCATCTTTATCACAAAAATACCAAAAATATTATCCTATCATATCTATCAGATCTCACTCTCGTAAGTGACTGTGAAGGGATTGACAACCCCTTAACGCGTTGGTTGCGAGGAGCTATTTGTTTTGTGTAGGTACGAGGGACTCGCACGTAGCCTCCTACTGGATTGATACCTTGATTCTCAAAAACTGAGGAAAATACTTACGCTACTGTGCTGCATCACCCTTTCCTCTTCAAGGAAATCCAACGCAGTGCTCAAGAGGTAGCAGAGAAGATTTCTGGCGCCGTTGCCGGGGAGTCTACGCAGAAGTCAACATACCAAGTACCCATCACAAACCCTTATCTCCCGCATTACATTATTTGCGATTTGCCTCTTGTTTTCCTCTCCCCCACTTCACCCTTGCTGTTTTATTCGCCCTCCTTCCGTTCGATCTTGTGTTACCATGTGCCTTCTTTTTGCTTTGCATCTTCGCTTGCTAAAAGTTTATGGATCCTCATCCCCTTGCTAATCTCTTTAAGAGATCCAATTATGATGAACCAATTGCTAGTGATTTTTGTGCGCTAGATTATCTTTATGAAGTTTTGCTTGAAATTTGTGAATCTGAAAATTGTGATGAAGTACTTTATGAAGAGATTCATGATAGCTTCTTGAATAAAAAGCATGATTAAAATTATTTTACTATAAATTCTCTTGATGTCAATTGTTCTAATAATATGCAAAACCCTAAGCTTGGGGATACTAGTTTTGCTATGTCTACCACTTGTTGCAATGATCATGATTGGGGTGATTCTTCTTATGATCTTGAAAATTTATTTAAGCCCCATGATGAATACGAGATTGATAATAGTGTTTGCAACAATATTGAAAGTGGGTTTGGAAGAGTGTCAACTTTAGATCCCACATATTTGGAGAATATTCAATCTTATGAAATGATAAAAGTGGGTTTGGAGAGGTCATGACTTTAGTTAATGTTAATCCCACTATTTCGGAAGAGTGTCAACTTTGCATGCATGTGGATCGTGTTGAAAATATTTTATGTGATAGCTATATTGTTGAATTTGCTTATGATCCTACATGTAATTATTATGAGAGAGGAAAATATGGTTGTAGAAATTTTCATGTTACTAAATTACCTCTCGATATGTTGAGATTACTATTGTTTCTTTCCGCTTCCTTGCATATGCTAGTTTATTCTTGCCTTGATTTGTTTGCCTATAAGATGCCTATGCATAGTAAGTATGTTAGACTTAGATGTGTTTGTCACGTATTTTATGATGCTCTCTTTGCGCTTCAATTCTTGTCTTTCATGTGAGCATCATTAAAATTATCAATGCCTAGCTAGGGGCATTAAACGATAGCGCTTGTTGGGAGGCAACCCAATTTTATTTTAGTTTATTTTTGCTTCTATTTAGGAATAAATCTTTGATCTAGCCTCTGGTTAGATTTTTTTTATGTTTTAATTAGTGTTTGTGCCAAGTTAAACCTATAGGATTTTCTTGGATGATAGTTATTTGATCTTGCTGTAATTTCCAGAAACTTTCTGTCCACGAAAACAATTTTTAAAAATCACCAGAACGTGATAAAATAGTGATTCCAATTTCTGCTGATCAATAAACAAATTTCCTAGGTCTTCCTAGTTTGGCTGATTTTTTGGGGTTCCAGAAGTTTGTGTTAGTTACAGATTACTATAGACTGTTCTGTTTTTGACAGATTCTGTTTTTCATGTGTTGTTTGCTTATTTTGATGAATCTATGGCTAATAAAATAGTTTATAAACCATAGAGAAGTTGGAATACAGTAGGTTTAACACCAATATAAATAAAGAATTAGTTCATTATAGTACCTTGAAGTGGTCTTTTATTTTCTTTCGCTAACGGAGCTCACGAGATTTCTGTTAAGTTTTGTGTTGTGAAGTTTTCAAGTTTTGGGTGAAAGATTTTGATGGATTATGGAACAAGGAGTGGCAAGAGCCTAAGCTTGGGGATGCCCATGGCACCCCCAAGATAATCTAAGGACACCAAAAAGCCAAAGCTTAGGGATGCCCCGGAAGGCATCCCCTCTTTCGTCTACTTCCATCGGTAACTTTACTTGGAGCTATATTTTTATTCACCACATGATATGTGTTTTGCTTGGAGAGTCTTGTATGATTTGAGTCTTTGCTTTTTTGTTTACCACAATAATCCTTGCTGTACACACCTTTTTAGAGAGCCATACATGATTTGGAATTTGTTAGAATACTCTATGTGCTTCGCTTATATCTTTTGAGTTATATAGTTTTGCTCTAGTACTTCACCTATATCTTTTAGAGCATGGTGGTGGATTTGTTTTATAGAAACTATTGATCTCTCATGCTTCACTTAGATTATTTTGAGAGTCTTAATAGCATGGTAATTTGCTTAAATAATCCTAATATGCTTGGTATTCAAGAATAGTAAAACTTTCTTATGAGGGTGTTGAATACTATGAGAAGTTTGATGCTTGATAATTGTTTTGAGATATGAAGATGGTGATATTAGAGTCATGCTAGTTTAGTAGTTGTGAATTTGAGAAATACTTGTGTTAAAGTTTGTGATTCCTGTAGCATGCACGTATGGTGAACCGTTATGTGATGAAGTCGGAGCATGATTTATTTATTGATTGTCTTCCTTATAAGTGGCGGTCGGGGACGAGCGATGTTCTTTTCCTACCAATCTATCCCCCAAGGAGCATGCGCGTAATACTTTGCTTTGATAACTTGTAGATTTTTGCAATAAGTATATAAGTTCTTTATGACTAATGTTGAGTCCATGGATTATACGCACTCTTCCTCCTTCCACCATTGCTAGCCTCTCTAATACCGCGCACTTTTCGCCGGTATCATACACCCATCATATACCTTCCTCAAAACAGCCACCATACCTACCTATCATGGCATTTCCATAGCCATTCCGAGATATATTGCCATGCAACTTTCCACCATTCCGTTTATTATGACATGCTCCATCATTGTCATATTGCTTAGCATGATCATGTAGTTGACATCGTATTTGTTGCAAAGCCATCGTTCATAATTCTTTCATACATTTCACTCTTGATTCATTGCATATCCCGGTACACCGCCGGAGGCATTCATATAGAGTCATATTTTCTTCTAAGTATCGAGTTGTAATTGTTGAGTTGTAAGAAAATAAAAGTGTGATGATCTTCATTTTTAGAGCATTGTCCCAAGTGAGGAAAAGGATGATGGAGACTATGATTCCCCCACAAGTCGGGATGAGACTCCGGACAAAAAAAAAGAGGCCATAAAAAAAGAGAAAAGGCCCAAATAAAAAAATGAGCGAAAAAGAGAGAAGGGACAATGTTACTATCCTTTTACAACACTTGTGCTTCAAAGTAGCACCATGATCTTCATGATAGAGACTCTCTCATTTTGTCACTTTCATATACTAGTGGGAATTTTTCATTATAGAACTTGGCTTGTATATTCCAATGATGGGCTTCCTCAAAATGCCCTAGGTCTTCGTGAGCAAGCAAGTTGGATGCACACCCACTTAGTTTATTTCGTTGAGCTTTCATATGCTTATAGCTCTAGTGCATCCGTTGCATGGCAATCCCTACTCACTCACATTGATATCTATTAATGGGCATCTCCATAGCCCATTGATACGCCTAGTTGATGTGAGACTATCTTCTCCCTTTTTGTCTTCTCCACAACCACCATTCTATTCCACATATAGTGATATATCCATGGCTCACGCTCATGTATTGCGTGAAGATTGAAAAAGTTTGAAAATGTCAAAAGTATGAAACAATTGCTTGGCTTGTCATCGGGGTTGTGCATGATTTAAATACTTTGTATGGTGAAGATAGAGCATAGCCAAACTATATGATTTTGTAGGGATAACTTTCTTTGGCCATGTTATTTTGAGAAGACATGATTGCTTTGTTAGTATGCTTGAAGTATTATTATTTTTGTGTCAATATTAAACTTTTGTCTTGAATCTTTCGGATATGATATTCATACCACAATTAAGAAGAATTACATTGAGATTATGCCAAATAGCACTCCGCATCAAAAATTATCTTTTTTTTATCATTTACCTACTCGAGGACGAGCAGGAATTAAGCTTGGGAATGCCTGATACGTCTCCAACCTATCTATAATTTTTGATTGCTCCATGCTATATTATCTACTGTTTTGGACATTATTGGGCTTTATTATTCCACTTTTATATTATTTTTGGGACTAACCTATTATCCGGAGGCCCAGCCCAGAATTGTTGTTTTTTTTTGCCTATTTCAGAGTTTCGCAGAAAAGGAATATCAAACGGAGTCCAAACAGAATGAAACCTTCGGGAACGTGATTTTTAGGAAGATTATGATTGAGGAGACTTGGACCCTACGTCAAGAAACAAAAGAGGAAGCCACGAGGTAGGGGGGCGCTCCCACCCCCCCAGGGCGCCCTCCACCCTCGTGGGCCCCCTGTTGCTCCACCGATGTACTCCTTCCTCTTATATATACCTATGTACCCCCAAACGATCAGAGACAGAGCCAAAAACCTAATTCCACCGCCGCAACCTTCTGTACCCACGAGATCCCATCTTGGGGCATGTTCTGGAGCTCCGCCGGAGGGGGCATCCATCACGGGGGGCTTCTACATCAACACCATAGCCTCTCCGATGAAGTGTGAGTAGTTTACTTCAGACCTTCGGGTCCATAGTTAGTAGCTAGATGGCTTCTCCTCTCTTTTTGGATCTCAATACAATGTTCTCCCGGCTACGTCTTGAGCTTGCGTTGGTTTTCCTCGAAGAGGAGAGGGTGATGCAGCAAGTGTAGTGATACGTCCATTTTGCATCATACTTTTATATCAATATTTATTGCATTATGGGCTGTTATTACACATTATATCTCAATACTTATGGCTATTCTCTCTTATTTTACAAGGTTTACCATGAAGAGGGGGAATGCGGGCAGCTGGAATTCTGGCTGGAAAAGGAGCAAACGTTGGAAACCTATTATGCACAACTCCAAAAGTCCTAAATCTCCACGAAACAACTTTTTGGATTTTATAAGAATTTATGAGCAAAAGAAATAGGCCAGGGGGCCCACACCCTGTCCAGGAGACAGGAGGGCACGCCCCCCTATAGGGCGCGACCCCCTATATCCTGGGCCCCCTGGTGGGCCTCCGGCGTCCATCTTCTGCTATATCATCAGTTTTACCCTGGAAAAAAATCATGGGCAAGCTTACGTGACGAAACTCCGCTACCACGAGGCAGAACCTTGGCAGAATCAATCTAATGCTCTGGCGGAGCTGTTCTGCCGGGGACACTTCCCTCCGGGAGGGGGAAATCATCACCAACGTCATCACCAATGATCCTCTCATCGAGAGGGGGTCAATCTCCATCAACATCTTCACCAGCACCATCTCCTCTCAAAACCCTAGTTCATCTCTTGTATCCAATCTTGTATCAAAACCACAAATTGGTACCTGTGGGTTGCTAGTAGTGTTGATTACTCCTTGTAGTTGATGCTAGTTGGTTTACTTGGTGGAAGATCATATGTTCAGATCCTTTATGCATATTATTACTCCTCTAATTATGAACATGAATATGCTTTGTGTGTAGTTATGTTTGTTCCTGAGGACATGGGCGAAGTCTTGCTATTAGTAGTCATGTGAATTTGGTATTCGTTCGATATTTTGATGAGATGTATGTTGTCTTTCCTCTAGTGGTGTTATGTGAACGTCGACTACATAACACTTCACCATTATTTGGGCCTAGAGGAAGGCATAGGGAAGTAATAAGTAGATGATGGGTTGCTAGAGTGACAGAAGCTTAAACCCTAGTTTATGCGTTGCTTAGTTAGGGGCTGATATGGAACCATATGTTTAATGTTGTGGTTAGGTTTACCTTAATACTCTTTTTGTAGTTGCGGATGCTTGCAATAGGGGTTAATCATAAGTGGGATGCTTGTCCAAGTTAGGACAGTACCCAAGTGTCGGTCCACCCACATATCAAATTATCAAAGTACCGAACGTGAATCTTATGAACGTGATGAAAACTAGCTTGACGATAATTGCCAATGTGTCCTCGGGAGCTCCTTCTTCATTATTAGAATTTGTCCAGGCTTATCCTTTTCTACATAAAGGATTGGGCCACCTTGCTGCATTTTATTTACTTTATTTACTTTATTTACTTTTTGCTTGTTACTATTTATCTTATCACAAAACTATCTATCACCTACTATTTCAGTGCTTGCAGAGAAAACCTTACTGAAAACCGCTTATCATTTCCTTCTGCTCCTCGTTGGGTTCGACACTCTTACTTATCGAAAGGACTACGATAGATCCCCTATACTTGTGGGTCATCAAGACTCTTTTCTGGCGCCGTTGCCGGGGAGTGTAGCGCTTTTGGAGAGTGGAACTTGGTAAGGAAGCATTTATATAGTGTGCTGAAATTTTCTGTTACTTGTTACTATGGAAACTAATCCTTTGAGGGGCTTGTTTGGGGTATCTTCACCCCAACCAGAAGAGCAAAGAGATGCTCCTCAACCTACTGAACTTTATGAAACTATTCACTTTGAGATTCCTTCGGGTGTGATAGAAAAACTGCTAGCTAATCCTTTTGCAGGAGACGGAACATTGCATCCCGACTTACACCTTATCTTTGTGGATGAAGTTTGTGGATTATTTAAGCTTGCAGGTATTCCCGATGATGTTGTCAAAAGGAAGGTCTTCCCTTTATCTTTGAAGGGAGATGCATTGACATGGTATAGGCTATGTGATGATACGGGATCTTGGAATCATAAGCGAATGAAGTTGGAATTTCACCAGAAGTTCTATCCTATGCATCTTGTTCATCGTGATCGTAATTACATATATAATTTCTGGTCTCGCGAAGGAGAAATCATCGCTCAAGCTTGGGGGAGGCTTAAGTCAATGTTATATTCATGCCCCAATCATGAGCTCTCTTGAGAAATGATTATTCAGAATTTTTATGCTCGGCTTTCTCTTGATAATCGCAACTTGCTCGATACTTCCTGTGCTGGTTCCTATATGTTGAAGACTATTGATTTTAAATGGGACTTATTGGAAAGAATTAAACGCAACTCTGAAGATTGGGGTTCCGACGATGGTAAGGAGTCAGGTATGACTGTAGCGACCAGACCCGAATGGATCAAGTCTCTGTGCTCAGTGTCATCCTGGATCGAGAATGCCGACACCGCACAATGCTTCAAGGATTTATAGCAGAGTAGCAATCACACACTTATTACAGCGTTGTCCACAAGGGAACTTATTACAATAATATGGCTTAAGGCCATCTAACAATAACAGCGGAAGGCTTGGAAGATAAGTGAGTCCATCAACTCCATCGGCATCACCGAGTATAGAACCACGACCTAACACCTTACTGTCGTTCGAAAAGTCTGCAACATGAAAGTTGCAGCCCGAAAACGGGTCAGCACATGGAATATGCTGGCAATGTAACACATAGAGAGTAATGAAGGAATAAGCCTATACTACATGCATATATGGCTGGTGGTAAAGCTCTATGGTTATATTTTTGCATAAAGCTAATTTTTCCCTACAACAAAGGAATAATTTTATTTAACTATCATGGTGGTTGTTAAACATTGAGAATGGTTGACAGCATCCTCAATCCCAATTAAAACGTACTCATCAAAACCCAATAACATTATTAGAAGTAACGTGTTGAGATTCACATGATATTCAAGTACTAGATACTCAAAACGTCCATAACCGGGGACACGGCTAATCATGATTAGTTTATACACTCTACAGAGGTTTGCGCACTTTTCCACACAAGACTCGATCGCCTCCGCTTGGTCCTCGCACTACATGGTGTTTGAGAAACGGATGACCGAGACACAGTCTTTCAGAAGCACTAGCACCTTACATGTGGGTAGACCGTACCAACCTACATCCCCTACATCAGCTAGCCTACCCGTAAGAGTTCGCACAACTTACTCAACTATGCCGAGCCCATATTGGCTTGTGCCTGCATTACGGAAGTTTCCAGTTTGAATAATCTTATGATCCCTTAGAGCACGGGTGGCGGTCCAAGAAATGCAGGCAAGTCTGATAGAAACCAGGTGCCTCAATCCACCCAGATGTGTGTTTATGTTGCCACCTTAGATAAACCATTAATTAACAATCTCACATCTGTCATGGATATTCACTCACCCAATCCACGTCTACTAGCATAGCATGGCATAATAAGCAAACGTAGAAGTAACTCCCAAGGTTTCATAAGTAAAATAGGTAATAGGTACTACCTCAATCTACTTCCCATCCCACAATTTAAGTTGATCCTAAACATGCAAGTGTTTGAGGGTTGATCTAATGCATAAAACTGGGTAGTAGAAAAAGTATGATCAAGTGTTACTTGCCTTGCTGATGATCCGCGAGACCTAGAGATTCGAAGTAACAAGCGGCGCACTCCGGGTGATCTAACGCAGACAAACAACAAGCATACAATAAGTACTCATCTAATGCACCGGGAAATCTCGAATAAAAAATCTAACCAGAGAGTTCAACTTAAGAACCCTGGTTGCAAAAGAATTAAATCAAAATAAGCAACGAAAGTCGAAAGTCGAAAGAGAACGACTCAGTTTTAGCAATTTGAAACTAGGTCAAAATTTTACAGTAGCAAAACTTTGTTTAAGTAGGTTAGTCGGAACGGCGGTTTCGTAACGAAACTCCAGGCGCTTGAATCACCTGATTCCGATAAACGAGCGAGAAAATAAACAGATTTGAAAATCGAATCGGAAATCGAAATCGGAAAATAACGGATTTAATCCGATTAAAAGAAAAACGACGAACAGTTAAAACGATGGACGTTCGTTAACAGAAACTAACCGACGAACACGTTCATTGAAACGAACGGGTCGGTGAACGTTCACTAATTAATAAAGCCGAAAAAAATAAACCAATCTAGGGGTTTTTTTTAAAACCGAACAACGAACGAAAAACCGGATCGGTTTTAAAGCAAAACTGGACCGGGGTGAGGTGCTACCTCGGCGAGTCGCCAAGGGCTCCGGCCTCCGCGCGGGTCGGGCGACGGCGGTGGGTGGCAGCGGGTCGGCGGGTGGCGAGGGACGCGTGGGGGACGGAAGCGGCAGGGTGGCGGCCTTGGTGGGCGGCGGCGGCGGGTTGAGGGCGGCGGGATGGGATGAGGGAGAGGGGGGCGGGGTTATAAAGGAGGGGGCTCGGTTGCCTTGGGAGGGGGCGGCATGGCGGCGGCGGCGTGAGCCGAGCCGGACGGACTCGGGGCGGCGGCGGGTCTCTCCAGGCGTGTGAGGGGAGGGGGCTGGGCATGGCGGTTGGGCCAGTGGGCCCTTAGCCCAAAGCGGGCGCGCTTTTTTTAAACAAAACTAAACGAATTAAAAATAAAACCAAACGAACTCCAAATTAAATAAAATTAATTTTCCCCGACTCCTAAAAATGAGTCGAACAAAATGAACTTTTTAAAACGGGGCAAAATGCATATTTTTAAAAATACTCATTTTTCCCTAAAGCAAATAAACTTTCAAAAACCAAAATAGATTTATTTATTAAATCTTCATTTTTCCTAAATGTTGGGAAAGTCATATTATTCCCTCTCTTAATTTTTTTATTGGAAAAATATTTGAAGATAATTAAATAAATCCAAATGATCCTATTTTCAAAATTTGAGTAAACCCAAATATGAAAATAATGAAATCTCCAACTCTCTCCGAGGGTCCTTGAGTTGCGTGAAATTTTCTAGGATCGGAAAATGCGAGAAAATATGATATGCATGATGACCTAATGTATAACATTCCAAATTGAAAATTTGGGATGTTACAATGACACCTAAGTTCGGTTGTGTTAAATCTTTTATGGATACCGATGCTTTTCGTGGATTTAGCACTAAGTACGGACTTGACTCTGAGATAGTAGCTACTTTTTGTGAATCTTTTGCTACTCACGTTGATCTCCCTAAAGAGAAGTGGTTTAAATATAATCCTCTCGTTGAAGTGAAAGTAGTTGCACCTATTACAGTCAAAGAAAAGATTATTGCATATAGTGATCCTATTGTTCCTACTGCTTATGTTGAAAAACCTCCTTTTCCTGTTAGGATAAAAGATCATGCTAAAGCTTTGATTGTTGTTCGTAAGAGTAATACTAGGACTTATACACCTCCTGAGCAAATTAATGTTGAACCTAGTATTGCTATGGTTAAAGATCTCTTGGACGAGGACTTAGATGGGCATGTTATTTCTTTCTTGGGTGAGACTGCTAATATTGCTAGACCCGATACTAAGACACGTAGACCTGTTGTAGGCATGCCTGTTATTTCTGTTAAAATAGGAGATCATTGTTATCATGGCTTATGTGATATGGGTGCTAGTGCTAGTGCGATACCTTATGATCTTTATAAAGAAATTATGCACAATATTGCACCTGTTGAATTGGAAGACATTGATGTTACTATTAAGCTTGCTAATAGGGACACCATTAAACCTATTTGGATTGTTAGAGATGTTGAAGTCTTGTGTGGGAAGATTAACCCTGCTGATTTTCTTGTTCTTGGTTCCCCACAAGATGATTTTTGTCCCATTATTTTTGGTAGACCCTTCTTGAATACTGCTAGTGCTAAGATTAATTGTGAAAAGAATATTGTCACTGTTGGCATAGATGGTATGTCTCATGAGTTTAATTTCACTAAGTTTAGTAGACAACCTCCTGAAAGGGAACCACCTAGTAAGGATGATATTATTGGTCTTGCTTCCATTGCTGTTCCTCCAACTGATCCGTTAGAACAATATTTGCTAGACCATGAAAACGATATGTTTATGAAGGAAAGGGAAGAAATAGATGAAGTGTTCCTTAAAAAGGAACCTATGCTGAAACATAACCTTCCCGTTGAAATTCTTGGGGATCTGTAGGACCTTGAAGTATGTCTAGGGGGGGGGGTGATTAGACTACTTGACCAATTAAAAACTTAGCCTTTTCCCAGTTTTAGAGTTTGGCAGATTTTAGCTATCTTAGGACAAGTCAAGCAATCATCACACAATTCAAGCAAGCATGCAAAGAGTATATTGGCAGCGGAAATTAAAGCATGCAACTTGCAAGAAAGTAAAGGGAAGGGTTTGGAGGATTCAAACGCAATTGGAGACACAGATTTTTTTGGCGTGGTTTCGATAGGTGGTGCTATCGTACCTCCACGTTGATGGAGACTTCAACCCACGAAGGGTAACGGTTGCGCGAGTCCACGAAGGGCTCCACCCACGAAGGGTCCACGAAGTAGCAACCTTGTCTATCCCACCATGGTCGTCGCCCACGAAGGACTTGCCTCACTAGCGGTAGATCTTCACGAAGTAGGCGATCTCCTTGCCCTTACAAACTCCTTGGTTCAACTCCACAATCTTGTCGGAGGCTCCCAAGTGACACCTAGCCAATCTAGGAGACACCACTCTCCAAGAAGTAACAAATGGTGTGTTGATGATGAACTCCTTGCTCTTGTGCTTCAAATGATAGTCTCCCCAACACTCAACTCTCTCTCATAGGATTTGGATCTGGTGGAAAGAAGATTTGAGTGGAAAGCAACTTGGGGAAGGCTAGAGATCAAGATTCATATGGTAGGAATGGAATATCTTGGTCTCAACACATGAGTAGGTGGTTCTCTCTTAGAAATGGTAAGTTGGAAGTGTAGGTTTGTTCTGATGGCTCTCTCCACGAATGAAGAGGAGGTGGAGGGGTATATATAGCCTCCACATAAAATCTAACCGTTACACACAATTTACCAATCTTGGTGGGACCGAATCAACAAACTCAGTCAGACCGATTTTAGTAAACCTAGTGACCGTTAGGGTTTTCGGTGGGACTGACTTGCATCTCGGTAGGACCGATATGGTTAGGGTTAGGGCATAACGTAATCTCGGTGAGACCGATTACACAAACTAGGTGAGACCGATTTTGGTAATAAGCTAACCAGAGAGTTGGTCAGGTAAACTCGGTGGGACCGATTCGCTCTTTCGGTGAGACCGAAACATTACGAAAGGGAAACATAAAGTTTACATTGCAATCTCGGTGGGACCGATCCGCTCTTTTGGTGAGACCGAAAAGTTATGAAAAGGAAACAGAGATATTACAATCCCATCTCGGTGATACCGAGATCCCTATCGGTAAAACCGATTTGCCTAGGGTTTGTGGCAGTGGCTTTGACATTTGGAATCGGTGGCGCTGGATAGGAAGAATCGGTGAGACCGATTTTGGCTTTAGGTTTAGGTCATATGTGGATGTGAGAAAGTAGCTGAGGGTTTTGGAGCATATCACTAAGCACATGAAGCAAGAGGCTCATTAAGCAACACCTCATCCCTCCTTGATAGTATTGGCTTTTCCTATGGACTCAATGTGATCATGAATCACTTAAATATAAAATGAAGAGTCTTGAGCTTTTGAGCTTAAGCCAATCCTTTGTTATTAGCATTTTGAGGGATCCACTTTCATCATCCATGCCATGCCATTCATTGAGCTTTCCTGAAATGTTCATCTTGGAATAGCATTAGCTCAATGAGCTATATGTTGTTATGAATTACCAAAACCACCTAGGGATAGTTGCACTTTCAATCTCCCCCTTTTTGGTAATTGATGACAACATATAGATCAAAGCTTCGACAATTGATAATAAGATTGAAAAAACATCGTCGCTTTGAGAAGTATGTGATAAGCAAGAGCTCCCCCTAAATTTGTGCATAGTTTACGATTTGCTTTGGACTGCAAATGCACAAGGAATTAGGCTCATGGGTTAGTCTTCTATGTCACATACATCTTGGTGGAGCGCTCAAAATGATACGGATTAAATACATGCACTCATCACCAAGCAAAGTGAATGATCACATAGGATAGATAACATAATATCATCAAACATGCATAAGTGTAGCTTATGATCAAACACATGATCATCAATGTCTCACAAACATAGTAACTCAAGCAACCAAAAGCAAACAAGTTTAAAAACCACCAAATCAAGAGAGAACAAAAGCAACACTCTCTCTCTCGAAGCCTACGATCTATACATTTTTCTCCCCCTTTGGCAACAAGTTACCAAAAAGTTCATAAAAAATGCATAGTGCTAGATCGACTCTCAGGCTTGATCTTTAGGTGGTGGTGTCCGGATAGCGCCGAGGACGAAGGCTTCAGTTGAAGTAGATGGAGCTGGAGCTGATGAAGTGCTCTGGTGTCAGGAACTGGCACAGCAGATGACCTCCGGGCTCTAGGCACTCTGGCAAATGCATCAGTTGTTGTTTTGCCCTTCCTCTCCTGCATGTCATCCTGTAGTTGCTCCACAGCAGACTGTATCTCCGTTACTTTCACATCTAAGTCATAGAACTTTTGTTCCATGATTCTTTCCAAGCTCTCCTGATTTTGAGTGAGGGTGGCCAATCCCTTCTCAATCCTGAGTGTTGATGCTATTAAGTATCCGAGCTGATCCTGCTTGTTCTTCAAGAAATACTCAGATGCCTCCTCTTAAGTTGGCATCCTGGCAGCCTTCTCCTTCCTTGCCTTCTCCTTTTTCTCTTGTGCTTGAACTAACGATGGATCATTCTCATTCATGACAACCTCATTGTCCTCAAAGTCTAGATAAAGTGGAAAATGTTCTTTATCCAATAGATATTTGCCTGTGCCTACCTTTGAGTTAATCAACTCCTGGATCTGAGGGGCATATCCACAACTTCTTTTCTGGTCTGCTGCAGTCCTCTTAATGGTTTCAACCATAAGGCTCATGACTTTGAATTTCTGTGGCACATCAAACAAATGCAACATGTTGATTGCATGCCCTCTTATCATGTTGTGATCACCAGACTTAGGCAGTAGAGTATGCCTTAAGATGCTGTTGATAGTTGGCAGCCCTGACAGAAGGAAGTGGACTGATCCAAACTTATGTGTCTCAATGGCTGTGTCTGGGATCTCCTTGTACATGTGTGCCATGGAATTGTGGTCCATTTTCTTCTTGGCATATACATCCAGGTCATCTTCATTCTCCTTTGGGGCATTTATCAGCTTTTCCCACTCCTCAACAGTTGACTGGTACCTTGTACCTTCAGACATCCACACTATCCTGCCATCTGGATAAAAGTGTGCTGTGGAGTAGAACTGCATGATAAGTTTATCGTTCCAGTTGGTGAGATTTTGCCCAACGAAGTCTGCAACTCCAACAACAACAAAACTGTCTTGCACTCCAGGATAGTGCTCTACATTTTCTTTCATGTAGGTCCAGTTGACCCACCTCATATCACACACTATGGGCTTCTTATCCAGCAGAATAGTCTCATAAAAGACCTGTTGTTCCTTGGTGTGGAACCTGTAGTCCACAACAGTTCTTCTCCTTGTGGCATATGGATCCGTCATCCTCCATAGCCTTAACCCATTGTCTCTTCTGATCTTCATGTCCTCAGCCACAGGATGGGCATCATTGTGGTCTGGTATCTTGGGCTTGAGCTTCCTCAGAACTTGTCCTTCTTCATCTTCTTCATCAGCAACTTCAGGCACTGGGGCCTTGTTCTTCTCATAAGCTGGAATGCTCCTGGTATTCCTCTTTGGTGCAGACTTGGCCTTGGGGGCAGCTTTGGGTGCTTCCTTGGGCTTAGATGTGGCATCCCCTGACTTTATAGCATCACCCATAAGCTTTGGTGCCTTTGGTGTTGGTGCAGCAATCTCTTCTTCTTCTTCCATCAAGGAAGGCTTCCCAATAACTCTGACTGTGGTCTTCTTGACCCTTTCTTTCATTTTCTTGCCTTCAGCAGCAGCTGGCTCTTTGGGATCAGGCTTTCAGGAATTTGAGTTGATGCTCTGACCTTTGGCATAGGTGTCCTCTTGGCAGGCACCTTCCTATTGAGTCCAGGCTTTGTGCTATGTGCTGAGCCATACTCCTTTTTTAGCACTGCCTTCTTGGATGTTGCCTCATCCTCTTCTGCCCTATAATCCTCATCTTCAGAATCTGAGGTTTTCTTCTTCCTTTGCCTGGTGGCAGCTTTAGGCAGATTGCTTGGGGTGCTCCTGCTGCCTTCAACTGAAGAGCTGAAGGGACTAGTGCCCTCACTCATGTTCACCTGCTCCTCTGACCTGTTCTGACTGTCACTCTGGTCTGACATGCTGCAAAAGACTGACTGCTGACCCTGTGAAGAGTTATAGATGAGGTAGAGTGGATGAGCATCACAAAATGCAGAGATTTTGCAAAAGAATGACTCAAAAATTCAGTTTTAGTTTTCCACAGAAAGCATTTCGGATCAACCGATTTTCAAACTCGGTGATACCGAAGCAGTTTTGGAACCTAAATTGATGAACTCAGTCAGACCGAGTCACAATTTGGTGGCACCGAGACTGCTAGGGTTTCACAAAGTCCTAAAATCGGTCTCACCGATTAGCAATTCTCGGTCAGACCGAGTCTCACTAGTGCAATGGCATAAGCCAAATCGGTGGGACCGAGTTTTTCAACTCGGTGGGTCCGAGATGGTTTCATGAAACCTAACCCTAAATTTTGAATCAAAACTATTCTAAGGATTGTATTGACTGGATAGGAGTGTTTCAATCGTGGCAAGAATCAATAAGAACACAATGTCTTTGAGAATCGGACGAGGAAAGCACAGTGATCGAGTCCATACCCTAGTTCGGCGAAGACTCGCCACTGGCGACAATGGCGAGGTTGAATTCCGTTGGCGGCGGATACCAGCTGACAGGAGGCGGTGGCGGCGAGGAGACGATCCGGAGACCACGGAGGCAGAGCGAGCTATTGCTTGTGGCGAAGAGGTTCGAGAAATTTCCAAATTTTTGCCCGTGACTATATATAGCCCGACCCTGTCGGTGTGGCCGAGTGGAACAACTCGGTGGCACCGAGATGCAAAATTGTGTATAGTTATTGCAACTCGGTGTGACCGAAGAGTTCAAATCGTTGCACCGAGATTGAAAACCTAGATCGACTTAGTGATCTCGGTAGGACCGAAATGGAGGAATCGGTCAGACCGAGAATCACAAAGAAGTTTTGGAAGTTTAAGTCTATGACGAATCGGGGACTCAGTGCTCCTCACACGTGAGTGGTTCGAATCTGACTTGATCAAATTTTGTGATGTAGCATGAATAGAGTTTGAGACGAGAAAAGCATAGATAGCTAGAGAAGGTTCTTAGGCATTCTTGTCCATCCACTTGGCCAAAGAAAAAGAATCCAATCAATCAAAACAACAAGTGGATGTCCTCGAATGAGTAAAGTATGCAACCAACATGCTCACACAATAAGATGGCAAATGAAATATGTGGCAAAGCATGCACAACCAATTCTAGCATCTATCAAACAATTGGCGATGACTAGGTCATCTATATATGAGTATATTGACTTAGGAGTCAAGTGATAGACATTTGATCATAGGTCATACTCATCGTTTAAGCTCAAGTGGGGTTACCACTTTTACATAAAGCATTTATGTGATCACATCATTAGAGTTTCTTTGACTCAATTCTTAGAGTTAAGCTCCCCCTAGATGTGAGATCCCCCCTAAGAGGGATGAACTAACCTTGGGTTTTGTCGATGATGACTTCATGTAGGTGTTGAAGATGTGGATGCTCAATGTTGATGTAGATCTTTTTGGAGCAATCCTTTGGAGTGAGTTGCACTTTCAATACCTACATGGGTTAGTCCCACAAGGAACAAACAAGTATATCCATAGACATAGAGTGATGCACACACAAAATAATGTCCCTTGCCTTACCAACATGAGGGTTTGTGACTCCTTGAACTAGTGCAAGATATGGAAGTTGATTGCACTTGTCCTTGCCATAATGATATGAGTGAAATATGTTGGCGGAGTCACCCTCAAGAACCCTCTAGTTCTTCTTCTTCGGGATCCACATCATCTTGATGGGAATCCTTGGAGTTGTAGTTGTACTTGATGAGGTAGAACTTGACGTAGTCTTGGGAATCCACTTGACCAAGGCCTTAGGTGCTCCTTCAAATGCATCAATCTCTTCTTGAAGTTTGTCCTTGCCTTTGTTCTTGTGGTCTTCTGGTGGAAGATCATCTTGTGCTTGTGTTCCCTTGAAGGAAGTAGGATCATACTTCTCTTGTTGAGGAACAAACTTTGTCTTGGGGTATTGATCTTCTTCCCACTCAACTCCATTGGCATTGAACTTTCGTTCAAAACCAACACCTTGATTCTTCCGGTGCCTTCCTTGCTTGCGTACAATTTCCTCGAATTGCGTACTCCCGGCAAGGCTCTTGTATACACCTTTCTCTATAGTTCCCTTCAATAAGCTATTTTCTTGCTCAAGTGTAACTTGGCTAAGAGAATCATTAGTGGAATCAAGAGAACTACTAGAAGCAACAATATTGGATTTGACATTATTATTGTTACTACTAGAGGAAGAATCTTTCTTGTTCTTGTTACTAGACTTGACTTGAGGCATGTAAGTGGATAAGAGTAAATGCTTGGCAATGTAAGAAGAACTTTTCTTACGAATATCATCATTGTTCGCTTTTAGGAACTCATGCTCTTGCTTAAGATTGAGGTTTTCAAAGCGTAACTTCTCATGAGCCCTTAAAAGCTCTCGATGATCTTCAAAGATAGTTTCATGAGATAACTTAAGAGTGTTTAGTTCTTTAGTTAGACGTTCAATTTTCTCCTTATCATTGTCATTCGTTTCAACTTGATTAGCATGATTAATTGACATTTTATCATAGTATTCATCACTAGAGTTGTCAACAAGTAAATCATCATCACCTAGCAAGTCATCTTCATCACTATTGAAATCAACATACTCGGGGTGTGTTACCTTTGGACCTTTGGCCATGAAGCATCTACCAATTCCTTCATTTGGTGACTCAAATATGTCGTAGGAGTTGGTTGACACAAGTGCTAGACCGGCAACACCTTCATCTTGAGTATATTCGGAGTCGGAATGATAGCTTCTCTCGGACTGATGGTTGGAGTCGGAGCCGGATACCCATTCACCAACATGAGCTTGATGTCTTCGTTTTGTGTAGCTCTTTGATGACTTGTCCTTCCTTTCCGAATCCTTGCTTCTCCGTGAGGGTCTTCGTTCATAACGATCATCTCTACTCCTCCTCTCTCTTGGTGGTGATTCTTCTCTTTTGCTTCTTCTTTTTGGAGAATCTTCTCTTATTTTAGGGTGCCGTGCACTCATTGGAATAGTGTCCAGGCCTCCCACAATTGTAGCAATTGCGCTCTCGACTAGAAGATCTTTTGTCATTGTAAGACCTTGACTTGGAGCTTCTTTCTTTGCTTCTACTCTTATAGAATTTGTTGAAGTTCTTCACCATTAAGCTCAATTCTTCATTGAAGGTTTGTTTCTCACTTGATGATGTGGGGGCTTCACTTGAGGCTTTGTAAGCACCACTTGACTTGTTGTGAAGTTCCTCCTTATCCTTAAGCGACATCTCATGAGCAACAATTCTTCCAATGACTTCCGTTGGCTTGAGATCTTTGTAGTTTGGCATCATTTGGATCAATGTGCACACGGTATTATACTTTCCATCCAATGCTCTTAGGATCTTCTTGATGATGAATCTATCGGTCATCTCTTCACTACCTAAGCCGGCAATCTCATTTGTGATAAGTGCAAGCCTAGAGTACATTTCAGCAACACCTTCACCATCCTTCATTTTGAACTTGTCAAGCTGACTTTGGAGCACAACCAACTTGGATTCCTTGACGGATTCGGTACCTTCACGCATATCAATTAAAGTATCCCAAATTTCCTTTGCATTCTCAATACGGTTGATTTTGTTGAATTCTTCGGGGCACAATCCGTTGAAGATGATATCACAAACTTGAGCGTTGTATTGCAACATCTTCAATTCTTCCGCATTAGCTTCACGGTTCGACTCTCTCCCATCAAAGAATTCACCTTGGAAGCTGAGGGAGTCCTGGACTAGGGGGTGTCCGGATAGCCGAACTATCATCTTTGGCCGGACTCCTAGACTATGAAGATACAAGATTGAAGACTTTGTCCCGTGTCTGGATGGGACTTTCCTTGGCGTGGAAGGCAAGCTTGGCGATACGGATATGTAGATCTCCTACCATTGTAACCGACTCTGTGTAACCCTAACCCTATCCGGTGTCTATATAAACCGGAGGGTTTTAGTCCGTAAGGACGAACAACAATCATACCATAGGCTAGCTTCTAGGGTTTAGCCTCTCGATCTCGTGGTAGATCTACTCTTGTACTACCCATATCATCAATATTAATCAAGCGGAGTAGGGTATTACCTCCATCGAGAGGGCCGAACCTGGGTAAAAACATCGTGTCCCTTGTCTCTTGTTACCATCCGCCTAGACGCACAGATTCGGGACCCCCTACCGAGATCCGCGGTTTTGACACCGACATTGGTGCTTTCATTGAGAGTTCCTCGTGTCGTCACCTATAGGCCCAATGGCTCCTTCAATCATCAAGAACGACGCAGTCCGTGGTGAGACTTTTCTCCTGGACAGATCTTCAGATTCGGCGGCTTTGCTTTGTGGGCCAATTCGCTAGGCCATCTGGAGCAGATTAAGCTTCGCCCGCCATCGGTCGATTTGGAAACTACACGGCCGACATCCGCGGAGACTTGATCTTCGACGGATTCGAGCCGCTGCCAAGCGCGCCGCACTTTCTCGATGGGCATGATCTAACTCTGCCGCCGAACAATGTACTGGAGGCCGCACTAGTGTCCGCTCCGACCATTGATTCGGAGCTGATCTCGCCGATCGAGGATGGTTGGTTGGACACCACCTCGGGGGCTGAAATCTCTACGGCGATTGAGCCGAACACCATCCCTGTCCTTTGCGAAGACCGTGACTCCTAGGTGCCGGACTCCTCTCCGGACTCCGAACCCTCCGTGCCCCTGCCAATCGAATCCGATCGGGCGCCGGTCATGGAGTTCACTACCGCGGACATCTTTCAGCACTCGCCCTTTGGCGACATCTTGAATTTATTAAAGTCTCTCTCTTTATCAGGAGAGCCCTGGCCGGACTACGGCCAGGAAGGTTGGGATGCGGACGACGAAGAAATTCAACGCCCTCCCACCACCCGCTTTGTAGCCACTGTCGAAAGCTTAAACGACGTGCTCAATTTCGACTCCGAAGACATCGACGGTATGGACGAAGATATAGGAGACAACCAGGAACCAGCACCTATAGGATACTGGACAGCCACCTCATCCCACGATGTATACATGGTGGATACACCTAAAGGAAGTGACGACGAGGAACAATGGGACACTACGAAGGATAAATCCCTCGAAAATCAGTCAAAACGGCAACGTAAACGCCGCACCAAGTCCCGCCTCAACAAAGAACCAGCCATAGAGCAGGGCGAAACGGTGGACGACGAACATGCTATCGAGCAAACGTCCGAATAGGACAACTTGGATAAACAACCCGTCCCTGGCGAAGATAACAGTCCGGACGATCTCACGCCGAACAAATTGTTGGAGCAGAAGAACCTCCACAAAAGGCTCGTCGCCACTGCGCGTAGCCTGAAAAAGCAGAAGCGGAAGCTCAAAAAAGCGGAAGATGCACTCAGAACTAGATGGAGCAAAGTACTCAACACCGGAGACAAATACGGCGACAGTCGTCGAACAAAGAGCTACCCAAAGAGAAAACTACTGCCCGAATTTGATGAGGAGGCCGTAGAGCCCCCACAATCAAAAAACAAGAAGGCCACCCGGTCGGATGGACGACCCCACGGCTAACAGAGAGCGGTAAATGGTGCCGCACACAAGCCGGTACGCGATCCGCATAAGGATTCACATCAAAAGGATGGCCCAGTTAGGTCCATCTATGGGCCGAGAAAGCAAGCTCTTCAAAGCAATGCAACACGCCAAATATCCGAACATCACGGCACACCCAAATATAGGGGTACCGCACACCCCTGTGTTTCAGCGATGAGGTCTTTGGATCAAGAATTCCAGTGAGATTCAAACCCGTAAACATAGAGGCATATGACGAAACAACAGACCGAGTGCGGATTGAGGATTACATCCTCCACATACACATGGCTAGAGGAGATGATCTCACGCCATAAAATACTTACCCTCAAGCTCAAAGGGCCAGCCCGACATTGGCTCAAAAGCCTCCTGAAAATACCATTGGAAGTTGGGAAGAGCTCGAGGATGCTTTTCAGGCAAATTTTCAAGGGACTTATGTCCGTCCTCCGGATGCAGACGATCTAAGTCATATAACTCAACAACCCGGAGAGTCAGCCCGCAAATTCTGGAACAGGTTCCTCACCAAAAAGAACCAAATAGTCGACTGTCCGGATGCCGAAGCCTTAGCAGCTTTCAAACACAACATCCGAGACGAATGGCTTGCCAGACACCTCGGCCAGGAGAAGCCGAGAACCATGGCTGCACTAACAAGCCTCATGACCCGCTTTTGCGCGGGAGAGGATAGCTGGCTAGCAAGATGCAGTTCAATGACCCAAGTACATCCAAGTCGAGGGATGGAAATGGGAAACCACGACGCAGCAAGGACCAGCGCCGGATTAAGGGGAATGGTCCCAAGAGCGCGACAGTCAACGCCGGATTCAAAAGCTCATGGCAGAACAATAAAAAACTGCCCCTTAAGGACAATAGCGATGAGCTATCCAACTTAAACACAATCTTGGACAAGATATGCCAAATCCAAAGTACTCCCGGGAAGCCTGCAAACCATATCCACAGAGATTGTTGGGTCTTCAAGCAGTCCGGCAGACTCAACGCCGAACACAAGGGGCTCGACACACCAAGTGAGGATGATGACGAGCACCACAAGCAGGGCCCCGGAAAACAAAAGAATTTCCCACAAAAAGTCAAAAAAGTGAACTCACTTCAAAAGATAAAAGGGAAAAACAGAGAGGCGCCCACTAAAATGCGCGCCGCATAGACTACCCTAGAAGGGTACCAACACTGGTTGTCAAAACCAATCACCTTCGACCATCAGGACTACTCCGAAAGTATCCGGAACGCAGGATGGACTGCCTGGATATTGGATCCTATAATCGACGGATTCCAATTTACACAAGTCCTCATGGATGGCGGCGATGACATAAACCGGATATATCGAGGACACAATCCGAGGATGGGGATAAACCAACCAAAATTAGCCATAGCAACACCTCCTTTAAAGGGTAATGCCAGGCCCATATGCCCATTATGCGGGCTCCCTACTGCTAGAAGTTGTGTTGGCTCATCGACAACTTCCGCGAAAATTTAACCTTCCACATCGCCCCATTCGAAAGTAGCTATCAAGCACTACTGGGGCGTGAAGCTTTTGCCCGCTTTAACGCAATACCGCATTACACATCTCTTACACTTAAAATGCCCGGTCCACGCAGCATCATCTCATTAAAAGGGAATACTAAGTGTTACTCGAGTCCGGAAGAACGTGAGACTGCCTTGACAGCCCCACACCAATCCGGCTCCGCTAATCAAAGCACCTGAATAGGTCATTCAAACCTCAGACACGGCTAGACGAGTCCGGCGCCTACTAGCGGCATACCCCCATACAAGGGGCTGTACGCACGTACAACAAGAGACAATAAAGCTCAATTTTATTCACCTTTCAAACCGTACTCTGTTTACTTAATATAAAGTACATTTTTTCTCGCACGATATTTTTTCTTTTTCAAACCAAGTTCCTCTCTTTTACAGATGAACGTCGTGCTATACCCGTCCAGGATATGGCACAACGGAGACACAGGCGCAAACATGCAGTAGGGACCCGTTGCAAGGATTATTTTCAGATTAAGACCCTGCGCAAACCTTTTTTACTGTCTCTTGTTGTTACTCATCCCCCGGTTTCTTATTATAGCCAAGGAGGAGGCTAACATTTTGGCATCGGCCGCGTTAGAATTTTGCACGTACCTGGACACCAGGGGCTTGTTACCAAGGGCATTGTTTGGCCCGCCTTATAAAAGACCGAATACCTTAGGGAGTGTTCGGCGTCTCGAGTTAGGCCTTATATGCATCAGCTCCGAATCATGTCTTTGGTCAAATGTTGGGTTTGCCCGGCTCCTGTGTTTTGCTGCCTTACATTCCGTTCTATCGGCTAACGCGGCACCGGAGAACTCTGCGATTGTGCCCGGTTGGCGGGCGAGCACCTCGATGAAAGCGGCTGATTTGTCATGATATAGCGAGAGACTGGTCAACCACTCGATGACTCACGGAATATTTAGAATTCCTCCGCATTAACGAAGGACCGTTTTTGGTCGAGCACATCGCACCCGAATTCGGGAGAGTGCGGTGCCACCGAGACTATATAGTAGCCCCACCCTCGAACCCCTATGGCTAAGTGAAAGTGATAAAGCATTCTAGTCCGGTTGCCTAGTTTGCTACGCTATCACCTCCTTCACGGGACCAAGGCGTTGGATCAAGTGTGAAAATCGCCTTTTTGCAAACACCCCGCATTATGTGCGTCGGGCTGAAGCCAAGAACTTCCATCTTTCGGGTTATATACATATATACATCAGCAGTGCATACGGGAGGTAGTTTACTACTTGAAGGCACAAGTATAAAAAGCTCTTACATTAAATTGAAACATTGTTTTCAGAAATCATACATGCCATTAAAGCATAACATCCTTGAGCCTTTGCGTCTCTATTAAGCAAGCGCCTGCGAGACTTCCTCAAAATAGTGCTCGGCAGGTACTCGACTTCTGTCCGAATCTTGGGATGCAACTTCGGTGGCCTTCATCTCCGCCCAGTATGTCTTGGCACGGGCAAGAGCCATCCGCGCACCCTCTATGCATACCGACCGCTTCATTGCGTCGATACGCGGTACCGCACCAAGGAACTGCTGCACTAAGCCAAAATAACTCTTCGGCTGAGGTTTCCCCGGCCACAAATGAGTCACGACATGCTTCATGGCAAGTCCGTACAATCAATTCAGCTCGGCCCATTCGGCCAACCGATCGGTTAACGGAAGAGGACGCTCTAGACTATGGAACTGCGACCAAAACAACTCTTCCTTTCTGTGCCCCTTCTAGCCTCGGAAGTGCTCAATCGCGTCCGCAACGCTTGCCGCTAAGTCCAGATAAGCATCCTCCGAACTCCACAACTTGTCCAACTGAGCATACTTCGGATCCGTATATTTCCTCCACAGCAGAAAAGGCTTTCCAGCAGCAACATCCACAGCCTGACGCAGCTCCTCCTTTGCAGCTCTCATCGCGGAGCGAGCATCCTTAACCCGGCGGTGGCCTTTTCAGGTCCTCTTGCTCCGCTTGGCGTTCTTTTCAAGAACCCGTGGCGGTCGGTAGCATCCTTCAACTATATGGCCATATCGGCCATTTCCTCTTCTTGGCGGTGAGCAGCCCGTTCGGCTTTTAGCTCTTGACGCCCTTAAAGCGGTTGCATTACTATTTACGGCTTGCTCTTTAGCTCGGCGAGTTCGCCGCAGCTCCTCCAACAGCGGCACCACCTACATTAAGCATACAAGTAGTAAGGCACGGCGTCAAGCTCCTTACGAGCGTCCGCAAAGAAGTCGCATACCTTGTGACTCGTCAAACCGCTTATTGACAAGCGCGATGTCCGCATCTGCCTCGTCAAGTTGCCGCTTTAGTTCGGCAAATTCATCGATCCGACTGGCCACGGACGCCCGCCACCTATTTAGGAAGCGGCGATATGTTATAAGCGAGATTATGATCCTCGACGCTGTCAATTTTGACAACATACCGAGTCTCGGGGCTACTATCTATACATGGCACATTCTATATGCATAAGCGCCGGAAGGTACATCATTTTTGCGTACCTCGAACCCCGTCAGTAAGCTTCTGACGGCTTCATGCAATCCGCTCTCGGCGGATGCAATTCTTTCAATCACCATACCCATTAGCGCACGGTGATCTTCCGAGATAGCTGCTCACCAAGCAGATCCTTCAGCTCCTCCGACCACACGCCAGTTGGCGCCGGACCCTCTGGCCCCGCCGGACTCGGGGAAACCCTCCGCGACGACACCTTAGGGTCATCCGCCTCGCATGAAGGTGCAACAGGTGGAGGCATTTCGCTCTCCATCATCTCCGGAAGAAGATCCCCCGAAGACGAGCTCTGCTGAGAAGGGCTAAGATCCGAACTACAAGGTACAATTTCGGTTATCTTCAGAAATAAATACAGGGATGTTCTTTATTCACAGGACCCCTTCTTTTTACTTACGGCTCGCTGGAGGGCTGATCCCCTTGGGAAAATAGTGCGGCTGGGGTACTTCCCAGCGCCGGACTCTCGGACGAAGATTTCTTTCCCCTCTTTGAGGCCTTAACCTCTGGATCTTCCGAAGCGGTCCTCTTCTCTCCTTGGAGGGTGGAACTTTTGATCGCTCCTTCCTTGAAAGCCTCCTTCGTGGAGGCAGTTGCTTCCCCGCTCCCCCCTTCGCCTTCTTTAAAAGGCGCGGCCTTCAACATCTTGGTCAGCATGGGATCCGGCGTGGTCTCTGGGAGGGGAGCCGGACACCTTATCAACTTTGCCTTCGCTATCCACTCCTGTTCAAGAAACAGCTCCTTTAAAGGCAAGTTTATGATAAATGAACGGACAACCTGTCCGGGTACAGGACTACTTACTTGAGTATCTGGGTGATTGCAGCTTAGTCCTGCGTCCTCAGTCAGGTCCGGACACTTCTCTTGTGATCCGAAGAACAGTTTATACATCTCCACGGGCGTCGTACCCATAAAATGTTGGAGAGCTCGTGGTCCCTCAGATTAAATTCCCACAGGCGGGGGCGACATTTGCAGGCGGGCGGCGCTGAATCAACATAACCTGCGCCACTGCGACCAGATTGATCTCTCTTTCTTGGAGGTCTCGAATACGGCCCTGCAACAGAGGAACGTCCTTGGACGGCCCCCAGTCGAGCCCCCGGTTGACCCATGATGCCAGCCGTTGTGGTGGACCTGAGTGGAAGGCGGGTGGCGCCACCCATTTGGTGCCCCTGGGAGCGGTGATATAAAACCACTCCCGTTGCCACAAACTAAGCTCCTCTTGAAAAGTGCCCTCGGGCCACGGAGCGTCAGCACACTTGCTTATGACCGCCCCTCCGCACTCTGCTTGTTGCCCCTCGATCATCTTAGGCTCCACCTTGAAGGTCTTGAGCCACAATCCAAAGTGAGGTGTAATATGGAGGAAGGCTTCACATACGACAATGAATGACGAGATAGGGAGGATGGACTCCGGATTCAAGTCATGGAAATCCAGCCCATAATAAAACATGAGCCCCCGCACAAAGGGATCCGTCGGGAAGCCTAAACCCCGAAGGAAGTGAGACACGAACACCACGCTCTCGCCGGGCTCGGGAGTGGGAATGACCTGCCCTGGAGCAGGCAGCCTATCACGAAATCTCGCGGTTAGATACTGGCGTCTACGCAACTTTAGCACATCTTCTTACGTGACGGAAGAAGACATCCATCGGCCGAGCTGGTCGAGCCGGACATCGTCGAAGGTCGAAGCGCCTAAATCTGAAGCTTTGGGTGTTAGAACTCGAGCGCAAAGCGAACTTCGATGGAGGGTGTAAAAAGAAGAGGGTCTTGGTCTCATTATAAAGAGGTTGAATACCAAGAGCCCTCCCGTGGTCGATTAGGACTCGCCTTTGATAGAGGCGTGCCAGCGAACACGGTTGGAGTTACCACGTCCGTATTGATGAGAATCCCGGAATAAGGGGCACGATCTACGCCTTGATAAGACATGCCAAGGAAGCGCCTCGCTAAGCGCTAAGGTGGAACAGTAAAAAGCGATTCGTATAAAGACCTGGCCGTGGTGTGATGTCACGCCCATGAATCGTCAGCAGATCGTGCAAAATTATTCTCTCTACGGTAGTATGTGGAACTTGTTTTGCGAGCGGACACTATCTTGTGTTCAAAACCTTCTATGAAGTATTCGGAGGAGGAACCCGCCTTGCAATGCGAAGACAATATGCGCGCGGACTCGTCGTCATTGAAGCCTGGTTCAGGGGCTACGAGGAGTCTGGACTAGGGGTGTCCGGATAGCGAACTATCATCTTTGGCGGACTCCTAGACTATGAAGATACAAGATTGAAGACTTCATCCCATGTCCGGATGGGACTTTCCTTGGCATGGAAGGCAAGCTTGGCGTCTGGATATGTAGATCTCCTACCATTGTAACCGACTCGTGTAACCCTAACCCTATCCGGTGTCTATATGAACGGAGGGTTTTAGTCCGTGGGACGAACAACAATCATACCATAGGCTAGCTTCTAGGGTTTAGCCTCTCGATCTCGTGGTAGATCTACTCTTGTACTACCCATATCATCAATATTAATCAAGCGGGAGTAGGGTATTACCTCCATCGAGAGGGCTGAACACAGGTAAAAACATCGTGTCCCTTGTCTCCTGTTACCATCCGCCTAGACGCACAGTTCGGGACCCCCTACCCGAGATCCGCCGGTTTTGACACCGACAGAAGCCAATACAAATAATTGCCCAAATGGCAGGGTTATGTCCGAGAATATGCATTTTCATCTTATGCTTCCAACTAGAAAAATAAGTACCATCAAAGTAAGGACCTCTACGGTGATAATTTCCCTCGCTAGACGCCATACTCTCCTAGGTTGTGAAACCAAGGCTATGACCACCAAAAGCTACGGAAATCAAAGCAAATGGAGACCAAAGCTCTGATACCACTTGTAGGAACTTGAAGTATGTCTAAAGGGGGTTGATTAGACTACTTGACCAATTAAAAACTTAGCCTTTTCCCAGTTTTAGAGTTTGGCAGATTTTAGCTATCTTAGGACAAGTCAAGCAATCATCACACAATTCAAGAAAGCATGCAAAGAGTATATTGGCAGCGAAAATTAAAGCATGCAACTTGCAAGAAAGTAAAGGGAAGGGTTTGGAGGATTCAAACGCAATTGGAGACACGGATGTTTTTGGCGTGGTTCCGATAGGTGGTGCTATCGTACCTCCACGTTGATGGAGACTTCAACCCACGAAGGGTAGCAGTTCTTGTGAGTCCACGAAGGGCTCTGTCGGTGTCAAACCGGTGGATCTCGGGTAGGGGTCCCGAACGTGCGTCTAGGCGGATGGTAACAGGAGACAAGGGACACGATGTTTTTACCTGAGTTCGGGCCCTCTCGATGGAGGTAATACCCTACTCCGCTTGATTAATATTGATGATATGGGTAGTACAAGAGTAGATCTACCACGAGATCGAGAGGCTAATCCTAGAAGCTAGCCTATGGTATGATTGTTGTTAGATCCCCACGGACTAAAACCCTCCGGTTTATATAGACACCGGATAGGGTTAGGGTTACACAGAGTCGGTTACAATGGTAGGAGATCTACATATCCGTATCGCCAAGCTTGCCTTCCATGCCAAGGAAAGTCCCATCCTGACATGGGACGAAGTCTTCAATCTTGTATCTTCATAGTCTAGGAGTCCGCCCAAAGATGATAGTTCGGCTATCCGGACACCCCCTAGTCCAGGACTCCCTCGGTAGCCCCTGAACCAGGCTTCAATGATGACGAGTCCGGCGCGCATATTGTCTTCGGCATTGCAAGGCGGGTTCCTCCTCCGAATACTTCATAGAAGGTTTTGAACACAAGGATAGTGTCCGGCTCTGCAAAACAAGTTCCACATACTACCGTAGAGAGAATAATTTTGCACAGATCTCTTGGCGTATTCGCGGGCGTGACATCACACCACGGCCAGGTCTTTTATCTGAATCGTTTTTTACTGTTCCACCTTAGCGCGTTTAGCGAGGCGGTTTCCTTGGCATGTCTTATCAAAGGCGTGATCGTGCCCCTTATTCAGGATTCTCATCAATCGGACGTTGGTAACCCAACCGTGCCCGTTGGCGCCTCCTCTATCAAAGGCGAGTCCTAATCGACCACGGGAGGGCTCTTGGTATTCAACCTCTTTATAATGAGACCAAGGCCCTCTTCTTTTTTACACCCTCCATCGAGTTCGCCTTGCGCTTCGAGTTCTAACACCCAAAGCTTCAGATTTAGGCGCTTCGGACCTTCGATGATGTCCGCTCCGACCAGCTCGGCCGATGGATGTCTTCTTCCGTCACGAGAAGAAGATGTGCTAAAGCTGCGAGACGCCGGTATCTAACCGCGAGATTTCGATAGGCTGCCTGCTCCAGGCAGGTCATTCCCACTCCCGAGCCCGCGAGAGCGTGGTGTTTGTGTCTCACTTCCTTCGGGTTTAGGCTTCCGACGGATCCCTTTGTGCGGGGCTCTGTTTTATTATGGGCTGGATTTCCATGACTTGAATCCGAGTCCATCCTCCATATCTCGTCATTCATTGTCGATGTGAAGCCTTGCTCCATATTACCCTCACTTTGGATTGTGGCTCAAGACCTTCAAGGTGGAGCCGAAGATGATCGAGGGCAACAAGCAGAGTCGGAGGAGGTCATAAGCAAGTGTCTTGACGCTCCATGGCCCGAGGGCACTTTTCAAGAGGAGCTTAATTTGTGGCAGCGGGAGTGGTTTTATATCACCGCCCGGGGGCACCAAATGGGTGGCGCTATCCGCCTCCGCCAGTCCACCACAACGGCTAGCATCATGGGTCAACCAGGGCTCGATTGTGGGCCGTCAGGGCGTTCCTCATTGCGGGGCCGATTCGAGACCTCCAAGAAGAGAGATCAATCTGGTCGCAGATGGCGCAGGTTATGTTGATTGGCGCCCGCCGCCGCAAGCGTCGCCCCTCCGTCGTGGGAATTTAATCCGGAGGACCACGAGCTCTCCAACATTTTATGGGTACTACGCCCGTGGAGATGTATAAATTGTTCTTCGGATCACAAGAGAAGTGTCCGGACCTGACTGAGGACGCAGGACTAAGCTGCAATCGCCCAGATACTCAAGTAAGTAGTCCTCTAACCGGACAGGCTGTTCATTCATTTTTCATATATATGCCCTTTAAAGGAGCCGTTTCTTGAACATGAGTGGATAGCCAAGGCAAAGTTGATAAGGTGTCCGGCTCCCCTCCCAGAGACCACGCCGGATCCCGTGCTGACCAAGATGCTGAAGGCCGCGCCTTTTGAGGAAGGCGCAGGGGGGAGCGGGGAAGCAACTGCCTCCACGAAGGAGGCTTTCAAGGAAGGAAGGATAAAAAACCCCACCCTCCAAGGAGAGAAGAGGACTGCTTCGGAAGATCCGGAGGTCAAGGCCTCAAAGAGGGGAAAGAAATCTTCGTCAGAGAGTCCGTCGCCGGGAAGTATCCCAGCCGCACTATTTCCCCAAGGGGATCATCCCTCTAGTGAGCCGTAAGTAAAAAAGAAGGGGTCCTGTGAATAAAGAACATCCCTGTATTTATTTTTGAAGATAACGGAAATTGTACCTTGTAGTTCGGATCTCAACCCTTCTCAGCAGAGCTCGTCTTCGGGGGATCTTCTTCCGGAGATGATGGAGAGCGAAACGCCTCCACTTGTCGCACCTTCATGCGAGGCGGACGACCCTGAGGTGTCGTCGCGGAGGGTTTCCCCGAGTCCGGCGCCAACTGGCGTGCGGTCGGAGGAGCTGAAGGATCTGCTCGGGCGAGCGGCTATCTCAGAAGATCACCGTGCGCTAATGGGTACGGTAATTGAAAGAATTGCATCCGCTGAGAGCAGATTGCATGAAGCCGTCAGAAGCTTACTGACGGGGTTCGACGTACGTAAAAATGATGTACCTTCTGACAGTTATGCATATAGAATGCGCCTTGTATAGATAGTAGCTCCTGAGACTTGGTATGTTGTCAAAATTGACAGCGTGCCGAGGATCATAATCTTAGTTATAACATATCGCCGCTCCTAAATAGGTGGCGGGTCGTCCGGTGGCTAGCCGGACTGATGAATTTGCCGAACTAAAGCGGCAACTTGACGAGGCAGATGCGGAGATCGCGCTTGTCAATAAGCGGTTTGACGAGTCAAGGTATCGACTTCTTTGCGACGCTTTGGTAAGGGAGCTTGGCGCCTGTGCCTTACTACTTGTATGCTTAATGCAGGTGGTGCGCTGCTGTGGAGGAGCTGCGGCGGAACTCGCCCGAGCTAAAGAGCAAGCCAGAAATAGTAATGCGGCCGCTTTAAGGGCGGCCGAAGAGCTAAAAGCCGAACGGGCTGCTCACTGCCGAAGCAAAGAGGAAATGCCGATATGGCCATAAAGTTGAAGGATGCTACCGATCACTGCGGGGTTCTTGAAAAAGGACGTCAAGCGGAGCAAGAGGACCTGAAAAAGGCCACCGCCGAAGCCAAGGATGCCCGCTCCGCGATGAGAGCTGCAAAGGAGGAGCTGCGTCAGGCTGTGGATGTTGCTGCTGGAAAGCCTTTTGTGCTGCGGAGGAAATATACGGATCCGAAGTATGCTCAGTTGGACAAGTTGTGGAGTTCGGAGGATGCTTATCTGGACTTAGCGGCGAGCGCTGCGGACGCGATTGAGCACTTCCGAGGCCAGAAGGGGCACAGAAAGGAAGAGATGTTTTGGTCGCAGTTCCATAGTCCGGAGCGTCCTCTTCCGTTAACCGATCGGTTGGCCGAATGGGCCGAGCTGAATCGATTGTCCGGACTTGCCACGAAGCATGTCGTGACTCATTTGTGGCTGGGGAAACCTCAGACGAAGAGTTATTTTGGCTTAGTGCAGCAGTTCCTTGGTGCGGTACCACGTATCGACGCAATAAAGCGGTCGGCATGCATAGAGGGTGCGCGGATGGCTCTTGCCCGTGTCAAGACATACTGGGCAGAGATGAAGGCCACCGAAGTTGCATCCCAAGATTCGGACAGAAGCCGAGTACCCGTCGAGCACTATTTTGAGGAAGTCCTGCAGGGCGCTCATTTAATAGAGACGCAGTGCTTGAAGGATGTTATGCTTTAATGGCATGTATGATTTGTGAAAACAATGTTTCAATTTAATGTAAGAGCTTTTTATACTTGTGCCTTCAAGTAGTAAACTACCTCCTGTGCGGCCGTTGATGTATATATGTATATAACTTTGAAAGATGGCAGTCCTTGGTTTCTATTACGCACATAATGCGGGGTGTTTGCAAAAAAGGCGCATTTTCACACTTGATCCAACATCTTGGTCCTGTGAAGGAGGTGATAGCGTAGCAAACTAGGCAACCGACCTATAATGCTTTATCACTTTCACTTAGCCATAGGGGTTCGAGGGTGGGGCTACTATATAGCCCCTGGTGGCACCGCACTCTCCCGAATCGGGTGCGTATGTGCTCTGACCAGCGGTCCTTCGTTAATGGGAGGAATTCTAAACATTCGGGTGAGTCATCGAGTGATTGACCAGTCTCTCGCTATATCATGACATCGTTTTCGTCTTTCTCTCATCGAGGTGCTCGCTTGCGGCCAACCGGGCACAATCGCAGAGAGTTCTCCTGGTGCCGCGTTAGCCGATAGAACGGAACGTAAGGCAGCAAAACACAGGAGCCGGGCAAACCCAACATTTGACCAAAGACATGATTTGGAGCTGATGCATATAAGGCCTAACTCGAGACGCCGAACACTCCCTAAGGTATTCGGTCTTTTATAAGGTGGGCCAAACAATGCCCTTGGTAACAAGCCCCTGGTGTCCAGGTACATGCAAAATTCTGACGCGGCCGATGCCAAAACGTCAGCCTCCTCCTTGGTTATAATAAGAAACCGGGGGATGAGTAACAACAAGAGACAGTAAAAAAGGTTTACGCAGGGTCTTAATCTAAAAATAATCCTTGCAATGGGTCCCTCTCGCACGTCTGCGCTGTGTCTCCGTTGTGCCGTATCACGGGACGGGTATATACGGCGTTCATCTGTAAAAGAGAGGAACTTAGTTTGAAAAAGAAAAAATATCATGCGAGAAAAAATGTACTTTATATTAAATAAACAGAGTACGGTTTGAAAGGTGAATAAAATTGAGCTTTATTGTCTCTTGTTGTACGTGCGTGCAGCCCCTTGTATGGGGGTATGCCGCTAGTAGGCGCCGGACTCGTCTAGCCGTGTCCGGGGTTTGAATGACCTATTCAGGTGCTTTGATTAGCGGGTCCGGATTGGTGTGGGGCTGTCAAGGCAGTCTCACGTTCTTTCGGACTCGAGTAACACTTAATACTCCCTTTTAATGAGATGGTGCCGCATGGACCGGGCATTTTAAGTGTAAGAGATGCGTAATGTGGTATTGTGTTAAAGCGGGCGAAAGCTTCACGCCCCAGTAGTGCTTGATAGCTATTTTCGAACGGGGTGATGTGGAAGGTTAACTTTTCGCGGTGGAAGTTGTCGGATGAGCCGAACACAACTTCTAGCAGTAGGGAGCCCGTACAATGGGCATATGGGCCTGGCATTACCCCTTTAAAGGAGGTGTTTCTATGGCGAATTTTGGTTGGGTATATCCCCATCCTACGGATTGTGTCCTGATATATCAGGTTTATGTCACTGCCGCCGTCCATGAGGACTTGTGTAAATTGGAATCCGTCGACTATAGGATCCAATATCAAGGCAGTCCATCCTGCGTTCCGGATACTTTCGAGTAGTCCCGATGGTCGAAGGTGATTGGTTTTGACAACCAGTCTTTGGTACTCATTGGGTGGATTGTGCGTAGCGTAATTCAATGGATGCCGCCTGCTTTCCCCTTTGTTACTTGAAGTAAGTTTACTGTCTTGACCTCTTGTGGGAAATTCTTTGTTTTCCGGTGCTCGCTTGGGGTTCGTCATCATCCTCACTTGGTGTGTCGAGCCCTTGTGTTCGGCATTGAGTCTCGCGGACTGTTTGAAGACCCAACAATCTCTCGTGGGTATGGTTTGCGTGCTTGCCGAGTATCTGTGGATTTGGCATATCTTGTCCAAGATTTTGTTTAAGTTGGATAGCTCATCGCTATTGTCCTTAAGGGACAATTTTTTATTGTTCTGCCATGAGCTTTTGAATCCGGCGTTGACTGCCGTGCTCTTTGGACCGTTCCCCTTAATCCGGCGCTGGTCCTTGTTGCACCGTGGTTTCCCATTTCCATCCCTGACTTCGGATGTACTTGGGTCGCTGGTGCTGCATCTTGATAGCCAGCTATCCTCTCCCGCACAAAAGCGGGTCATGAGGCTTGTTAATGCGGCCATTGTTCTTGGCTTTTCTTGGCCGAGGTGTCTGGCGAGCCATTCGTCTCGGACGTTGTGTTTGAAGGCTGCTAAGGCATCGGCGCTTGGACGATCGACTATTTGGTTCTTTTGGTAAGGAACCTGTTCCGAAACTTCCGGGCTAACTCTCCGGGTTGTTGAGTTATGTGACTTAGATCGTTTGCATCTGGAGGGCGGACATAGGTCCCCTGAAAATTTGCCCGAAACGCGTCCTCGAGCTCTTCCCAACTTCCAATGGTGTTTTCGGGAAGGCTTTTAAGCCAATGCCGAGCTGGCCCTTTGAGTTTGAGGGTAAGTATTTTATGGCGTGAGATCATCTCCTCTAGCCATGTGTATGTGGAGGATGTAATCCTGAATCCGCATCTGTGGTCTGTTGTTCCTTCGTATGCCTCTATGTTTACGGGTTTGAATCCTCTGCCGAATTCGTGATCCAAAGACCTCATCGGTGAAACACGGGGTGTCACGGCACCCCTATATTTGGGTGTGCCGTGATGTTCGGATATTTGGCGTGTTGCATTGCTTTGAAGAGCTTGCTTTATCGCCCCATAGATGGACCTAACTGGGCCATCCTTTTGATGTGAATCCTTATGCGGATCGCGTACCGGCTTGTGTGCGGCGCCATTTGCCGCTCTCTGTTTGCCGTGGGGTCGTCCATCTGACCGGGTGGCCTTCATGTTTTTTGATTGTGGGGGCTCTACGGCCTCCTCATCGAATTCGGGCAGTAGTTTTCTCTTTGGGTAGCTCTTTGTTCGGCGACTGTCGCCGCATTTGTCTACGGTGTTGAGTACTTTGCTCCATCTGGTTCTGAGTGCATCTTCCACTTTTTTGAGCTTCCGTTTCTGCTTTTTCAGGCTACGCGCAGTGGCGACGAGCCTTTGTGGAGGTTCTTCTGCTCCAACAATTTGTCCGCTTGAGATCGTCCGGACTGTTATCTTCGCCAGGGCGGGTTGTTTATCCAGTTGTTTGTTAGGACGTTTGCTCGATAGCATGTTCGTCTTCCTTTCCCCAAAAAAATTTCCCTTCAAAAACGGGGGTTTTCCCAAAAAAAAAAGGGAACCCCCCTTTCCCCTTTTTTTTCCCGGGGCCCTTTTGGTTTTTTTTTTCCCAAAAAAGGAAAATTTAAAATTTTGGGAAAAAAAGGGTTAAAATTAAAAGGGGGGGGGGGAACCTTTTTTTTAAGGGAAACCACCTTTTCCCCCGGGGCCTTCCGGGGGGAAAAACCCCAAAGGGATTTCCAATCAAAAATTTTTTTTACCCCCCTTGTTGGATTTTCCCCCCCCCTTTTTTTTTTAAAAAAATTTTTTAAACCCAAGGGAAAAAAAGGAAAAACCCTTTTTTTTGTTTTCCCCTTTAAAAAAAAAATTTTTTAAAACCCAAGGGGGTTTTAAAGAAATTTTAAATTTAAGGGTTAAACCCCAAAACCCTTTTGGGAAAAAGCCCAAACCGGGGCCCCAATTTTTTTAAAAAAAAGGGGGGTGAAAAGATTTAAACCCTTTTTTTCCCCCTTTTAAAAAACCCCCCTTTGGCCCTTTAAAAAATTCCGCCGCCCCAAAGGGAAATTTAAAAAATTTAAAGGGGTTTTGGTTTAAATTTCCGGTTAAAAAAATTTTTTCCCTTTCCCTTTAAAAAGGGAAAATTAAAAAACAATTTTTGTTTTTTTTCCCTTTTCCTTAAAATTTTTCCCCAAAAAACCTTTCCCTTTTTTTCCCTTTGGAAAATTTTTAAGGGAAAATTTTGGGGGTTTTAAGGCCCGTTCCTTTTTGGGGGAAATTTTTCTCCCTTTTGGAAAATTTTTTTTGGGGAAGGGGGTTTTTCCTTTTGGTTTTTTAAAAAAGGGGGAAGGGGGAAAAAAAAAGGGGAAAAAAAAATTCCTTTTAAAAAAAATTGGGGGGTTTTAAACCCCTTTTGGGTTTTGGGCAAATTTTCTTTTGGGAATGGGGAAAAAAAGGTAAAGGGGCCGGGCCCCCGGTTTAAGGGTTTTTTAAAAGGCCCTTTTAAAATTTGGGGGTTTTTTTCCTTTTTTTTTTTAAAGGGAAAAAATTTAAAAAAAAGGTTTGGGACCTCCCCTTTTGGTTAACCAAAAGTTGGAAAAAAAAATTTTTTCCCTGGGGAAAAATTTTTTTTCCAAATTTTTTTTTTTTGGGGGGGGTTGGTCCTTTTAAAAAGGGGAAAATTTTTTTTAAAAGGTTCTTAAGGGTTGTGGGTTTTTAAAGGGTTTTTAAATATTTTAAACCAAAAAAATTTTTTAAAACCCCTTTTTTTATGGAAAGGTTTTTGGACTCAATTTTTTTCCTAAAAAAAAAGGGTTTTTTTGGGGGGGAAACCTTCCGGCCCCTTTGGGGAAATTTTATACCCAACCTTTAAATTATTGGTTTTTTAAAAATTTACTTTAAAATTTTCTTAATTTTTGGTTTTTGAATTTTAAAAAAAAATTTTTTTTTCCCCCCCCAAAAAAATTTTTCCTTAAATTTCCCCCAAAAAGGTTTTTTTAAAAAAGAAATAATTTTTATTAAGGGTTCCCCAAAAAGGAAAAAAAAAAACCCCCGAACCCGGGGAAAAAAAAAAAAACCCAATTTTTTTTTTTTAAAAACCAAAAGGTTTAAATTTTAAAAAAAAAAAAAGGAGGGGAAGAAAGGGTTTAAAACCCTTTGGGTTTTAATTTTTTTGGGGGGAAAAAATTTCCCCTTTTTAAAAAAGGTAAATTTTCCTTAAAAAAAAACCCCAAAAATTTAAAGGTTTTTAAAAATTAACCCAATTTTTAAACCCCCCCCCCCAAACCTTTTAAAAAAACCCCCCCCCCAAACCCCCCCTTTTTTTTAATTTTTCTTTTCCCCCCCTTTCCTTTCCCCCCCCTTTTAAACCCCTTTTTCCCTTTGCTTTAAAAGGGCCTTTGGTTTAAAGGCCCTTCCCCCCCTTTTTGGGGCTTTTCCCGGTTTTTTTGGGGGGTTTCAAAACCCCCCCAAAATTCCCGGAAGGGGAAACCCCCCCTTTTTTTTGCCCCCCGGGGGGGGGGCCCCCCCCCAAAAGGGCCCAAATTTTTGGGCCAAGAAAGGGGGGGGGAAAAAATTTTTTTGGCCCCCCCCCAAAAAGGGGCCCCCCCGGCCCTGGCCCCGGGGCCCTTTAAAAACCCTTCCCCCCCTTTTTAAAAATTTTTTTCCCGGAAAAACCCCCCCCTTTTGGGGGCCCTCCCCCCCCGGGCCCCCCCCCCTTTTTTTTTCCCCCCTTTTTTTGGCCCCCGGGGGGGGCCCCCCCCCCCCCCAAACCCCCCGGTTTGCCCCCAAAAAAAGCGGTTGGGGGTTTTTTTTTTTTTTCCAAAAAAAAAAGGGGGGAAAAAAGTTAAGGGGAAAAAAAAAAATTCCCCCGGAAAAAAAAAAAAAAAAAAAAAAAAGAACCCCGGGGAAACCCGGGGAGAAAAAAAAAAAAAAAAAAAACCCCTTAAACCCGGGGGGTTTTTTCCCCGGGGAAAAAACCCAAAAAAACCCCTTTTGGGGGGGGGTTTTCTTTTTGGGGGTTTTTGGGGGCCCAAAAAAAGGGGGGAGGAATTGCCCCCCCCAAAAAAAAAAAAACCCGGGACCCCCCCCGGGGGGGGGCCCAAAATTTTTCCCCCTTTTTTGGGGGTTTTTGGGTTCAATTTTTTTCCGGGAAAAAGGGGAAAGGAAAAAAAAAAACCAAAATTTTTCCCTTTTTGGGGGTTTTGGGGGCCCCCAAAAAGGGCCCCCTTTTCCCCCGGCTTCCTTTAATGGCCCCCCTTTTCCCCCCAATTAAAATTTTACCCCCCCCCCCCCGGGGCCCCTCCCCCCCCCAAAAACCCCCCGGGGGGGTTGGGCCGGTTCCTGGTTTTTTAAAAAAAAAAACCCCTTTTTCCCCCCCCCTTTGGTTTTTTTTTTTAAAACCCTAAAACTCCCAAAACCCTTTGCCCTTTCCCGGGGGGGCCCCCCGGGGGGGTTTTTGGGTTTTTTAAACTTCCAGGCCCCCCCCCCCCCCCCCCCTTTCCCTGGGCCCCCGGGGGGCCCATTCCCCCGGCCCCCCTCCCCCCGGTTTTCCCGGTTTGCACCCCCACCCGGCCCCCTTTTGGGGGCCCCCTCCCCCCCCGGGCCCCCCGGCCTTTTGGGGCCCAAAAACCCCCCCCTTCCCTGGGGCCCCCTCCCCCCCTTTTTTCCCCCCCCTCCCCCCTTTTTGGGAAACCCTTCCCCCCCTTGCCCCCAAACCCCCGGGGCCCCCCCCCCCCCCCAACCCCCCTTTTTTTGGGCCGGGCCCCAAATTCCCCAGGGTTTCCCCCCAAATCGAAAAGGGTTGGGCCGGGGGGTTTTGGGGGCCCCCCCCAAAAAAAAAAGGGGGCCCCCCCCCCCGGGGGCCCTTACCTTTTGGGGAAAGGGTTAAAAAAAAACCCAAAGGCCCTTTAAAAAAAAAAGGGGGGGGGGCCCCAAAAAAAAAAAAAGGGAAAAAAAAGGCCGGGTTAAAGCCATTTGGGGGCCCCCGGGAAAAAGGGGAAACCAAACCCCCCCCAACCCGGAAAAAGGGGGGCCTCCCCCTTTCCCGGGCGGGGGGGGTTGGGGGGCCCCCCCGGGCCGATTGGGGGGGGGGCCCTGGCCCCCCTTTCCCCCCAAAATTTTTTGGGGGGGGGGGAAACCCCCGGGGGAAGGGGCCCCATTTTTCCCCCAAAAATTTGGGGGGTTTTTTGGGGCCCGGGCCCAGAAATTGGGGAAAAAAATTTTTTTTTTTTTTAAAAAAAAGGGGGGCCCCAAATTTTAATTTTAAGGGGTTTGGGGGCCCAAGGGGGTTTTCCCCCCCCCTTTTTTGGGTTCCCCGGGGCCCCCCCGAATTTAAACCCCCTTAACCCAAATTTCCCCCCCAAAAAGGGGTTGGCCCCAAAAAACCCCCAAAAAAAAAATTTGGGGGCCGGGTTTAAAGGCCCCCCGGGAAAAACTTTTTTAAAAAAAAATTTTGAAATTTTTGGGCCCAAGGTTTTAAATTTTCCCCTTTTCCCCCCCAACCGGGGCGCTGTCCGCTAGCGAGCACAAGCCAAAGAGAGGAGGAACATGAAAAAGATTGAAGGGGGCTCGGACGAAACTGAGTCGGCACCCTCCGCATAAAACTTGCAATGCTAAAAGCAAACATTTTGATATATCTGCATGGACTAACTTTGTCTTTTTCATGGTCATTTCCATGAACACTCACCAAAAAACCTCCGCCCAACTTTGCCAAGTTGCCCGGAGGCTTGGGGGCTACTGTCGGAGTAATTGGACATGGATACCCCGAAGATGGTGAGACGATATTTCAAGACATCGGGGCTAGCAAAGCCCTCGGTCCGAATACCCGCCGTTCTGCGGCTTCCGTCCGATCGCTTCCACAGTCGGTTGCTGGCGGCTGCCGGTGACCGACTGCGCCAACTAGCCGGCTGCCGGCTGCAGCCCGACCCGACACCGACAAGACATGATGAGACGGCCATATTGCGATGCCGTCATCTACAGTGTACCTGTCCCCTTGGCACTATTTTATAAAGTGCCCAGGGGACAAGCATGACATGCGCCATGCCCCATACATGGCTTGGCTTGTAAGCTACCCAAGGTAGCTTACAACCAACGCCATGTCCCATGCCCACTCCACACTATATAAGCTAGCTAGCAAGCCTCCATCCATCCACTCTCACACATGCTCACACGCATGCATACATGCCCAGGCACACCCATTCGGCCAAGAGCAACGGCCACCATACCACATACATGCATATACGAAACCAGATGCCTGTGGCACTGTTTCCAGATACAACTCTAGGAGCAACTTTGTACTGGATATATCAGATACACTCAGACATGCAGCAGTAGGAGTATTATCTCTCCGGAGAGCTCCGAAGCTGGGTAAACCACCGCGTGCTACTCGCATACCCGCTCCCGGTCCTATCAGCAGCAGTCTTACCTGTTGGGGAACGTAGCAGAAATTCAAAATTTTCCTAGGTGTCACCAAGATCTATCTATGGAGAAACTAGCAACGAGGGGAAGGAGAGTGCATCTACATACCCTTGTAGATCGCCAAGCGGAAGCGTTCAAGAGAACGGGGTTGAAGGAGTCGTACTCGTCGTGATCCAAATCACCGGAGATCCTAGTGCGAGCGGATGGCACCTCCGCGTTCAACACACGTACAGCCGGTGGCGTCTCCCATGCCTTGATCCAGCAAGGAGAGAGGAGAGGTTGGGAAGACTCCATCCAGCAGCAGCACGATGGTGTGGTGGTGATGGAGGGCGTGGCAATCTGCAGGCTTCGCCAAGCACCGCGGGAGAGGAGGAGGACTTGGCGGAGGGAGGGTTGCGCCGAGGGGCAAGGTGCAGCTCCCATGCGCCTCCCACTATATATATAGGGGTGGAGGGGATTATTTCTTGCCTTCCAAGTCCATTGGGCGTTGGCAAGGTGGGAGGAAAGAAATCCCATCCTTTCCTTTCCCCATCGATTGTTATCCCCCTTTTAGGGATCTAGATCTTATCCCTTGGGATATGATCTTATTCCTTCTAAGGGGATCTTGGTGTGCCTTGACCAGGGGTGTGGAGCCTTGCCCCACTACCCACGTTCATGTGGGTCCCCCATGCAGGTGGGCCCCACTCCGAACCTTCTAGAACCTTCCGGTATAATACCGAAAAATCCGAACATTTTTCGGTGGCCAAAATAGGACTTCCCATATATAAATATTTACCTCCGGACCATTTCGGAACTCCTCGTGACGTCCGGGATCTCATCCAGGACTCCGAACAACATTCCGTAACCACGTATATCTATTCCTATAACCCTAGTCGCCATCGAACCTTAATGTGTAGACCCTACGGGTTCGGGAACCATCGAACATGACCGAGGCGTTCTCCGGTCAATAACCAACAGCGGATCTGGATACCCATGTTGGCTCCTACATGTTCCACGATGATCTCATCGGATGAACCACGATGTCAAGGACTCAATCAATCCGTATACAATTCCCTTTGTCTAGTGGTATTGTACTTGCCCGAGATTCGATCATCGGTATGCCGATACCTTGTTCAATCTCGTTATCGGCAAGTCTCTTTACTCGTTTCATAACACATCATCCCATGATCAACCCCTTGGTCACATTGTGCACATTATGATGATGTCCTACCGAGTGGGCCCAGAGATACCTCTCCGTTACACGGAGTGACAAATCCAGTCTCGATTCGTGCCAACCCAAGACACTTTCGGAGATACGTAGTGCACCTTTATAGCCACCCGATTCGTTGTGACGTTTGGTACACCCAAAGCATTCCTCGGCATCCGGGAGTTGCACAATCTCATGGTATAAGGAAATGATACTTGACATTAGAAAAGCTTTAGCATACTGAACTACAATCTTTGTGCTAGGCTTAGGATTGGGTCTTGTCCATCACATCATTCTCCAAATGATGTGATCCGTTATCAACGACATCCAATGTCCATGGTCAGAAACCGTAACCATCTGTTGATCAATGAGCTAGTCAACTAGAGGCTTACTAGGGACATGGTGTTGTTTATGTACCCACACATGTATCTGAGTTTCCTATCAATACAATTATAGCATGGGTAATAAACGATTATCATGAACAAGGAAATATAATAATAACTAATTTATTATTGCCTCTAGGGCATATTTCCAACAGTCTCCCACTTGCACTAGAGTCAATAATCTAGTTCACATCGCCATGTGATTAACACTCATAGGTCACATCTCCATGTGACTAACATCCAAAGAGTTTACTAGTGTCACTAAACTAGTTCACATCATCATGTGATTAAGACTCAATGAGTTCTGGGGTTTGATCATGTTTTGCTTGTGAGAGAGGTTTTAATCAACGGGTGCGCAACATTCAGATCCGTATGTACTTCATAAATCTCTAGGTCATATTGTAAATGATGCTTCCACGCTCCACTTGGAGCTATTCCAAATGGTTGCTCCACTATACGTATCCGGTTTGCTACTCGAGTCATTTGGATAGGTGTTAAAGCTTGCATCGGCGTAACCCTTTCGCCGAACTCTTTATCACCTCCATAATCGAGAAACATGTCCTTATTTACTCCAAGGACAATTTTGACCGCTGTCCAATGATCCATTCTGGATCATTCTTGTACCCTTGATCGACTCATGGCAGGCACACTTTGATGCGGTACACAGATAGCATACTATAGAGCCTACGTCTGAAGCATAGGGGCGACCTTTGTCCTTTCTCTCTTACGCCATGGTCGAGCTTTAACTCTTAACCATACCTTACAACTCAGGCAAGAACTCCTTCTTTGGTGATCCATCTTGAACACCTTCAAGATTATGTCAAGGTATGTGCTCATTTGAAAGTACCATTTAGCGTTTTTGATCTATCCTCATAGATCTTGATGCTCAATGTTCTAGTAGCTTAATCCAGGTTTTCCATTGAAAACACTTTTCAAACAACCCTATATGCTTTCTAGAAATTCTACATCATTTCGATCAACAATATGTCTACAACATATACTCATCGAAATTCTATAGTGCTCCCACTCACTTCTTTGGAAATACAAGTTTCTCACAAACTTTGTATAGACCCAAAATCATTGATCATCTCATCAAAGCATACATTCCAACTCCGAGATGCTTACTCCGGTCCTTAGAAGGATACGGAGCTTTGCATACTTGTTAGCGTCTTTCGGGATTGTCAAAACCTTACGGTTGTATCACATACAACCTTTCCTCAAGAAAACTGTCAAGGAAACAATGTTTTGACATCCTATATGCAAGATTTCATAAATAATGCAGTAACTGCTAATCCAATTCCAATAGACTCTTAGCATCGCTACGAGTGGGAAAGCCTCACCGTAGTCAACTCCTTGAACTTGTCGGAAAATATCTTTAACGACAAGTCGAGCTTTCTTAATGGTGATACTTACCATCATTGTCTGTCTTCCTTTTAAAATCCATCTTTACCCAACGTCCTTACGACCATCAAGTATTTCTTCCAAAGTCATGGATCCTCTCTCGAATGTTATGGCCTCGAGCCATTCGTCGGAATCCAGGCCCACCATCGCTTCTCCATAGCTCGTAGGTTCATTGTTGTCTAGCAACATGACCTCTAAGACAGGATTGCGTACCACTCTGAAGTAGTACGCGTCCTTGTCGACCTACGAGGTCCGGTAGTGACTTGAACCGAAGCATCATGATCACTATCATCAGCTTCCACTTCAATTGGTGTAGGTGCCACATGAACAACTTCACGTGCCCCTGCTACACACTGGTTGAAGTGATGGTTTAATAACCTCATTAAGTCTCCACCATCCTCCCACTCAATTCTTTCGAGAGAAACTTTTCCTCGAGAAAGGACCCGTTTCTAGAAACAATTACTTTTGCTTCCGGATCTGAGATAGGAGGTGTACCCAACTGTTTTGGGTGTCCTATGAAGATGCATTTTTATCCGCTTTGGGTTCGAGCTCATCAACTTGAAACTTTTTCACATAAGCATCGCAGCCCCAAACTTTTAAGAAACGACAATTTAGGTTTCTCCAAACCATAGTTCAAACGATGTCGTCTCAACGGAATTACGTGGTGCCCTATTAAAGTGAGTGTGGTTGTCTCTAATGCCTAACCCATGAACGATAGTGGTAATTCGATAAGAGACATCATGGTACGCATCATATCCAATAGGGTGCAACTATGATGTTTGGACACACCATCACACTATGGTGTTCCAGGCGGTATTTATTGTGAAACAATTTCCATAATGTCTTAATTGCGTGCCAAAGCTCGTAACTCAGATACTCATCTCTATGATCATATCATAGACATTTTATCCTCTTGTCACGATGATCTTCAACTTCACTCTGAAATTACTTGAACCATTCAATAATTCAGACATGTGTTTCATCAAGTAAATACACTCAGTATCTACTCAAATCATCCGTGAAGTAAGAACATAACGATATTCACTGCATGCCTCAGCACTCATTGGACTGCACACATCAAAATGTGTTACTTCCAACAAGTTGCTATCTTGTTCCATCTTCTTTGAAACCGAGGCTTTTCAGGTCATTTTGCCCATGTGGTATGATTTGCATATCTCAAGTGATTCAAAATCAAGTGAGTCCAAACGATCCATCTGCATGGAGTTTCTTCATGCGTATACACCAATAGACATGGTTCGCATGTCTCAAACTTTTCAAAAACGAGTGATTCCAAAGATCCATCAACATGGAGCTTCTTCATGCTTTTATACCAATATGACTTACATGGCAAAGTGCCACAAGTAAGTGGTACCATCATTACTATCTTATATCTTTTGGCATGAAAATGTGTATTACTATGATCGAGATTCAATAAACCATTCCTTTAGGTGCAAGACCATTGAAGGTATTATTCAAATAAATAGAGTAACCATTATTCTCCTTAAATGAATAACAGTATTGCGATAGACATAATCCAATCATGTCTATGCTCAGCATAAACACCAAATGACAATTATTCTGGTTTAATACTAATCTTGATGGTAGAGGGAGCGTGTGATGTTTGATCACATCAAACTTGGAAACACTTCCAACACATATCGTCACTCACCTTTAGCTAGTCTCCGTTTATTCCGTAGCCTTTTATTTGAGTTACTAACACTTAGCAACCGAACCGGTATCTAATACCCTGGTGCTACTAGGAGTACTAGTAAAGTACACAATAACTTAATGTATATCAATATACTTCTATCGACCTTGCCAGCCTTCTCATCTACCAAGTATCTAGGGTAATTCTGCTCCAGTGGTTGTTCCCCTTATTACAGAAGCACTTAGTCTCGGGTTTGGGTTCAACCTTGGGTTTCTTCATTAGAGCAGCAGCTGATTTGCTGTTTCATGAAGTATCCCTTCTTGCCCTTGCCCTTCTTGAAACTAGTGGTTTCACCAACCATCAACAATTGATGCTCCTTCTTGATTCCTACTTTCATGTGTCAAACATCGCGAATATCTCAAGGATCATCATATTTATCCCTGATTTGTTATAGTTCATCACGAAGCTCTAGCAGCTTGGTGACAATGACTTTGGAGAAACATCACTATCTCTGGAAGATCAACTCCCACTCGATTCAAGTGATTGTTGCACTCAGACAATCTGAGCACAAGCTCAACAATTGAGCTTTTCTCCCTTAGTTTGCAGGCTAAGAAAATCGTCGGAGGTCTTATACCTCTTGGCGTGAGCACGAGCCTGAAATCCCAATTTCTGCCCTCAAACATCTCATATGTTCCGCGACGTTCAAAAACGTCTTTGGTGCCTCAACTCTAAACCGTTTAACTGAACTATCACGTAGTTATCAAAGCGTGTATGTCCGATGTTCGCAACATCCACGAGGCGACGTTCGGGGTTCAACACTTGGCGGTGCATTAAGGACATAAGCTTTTTTCTGTCCACATAATCGCTCATGTCAACTTTCAACTATATTTTCTCTAGGAACATATCTAAGCAGTGGAACTAAAGCGCGAGCTTCGACATAATTTGCAAAGATCTTTTGACTATGTTCAGGATAATTAAGTTCATCTCATGAACTCCCACTCAGATAGACATCCCTCTAGTCATCTAAGTGATTACATGATCCGAGTCAACTAGGCCGTGTCCGATCATCACGTGAGACGGACTAGTCATCATCGGTGCACATCTTCATGTTGATCGTATCCTCCATACGACTCATGCTCGACCTTTCGGTCTCTTGTGTTCCGAGGCCATGTTTGTACATGCTAGGCTCGTCAAGTTAACCTAAGTGTTTCGCGTGTGTAAATATGGCTTACATCCGTTGTATGTGAACGTAAGAATCTATCACACCCGATCATCACGTGGTGCTTCAAACGACGAACTTCGCATAGCGGTGCACAGTTAGGGGAACACTTTCTTGAAATTTTAATGAGGATCATCTTATTTACTACCGTCGTACTAAGCAAATAAGATGTATAAACATGACAAACATCACATGCAATCAAATAGTGACATGATATGGCCAATATCATATTGCTCCTTTTGATCTCCATCTTCGGGGCTCCACGATCATCATCGTCACCGGCATGACACCATGATCTCCATCATCGTGTCTCCACGAAGTTGTCTCGCCAACTTATTACTTATACTACTGTGGCTACCGGTTAGCAATAAAGTAAAGTAATTACATGGCGTTGTTCAATAACACGCAGGTCATACAATAAATAAAGACAACTCATATGGCTCCTGCCGGTTGTCATACTCATCGACATGCAAGTCGTGATTCCTATTACAAGAACATGATCAATCTCATACATCACATATCATTCATCACATTCTTCTTGGCCATATCACATCACATAGCATACCTGCAAAAACAAGTTAGGCGTCCTCTAATTGTTGTTTGCATGTTTTTATGGCTGCTATGGGTTTCTAGCAAAACGTTTCTTACCTCATAAAACCACAACGTGATATGTCAATTCCTATTTACCCTTCAAAGGACCCTTTTCATCGAATCCGATCCGACTAAAGTGGAGAGGCGGCACCCGCTAGCCACCTTATGCAACAAGTGCATGTCATCGGTGGAACCTGTCTCACGAAGTGTACGTGTAAGGTCGGTCCGGGCCGCTTCATCCCACAATACCGTCGAAAAAAGATTGGACTAGTAACGGTAAGCATATTGAACAAAATCAACGCCCACAACTACTTTGTGTTCTACTCGTGCAAAGAATCACGCAATAGACCTAGCTCATGATGCCACTGTTGGGGAGCGTGGCAGAAATTCAAAATTTTCCACGTGTCACCAAGATCTATCTATGGAGAAACTAGCAACGAGGGAAGGAGAGTGCATCTACATACCCTTGTAGATCGCTAAGCGAAGCGTTCAAGAGAACGGGGTTGAAGGAGTCGTACTGTCGTGATCCAAATCACCGGAGATCCTAGTGCCGAACGGACGGCACCTCCGCGTTCAACACACGTACAGCCGGTGGCGTCTCCCATGCCTTGATCTAGCAAGGAGAGAGGAGAGGTTGGGAAGACTCCATCCAGCAGCAGCACGACGGTGTGGTGGTGATGGAGGGCGTGGCAATCCTGCAGGGCTTCGCCAAGCACCGCGGGAGAGGAGAAGGACTTGGGAGAGGGGGAGGGCTGCGCCAGGGGCAAGGGTGCAGCTCCCATGCGCCTCCCCACTATAGGGGTGGAGGGGGATTATTTCTTGCCTTCCAAGTCCATTGGGGCGTTGGCAAAGGTGGGAGGAAAGAAATCCCATCCTTTCCTTTCCCCACCGATTGTTATCCCACCTTTTTAGGGATCTTGATCTTATCCTTGGGATATGATCTTATTCCTTCTAAGGGGATCTTGGTGTGCCTTGACCAGGGTGTGGGGCCTTGCCCCACTACCCCACGTTCATGTGGGTCCCCATGCAGGTGGGCCCCACTCGGAACCTTCTAGAACCTTCCGGTACAATACCGAAAAATCCCGAACATTTTCCGGTGGCCAAAATAGGACTTCCCATATATAAATCTTTACCTCCGGACCGTTTCGGAACTCCTCGTGACGTCCGGCATCTCATCCGGGACTCCGAACAACATTCGGTAACCACGTATGTCTATTCCCTATAACCCTAGCGTTATCGAACCTTAAGTGTGTAGACCCTACGGGTTCGGGAACCATGCAGACATGACCGAGACGTTCTCCGGTCAATAACCAACAGCAGGATCTGGATACCCATGTTGGCTCCCACATGTTCCATGATGATCTCATCAGATGAACCACGATGTCAAGGACTCAATCAATCCCGTATACAGTTCCTTTTGTCTAGCGGTATTGTACTTGCCCGAGATTCGATCGTCGGTATGCCGATACCTTGTTCAATCTCGTTACCGGCAAGTATCTTTACTCGTTCTGTAACACATCATCCCGTGATCAACCCCTTGGTCACATTGTGCACATTATGATGATGTCCTACCGAGTGGGCCCAGAGATACCTCTCCGTTACACGGAGTGACAAATCTCAGTCTCGATTCGTGCCAACCCTATAGACACTTTCAGAGATACCTGTAGTGCACCTTTATAGCCACCCAGTTACGTTGTGACGTTTGGTACACCCAAAGCATTCCTATGGCATCCGGGAGTTGCACAATCTCATGGTCTAAGGAAATGATACTTGACATTAGAAAAGCTTTAGCATACGAACTACGATCTTTGTGCTAGGCTTAGGATTGGGTCTTGTCCATCACATCATTCTCCAAATGATGTGATCCCGTTATCAACGACATCCAATGTCCATGGTCAGGAAACCGTAACCATCTGTTGATCAACGAGCTAGTCAACTAGAGGCTTACTTGGGACATGGTGTTATTTATGTACCCACACATGTATTTGAGTTTCCTATCAATACAATTATAGCATGGGTAATAAACGATTATCATGAACAAGGAACTATAATAATAACTAATTTATTATTGCCTCTAGGGCATATTTCCAACATTACCCAGACACTAAGCCCTTGTGCCATCTGTCGACTCGCAAGCCCCCCGTGAAAATACCACGACAACTGTGAATAGATCTAGAAAGAATTGGTCCAAAAAACTTGATGATGCATTATGGGCCTATAGAACTGCATACAAAAATCCTATGGGTATGTCTCCATATAAGATGGTTTATGGAAAAGCATGTCATTTACCTCTTGAACTTGAACATAAGGCATATTGGGCTATTAAAGAGCTCAATTATGACTTCAAACTTGCCGGTGAGAAGAGGTTGTTTGATATTAGCTCACTTGATGAATGGAGAACCCAAGCATATGAGAATGCCAAGCTTTTAAAACAAAAAGTCAAACGCTGGCATGATAAGAGGATACAAAAGCGTGAGTTTAATGTAGGAGATTATGTGTTATTGTTCAACTCTCGTTTAAGATTTTTTGCAGGAAAACTTCTCTCAAAATGGGAAGGTCCCTACGTTATCGAGGAGGTCTATCGTTCTGGTGCTATAAAATCAACAACTTTGAAGGCACAAATCCGAGGGTGGTAAACGGTCAAAGAATTAAACATTATATTTCAGGTAATCCTATCAATGTTGAAACTAATATTATTGAAACAATAACCCCTGAGGAATACATAAGAGACACTTTCCAGAACGTTCCAGACTCCGGAAAGGTATAGGTACATGGTACGGTAAGTAAACCGACTCCAAAACAACTCTAATGACAATTTTTATCAGTTTTGGATTATTTAAGAATTTAAGGAAGAAAGAAGTAGTCCGAAAGGGACACGAGGCTCCCATGAGAGAGGAGGCCGCACCCCCTCTGTAGGGCGCGCCCCCCTGTCTCGTGGGAACCTCGTGTGCCTCCCGGACTCCCTTTTCTTGTATGTTACGTATTTTGGTCGGTAAAAATTCATTATATATACTCCCGAAGGTTTTGACCACCATATCACGCAAATATCCTCTGTTTTCGTTTGAGCTGTTCTGTTGCAGAATAAAGCAAGATGTCTTCTCGAGAGTCGGTTGGGAGAGCGGGTGTCTCGATAGCGCCAGTCCAGAGCAAATAGCGGCGCCTATCACTTTGGACCATCAGCGGAGGATGAGATGGAGGCTAATTTCAAAAGGATAGATGCCATGGAGGAGGATCAAGAAGTTACCTCTCGTCTTCGAGCAGAATTCACTATGGGGGAACTACCTAGCCTGGTTGTCCCTACTTCGGTCACTCCTTCCGACTCTAGATTTCTTTCTTATGAAAATATGAAAAAGAGTTTCACTTGTTCTCCAGAAGCTATGCAGCAACCTTGGGTGAAAGGCCTTATGCATTACGGGCAAGCTCCGTAAAGAAAATATGGACCTCAAACAACAAGTTAATAAGCTCGAGGAGGAGAACCGTATCTTGAAGGGCATAATCGCCAAGAAGATCATAACACCAACCGTGAAGAAGGAGAAATAATCACATGGGTATGGGCACTCCCCTTGGCAACTGCCAAGCTTGGGGGAGGTGCCCCAGTATCGTATCACCATCACACTCCTATTTTACCACTTTATTTAGTTCGATCCTTTTAGTAGTATCTTGATCTAGTAGATTGAAGTTTTGATATCAAGTAGTTTTGAGTTTTGCATTGTGAGCTCTTTATGTAAGCGAGTCTGTGTGCTATCTATAACAAAGATTAGTGTTGAGTCAAGGGCTTTGCTATGTTGTTATGATCTTGAGAAGGTAGAAAGAACAAAAGAGTTCATATTGATCTTATGGATAGTGATAACTTCACATATAGAAAGTATGAGGCATAAAAATTGTTGAGAGTTGATGAACGTAGCCTTGGTCATCGTTGCAATTAATAGGAAGTGATAAGGAAATAAGAGGGGTTCACATATAAATATATTATCTTGGATATCTTTTATGATTGTGAAGCACTCATTAAGTATGACATGCTAAAAGAGTTGATGTTGGACAAGGAAGACAACGTAATGGTTTATGTTTTCCGACATCTCAGTTAAAGTATATTGTCATTGACCTTCCAAACATGTTGAGCTTGCCTTTCCCCCTCATGCTAGCCAAATTCCTTGCACCAAGTAGAGATACTACTTGTGCTTCCAAATATCCTTAAACCAAGTTTTGACATGAGAGTCCACCATACCTACCTATGGATTGAATAAGATCCTTCAAGTAAGTTGTCATCGGTGCCAGCAATAAAAATTGCTCTCTAAATATGTATGACTTATTAGTGCAGAGAAAATAAACTTTGTACGAACTTGTTGTGGAAATAATAAAAGCGACGGACTGCATAATAAAGGTCCACATACAAGGCGCAATATAAAGTGACGTTCTTTTGCACTAAGACTTTATGCATCAACCCTAAACACGCATGACAACCTCTGCTTCCCTCTGCGAAGGGCCTATCTTTTACTTTATGCTTGAGCCAAGGTGATGCTCACCTTTCCCTTTTTATTTTTATCCTTTGGCAAGCTCCTCGTGTTTGAAAGATCATGATGCATATATCCAATTGGATGTAAGTTGGCATAGGCTATTATTGTTGACATCACCTAAAGGTGAATACGTTGGGAGGCAACACAATAAGCCCCTATCTTTCTCAGTGTCCGGCTGAAACTCTATAACCACAAGTATAGCGTGACTGTTAATAATTATAGGGGACTACAAGATAGTTGAGTATGTGAGCTTGCTGAAAAGCTCTATTATTGACTCTTTCCGATGTTACGATAAATTGCAATTGCTTCAATGACTGAGATTATAGTTTGTTAGTTCCCAATTGTCGGCGTTCTGGGAATGGGGGTCCCCAGACTTGCCTGCCTGCGGCCTGCGGCGTGCTCAAGTGGGGGCCCAGCCCAGCTTCATCAGCTCAAGCTCAAGACCCTCGCGAGGGGCCAAGCCTCGCGGGGCGGACGACGGGAACCCTCCTCAGGAGCAGCCTCGTCAGGCAGGCTCACGAGGTGGCGGAGAGATCAGGGCAGGGTACCTCACAAGGGTGCCCCGTGACACAAGCCATGACGATCGAGATCAAGCGGGCGCCAGGCGGGTGCCAGCCTGTGGAGTGTCCTCATTTCCCCTTTGGTGCAAAGGAGGCAAGCACATGCCGAGGCATCAGGCAAAGGTTACTGCTTCAGTGCAACAAGACCAAGACCAGCAGAGCGGCAGGATGGAGGTCATCGTGGAGCCCAGGACGGCGTCACCGTCAAAGCCTTTGGCAGCCGAAGACCAACTTTAGTCAGGATAAGTGTACTAGATGTTCCCCTTCAAAATGGCCAATTGTTGGCGCCCTTCCCGCTCATTATTTGGGAAGAGGCCCAGGGCCTCCATCTATAAATAGGACTAGCCACCACAGAGAGAAGGGAGAGGTCGAACCTACCAGAGAGAGGGAGAGAAGCGGCTAGACTCACCCAAGCAGTCCACCGCACCAGCTCAAGAACAGTCCCTCGTGAGGCTGTTCTTCCTTTGTACTGTTCATCATCAGCCCCTGAGGCAATCCACCACACCACAAACTAGAGTAGGGTATTACACCACAATGCTGGCCCGAACTAGTATAAACCTCGTGTCCCTTGTGTGTTCTTCTTCCTAGTTTAGATCCCTTGCTAACCATCAATGCGCGAGCCGGTTGGGGAAAGATCTCCGTGCGCACCCCAGTGTTCGAACCTCAAGGGTCTACCGGAACCCGAAATCTGACATTTGGCGCGCCAGGTAGGGGTGCGCCGGAATCTTTCTTCCGCTGGTCGCGTGTGATCTTCAGTCATGTCCATGGCTCACGTTCGCGAGCCAGCGCCCGGCGTCGGGCTGCTCGTGCGCTTCGAGTCGCCGGACGGCTCCGTCGCGAGACGCCCCGTCGTTCCCGTCGCTGCTGCCGCGCCCCACCGGCAAAGGCGAGAGCGAGCAGCAGGCCTGTTGGGGGGAGCTGCGCGACCTCTACCTCGCCCATCGCGCCGGGCCGGTGCCCCCGGTTGTCGCAGCTCTCCTGGGCGGCTCACTGAAGCCACCTTCGAGCCGCCACGTCAAGCCGTTCACCTACCAGATCGCCACCGCCTCCAAGCGCCAGGGAGCCCCGCCGGGCTGGGTGGCGCCCGAGGCCGACCTGCTCTTCAACTCGGATGATCACCCCTCCAACCCCACGGGTTCGGGTGCGCTTCCGATGCTGTGCACCCCCACCATCTGCGAAGTGGCAGTCACCAGGACCCTCATCGACGGCGGAGCCGGCCTCAACATGCTCTCTGTGGAGGCCTTCAGCCTCCTCCATGTGCCACCAGAGCGGCTCCAGCCCAGCAGGCCTTTTTCGGGAGTCGGAGCCGGTTCCACCGCCTCCCTGGGACAAATTCGCCTCCCGGTGACCTTCGGCACCCGTGATAACTTCCGCACGGAGCTGATCGACTTCGACATCGCCCCCATCGGCCTCCCCTACAACGCCATCCTCGGCTACTCGGCCTTGGCCTGGTTCCTGGCAGCAACTCACCCGGCGTACAACCTCATGAAGATGCCCGGGAGCAGCGGCGTCCTTACCGTGTCAGGAAACACCGGAGATGCACTGCAGGCGCTCAAGCTTGTTTTTAAGGCGGCTGCAGCGGCATGGCCCGCCAGCGCTGACGCCCCTGAGCCCAAGGGGGCTGCGCCATCCAAGAAGAAGCAGCTATTCACTCAAAACAAGGTGGAAACCAAGCAGGTACCAGTCAACGAGGACGGGTCCACTGACGCCACCTTCACCATAGGTGCAAACCTCGAACCCAAGTAGGAGGAGGCCTTGGTGAAATTCCTGCGCGCAAACAAGAAGGTGTTCGCGTGGGGACCTAATCAGTTGGCGGGGGTCCCGAGAGGCGTGATTGAGCATCACCTCAACGTGTGCCCCAACGTGCGCCCCGTGAAGCAGAAGGCGAGGCGAAAGTCCACAGAGAAACAAGCTTTTATCGTCAGCTACCCGGATTGGTTGGCCAACCCAGTTGTCGTGCCAAAAAAGGGGGGAAAGGAACGTATGTGTGTCGACTTCACCAACCTCAACAAGGCATGCCCACAAGATCCACTTCTGCTTCCTCGCATTGACCAGATCGTCGACTCCACCGCTGAGTGTGACCTGTTGTGCTTCCTGGATGCCTTCTCAGGCTATCACCAAATCAAGATGGCGGTAGAAGACGTGGAAAAAACAGGCTATCCTGACCCCGTGCGGAGTGTACTGCTATACCTGCATGCCGTTTGGGTTGCACAACGCAGGCGCGACCTTTCAGCGGCTGATGCACATCGCCCTGGGCCGGCAGCTCGGAAGGAATGCTGAGGCGTATGTCGATGACATTGTAGTGAAGTCTCGGGAGGCGAAAAACCTGATACAGGACTTGGAAGAAACCTTCGCGAGCCTTGATAAAGTGGATCTGCGACTCAACCCGGAGAAGTGCGTATTTGGAGTCCCCTCGGGCAAGCTCCTGGGTTTCCTCGTGTCCCATAGGGGCATCGAGGCCAACCCGGAAAAGGTCAAGGCAGTCGAAGACATGAGCCGGCCAAAGACCCTCAGAGAAATGCAGAAACTCTTTGGTAGCGTGACCGCTAGGACGTTCATCTCCAAGCCGGGAGCGAGCCTTGCCATTCTTCAAGCTGATGAAGAAGAAGGGCCCCTTTGATTGGACTGAAGAGGCCGACAAAGCATTCCAAGAACTCAAGAGGTACCTTACCAGCCCTCCGGTGATGGTAGCTCTGCGTCCTCGGGAGCCTCTGGTGCTCTACCTCGCGGCCACCCCCTACTCCGCCAGCGCAGCCCTGGTAGCGGTCAGGGAGGAGCATCAGGCCAAGGCCGCAACTGCCTCCAGGCAGGAGCGAACCGAAGCCAGGAGAGCCTCACAAAGACCACGGACGCGGCCGAAGGGGATCAGCCACAGCAGGAAAGCGCGCCTGGAGCAGAAGAGGCCCCACCAAGCGACCAGGCGCTGGGGGCTCCGCCGTCTCGGGAGGCACCCCAACCTACAGAAGACACGAACAGTGCCAGCGCTCACAGCCTTGTCGAGCACCCCGTGTACTTCGTCAGCATGGTGCTACGGGACGTGAGGGCACGGTACCCCATGCCCCAAAAACTCCTCCTCACGCTATTGGTGGCCTCACACAAGCTGCGACACTACTTCCAAGGTCATCCCATCAAGGTCATCTTAGCATACCCTCTGGAGAGGGTGCTCAGCAGCCCCAACTCAGCTAGAAGAGTCGCCGAGTGGAACATCGAACTGCAAGCATTTCAGCTAGAATTCAGCACAACCAGAGTCATCAAGGGGCCCGCATTGGTAGATTTCATGGTAGAATGGACGGAGGCACCCGGCCTCGAAGCAGGCGAAGACCGATCACTTTCTCCGGGGAGCGAGGCACCGGATGGCTGGGTCATGTACTTCAACGGGGCATTCTCCCGACATGGCGCTGGGCCGGCGCGATGCTCGTATCCCTACTCAGACAAGCTCTATTCGCCGTGCAGCTCTTTTTCGATCTGGGAAAAGGTCTCCAACAACATAGCAGAATATGAAGGCGATAGCGGCACGAGAGCCATTGATCGCTTTGGGGGTAAAGCGCCTCATCATCAAAGGCGATTCACAACTCCTCGTCAACTGCTCCAACAAGATATCTGAGCGAAGGGCGAGCACATGGAAGCTTACCTCGCGGAGGTTCGCATGATGGAGAAACAGTTCTGGGGGCTGGAGCTGCAGCATGTGCCTCGCGGCACCAATCAAGAGGCGGATGACATCACCAAGAGGCGTCAGCGGCTGCCTCAGAGAACTGGCGTCTCAAGAGCGACTCTTCAGGCCCTCAGCGGCACCATCACTATCAAGCGCGACGCAACCTCGGGAGGAGCTCCCCCAGCAGCCTGCCTCGGGAGCCCCGGTCTGCGGCCCGGCCTCAGGAGCACGCCTGCTCCTGGCGTTGGAGCCTCAGGAAGGGTGCTGGATCACAGAGCTCAAGGGCTACTTGACATGGGGGACCCTGCCGGAGAAGGAGGAGGAGGCGGAGCGTGTGGCGTGGCAAGCCACAGCCTACTGCATCAGGGATGGAGAGCTTTACCGGAGGCGACCGAATGACGTGTCCCTACGTTGCATTTCCAGAGAGCAAGGGAAGGAATTGCTGGAAGACATACATGGCGGAGACTGTGGGCATCACTCATCGTCACGAACCCTCGTTGGCAAGGCGTTCCGCAGCGGGTTCTACTGGCCCACAGCACTCAGCGACGTTGTTGAGCTGGTAAAGGCTAGCGAGGCCTGCCAATTTCACGCTAAGCAGATCCATCAGCCGGCGGGAGGTCTGCAAACTATAGCCCTCTCATGGCCATTCGCAGTTTGAGGGCTGGACATTCTAGGCCCGTTCCCTCGGGCGCCAGGGGGCTATCGCTACCTCTACGTCGTCGTGGACAAGTTCACCAAGTGGACTGAGGTGGAAGCTGTCCCCACCATCCCAGCGGGCTCTGCGGTCAAGTTCATTACGGGCCTCGTGAGCCGGTTTGGGGTGCCTAACCGCATCATCACCGACAATGGTTCGCAGTTCACCAGCAATCTCTTCAAAACGTACTGTGCTAACCTTGGAACGCAGATATGCTACGCTTCGGTGGCGCACCCAGGAGTAACAGCCAGGCCGAGCGAGCCAACGCGGAGGTCCTGAAAGGCCTCAAAACCAGGACCTTCAAGAAGAAGCTGGAGGCATGCGGCAGGGGCTGGCACGACGAGCTACAGTCTGTCCTGTAGTCCATCCGCACGACCGCGGCCAAGCCGACTGGCGAGACCCCCTTCTTCCTCGTCTACGGAGCAGAAGCCGTCCTCCCTCACGAGGTCAGGCGTCGCTCCGCACGGGTCCTGGCGTTCGACGAGGCGCAGCAGGACGCCATGCGGGGGACGGATCTCGTGCTGGGGGAGGAACACCGTCGAGAAGCCGCGCTGCGAGCGGCAAGGTGTCAACAAGCGCTGCAGCGATACCACTGCCGCAACATCTGCCCTAGGACTCTTGAGGTAGGGGGCCTCGTGCTCAAACGGGTCCTCTCCAGTGAAGGGTTGCATAAGCTTTCTCCCATGTGGGAGGGCCGTTCAAGGTTGTTCATGTTTCCAGGCCTGGCTCCGCACGCTTGGAGACTCAGGAGGGGGTGCCCATCCCGAACACGTGGAACATCCAGCATCTCTGGAAGTTCTAACCTTGAAGAAAGGCCCAGAGCCTGTAAAAAAGGCTCGGAGCCTGTGAAGAAGGCAAACGCCTGTGAAGCTCATTTTCCCGAGAAAGGCCCGGAGCCTGTGAAGAAGGCAAACGCCTGTGAAGCTCATTTTCCCGAGAAAGGCCCGGAGCCTGTGAAGAAGGCCAACGCCTGTGAAGCTCATTTTCCCGAGAAAGGCCCGGAGCCTGTGAAGAAGGCCAACGCCTGAGAAGCTCATTTCCCCGAGAAAGGCCCGGAGCCTGTGAAGAAGGCCAATGCCTGTGAAGCTCGCCGCCCGTGACACTCTCACGTAATAATGAGTTGGGGTTGTACACGCCCGGAGTCTCCGGAGAGCCGCCCTCGGGCCTCGGGGCTCCATACCACGATGGCAGCACTTAGCTCCGCGCTGGTGAGAAGACGTCGAAGACTAGATTAGGTGCCGGATGCGGCTTTTTCATTTGCTTTCTGCAGTTGGCTTGTTCGTTCCTATTTGAAGTTTTATTGAAGTTGTTGCCGTCCTTGGCTTGTGACTCTTCGTCTTTTTCACTCACTTGCCTCCTTTTCTCTCGCGCAAGTCTCGCGAGGGAGCAACGCTGGCACCCTCGCGAGTGTTTTCTGCCCTTGTCGTTTGAAGCTTTCCTATCCGGGTCCACTACGGGAGCACCCCTCCCAGTCCGTGCCCCACGGGCATCGCGACGCGAACACGGGACCTGGGTCGGTCGCCTCCACAACTGAGGCCGGAAGCTACCCCTCCTAACTAATCCTTGCAGGACATGAAGCGTTCGACGAGGCCTCGGCCTCAGGAAGCGGAGACGACCACGACCAATCAATCGCCACGCGGCGCCCAAGGCCGCAGGCTGTTGGGGCCCGCGGCGCTTCGCACTTGCCCCTTCGCTTCTCTGCTAAGCCAAGTCCGGGCGCGCCATGGGCCCGGGGGCTACTGTCGGCGTTCTGGGAATGGGGGTCCCCAGACTTGCCTGCCTGCGGCCTGCGGCGTGGCTCAAGTGGGGGCCCAGTGCGGCCCAGCTTCATCAGCTCAAGCTCAAGACCCTCGCGAGGGGCCAAGCCTCGCGGGGCGGACGACGGGAACCCTCCTCAGGAGCAGCCTCGTCAAGCAGGCTCACGAGGAGGCGGAGAGATCAAGGCAGGGTACCTCACGAGGGTGCCCCATGACGCAAGCCATGACGATCGAGATCAAGCGGGCGCTAGGCGGGCGCCAGCCTGCGCAGTGTCCTCATTTCCCCTTTGGTGCAAAGGAGGCAAGCATAGGCCAAGGCATCAGGCAAAGGTTACTGCTTCGGTGCAACAAGACCAAGACCAGCAGAGCGGCAGGACGGAGATCATCGTGGAGCCCAGGACGGCGACAGCGTCAGAGCCTTTGGCAGCCGAAGACCAACTTTAGTCAGGATAAGTGTACTAGATGTTCCCCTTCAAAATGGCCAATTGTTGGCGCCCTTCCCGCTCATTATTTGGGAAGAGGCCCAGGGCCTCCATCTATAAATAGGACTAGCCACCACAGAGAGAAGGGAGAGGTCGAACCTACCAGAGAGAGGGAGAGAAGCGGCTAGACTCACCCAAGCAGTCCACCGCACCAGCTCAAGAAAAGTCCCTCGCGAGGCTGTTCTTCCTTTGTACTGTTCATCATCAGCCCCTGAGGCAATCCACCACGCCACAAACTAGAATAGGGTATTACACCACAATGGTGGCCCGAACTAGTATAAACCTCGTGTCCCTTGTGTGTTCTTCTTCCTAGTTTAGACCCCTTGCTAACCATCGACGCGCGAGCCGGTAGGGGAAAGATCTCCGTGTGCACCCCAGTGTTCGAACATCAAGGGTCTGCCGGAACCCGAAATCCGACACCAATGAAGTTTTTGAACCATACTTGACATTGTGAATTGCTTATTACTTAAGCATAGGAAATCATATGACAAAATCCATATATGAAGCTGTTATTAGAATGATCATGATGCCCTCATGTCCGTATTTTATTTTTATCGACACCTCTATCACTAAACATGTGGACATATTTTTCGATTTCGGCTTCCGCTTGAGGACAAACGAGGTCTAAGCTTGGGGGAGTTGATACGTCCATTTTGCATCATGCTTTTATATCAATATTTATTGCATTATGGGCTGTTATTACACATTATATCTCAATACTTATGGCTATTCTCTCTTATTTTACAAGGTTTACCATGAAGAAGGGGAATGCTGGCAGCTGGAAAAGGAGCAAACGTTGGAAACCTATTCTGCACAACTCCAAAAGTCCTATAACTCCACGAAACAACTTTTTGGATTTTATAAGAATTTATGAGCAAAAGAAATAGGCCAGGGGGCCCACACCCTGTCCAGGAGACAGGAGGGCGCGCCCCCTGTAGGGCGCGGCCCCCTATCTCCTGGGCCCCCTGGTGGGCCTCCGGCGTCCATCTTCTGCTATATCATCACTTTTACCCTGGAAAAAATCGTGGGCAAGCTTACGGGACGGAACTCCGCCGCCACGAGGCGGAACCTTGGCGGAATCAATCTAGGGCTCTGGCGGAGCTGTTCTGCCGGGGACACTTCCCTCCGGGAGGGGGAAATCATCACCAACGTCCTCTCATCGAGAGGGGGTCAATCTCCATCAACATCTTCACCAGCACCATCTCCTCTCAAAACCCTAATTCATCTCTTGTATCCAATCTTGTATCAAAACCACAAATTGGTACTTGTGGGTTGCTAGTAGTGTTGATTACTCCTTGTAGTTGATGCTAGTTGGTTTACTTGGTGGAAGATCATATGTTCAGATCCTTTATGCATATTATTACTCCTCTGATTATGAACATGAATATGCTTTGTGAGTAGTTACGTTTAAATCCCGAGGACATGGGTGAAGTCTTGCTATTAGTAGTCATGTGAATTTGGTATTCGTTCGATATTTTGATGAGATGTATGTTGTCTTTCCTCTAGTGGTGTTATGTGAACGTCGACTACATAACACTTCACCATTATTTGGGCCTAGAGGAAGGCATAGGGAAGTAATAAGTAGATGATGGGTTGCTGGAGTGACAGAAGCTTAAACCCTAGTTTATGCGTTGCTTCGTTAGGGGCTGATATGGACCCATATGTTTAATGATGTGGTTAGGTTTACCTTAATACTCTTTTTGTAGTTGCGGATTCTTGCAATAGGGGTTAATCATAAGTGGAATGCTTGTCCAAGTTAGGACAGTACCCAAGTTTTGGTCCACCCACATATCAAATTATCAAAGTACCGAACGCGAATCTTATGAACGTGATGAAAACTAGCTTGACGATAATTCCCAATGTGTCCTCGGGGGCTCCTTCTTCATTATTAGAATTTGTCCAGGCTTATCCTTTGCTACATAAAGGATTGGGCCACCTTGCTGCACTTTATTTACTTTATTAACTTTTTGCTCGTTACTATTTATCTTATCACAAAACTATCTATCACCTACTATTTCAGTGCTTGTAGAGAAAACCTTACTGAAAACCGCTTATCATTTCCTTCTGCTCCTCGTTGGGTTCGACACTCTTACTTATCGAAAGGACTACGATAGATCCCCTATACTTGTGGGTCATCATGTAGCGTAAGTATTACCCTATGTTTTGAGAACCAAGGTATCAATCCAGTAGGAGGCTCCTCAAAAGTCCCACGCACCTACACAAACAAACTGAGAACTCGCAACCAACGCAATAAAGGGGTTGTCAATCCCTTCACGGCCACTTGCGAAAGTGAGATCTAATAAAGATAGTATGATAAGATAAATATATTTTTGGTATTTTATAATATAGATGCAAAAAGTAAAGATGCAAATAAAAGTAGATTGGGAGCAAATATGATAAGAGATAGACCCGGGGGCCATAGGTTTCACTAGTGGCTTCTCTCAAGATAGCATAAGTATTACGGTGGGTGAACAAATTACTGTCGAGCAATTGATAGAAAAGCGCATAGTTATGAGATTATCTAGGCATGATCATGTATATAGGCATCACGTCCATAACAAGTAGACCGACTCCTGCCTGCATCTACTACTATTACTCCACACATCGACCGCTATCCAGCATGCATCTAGAGTATTAAGTTCATAAGAACAGAGTAACGCATTAAGCAAGGTGACATGATGTAGAGGGATAAACTCATGCAATATGATATAAACCCCATCTTGGTATCCTCGATGGCAACAATACAATACGTGCCTTGCAACCCTTTACATCCTTTGGGTAAGGACACTGCAAGATTGAACCCAAAGCTAAGCACTTCTCCCATGGCAAGAAAGATTAATCTAGTAGGCCAAACCAAACTGATAATTCGAAGAGACTTGCAAAGATAACTTAATCATACACTACTAGGGAAAATCTTATACACATAATCTTAGCAGCAGCGCGGCACATAAAGAAGCGCTACTGCTAATTAGCAGTAGCGCGGGTTTTTAACCCTCGCTACTACTAAGTTGATAGTAGTAGCGCGGGTTTTTAACCCTCGCTACTACTAAGCGGTCTCTACCATGCCCACCGACACATGCCATAGTAGTAGCGAGGGTATAAACCCGCGCTACTACTAAGTTGATAGAGTAGCGTGGTTTTATACCCCTCGCTACTACTAAGTACGAGGTAGGTGAAGTCGCCATATCCTCGGCCGAATCCCCATCTCCACCCCAAAATCCCTCCTCTCTTCCACCACGGTCTCCTCTCACTTTCCATACGCTCTCACATGGACCTCTTGCCCATGCACCCATCCTCCTCCATGGCGCCGAAACAGGCCGCCGCCTCGCGCCACCGGCGTCTAGGAGCTTCGCGGTCTTCCACCGACGCCTAGGAGGCCGCCGCCCGTGCCACCACACGGAACACCTCGCCACGGTGACTAGCTCCGCTGCTCCCTACATCACCTTCCTCTCTCCTCGGTTTTCATTTCTCTCTCTCCTCTGGTTTGACTCACCCTCCCATGTCCATGCCCGTGCAGGTCGTCGCCATGGATGACCCGGAGTTATCTGGCATGGTCGGGAAGAGGAGCTCCACGCCGCAGCCTGGCTCTGCCATAGAAACGGGCCCTCTCCAACAGCCACTGCTGGATCTGTCTTCCGCTGTCCGTTCATGCCTCCGGCGACGCCAATCATCGCTAGATCTTACCATTGTTGCCATTGACAGCATGCACAGGATCGCGATTTTTTTTTGTTTTTGAAAGTAATAGCAGTAGCGCGGGGTATAAGACCCGCTACAGCTAATTAGCAAGATAGCGCTTTTTGTAACGCACGCCACAGCTAACCATGTATAGCGATGGCGTGTGTCAACACGCCGCGCTACAAGTTAAGTTAACGATGGCGCCAGATCGAAGAGCGCGGGCACCAAGGCCATCGATACACTCCAAACCCGCGCTGCTGCTAGGATTTTCCCTAGTAGTGATACATAAAAGAATTCAGAGAAGATTCAAATATTATTCATAGATAAACTTGATCATAAACCCACAATTCATCGGATCTCGACAAACACACCGCAAAAAGAGTTTACATCGAATAGATCTCCACAAGAAAGGGGAAGAACATTGTATTGAGATCCAAAAAGAGAGAAGAAACCATCTAGCTAATAACTATGGACCCGTAGGTCTATGGTAAACTACTCACAACTCATCGGAGGGGCAAGGATGTTGATGTAGAGGCCCTCCGTGGTTGATTCCCCCTCCGGCAGAGTGCCAGCGAAGGCTCCAAGATGGGATCTCGCGGATATAGAAGGTTACGGCGGTGAAAATTGTGTTTCGTGGTGCCCCTGGATGATTTCGGGGTACGTAGGTATATATAGGAGGAAGAAGTACGTCGGTGGCCGCCCGAGGGGCCCACGAGACAAGGGGGCGCGCCCTATAGGGGGGGCTCCTATCTCGTGGAGGCCTCGGCTGCTTCTTGACTTGCACTCCAAGTTCTCTGGATCACGTTCGTTCCAAAAATCACGCTCCCGAAGGTTTCATTCCATTTGGACTCCGTTTGATATTCCTTTTCTTCGAAATACTGAAATAGGCAAAAAAACAGCAATATGGGTTGGGCCTCCGGTTAGTAGGTTAGTCCCAAAAATGATATAAATGTGTAAAATAAAGCCCATAAACATACAAAAGGGGTAATATAATAGCATGGAACAATAAAAAATTATAGATACGTTGGAGACGTATCAAGCATCCCCAAGCTTAATTCCTGCTCGTCCTCGAGTAGGTAAATGATAAAAAGAGAATTTTTGATGTGGAATGCTACCTAGCATAATTCATAATGTAATTTTCTTTATTGTGGCATGAATGTTCAGATCCAAATGAATACAAAATAAAAGTTCATATTGATAAAAGAAATAGTAATACTTCAAGCATACTAATCAAACTAATCATGTCTTCTCAAAATAGCATGGCAAAGGAACGTTCATCCCTACAAAATCATATAGTTAGGCTATGCTTCATTTTCGTCACACAAAGATGTTCCCAACTTCTATACCCCCGATGACAAGCCAAGCAATTGTTTCATACTTAAATAATCTCAAACTTTTTCAACCTTCACGCAATACATGAGCGTGAGCCATGGATATAGCACTATGGGTGGAATAGAATATGATGATGGGGATTGTGTGGAGAAGAAAAAAATGAGAAAGTCTCACATTGACGAGGATAATCAATGGGCTATGGAGATGCCCATCAATTGATGTCAACATGAGGAGTAGGGATTGCCATGCAACAGATGCACTAGTGCTATAAATGAATGCTCAACAAAAGAAAACTAGTGGGTGTGCATCCAACTTGCTTGCTCACGAAGACCTAGGGCATTTGAGGAAGCCCATCGTAGGAATATACAAGCCAAGTTCTATAATGAAAAATTCCCACTAGTATGAAAAAAGACAACTTATGAGACTCACTATATGAAAAACATGGTGCTACTTTGAAGCACAATATATGAGACTCACTACATGAAGAACAAGGTGCTACTTTGAAGCACAAGTGTGGAAAAAGAGATAGTAACATTGCCCTTTTTATTTATTTTCTTTTTTTTGGGTCTTTCTTTTTTTTCTTTTTGGCCTTTCTCTTTTTTTTGATTGAGCAATGCTCTAATAATGATGATCATCACACTTCAATTGATTACAACATAAGGATTACAACTCAAAACTAGAACAAGATATGACTCTATATGAATGCCTCCGGCGGTGTACCGGGATGGTCCAAGGAATCAAGAGTGACATGTATGAAAAATAATGCATGGTGGCTTTGCCACAAATACGATGTCAACTACATGATCATGCAATGGCAATATGACAAAAGTAAAGTATGTCATGATGATGATGAACGGAACGGTGGAAAGTTGCATGGCAATATATCTCGGAATGGCTATGGAAATGCCATAATAGGTAGGTATGGTGGCTGTTTTGAGGAAGATATAGGGAGGTTTATGTGTGATAGAGCTTATCGTATCACGGGGTTTGGATGCACCGGTGAAGTTTGCATCAACTCTCAAGGTGAGAAAGGGCAATGCACGGTACCGAAGAGGCTAGCAAAGGCGGAAAGGTAAAAGTGCGTATAATCCATGGACTCAACATTAGTCAAAATAACTCATATACTTATTGCAAAAATTTAGAAGTCATCAAAAATCAAGTACCGCGCATGCTCCTAGGGGGATAGATTGGTAGGAAAAGACCATCGCTCGTCCACGACCGCCACTCATAAGGATGCACAAGCCAGGTACACTTCATGTTTCAAATTTGTTACACAACTTTAACCATACGTGCATGCTAAGGGACTTACTAACTTCAACACAAGCATTCTTTAAATTCATAATCACCCAACTAGCATGACTTTAATATCACTACCTCCATATCTCAAAACAATTATCAAGTATCAAATTGATCATAGCATCCAATTCACTTCCTATGATAGTTTTTATTATACCCAACTTGGATGCCTACCATTCTAGGACCAATTTTATGACCATAGCAAATACCATGCTGTTCTAAAAGACTCTCAAAATAATATAAGTGAAGCATGAGAGACTAGCAATTTCTTCAATATTAAGACACAACCGTTCTCTAAAATATATAAGTGAAGCACTAGAGCAAAAACTATCAAGCTCAAAAGATATAAGTGAAGCACGTAGAGTATTCTAGCAAATTCTAATCAAATAGGCTTCTCCCAAAAGGTGTGTACAGCAAGGATGATTTTGGTAAACTAAAAAGCAAAGACTAATATAATACACGACGCTCCAAGCAAAACACTTATCATGTGGCGAATAAAAATATAGCTCCAAGTAAAGTGTTTTGGCGATGCCTTCCCGGGGCATCCCCAAGCTTAGGATTTTGGCTCTTGCCACCCCAAGAGCCTAGCAATGAATGAAGACGAAAGAGGGGATGCCTGCCCGGGGCATCCCCAAGCTTAGGATTTTGGCTATTCTTGAATATCTTGGGGTGCCTTGGGCATCCCCAAGCTTAGGCTCTTGCCACCCTTTATTCCATAGTCCATAAAAGCTTTACCCAAATCTTGAAAACTTCACAACACAAAACTCAACAGGAAATCTTATAAGCTCCGTTAGTGAAATAAAACAAAACCACCACATAAGCTACTGCAATTAACTCATTCTTTATTTAATTTGGTGTTAAACCTACTGTATTCCAACTTCTCTATGGATTATAAACTATTTTATTGGCCATAGATTCATCAAAATAAGCAAACAACACACAAAAACAGAATCTGTCAAAAACAGAACAGTCTGTAGTAATCTGTAACTAGCGCAAACTTCTGGAACTCAGAAAATTCAGCCAAAATATGATGACCTAGGAAATTTGTTTATTGATCATCAGCAATTGGAATCACTATTTTATCGCGTTCTGGTGATTTTTAACAATTGTTTTCGTGAGACGAAAGTTTCTGGAAATTACAGCAAGATCAAATAACTATCATCCAAGAAGATCCTATAGGTTTAACTTGGCACAAACACTAATTAAAACATAAAACCACATATAAACATAAGGTAGATGGATTATTTATTCCTAAACAGAAACAAAAACAAAAAACATAAAGAAAATTGGGTTGCCTCCCAACTAGCGCTATCGTTTAACGCCCCTTGCTAGGCATAAAAGCGAAGATAGATCTAACGAGTGCCATCTTTGGCACTAAACTCATAAGTAGCACGCATGATAGATTCATAAGGTAATTTAAATTTCTTTCTTGGAAAGTGCTCCATGCCTTTCTTTAAGGTAAATTGGAATCTAATATCCCCTTCCTTCATATCAATAATCGCACCAATCATTGTAAGGAAAGGTCTACCAAGAATAATAGGGCAAGAAAGATTGCAATCTATATCAAGAACGATAAAATCTACGGGCACAAAATTTCTATTTGCAACAATAAGAACATCATTGATCCTTCCCATAGGCTTTTTAATGGTGGAATCTGCAAGGTGCAAATTTAAAGAACAATCATCAAGATCATGGAAACCTAGAATATCACATAAAGTTTTCGGAATCGTGGAAACACTAGCACCCAAATCACACAAAGAAAAACACTCATAATCTTTAATTCTAATCTTTATAGTAGGTTCCCACTCATCATTAAGTTTTCTAGGTATAGAAACTTCCAAATTAAGTTTTTCATCATAGGATTGCATCAAGCATCAACAATATGCTTGGTAAAAGCTTTGTTCTGACTATAAGCATGAGGAGAATTAACAACGGATTGCAACAAGGAAATACAACCTTTTATAGAGCAATTATCATAATTAAATTCTTTGAAATCTGAGATAGTGGGTTCAACAATATTAGAAGTTGAGGATTCTCCAATCTCACTTTTACCAAATTTATCATTAAGATCTAAAGACTCCAAATTCTTGGGACGCCTTCTAGGCAAAGTCGATTCATCATCAGTCCCATAATCATCAAAATTCATATTGCAAAACATAGATCTAATTGGAGATGCATCAATAACTTTAAGATCCTCATCATTATTTTCATGTAAACTAGAAGAACACGCTTTTATAAAGCTTTCTTTTTTAGCACGCAATCTAGCGGTTCTTTCCTTGCACTCGTCAATGGAAATTCTCATTACCTTGAGAGACTCATTGATATCATGCTTAGGAGGGGAAGATCTAATTTTAAGAGAATCAACGTCAAGCGAAAGTCTATCAACGTTCCTAGCCAAATCATCAACTTTGAGCAATTTTTCTTCAAGCAAAGCATTAAAATTCATTTGAGAAATCATAAATTCTTTCACACTATTCTCAAAATCAGAGGGCATCTTATTAAAATTACCATAAGAATTATTGTAGGAATTTCCATAATTATTAGAGGGATTACTAGGGGACGGTTTAGCATTAAAATTTCCTCTATAAGCATTGTTTCCAATACTATTCCTACAAACAAAATTCACATCCATAGATTCATTATTATTCTCAATCAAGGAAGACAAAGGCATATCATTGGGATCAAGAGGAGTATTTTTAGTAGCAAACATCTTCATAAGTTCATCCATCTTTCCACTCAAAACATTGATTTCTTCTATAGCATGCACTTTTTTACTAGAAGATCTTTCGGTGTGCCATTGAGAATAATTAGCCATAATATTATCAAGAAGTTTTGTAGCATCTCCTAACATGATTTCCATAAACGTGCCTCCCGCGGCCGAATCTAAGAGATTTCTAGAAGCAAAGTTCAAACCGGCATAAAATTTTTGTATGATCATCCATAAATTTAAACCATGAGTAGGGCAATTGCGAAGCATCAATTTCATTCTTTCCCAAGATTGGGCAACATGCTCATGATCAAGTTGTTTAAAATTTATAATATCGTTCCTAAGAGTGATGATCTTAGCGGGAGGAAAATACTTAGAGATAAAAGCATCTTTGCACTTGTTCCAAGAATCAATATTATTCTTAGGCAAAGACGAAAACCAAACTTTAGCACGATCTCTAAGTGAAAACGGAAATAACTTCAATTTGACAATATTGTTATCCATATCTTTCTTCTTTTTCATATCACACAAATCAACAAAGTTGTTTAGATGAGTAGCGGCATCATCGCTAGGAAGGCCGGCAAATTGATCTTTCATAACAAGATTCAGCAAAGCGGTATTGATTTCACAAGACTCAACATCATTAAGAGGAGCAATCGGAGTACTAAGGAAATCATTATTATTGGTGTTCGAGAAGTCACACAATTTGGTATTATCTTGCGCCATGGCAACAAGTAATTCAACACACAAGCAAACAGAAAAACGGCAAGCAAAAAGAGAGGGCGAATAAAACGGCAAGGGTGAAGTGGGGGATAGGAAAACGAGAGGCAAATGGAAAATAATGTAAATGCGAGGGAGATGGGTTTGTGATGGGTACTTGGTATGTCTTGACTTGAGCGAAGACCTCCCCGGCAACGGCGCCAGAAATCCTTCTTGCTACGCCTTGAGCTTGCGTTGGTTTACCTCGAAAAGGAGAGGGTGATGCAGCAAGTGTAGCGTAAGTATTTCCCTCAGTTTTGAGAACCAAGGTATCAATCCAATAGGAGGCTCCTCAAAAGTCCCACGCACCTACACAAACAAACGAGAACTCGCAACCAATGCAATAAAGGGTTGTCAATCCCTTCACGGCCACTTCATGAAAGTGAGATCTAATAAAGATAGTATGATAAGATAAATATATTTTGGTATTTTATAATATAGATGCAAAAAGTAAAGATGCAAATAAAAGTAGATTGGGAGCAAATATCATAAGAGATAGACCGGGGGGCCATAGGTTTCACTAGTGGCTTCTCTCAAGATAGCATAAGTATTACGGTGGGTGAACAAATTCTTGTCGAGCAATTGATAGAAAAGCGCATAGTTATGAGATTATCTAGGCATGATCATGTATATAGGCATCACGTCCATAACAAGTAGACCGACTCTGCCTGCATCTACTACTATTACTCCACACATCAACCGCTATCCAACATGCATCTAGAGTATTAAGTTCATAAGAACAGAGTAACGCATTAAGCAAGATGACATGATGTAGAGGGATAAACTCATGCAATATGATATAAACCCCATCTTGTTATCCTCGATGGCAACAATAGAATACGTGCCTTGCAACCCTTTTTGTCACTGGGTAAGGACACCGCAAGATTGAACCCAAAGCTAAGCACTTCTCCCATGGCAAGAAAGATCAATCTAATAGGCCAAACCAAACTGATAATTCGAAGAGACTTGCAAAGATAACTTAATCATGCATAAAATAATTCAGAGAAGATTCAAATATTATTCATAGATAAACTTGATCATAAACCCACAATTCATCGGATCTCGACAAACACACCGCAGAAAGAGTTTACATCGAATAGATCTCCACAAGAGAGGGGGAGAACATTGTATTGAGATCCAAAAAGAGAGAAGAAGCCATCTAGCTAATAACTATGGACCCGTAGGTCTATGGTAAACTACTCACAACTCATCGAAGGGGCAAGGATGTTGATGTAGAGGCCCTCCGTGGTTGATTCCCCCTCCGGCAGAGTGCCGACGAAGGCTCCAAGATGGGATCTCGCGGATACAGAAGGTTACGGCGGTGGAAATTGTGTTTTGTGGTGCCCCTGGATGTTTTCGAGTGCGAGGTATATATAGGAGGAAGAAGTACGTCGGTGGCCGCCCGAGGGGCCCACGAGACAGGGGGCGCGCCCTATAGGGGGGGCGCCCTCCTATCTCGTGGAGGCCTCGGCTGCTTCTTGACTTGCACTCCAAGTCCTCTGGATCACGTTCGTTCCAAAAATCACGCTCCCGAAGGTTTCATTCCGTTTGGACTCCGTTTGATATTCCTTTTCTTCTAAATACTGAAATAGGCAAAAAACAACAATATGGGCTGGGCCTCCGGTTAGTAGGTTAGTCCCAAAAATGATATAAATGTGTAAAATAAAGCCCATAAACATCCAAAAGGGGTAATACAATAGCATGGAACAATCAAAAATTATAGATACGTTGGAGACGTATCACTCCCCCTCTCTCATGGAGATCTATTCGATGTAATCTTCTTTTTGCGGTGTGTTAGTTGAGACCGATGAATTGTGGGTTTATGATCAAGATTATCTATGAACAATATTTGAATCTTCTCTGAATTATTTTATGTATGATTGGTTATCTTTGCAAGTCACTTCGAATTATCAGTTTGGTTTGCCCTACTAGATTGATCTTTCTTGCAATGAGAGAAGTGCTTAGCTTTGGGATCAATCTTGCGGTGTCCTTTCCCAGTGACAGTAGGGGCAGCAAGGCACATATTGTATTGTTGCCATCGAGGATAACAAGATGGGGTTTTTATCATATTGCATGAATTTATCCCTCTACATCATGTCATCTTGCTTAAGGTGTTACTCTGCTTTCATGAACTTAATACTCTAGATGCATGCCGGATAGCGGTCGATGAGTGGAGTAATAGTAGTAGATGCAGTGCAGGAGTCGGTCTACTTGTCTCGGACGTGATGCCTATATACATGATCATACCTAGATATTCTCATAACTATGCTCAATTCTGTCAATTGCTCAACAAGAATTGCTCACCCACCGTAAAATACTTATGCTCTTGAGAGAAGCCACTAGTGAAACCTATGGCCTCCGGATCTATCTTCATCATATTAATCTTCCAATACTTAGTTATTTCCTTTGCTTTTTACTTTGCTTTTATTTTACTTTGCATCTTTATCACAAAAATACCCAAAATATTATCCTATCGTATCTATCAGATTCACTCTCGTAAGTGACCGTGAAGGGATTGACAACCCCTTATCACGTTGGTTGCAAGGAGTTATTTGTTTTGTGTAGGTACGAGGGGCTCGCGCGTAGCCTCCTACTGGATTGATACCTTGGTTCTCAAAAACTGAGGGAAATACTTGCGCTACTATGCTGCATCACCCTTTCCTCTTCAAGGAAATCCAACGCAGATGCTTATATTGGTTCCTACATATTCTACGAAGATCTTTATCGGTCAAACTGCAATAACAACATACGTTATTCCCTTTGTCATCGGTATGTTACTTGCCCGAGATTCGATCGTCGGTATCCTCATACCTAGTTCAATCTCGTTACCGGCAAGTCTCTTTACTCGTTCCGTAATGCATCATCCCGTAACTAACTCATTAGTCACATTGCTTGCAAGGCTTATAGTGATGTGCATTACCGAGAGGGCCCAGAGATACCTCTCCGATACTCGGAGTAAAAAATCATAATATCGATCTATGCCAACCCAACAAACAACTTCGGAGACACCTGTAGAGCATCTTTATAATCACCTAGTTACGTTTTGATGTTTGATAGCACACAAGGTGTTCCTCCGGTATTCGGGAGTTGCATAATCTCACAGTCAGAGGAATATGTATAAGTCATGAAGAAAGCAATAGCAATAAAACTTAACAATCATTATGCTAAGCTAACAGATGGGTCTTTCCCATCACATCATTCTCTAATGATGTGATCCCTTTCTTCAAATGACAACACATGTCTATGGTCAGGAAACTTAACCATCTTTGATTAACGAGCTAGTCAAGTAGAGGCATACTAGGGACACTCTGTTTTGTCTATGTATTCACACATGTACTAAGTTTCCGGTTAATACAATTCTAGCATAAATAATAAAAATTTATCATGATATAAGGAAATATAAATAACAACTTTATTATTGCCTCTAGGGCATATTTCCTTCACTTGTCGCCTGCTCTGCCGCCTCTCCGCCTGCTCCGTTGCCTCGCCACGTGTCGGCCGCCTCCTCCCCCTCGTCTCGCCGCTTATCTTCCTTCGCTCCAGGAGATCCGGAGGCAAGGATCCCCTTTTCTGCAACGCTCGCGACTTCCCAGCTCCGGCGGCCGCGCTCATGTCCTGGAGGGAGTTGGGGCTCGATCTGGAGGCATGGAAGATCCTCGAGCTCCTCAACCACCAGTTCCTCCTCCAGACCCCGAGCGGCTGCTGCGGAAGTCGACGGCGTGGGGAAGACGACCACGGCATGGGGAAGACGAAGACTTGCTCCAGCCACATGCCACAGCCGTGTGCTCGTCTTGCCGCTGCCATTTCCCTCCTCGAGTTGGCGGATTGATGATGGAGGACCCGCCCTCTTCGCTCCACTGACGCCGTCGCTGCCGCTTCTACTTCTGCTTCTGCTACCCGCTCGCCCACGGTAGCACATGTCCATCTTCTAGCTGTTGATTTCTTTCTGGTGAAGCAAGCAACTGAGCTGGTTTTGTTCTTGTCCTCTTGGACTGTGCAGCGATTGGAGGAGGACTTGGTGCAGAGGAATGGAGTACGAGTATGGATGTTGCTTCCGTTGATCTCAGGTGATCTTGCTAGACGAGTACAGATGTGCCCTTGATGATTTTAAAACTATTGTTAGCCACGGAATTCGAGAGAGCAACCACACATTGAAACAACATTGGGCATACAGTATGCTTTGATCTCCAATGTTCAACTACTGTTAGCTTGAGATGAACATACAGTATGCTTGACTGTATAACTGTAAATTTGCCTGAACATATGCTTGAGATGAACATGCCACTATCCAGTAAGATAAGATAAAACCATGACAATTTTGACTAGGAAGCATGACAATCCCAAACTAATTGAGTAAGAATTCAGTAAACTTGTGTGTCTAGGAATCAAAACCTGAACATCAACTTGACAGACCAAAAGTTCAAAACCTGACAGATCAAAAGTAATTGAGTAAAAATTGAGTAAACTTGATAGATCAAAACCTGACAGAAATCGACAGGTTTTGGAAGAAAATGATAGGTTCTGAACATCAACTTGACTAAACAAAGATCTTGACTGAATGATATAGTTAATTCTGATTGTTAACAGCAGAATAATACAGTTAACAGTAGAGTAATGGAGTGAGAAATCTTACTGTAAATTCAGTTACTGTAGTTACCAAAACTTCAAAAGTTAACTGGAATTTTTGTCCTCTTGGATTCAGCTACTGAACATGATCACTATAACATTATCATATTCTGATTGTACTTGTGTTCAAAAGTTAACTAATTTTTTTGTGAAGTTTTAAACAAAATGATTATTATTGCATCTAGGAATCATTGTTCTGCTGCTATATGTAGTGGTGCTGCTATATGATCATGATGGAATATGCATTTACATAGACTGGCTGATGGCTCAACATATTCTTGACTTTTTAACATATCTTAATGATTCTTCTTGATAGTGTAAATTCAGACAGCAACAGTAACAGTTAATTGAACTTCTTTTGAGTGCATTTATCACTCCAGAAAACTTTCAAAAAAACATTCTTGCTGAAAGTTAATTGTGATCCTTTCCCCTGTAGTTGGGCTAGTTACAGGTTACACATAGGCCCGTCATCCAGTTGGAGTTGAGCTGCTAGATGCAAAATAGACTTTCGACGGCTCTGATTTATGTTAGCCAAATGAGGTACTGTTAATTTTGGATTCACCCAAGCATGGTACTAGCATGGTTTTGCATCAGAATGGCTTTGCATCAGAGCATCAGAATAGTTACAAGAGTTACACTGCATGATTTTGCATCAGAGCAAATGATTTTACATCATTCTGAAATTCAATTTGAATCAAAGCATCAGAATGATTTTGCATCAAAGCATCAGACTAAGTGTTTAGAATTTTCCAGCAAATTTTACTAAATTTGAATTTGAATTTCACTTTCAAGTTCAGTACATATCTCTGCATTGTCTATTTGTACACTTAGCTACAGTCAATGCTTAATCTACAGTCTCTGCATTTATCTGTTTGTACACTGAATCAAATTAGATACAATCTCTGCATTGTCTGTTTGTACACTGAATCAAGTTACCATCAAATTTCTCTTACTCCATCAAATTACCCTTGGCTGTAGCTCTCAGACAAAATTAAGCGAATCAGAATTACTCTTGCAAATAAATTTCTCAGACAAGATTAAGCGAATCAGGATCAAGTAATGCTCTAACAGTTTGCATCAGGTTCTGCTTCTTCCTGGGTGTACACTGACTATTCCTGATCCACTCGATCCAGTGCTCAAATGATCCGAGTTTAACGAGCATCAATTAACACACTGCTCAATTTCCTGATCCATTGCTCAACTGCAGAGTCAGCAGAGGAGGCGGGAGGAAGTCATGGAGTAGTACCAGCAGAGGCAGAAGAGGAGGCGGGAAGAAGTCGAGGCCAATCGATTAGAAGTAGAGGCAGCAACAAAGGTGGGAGGCGACACTCGTCCTGCGAGCAGGTGGGTGGCGGCGGCCAAAGGAAGCGTGCTCATGGAGGAAGCGCACCAGCGGGAGCTCAGGGCGTGACTCCTGTACATCGTCTTTTCAACGGGTGGCATCACCTGTGCCGCTCGGAGGAGAGATGGAGGCCGGCGCCGGCATAGGAGATGGAGGCCGACAGTGGGGGCTCCGGCGAGGCGGCGGAGGCCGTACACGTTATGCAGGGGTGATGTAGGTGAGCGGCGGCGACGCAGGCGGGCGGAGGTGGTAGTCCTGTGAGCTGGGTCGGCGGTAGTGCGCGAGGCCTGACGGCGGCTCCGCTTGGGGAAGCTTTCGACGGTGCCGACAGGGAAGAAGGAAGGTGGAGGCGGGGTGATTTGCACGCGAATTAAATCTGTGAGGTTTTTTTTTTGCAAAACAAAAGTTGAACTACGGTCGAACAACTTTTTTCGGACGGAGGGGGTAGGAATTACACTGTAATTTCTTGGATTTGTATCCAGAACATTGTACCTGTAATGATTTCGAGTATGAATAGAGTTACATGTGTTTCTCAGAAAGAACGTTAGTGAGGCATAATGCATTTTTTAGGCATGGCATCGTGCATTTTGACCCATACAAAGTTTCTTTGCTACTTTGTAGTAAGCCACACATGTACTTACTTTGTCTTTTTAGTGTAATAGAACTTTAGTCATCAAATGATCAATAGATCATTTATTAGCAAAGATGAAATAAAGTCCAGGAAAGAAGAATCCAAATAGGAAGAAGATCTAGAATTAAGAGAAGTATTAGCTAAAAACATTTCCACCTCATTTAAGCTTCCTAATAGCAGCGTTGATGATCAATCTAACTAAATCATTGGCTAACTGTTTGCACTCCGTTATCACAAGCCCTATCAGGGCCAAAGTTATCTTCCTCCTTTTGCATAGTTCAATCAACCTGACTCAATAATCACCTTGTTGCAGCCAATATTCAAAGCCAACTCAAACCATTTCGATTAGCAATTATTTTAGTTGAGCCCATGCTAATCACATGGGGAAAGAACTAGGTCGCAGCCGGAATGAAATTCCCATATTCATCTCATGCCAATGCTCCAGTAGTACCTGAAAAGGTTTCCTCGGATAAAGAAGCATCCACGCTAACTTAAATAACTCCATTTGTCGACCTCTTCTTCATGTGATCACACTTGCACTTGGGAATTTTGAAGATGACACTCTATTGAAATTTGTGGCTAGAACTTTGATGGCAAGGGCCGATCTCTCACACGGCTGCACTGATTCTCCTCTCACCAGCTGTCTTTGTTGCCACCATATGAACCACGGTACAACAGCTGCAAGTTCTGTTGATGGGATAACTCCAGTCATAGTCTAGTTTAGCAAGAATTCCCAAAGTGAATATTCTCAAGCGATCCTCCAACATTGCTTCATTAACTTCCTCAATTAGGTCGAGTTCTTTCCAAATTTTCTTTGCTCACACACGAGATAATAGACAGTGTTGTATGTCCTCTATACCAATAGAACATAGTGGACATTGGACAGTAGTACAAATGTGTCGTTCAACAGTAACTCAATAGCAAGGTAACTCTCCATGTAACCCCCTTCCAGGTGAAGACCCCATATTTCCTTCCAAATCAGATTAAATGTTGCACCTCCCTGACCATCCGAGTTATTCAGTCTCTACCTGTATTGATGCTCCCACTCCTTATGATAAGCTGACCGAACAAAGAACATTCCCGATTGTGTATAAATCCAAGCAACAAAATCTCCGATCTCTAGCGCATTCAATGTAATTTGGAGAATTCATTGAGCATCCACCGTAAAGAAAACATCACGATAAGAATTTTATCCCCTTTTCTTGAAAGTGGGTTAATCAGTTCTTCGACTTTTGTCAACATGATAGCCCCTCTAGGAGTGATAAGTTTTCGGCTTGACTAAATGGTACCCATGGATCTTGCTTTTTTTTTTGAAAAAAACCCCACCATATATTAATTAACTTAAAATGTTCGTACAATCGTTCATAACAAACTTTGCCACGCATGACAGAACAAAATGAAAAAGAAAACCATCAGATCTATTATCAAAACTAAACTTGGCAATCTCATGAGCCACCATATTCTTCCTCCTGTTGATCTTAGAAATCTGTAAATTCACCAACAACTTTGAGACATCTACAGCTTCCTTCTTTAGATCAACAAGGGATGATCTGTCCACATAATCTTTTCCAAAAATGGAGGCCACAAAGGAACAGCCAGTTTCCAAAATGACGGGCATGTCTAGTGTCATACCAATATATAGGCCAGACAGGGACGCTCTAAGTTCCGCTTCCTAGCAAGCACCAATATAATCCCAGGAGGATAGGATCACTTGTCCATAGTGATTTCTAACAACCACCCCCACGCTCGCAGCTTCAATGGCCTCCACAAAACTTGCGTCGACATTAATCTTGTAGACGTCTGGGGAAGGTGGCCTCCAAAGAGTAACCTTTCTCTCAATGTTATTGGTTGGCTGAAGATCCAGCTCCACTTGCTTACCTTTACTGCATATCTCCACCTGCATTTTAGCATGACAAGACGATAAAAGATGCCCAATAATTTTCGACAAAACTCACCGAGGCTGAGATGGATTCCATTCCCTTACCGAAGATCAAATCATTCCTCAAGTGCCACGCTCTCCAGAACATGAATATAGTTTGCTCGCGTACATGCGAAGTTAACTGGTCCAATAAAATAAGGAACCAATCCGGTCCAGAATATTTGAAGGTCTCCTCCGTCGGTAATTTCCACACTTCCTTCAATGCCATACGGAACGCACGAGCCTTGGGACAAACCACCAACGCATGAAAAATACACTCATCGTCAATACCACATATTGAGCAAGTACCTAGAGTAGTTTGATGATGTTTAACCCTATTGAGTTGAACCGCCAAACTATTAGAAGCGGCCCTCCAGGCAAATATTCTAATTTTCTGGGGGACATTAGCATAATAATATTCCAGAGCCTCCTATCCCCATTTATGGCATCACTGGAATTGCCAGAATCAATCCTTCATTCTTTAAGATTCAAAGCTAGTCTATACGCACTCTTCACCAAGAACAAGCCACTTTTCTCATGGTGCCAAGCAATAATATCTCCCTCGCCCACTCGAAGAATACGGAGGTTTAGAATTTCCTCTGCATCATGAATATCAAATAGATGCCTTATCAGGTTCTCATCCCAACTCCTAGATCCACTCAAAAATAACTCGGACACCAATTTGATCCTAGTTCTATACTTTTTTATGCAAATTTGTAGGCCAGATTCCCTAGGGATCCAATTATACCTCCAAATATTTATACTAGTCCTATCGACCACTCTCCAAATAATGCCTTTCTTTTAGCAATTCGAGGCCATGCATAGTTCCTTGCCAAGTAAGGGATGTAGCTTGAGGAAATACCGTATCAATAAGGTGCCCATGAGGATAGTATTTAGCTTTCATCACCTTTGCACACAGAGAGTCCGGGAAAACAAAAAGACTCCAAGCTTGTTTCGCCAGAAGCGCTTGATTAAAAAGCCGAAGATTGTGAAAGAGAAATACCCCTTCACTTTTTGGTCTCATCATCTTATCCCATGCCAGCCAATGTGTTCTTTTCCTATTCTCTTCATCGCCCCGCCAAAAATTCATGATAATTGATACGTCCATTTTGCATCATGCTTTTATATTGATATTTATTGCATTATGGGCTGTTGTTACACATTATGTCACAATATTTATGCCTAGTCTCTCTTATTTTACAAGGTTTACATGAAGAGGGAGAATGCCGGCAACTGGAATTCTGGGCTGGAAAAGGAGCAAAGATTAGAGACCTATTCTGCACAACTCCAAAAGTCCTGAAACTCCACGTAGGCACTTTTTGGAATTAATAAAAAAAACTGGCGAAAGAATCAACCAGAGGGGGCCCATGATACGTCTCCAACGTATCTATAATTTTTGATTGTTCCATGCTATATTATATTCTGTTTTGGACATTATTGGGCTTTATTATACACTTTTATATTATTTTTGGGACTAACCTATTAACCGGAGGCCCAGCCAGTAATTGCTGTTTTTGCCTATTTTGAGTTCCGCAAAAAGAATATCAAACGGAGTCCAAACGGAAGGAAACCTTCGGGGACGTGATTTTCGGAACGAACGTGATCCAGGGGACTTGGACCCTACGTCAAGACATCAACCAGGAGGGCACGAGGTAGGGGGCGCGCCTCCACCCTCGTGGGCCCCCTGTTGCTCCACTGACGTGCTCCTTCCTCCTATATATACCTACGTACCCCCAAACTACCAGATACGGAGCCAAAAAAACCTAATTCCATCACCGCAACCTTGTGTACTTGTGATATCCCATCTTGGGGCCTGTTCCGGAGCTCCGCCGGAGGGGGCATCGATCACGGAGGGCTTATACATCAACACCATAGCCTCTCCGATGATGTGTGAGTAGTTTACCTCAGACCTTCGGGTCCATATTTATTAGCTAGATGGCTTCTTCTCTCTTTTTGGATCTCAATACAATGTTCTCCCCCTCTCTCGTGGAGATATATTCGATGTAATCTTCTTTTGCGGTGTGTTTGTTGAGACTGATGAATTGTGGGTTTATGATCAAGTTTATCTATGAACAATATTTGAATCTTCTCTGAATTCTTTTATGTATGATTCGTTATCTTTGCAAGTCTCTTCGAATTATCAGTTTGGTTTGGCCTACTAGATTGATCTTTCTTGCAATGGGAGAAGTGCTTAGCTTTGGGTTCAATCTTGCGGTGTCCTTTCCCAGTGACGGTAGGGGCCGCAAGGCACGTATTGTATTGTTGCCATCGAGGATAACAAGATGGGGTTTATATCATATTGCATGAGTTTATCCCTCTACATCATGTCATCTTGCTTAAAGTGTTACTCTGTTCTTATGAACTTAATACTCTAGATGCATGCTGGATAGCGATCAATGTGTGGAGTAATAGTAGTAGATGCAGGCAGGAGTCGGTCTACTTGTCCCGGACGTGATGCCTATATACATGATCATACCTAGATATTCTCATAACTATGCTCAATTCTGTCAATTGCTCAACAGTAATTTGTTCATCCACCGTAAATACTTTTGATCTTGAGAGAAGCCACTAGTGAAACCTATGGCCCCCGGGTCTATTTTCCATCATACTAATCAACACTTAGTTATTTTTATTGCCTTTTATTTTACTTTGCATCTTTATCATAAAAATACAAAAAATAGTATCTTATCATATCTGTCAGATCTCACTCTCGTAAGTGACCGTGAAGGGATTGACAACCCCTTTATTGCGTTGGTTGCGAGGATTTATTTGTTTGTGTAGGTGCGAGGGACTCGTGCATGGCCTCCTACTGGATTGATACCTTGGTTCTCAAAAACTGAGGGAAATACTTACGCTACTTTGCTGCATCACCCTTTCCTCTTCAAGGGAAAACCAACGCAGTGCTCAAGAGGTAGCAAGAAGGATTTCTGGCGCCGTTGCCGGGAGGTCTTTGCAAAAGTCAACATACCAAGTACCCATCACAAACCCTTATCTCCCGCATTACATTATTTGCCATTTGCCTCTCTTTTTCCTCTCTCCCACTTCACTCTTGTCATATTATTCGCCTTCTCTTTTCCGTTTGCTTCTTTTTCCCGTTTGCTTTGTCGTTATGGCTAGTCCTCTATCTTCTCCGTTGTCTCCCGAGAATGAAGTTCTAAATTTTAAGCAAAGGGAGGGAGAAAATCTAAAAGACGCTTGGTATAGAATTTGCAATGCTCAAAATAGATCTACCAGGAAGCAATCTACTTTTGTTCTTCTCCGCAATTTTTATGTAGGCGCTACTCCTTGGTACAGATATATCCTTGATACCATTACTGGAGGGAATTTCTTGGATAGCCATACTTTTGATTCTTATAATGCTATGATAGATTTGTTTGGCTCACCACCCCTTTGGTTAATCGAACTATGTTAACTTTGGAGCATGTAATGCAAAGACTTGAAATTATTGAAAGTATAGTTGCTACCGTTGAGTTAATTGAAAATTTGGATAAAAAGATCCACAACCAAATTACCCAATATGGATCTAAAGTAGGAGTCACTTTGAAAAATATTAAGGAGAAGGAACCCATAGTTAATGAAAGAATAAATCAAGATTCCACTAGAATCGATAAACTTGAGGGTATCATTACCAACTTGGGAACCGCTTTTTCTTCCGTAAAAAATACACCAAGTCCTCCAACTAAAAGTTCCAACCTTATGTATGTTCCTAAAAATAAGGGTGAATCCTCTAGTAAGGAAACAACGGATCTCAAATCTATAAGTATTCATCCCAATCTTTTTGCTATCATTAAGGAACCATTTGCTACAAATGAATTTTTCGGTCTTGTGCCTAAAAGTTTGATAATTAATAAAAATAAAGAAACTCTTGAGGATGATATATGCCTCATTGAAGAATTGCCCACCAAAGATGGCAATACCTAGATCTATCCTTGCTTTTATGCCTAGCTAGGGGCGTTAAACGATAGCGCTTGTTGGGAGGCAACCCAATTTTATTTTTAGTTTTTTTTGCTTTTTGCTTCTGTTTAGGAATAAATCTTTGATCTAGCCTCTGGTTAGATGTCTTTTTATGTTTTAATTAGTGTTTGTGCCAAGTTTAACCAATAGGATCTTCTTGGATGATAGTTATTTGATCTTGCTGAAAATTCCAGAAACTTTTTGTTCACGAAAATAATTGTTAAAAATCACCAAAACGTGATAAAATATTGATTCCAATTGCTTCTGATCAATAAACAAATTTTCTAGGTCTTACTATTTTGGCTGAATTTTTGGAGTTCCAGAAGTTTGTGTTAGTTACAGATTACTACAGACTGTTCTGTTTTTGACAGATTGTGTTTTTCGTGTGTTGTTTGCTTATTTTGATGAATCTATGGCTAGTAAAAGAGTTTATAAACCATAGATAAGTTGGAATACAGTAGGTTTAACACCAATATAAATAAATAATGAGTTCATTACAGTACCTTGAAGTGGTGTTTTCTTTTCTTTCGCTAATGGAGCTCACGAGATTTCTTGTTAAGTTTTGTGTTGTGAAGTTTTCAAGTTTTGGGTGAAAGATTTGATGGACTATGGAAAAAGGAGTGGCAAGAGCCTAATCTTGGGGATGCCCAAGGCACCCCAAGATAATCTAAGGACACCTAAAAGCCAAAGCTTGGGGATGCCCCGGAAGGCATCCCCTCTTTCGTCTACTTCCATCGGTAACTTTACTTGGAGCTATATTTTTATTCACCACATGATATGTGTTTTGCTTGGAGCGTCTTGTATTATTTGAGTCTTTATTTGTTAGTTTACCACAATCATCCTTTCTGTACACACCTTTTGAGAGAGACACACATCATTCAGAAATTATTAGTTGAGTTATATAGTTTTGTTCTAGTGCTTCACTTATATCTTTTAGAGCACGGTGGTGGATTTGTTTTATAGAAACTATTGATATCTCATGCTTCACTTATATTATTTTGAGAGTCTTAAAATAGCATGGCAATTTGCTTTAATTAATATCATGATAAATTTGATGCTTGATAATTGTTTTGAGATTTAAAGGTGGTAATATCATAGTTGTGCTACTTGAGTAATTGTGGAATTGAAAAATACATGTGTTGGAGTTTGTGATTCCCGTAGCATGCACGTATGGTGAACTGTTATGTAACAAAGTCGGAGCATGACGTGTTTGTTGATTGTCTTCCTTTGTGTGGCGGTCGGGATCGCGCGATGGTTAACTCCTACCAACCCTTCCCCTAGGAGCATGCGTAGTAGTACTTTGCTTCGAGGGCTAATAAATTTTTGCAATAAGTATATGAGTTCTTTATGACTAATGTGAGTCCATGGATTATACGCACACTTACCTTTCCGCAATTTTCTAGCCTCTTCGGTACCGCACATTGCCCTTTCTCACCTTGAGAGTTGGTGCAAACTTCGCCGGTGCATCCAAACCCCGTGATATGATACGCTCTATCACACATAAACCACCTTATATCTTCCTCAAAACAGCCACCATACCTACCTATTATGGCATTTCCATAGCCATTCCAAGATATATTGCCATGCAACTTTCCACCGTTTCATTCATCATGACACGCTCCATTATTGTCATACTGCTTTGCATGATCATGTAGTTGACATAGTATTTGTGGCAAAGCCACCATTCATAATTCTTTCATACATGTCACTCTTGATTCATTGCATATCTCGGTACACCGCCGGAGGCATTCATATAGAGTCATATTTTGTTCTAAGTATTGAGTTGTAATTCATGAGTTGTAAGTAAATAAAAGTGTGATGATCATCATTATTAGAGCATTGTCCCAAGTGAGGAAAGGATGATGGAGACTATGATTCCCCCACAAGTCGGGATGAGACTCCGGACTAAAAAAAGAGGCCATAAAAAAGAGAAAAGGCCCAAATAAAAAAATGAGAGAAAAAGAGAGAAGGGACAATGTTACTATCCTTTTACCACACTTGTGCTTCAAAGTAGCACCGTGATCTTCATAATAGAGAGTCTCTCATTTTGTCACTTTCATATACTAGTGGGAAATTTCATTATAGAACTTGGCTTGTATATTCCAATGACGGGCTTCCTCAAATGCCCGAGGTCTTCGTGAGCAAGCAAGTTGGATGCACACCCACTTAGTTTCTTTTTGAGCTTTCATACACTTATAGCTCTAGTGCATCCGTTGCATGGCAATCCCTACTCCTCGCATTAACATCAATTGATGGGCATCTCCATAGCCCGTTGATTAGCCTCGTTGATGTGAGACTTTCTCCTTTTTTTGCCTTCCCACATAACCGCTGCCATTATACCTTATTCCACCATAGTGCTATATCCATGGCTTGTGCTCATGTATTGCGTAAGAGTTGAAAAGGCTGAAGCACGTTAAAAGTATGAACCAATTGCTTGGCTAAAACCGGGGTCGTACATGATATGAATATTTTGTGTGGGGAAGATGGAGCATAGCCAGACTATATGATTTTGTAGGGATAACTTGCTTTGGCTATGTTATTTTGATAAGACATAATTGCTTAGTTAGTATGCTAGAAGTACTATTGTTTTTATGTCAACATTAAACTTTTATCTTGAATCATATCAAATCTGAACATTCATGCCACAATAATAAGAATTATATTGAAATTATGCCAAGTAGCATTCCACATCAAAAATTCTGTTTTTATCATTTACCTACTCGAGGATGAGCAGGAATTAAGCTTGGGGATGCTTGATATGTCTCCAACGTATCTATAATTTTTTATTGTTCCATGTTATATTATATTCTGTTGTTGACATTATTGGGCTTTATTATACACTTTTATATTATTTTTGGGACTAACCTATTAACCGGAGGCCCAGCCCAGAATTGCTGTTTTTTGCCTATTTCAGAGTTTCGCAGAAAAAGAATATCAAACGGGGTCCAAACGGAATGAAACCTTCGGGAACGTGATTTTCGAAACGAACGTGATCCAGAGGACTTGGACCCTACATCAAGACATCAACCAGGAGCGAGAAGTGTTGGAAATATGCCCTAGAGGCAATAATAAAAGGATTATTATTACATTGCCTTGTTCGTGATAATTGTCTTTTATTCATGCTATAATTGTATTATCCGGAAATCGTAATACACGTGTGAATACATAGACCACAATATGTCCCTAGTGAGCCTCTAGTTGACTAGCTCGTTGATCAATAGATAGTCATGGTTTTCTGACTATGGACATTGGATTTCATTGATAACGGGATGGAGAATGATGTGATGGACAAGACCCAATTCTAAGCATAGCACAAGATCGTGTAGTTCGTTTTGCTAGAGCTTTTCCAATGTCAAGTATCTCTTCTTTAGACCATGAGATCGTGTAACTCCTGGATACCGTAAGAGTGCTTTGGGTGTACCAAACGTCACAACGCAACTGGGTGACTATAAAGGTGCACTACAGGTATCTCCGAAAGTGTCTGTTGGGTTGACACGGATCGAGACTGGGATTTTTCACTCCGTATGACGGAGAGGTATCTCTGGGCCCACTCGGTAATGCATCATCATAATGAGCTCAAAGTGACCAAGTTATTGGTTACAGGATCATGCATTACGGTACGAGTAAAGTGACTTGCCGGTAACGAGACTGAACGAGGTATGGGGATACCAACGATCGAGTCTCGGGCAAGTAATGTACCGATTGACAAAGGGAATTGAATACGGGATTAATTGAATCCTCGACATCGTGGTTCATCCGATGAGATCATCGAGGAGTATGTGGGAGCCAACATGGGTATCCAGATCCCGCTGTTGGTTATTGACCGGAGAGCCGCCTCGGTCATGTCTACATGTCTCCCGAACCCGTAGGGTCTACACACTTAAGGTTCGGTGATGCTAGGGTTGTATGAATATGAGTATGCAGCAAACCGAATGTTGTTTGAGTCCGGATGAGATCCGGACGTCACGAGGAGTTCGGAATGGTCCGGAGGTAAAGAATTATATATAGGAAATGCTATTTCGCCATCGGGAGAATTTGGGGTTACGGTATTGTCTGGGACCACCGGAAGGGTCGAGGGTCCATCGGGTGGGGCCACCTATCCCGGAGGGCCCGTGGGCTGAAGTGGGAGGAACCAGCCTGGTGGGCTGGTGCACCCCCACTTGGTCCCCCTGCGCCTAGGGTTGGAAACCCTAGGGTGGGGCGCCCACTTGCCTTGGGGCAAGCCTCCCCCTTGGCCGCCGCCCCCATCTAGATGGGTTCTAGAGGGCAGCGCCCCAGGGGCCTATATAAAGGGGGAAGGAGGGGCAGCCGCACCTTGCATCTTGGCGCCTCCTCTCCCCCTGCCACCTCTCCTCCTCCGTCACGTGCTTGGCGAAGCCTGCCGGAGTGCTGCTTCTCCACCAACACCACGCCGTCGTGCTGCTGCTGGAGCCATCTTCCTCAACCTCTCCTTCCCCTTGCTGGATCAAGAAGGAGGAGACGTCATCCGCTCCGACGCGTGTGTTGAGCGCGGAGGTGCCGTCCGTTCGCACTCGGTCATCGGTGATTTGGATCACGGCGAGTACGACTCCATCATCCACGTTCTAGTGAACGCTTCCGCACGCGATCTACAAGTGGTATGTAGATGCAATCTCTCTCCCATGACTCGTTGCTTAGATGAACTCATAGATGGATCTTGGTGAAACCGTAGGAAATTTTTAATTTTCTGCAACGTTCCCCAACAGTGGCATCATGAGCTAGGTCTATGCGTAGTTCTCTATTGCACGAGTAGAACATAATTTTGTTGTGGGCGTAGATCTTGTCAACTTGCTTGCCGCTACTAGTCTTTTCTTGCTTCAGCGGTATTGTGGGATGAAGCGGCCCGGACCGACCTTACACGTACGCTTACGTGAGACAGGTTCCACCGACTGACATGCACTAGTTGCATAAGGTGGCTAGCGGGTGTCTGTCTCTCCTACTTTAGTTGGAGTGGATTAGATGAAAAGGGTCCTTATGAAGGGTAAATAGAAGTTGACAAAATCACGTTGTGGTTATTCGTAGGTAAGAAAACGTTCTTGCTAGAACCCAATTGCAGCCACGTAAAAGATGCAACAACAATTAGAGGACGTCTAACTTGTTTTTGCAGCAATTGTCATGTGATGTGATATGGCCAGAAGTTGTGATGAATGATGAATGATATATTGTGATGTATGAGATCATGTTCTTGTAATAGGAATCACGACTTGCATGTCGATGAGTATGGCAACCGGCAGGAGCCATAGGAGTTGTCTTAATTATTGTATGACCTGCGAGTCATTGATTCAACGACATGTAAATTACTTTACTTTATTGCTAAACGTGTTAGCCATAGTAGTAGAAGTAATAGTTGGCGAGCAAATTCATGGAGACACAATGATGGAGATCATGATGATGGAGATCATGGTGTCATGCCGGTGACAAGATGATCATGGAGCCCCGAAGATGAAGATCAAAGGAGCTATATGATATTGGCCATATCATGTCACTACTTTATATAATTGCATGTGATGTTTATTATGTTTTATGCATCTTGTTTACTTAGAACGACGGTAGTAAATAAGATGATCCCTTATAATAATTTCAAGAAAGTGTTCCCCCTAACTGTGCACCGTTGCTAAAGTTCGTCATTTCAAGCACCACGTGATGATCGGTGTGATAGATCCTTACGTTCACATACAACGGGTGTAAGACAGTTTTACACATGCATAAACACTTAGGGTTAACTTGACGAGCCTAGCATTTACAGACATGGCCTCGGAACACAAGAGACAGAAAGGTCGAACATGAGTCGTATGGAAGATACGATCAACATGGAGATGTTCACCGACGATGACTAGTCCGTCTCACGTGATGATCGGACACGGCCTAGTCGACTCGGATCATGTAACACTTAGATGACTAGAGGGATCTCAAATCTGAGTGGGAGTTCATTAAATAATTTGATTAGATGAACTTAATTATCATGAACTTAGTCTAAAGTCTTTGCAAAATATGTCTTGTAGATCAAATGGCCAATGCTCATGTCAACATGAACTTCAACGCGTTCCTAGAGAAAACCAAGCTGAAAGATGATGGCAGCAACTATTCGGACTGGGTCCGGAACCTGAGGATCATCCTCATAGCAGCCAAGAAACAATATGTCCTAGAAGCTCCGCTAGGTGATGCACCATCCTGCAGAACCAAGACATTATGAATGCTTGGCAGTCTCGTGCTGATGATTACTCCCTCGTTCAGTGCGGCATGCTTTACAGCTTAGAACCGGGGCTCCAAAAGCGTTTTAAGCAACACGGAGCATATGAGATGTTCGAGGAGCTGAAAATGGTTCTCCAAGCTCATGCCCGGGTCGAGAGATATGAAGTCTCCGACAAGTTCTATAGTTGTAAGATGGAGGAAAACAGTTCTGTCGGTGAGCACATACTCAAAATGTCAGGTTGCACAACCCTTTGTCCCACTGGACATTAACCTCCGGACGAGGCGGTCATTGACAGAATCCTTGATCGCTCCCACCAAGCTACAAGAGCTTTGTGATGAACTACAATATGCAGGGGATGGTGAAGACCATTCCGAAGTATTCTCAATGCTGAAGTCAGCAGAGGTTGAAATCAAGAAAGAACATCAAGTGTTGATGGTCAATAAAACCACTAAGTTCAAAAGGGCAAGGGTAAGAAGAACTTCAAGAAGGACGGCAAGGATGTTGCGCGCCCGATAAGCAAGTTGCCGGAAGAAGTCAAAGAATGGACCCAAACACGAGACAGAGTGCTTTTATTGCAAAGGAAGGGCCTTTGAAGCGGAACTGCCCCAAATACTTAGCGGACAAGAAGGCCCGCAACACTAAAGGTATATTTGATATACATGTAATTGATGTGTACCTTACCAGTACTCGTAGTAACTCCTGGGTATTTGATACCGGTGCCGTTGCTCATATTTGTAACTCACAGCAGGAGCTGCGGAATAAATCTAGACTGGCGAAGGACGAGGTGACGATGCGCGTCGAGAATGGTTCCAAGGTCGATGTGATCGCCGTCGGCACGCTACCTCTACATTTACCTACGGGATTAGTTTTAAACCTCAATAATTGTTGTTTAGTGCCAAGTTTGAGCATGAACATTGTATCAGGATCTCGTTTAATGCGAGATGGCTACTCATTTAAATCCGAGAATAATGGTTGTTCTATTTATATGAGAAATATGTTTTATGGTCATGCTCCGATGGTCAATGGTTTATTCTTAATGAATCTCGAACGTAAAATTACACATATTCATAGTGTGAATGCCAAAAGATGTAAAGTTGATAACGATAGTCCCACATACTTGTGGCACTGGCGCCTTGGTCACATTGGTGTCAAGCGCATGAAGAAGCTCCATTCTGATGGACTTTTAGAGTCTCTCGATTATGAATCATTTGGCACATGCGAACCATGCCTTCTGGGCAAAATGACCAAGACTCCGTTCTCCGGAACAATGGAGCGAGCAACCAACTTATTGGAAATCATACAAACCGATGTGTGCGGTCCAATGAGCGTCGAGGCTCGCGGAGGATATCGTTATGTTCTCACTCTCACTGATGACTTGAGTAGATATGGGTATGTCTACTTGATGAAACACAAGTCTGAGACCTTTGAAAAGTTCAAGGAATTTCAGAATGAGGTAGAGAATCACCGTGACCGAAAAATAAAGTTCTTACGATCAGATCGTGGAGGAGAATATTTAAGTCACGAATTTGGTACACACTTAAGGAAATGTGGAATCGTTTCACAACTCACGCCTACCGAACACCTCAGCGTAATGGTGTGTCCGAACATCGTAATCGCACTCTATTGGATATGGTGCGATCTATGATGTCTCTTACAGATTTACCGCTATCATTTTGGGGATACGCTCTAGAGACAGCTACATTCACTTTAAATAGGGCACCGTCTAAATCCGTTGAGACGACACCGTATGAATTATGGTTTGGGAAGAAACCTAAGCTGTCGTTTCTAAAAGTTTGGGGATGCGATGCTTATGTCAAGAAACTTCAACCTGAAAAGCTCGAACCCAAGTCGGAAAAATGCGTCTTCATAGGATACCCTAAGGAAACCATTGGGTATACCTTCTACCTTAGATCCGAAGGCAAGATCTTTGTTGCCAAGAACGGATCCTTTCTTGAAAAATAGTTTCTCTCGAAAGGAGTAAGTGGGAGGAAAGTAGAACTCGATGAAGTACTACCTCTTGAACCGGAAAGTAGTGCAGCTCAGGAAAATGTTCCTGTGGTGCCTACACCTACTGGAGAGGAAATTAACGATGATGATCAAAGTACTTCAGATCAAGTTGCTACTGAACTTCGTAGGTCCACAAGGACACGTTCCACACCAGAGTGGTATGGCAACCCTGTCCTGGAAATCATGTTGTTGGACACCGGTGAACCTTCGAACTATGAAGAAGCGATGGCGGGCCCGGATTCCAACAAATGGCTTGAAGCCATGCAATCCGAGATAGGATCCATGTATGAAAACAAAGTATGGACTTTGACAGACTTGCCCGATGATCGGCGAGCGATAGAAAACAAATGGATCTTTAAGAAGAAGACAGACGCGGATGGTAATGTCACCATCTATAAAGCTCGACTTGTCGCTAAGGGTTATCGGCAAGTTCAAGGGATTGACTACGATGAGACTTTCTCTCCCGTAGCGAAGCTTAAGTCCGTCCGAATCATGTTAGCAATTGCCGCATACTATGATTATGAGATATGGCAGATGGACGTCAAAACGGCATTCCTTAACGGTTATCTTAAGGAAGAGTTGTATATGATGCAGCCGGAAGGTTTTGTCGACCCTAAGAATGCTAACAAGGTATGCAAGCTCCAGCGATCCATTTATGGGCTGGTGCAAGCATCTCGAGTTGGAACATTCGCTTTGATGAGATGATCAAAGCGTTTGGGTTTATTGAGACTTATGGAGAAGCCTGCGTTTACAAGAAAGTGAGTGGGAGCTCTGTAGCATTTCTCATATTATATGTAGATGACATACTTTTGATGGGAAATGATATAGAACTCTTGGACAACATTAAGGCCTACTTGAATAAAAGTTTTTCAATGAAGGACCTTGGAGAAGTTGCTTACATATTAGGCATCAAGATCTATAGGAATAGATCGAGACGCCTCATAGGTCTTTCACAAAGCACATACCTTGATAAGATTTTGAAGAAGTTCAAAATGGATCAGTCCAAGAAAGGGTTCTTGCCTGTACTGCAAGGTGTGATATTGAGCTCGGCTCAATGCCCGACCACAGCAAAAGATAAAGAAGAGATGAGTGGCATCCCCTATGCATCAGCCATAGGTTCTATTATGTATGCCATGCTGTGTACCAGACCTGATGTAAACCTTGCCGTAAGTTTGGTAGGAAGGTACCAAAGTAATCCCGCAAGGAACTTTGGACAGCGGTCAAGAATATCCTGAAGTACGAAAAGGACAAAGGACATGTTTCGTTTATGGAGGTGACGAAGAGCTCGTCGTAAAGGGTTACGTCGACGCTTGCTTTGACACAGATCTGGATGACTCTAAGTCACAAACCGGATACGTGTATATGTTGAATGGTGGAGCAGTAAGCTGGTGCAGCTGCAAGCAGAGCGTCGTGGCGGGATCTACATGTGAAGCGGAGTACATGGCAGCCTCGAAGGCAGCGAATGAAGCAATATGGGTGAAAGAGTTCATCACCGACCTAGGAGTCATACCCAATGCGTCGGGGCCGATCAAACTCTTCTGTGACAACACTGGAGCTATTGCACTTGCCAAGGAGCCCAGGTTTCACAAGAAGACCAGGCACATCAAGCATCGCTTCAACTCCATCCATGAAAATGTTCAAGATGGAGACACAGAAATTTGCAAAGTGCATACGGATCTGAATGTCGCAGATCCGTTGACTAAACCTCTTCCGCGAGCAAAACATGATCAACACCAGAACTCTATGGGTGTTTGGTTCATCACAATGAAACTAGATTATTGACTCTAGTGCAAGTGGGAGACTGTTGGAAATATGCCCTAGAGGCAATAATAAAAGGATTATTATTATATTTCCTTGTTCGTGATAATTGTCTTTTATTCATGCTATAATTGTATTATCCGGAAATCGTAATACACGTGTGAATACATAGACCACAATATGTCCCTAGTGAGCCTCTAGTTGACTAGCTCGTTGATCAATAGATAGTCATGGTTTCCTGACTATGGACATTGGATGTCATTGATAACGGGATCACACCATTAGGAGAATGATGTGATGGACAAGACCCAATTCTAAGCATAGCACAAGATCGTGTAGTTCGTTTTGCTAGAGCTTTTCCAATGTCAAGTATCTCTTCCTTAGACCATGAGATCGTGTAACTCCGGATACCGTAAGAGTGCTTTGGGTGTACCAAACGTCACAACGAATCGGGTGACTATAAAGGTGCACTAGGTATCTCCGAAAGTGTCTTGGGTTGACACGGATCGAGGCTGGGATTTGTCACTCGTATGACGGAGAGGTATCTCTGGGCCCACTCGGTAATGCATCATCATAATGAGCTCAAAGTGACCAAGTGATTGGTTACAGGATCATGCATTCGGATGAGTAAAGTGACTTGCGTAACGAGACTGAACGAGGTATTGGGATACCAACGATCGAGTCTCGGGCAAGTAACGCACCGATTGACAAAGGGAATTGAATACTGGATTAATTGAATCCTCGACATCGTGGTTCATCCGATGAGATCATCAAGGAGTATGGGAGCCAACATGGGTATCCAGATCCTCTGTTGGTTATTGACCGGAGAGCCGTCTCGGTCATGTCTCAGATGTCTCCGAACCCGTAGGGTCTACACATAAGGTTCGGTGGACGCTAGGGTTGTATGAATATGAGTATGCAGCAAACCGAATGTTGTTGAGTCCGGATGAGATCCCGGATGTCACGAGGAGTTCGGAATGGTCCGGAGGTAAAGAATTATATATAGGAAGTGCTATTTCGCCATCGGGAGAATTTCGGGGTTCTTGGTATTGTACGGGACCACCGGAAGGGTCCTGGGTCCATCGGGTGGGGCCACCTATCCCGGAGGGCCCGTGGGCTGAAGTGGGAGGAACCAGCCCTGGTGGGCTGGTGCGCTTCACTTGGCCCCCTGCGCCTAGGGTTGGAAACCCTAGGGGGGGGCTCTCACTTGCCTTGCCCTTGGGAGATCAGATCTCCAGGGACGGCGCCCCAGGGGCCTATATAAAGGGGGAGGGAGGGGCAGCCGCACCCTTGCATCTTGGCGCCTCCTCTCCCCTGCTACACCTCTCCTCCTCCATCACGTGCTTGGCGAAGCCCCTGCCGAGATCTTGCTTCTCCACCAACACCACGCCGTCGTCTTTGCTGCTGGAGCCATCTTCCTCAACCTCTCCTTCCCCTTGCTGGATCAAGAAGGAGGAGGCGTCATCCGCTCCGACGTGTGTTGAACGCGGAGGTGCCGTCTGTTCGCACTCGGTCATCGGTGATTTGGATCACGACGAGTACGACTCCATCATCCACGTTCTAGTGAACGCTTCCGCACGCGACCTACAAGTGGTATGTAGATGCAATCTCTCTCCCATGACTCGTTGCTTAGATGAACTTATAGATGGATCTTGGTGAAACCGTAGGAAAAGTTTTAATTTTCTGCAACGTTCCCCAACAAGAAGCGCCGCCGTCTCGAGGCGGAACCTTGGCGGAACCAATCTAGGGCTCCGGTGGAGCTGTTCTGCAGGGGAAACATCCCTCCGGGAGGGGGAAATCGTCACCATTGTCATCACCATCGATCCTCTCATCGGGAGGGGGTCAATCTCCATCAACATCTTCACCAGCACCATCTCCTCTCAAACCCTAGTTCATCTCTTGTATCCAATCTTTGTCTCAAAACCTCAGATTGGTACCTGTGGGTTGCTAGTAGTGTTGATTACTCCTTGTAGTTGATGCTAGTTGGTTTATTTGGTGGAAGATCATATGTTCAGATCCTTTATGCAAATTAATACCCCTCTGATTATGAACATGAATATGATTTGTGAGTAGTTACGTTTGTTCCTGAGGACATGGGAGAAGTCTTGCTGTAAGTAGTCATGTGAATTTGGTATTCGTTCGATATTTTGGTGAGATGTATGTTGTCTTTCCTCTAGTGGTGTTATGTGAACGTCGACTACATGACACTTCACCATTATTTGGGCCTAGAGGAAGGCATTGGGAAGTAATAAGTAGATGATGAGTTGCTAGAGTGACAGAAGCTTAAACCCTAGTTTATGCGTTGCTTCGTAAGGGGCTGATTTGGATCCATATGTTTCATGACATGGTTAGGTTTACCTTAATTCTTCTTTCGTAGTTGCGGATGCTTGCGAGAGGGGTTAATCATAAGTGGGATGCTTGTCCAAGGAAGGGCAGTACCCAAGCACCGGTCCACCCACATATGAAATTATCAAAGTAACGAACGCGAATCATATGAGCGTGATGAAAACTAGCTTGATGATAATTGCCATGTGTCCTTGGGAGCGTTTTCCTTTATATAAGAGTTTGTCCAGGCTTGTCCTTTGCTACAAAAAGGATTGGTCCATCTTGCTGCACCTTATTTACTTTTATTACTTGTTACTCATTACAAATTACCTTATCACAAAACTATCTGTTACCGATAATTTCAGTGCTTGCAGAGAATACCTTACTGAAAACCGCTTGTCATTTCCTTATGCTCCTCGTTGGATTCGACACTCTTACTTATCGAAAGGACTACGATAGATCCCCTATACTTGTGGGTCATCAAAACTCTTTTCTGGCGCCATTGCCGGGGAGTGAAGCGCCTTTGGTAAGTCGAATTTGGTAAGGAAAAATTTATATAGTGTGCTGAAATTTACTGTCACTTGTTACTATGGAAAGTAATCCTTTGAGGGGCTTGTTTGGGGTATCTTCACCCCGATCAGTAGAGCAAAGAGTTTCTACTCAACCTACTGAAAATGTTTACTTTGAAATTCCTTCGGGTATGATAGAGAAACTTCTAGCTAATCCTTATACAGGAGATGGAACATTGCATCCTAATTTACACCTAATCTATATGGATGAAGTTTGTGGATTATTTAAGCTTGCAGGTATGCCCGAGGATGTTATCAATAAGAAGGTCTTCCCTTTATCTTTGAAGGGAAAGGCATTGACATGGTTTAGGCTATGTGATGATATGGGATCATGGAACTACAACCGATTGAAATTGGAATTTCATCAGAAGTTTTATCCTATGCATCTTATTCACCGTGATCGTAATTATATATATATATATAATTTTTGGCCTCGCAAAGGATAAAGCATCGCTCAAGCTTGGGGGAGGCTGAAGTCAATGTTATATTCATGCCCCAATCATGAGCTCTCAAGAAAAGTTATTATTCAAAAAATTTATGCTCGGCTTTCTCTCAATAATCGCTCCATGCTCGATACTTCTTGTATTGGTTCTTTTATGATGAAGACTATTGAATTCAAATGGGATTTATTGGAAAGAATTAAATGCAACTCTGAAGATTGGGATCTCGACGAAGGTAAGGAGTCAGGTATAACACCTAAGTTTGATTGTGTTAAATTTTTTATGGATACCGATGTTTTCCATGAATTTAGCACTAAATATGGACTTGACTATGAGATAGTAGCTTCTTTTTGTGAATCATTTGGTGCTCATGTTAATCTCCCTAAGGAGAAGTGGTTTAAATATCACCCTCCCATTGAAGTAAAAGTAGTTGAACCTATTAAAGTTGAAGAAAAGACTATCACTTATAATGTTGATCCTATTGTTCCTACTGCTTATATTGAGAAACCACCTTTTCCTACTAGAATAAAGGATCATGCTAAAGCTTCAACTGTGGTTCGTAAGAGTAATACCAGAACACCTACACCCCCTGAGCAAATTAAAGTTGAACCTAGTATTGCTATGGTTAAAGATCTCTTGGCCGATAATATTGATGGGCATGTTATTTACTTCTGTGATGAAGCTGCTAGAATTGCTACACCCGACACTAAGGGTAAACATAGACCTGTTGTTGGCATGCCTGTTGTTTCTGTTAAAATAGGAGATCATTGTTATCATGGCTTATGTGATATGGGTGCTAGTGCAAGTGCAATACCTCATTCCTTATACAAAGAAATTATGCATGATATTGCACCTGCTGAGATAGAAGAAATTGATGTTACAATTAAGCTTGCCAATAGAGATACTATTTCACCAGTTGGGATTGTTAGAGATGTTGAAGTCTTGTGTGGGAAAGTTAAATATCCTACTGATTTTCTTGTTCTTGGTTCCCCACAAGACGACTTTTGTCCCATTATATTTGGTAGGCCCTTCTTGAATACTGTTAATGCTAAGATAGATTGCAAAAAGGATGTTGTTAGTATTGGTCTAGGGGATACGTCTCATGATTTTAACTTTGCTAAATTTCGTAGACAACCCCATAATAAAGAATTGCCTAGTAAAGATGAAATTATTGGTCTTGCTTCTATTGCCATGCCTCCTAATGATCCTTTAGAACAATATTTGCTAGACCATGAGAAGGATATGTTTATGAATGAAAGAAGGGAAATAGATGAAGTATTCTTTAAACAAGGACCTATTTTGAAACACAACTTGCCTGTTGAAATTCTTGGGGATCCTCCTCCACCCAAGGGTGATCCCGTGTTTGAGCTTAAACCATTACCTGATACTCTTAAATATGCTTATCTTGATGAAAAGAAGACATATCCTGTTATTATTAGTGCTAACCTTTCAGAGTAGGAAGAGAAATTATTGAAAACTCTGAAGAAGCACCATGCTGCTATTGGATATACTCTTGATGATCTTAAGGGCATTAGTCCTACTCTATGCCAGCACAAAATAAAATTGGATAAAGACGCTAAACCGGTTGTTGATCACCAACGACGGTTAAATCCTAAGATGAAAGAAGTGGTAAGAAAATAAATACTAAAGCTTCCGGAGGCAGGTATAATTTATCCTGTTGCTGATAGTCAATGGGTATGTCCTATCCATTGTGTCCCTAAGAAGGGAGGCATTACTGTTGTTCCTAATGATAAAGATAAATTGATCCCACAAAGAATTGTTACAGGTTATAGAATGGTAACTGATTTCCGCAAACTAAATAAAGCTACTAAAAAGGATCATTACCCTTTACCTTTTATCGATCAAATGCTAGAAAGATTATCCAAACATACACATTTTTGCTTTCTAGATGGTTATTCTGGTTTCTCTCAAATACCTGTGTCAAAAGAGGATCAAGAAAAGACTACTTCTACTTGCTCTTTTGGTACCTTTGCTTAAAGACGTATGCCTTTTGGTTTATGTAATGCACCTGCTACCTTTCAAAGATGCATGATGGCTATATTCTCTGACTTTTGTGAAAAGATTGTTGAGGTTTTCATGGATGATTTCTCCGTGTATGGAACTTCTTTTGATGATTGCTTAAGCAACCTCGATCGAGTTTTGCAGAGATGTGAAGAAACTAATCTTGTCTTGAATTGGGAGAAGTGCTGCTTTATGGTTAATGAAGGTATTGTCTTGGGGCATAAAATTTCTGAAAGAGGCATTGAAGTTGATAAAGCTAAAGTTGATGCTATTGAAAAGATGCCGTGTCCTAAGGACATCAAAGGTATAAAAAGTTTCCTTGGTTATGCCGGTTTTTATAGGATGTTCATTAAAGACTTCTGAAAAATTTCTAGGCCTCTGACTAATCTCTTACAAAAAGATGTTCCTTTTGTCTTTGATGTTGATTGTGTAGAAGCATTTGAAATACTTAAGAAAGCTTTGATTTCTGCACCTATTGTTCAGCCACCTGATTGGAATTTTCCCTTTGAAATTATGTGTGATGCTAGTGATTATGTTTTAGGTGATGTTCTAGGACAAAGAGTTGATAAGAAATTAAATGTTATCCAATATGCTAGTAAAACTCTAGACAGTGCCCATAGAAATTATGCTACTACTGAAAAAGAATTTTTAGCAGTTGTATTTGCTTGTGATAAGTTCAGACCTTATATTGTTGATTCTAAAGTAACTGTTCACACTGATCATGCTGCTATTAAATATCTTATGAAAAAGAAAGATGCTAAACCTAGACTTATTAGATGGGTTCTCCTACTACAAGAATTTGATTTGCATATTTTTTATTGATAGAAAGGGAGCTGAGAACCCCGTTGCAGACAATTTATCTAGGTTATAGAATGTTCTTGATGACCCACTACCTATTGATGATAGCTTTCCTGATGAACAATTAGCTGTCATAAATGCTTCTCGTACTGCTCCATGGTATGCTGATTATGCTAATTACATTGTTGCTAAATTTATACCACCTAGTTTCACATACCAGCAAAAGAAAAAGTTTTTCTATGATTTAAGACATTACTTCTGGGATGACACACACCTTTATAAAGAAGTGATAGATGGTGTTATTAGATGTTGTGTACCTGAGCATGAACAGGAACAGATCCTACGCAAGTGTCACTCCGAGGCTTATGGAGGACACCATGCGGGAGATAGAACTACACATAAGGAATTGCAATCCGGTTTTTATTGGCCTACTCTCTTTGAAGATGCCCGTAAGTTTATCTTGTCTTGAGATGAATGTCAAGGAATTGGTAATATTAGTAGAAGTCAAGAAATGCCTATGAATTATTCACTTGTTATTGAACCATTTGATGTTTGGGGCTTTGATTATATGGGACCGTTTCCTTCCTCTAATGGGTATACACATATTTTAGTTGTTGTTGATTACGTTACTAAGTGGGTAGAAGCTATTCCAGCTAGTAGTGATGATCATAACACCTCTATTAAGATGCTTAAAGAAGTTATTTTTCCGAGGTTTGGAGTCCCTAGATACTTAATGACTGATGGTGGTTCACTTTTTATTCATGGTGCTTTTCGTAAGCTGCTTGCTAAGTAGGAAGTTAATCATAGAATTGCATCTCCATACCACCCACAGTCTAGTGGTCAAGTAGAATTGAGTAATAGAGAGCTTAAATTAATTTTGCAAAAAACTGTTAATAGATCTAGAAAGAATTGGTCCAAAAAACTTGATGATGCGTTATGGGCCTATAGAACTGCATATAAAAATCCTATGGGAATGTCTCCATATAAAATGGTTTATGGAAAAGCATGTCACTTACCTCTCGAACTAGAATAGAAGGCATATTGGGCCATTAAGGAGCTCAATTATGATTTCAAACTTGCCGATGAGAAGAGACTATTTGACATCAGCTCACTTGATGAATGGAGAACTCAGGCCTATGAGAATGCCAAACTGTTTAAAGAAAAAGTTAAAAGATGGCATGACAAAAGGATACAAAAGCGTGAGTTTAATGTAGGTGATTATGTGTTGCTATTCAACTCTCGTTTAAGATTTTTTGCAGGAAAACTTCTCTCTAAATGGGAAGGTCCTTACGTTATCGAGGAGGTTTATCGTTCCGGTGCCATAAAAATCAACAACATCGAAGGCACAAATTCGAAGGTGGTGAACGGTCAAAGAATCAAACATTATATCTCAGGTAATCCCATAAATGCTGAAACTAATGTTATTGAGACCGTAACCCCGGAGGAATACATAAGGGATACTTTCCAGAACGTTTCAGACTCCGAAAAGGAATAGGTATGTGGTACGGTAAGTAAACCGACTCCAAAACAATTCTAATAGCAATTTTTCTCCGTTTTGGAATATTTAAGAAAATAGGAAAATAATAAGTAGACCGGGAAGGACACGAGGCGTCCACAAGGGTGGAGGGCGCGCCCTACCCCCCTGGGCGTGCCCCCTGCCTCGTGGGCACCTCGTGTGCCCTCCGGACTCCGTTTTCTTGCACGATACTTCTTTTGGTCGGTAAAAATTCACTATATAATCTCGCGAAGGTTCTGACCACCGTACCACGCAAATATCCTCTGTTTTTGTTTCGGGCTGTTTCTATAGCACATTTAGAGCAAGATGTCTTCTCAAGAGTCAGTCAGGGAGAGTCGGGTGCCTCATCCGACACCGGGACTAGGAGCAAACAGTGATGCTGACCACTTTGGTCCATCAACGGAGGAAGAGATGGGGCTGACTTGAAAAGGATAGATACCATGGAGGAGGATCAAGAAGTTACTTCTAGTTTCCGAGCCGGATTCACGATGGGGGAACTACAGAGCTCAACTATTCCAAACTCGGTCATCCCTTCCAATCTCAGATTTCTTTCTTATGAAAATATGATAAAGAATGCTACTTGTTCTCCCACAGCTATGCAACACCCTTGGATGAAAGGAGCATTAGCCGTCATGGGTAAGCTCTGTAAGGAAATATTGGAGCTCAAGCAGCAAGTCAATAAGCTCGAGGAGGAGAATCGTATCCTGAGGGGCATCATCGCCAAGAATATCACATCACCACCTCCAAAGAAAGAGACATAATCACATGGGTATGGGCACTCCCCTTGGCAACTGCCAAGCTTGGGGGAGGTGCCCAGGTATCGTATCACCATCACACTCCTATCTTTACTGTTTTTTCTTAGTTCGATCCTTTTGGTATGTCGGGGAAGCTGATCGTGACCCACGAACACCTATGGGACTTGGCGGACCGAGTCCCTTTTGGTTCGGTGGGGGCGGAGATTGCACGAAGAGCAGATCAAGGCGATGCACACGAGCAGTTTTACCCAGCATCGGAGCTCTCCGGAGAGATAATACTCCTACTGCTGCTTGTCTGATTATCTTGTGTTCTTGCTAGGGAGCAATGAGAGCTACAAAACATAGCTCGAGTGTCTCTAGTCTCGAATGAGTCGAATGAGCCAAACCGAACCGAACGAACCGAACCCTTTCTACGTTCCACACGGGCCTCCTTTTATAGGCTCAAGGGGTCTCCGACAGGTGGCAACGTAGAGGAGGGTACAAATGGAAAACAGTAGTTGGTACACCGACTTGTACGAAAGGTACGATGTACTCTACCTAACTCGACGGCAAGGGACAAAAACATTAAATGCCGTCCCAGTCGCCTAAACAAGGCGACAGAACCGTCCAAAGCGCCAATCGCTTGCCACGATGGTAAGCTCGTCAGCGCCGCTTATCGCTGCTCCCCGCTGGCTGCACAGCCTCTTGACACGCACGCCTGGAATGGCTCCATGGCGACACGTTGGTGGATGAGCTGGAGCGGAGATGAAGAGAGGTTGCCTGCCGCGGCAAGCACCTTGCCGCGGCTGAATCCTTGACGCGCTCGGGAGCTTGTCGCTGACCAAGCCTTCCCGGCAAGCTCCTCTTGCCGGGGTCTTGTTTCCTTCGTGCCTTGAGTGGCCTTCCCGGCAAGCTCCTCTTGCCGGGGCCTTGAATATTCTGTTCTTGAATGGCTCCGAAGGAGCCGCGGAGGACCTTGGCGGTCACTAGGCAAGCCCTGCTGCGGGTGCTGCAACTACCGTGCACGAAGTTCGGGATACTAGGGTACCCCTACTCTAGTACACCGGCAGAGCCCCGGCCTGGGCCACACACGGCGCCGAGCTCTGTTGGGCCAGGCCCAAAAAAGGTCTGGGACACGCTGCCCAGATCACGCCGTTACTGCGCCCGGACCACCATGTCCCCATTTAACAGCACGCGCCGGCGTGGCGTCGTGGGAGAGATCGTGGGGGCTTTCTTTAATTGAAAAGCGGGCGTCCGCGCCTCTCCCTCCTTATAAGCGGGAAACAGGGACAGGACGCCCACCTTGCCATTGCTGTCACATCTCAAAACCACCACCGCTCCCCTTCTTCTCAAGTCCGAAGAGAGCGACGCCCGCTTCATTGCCACCGGCGCCATCAACGCCCCGGACTCCTCCACCGCCTCCGCCATGGCTCGGAAGCCGACAAGGGGAAGGGTGTGAAATCGGCCGAGGCGCAGCGGCTCGTGGCTCTGCGAAAGGAGCGGGCCACCTTCGACCCCCTGCTTGACGCAAAGGATCTGCGGGAGAGGTACTACCTCTTCGTCGACGGAGACGGCGCGCCAGCAGCGACGAGGGTGATCTCCGCCGCCGCATCCGAGAAGGTTTCTGTCGGGTATCCCTTCTTCGCGCTCTTCTTCTACTGCGGGCTCTGCCCACCCTTTTCCGAATTCTTTTGCGACATCATGAACACCTACGGTCTCCGCCTCCTTGATTTCACCCCCAACGCTGTCCTGACCATGGCAGTTTTCGCACACCTTTGCGAAAACTTTGTCGGAGTCCACCCAAACGTAGCCCTCTTCCGCCACTTCTTCATGCCCCGTGTTGAGAGAGGAGAGCCGCTTGCCGGAGGGATTGCTTGGATCTCCAGGATCGGCAAGAAAGAAGCATATCTGGAAGGAGAGCTCCATAGCAAGTGGGAGGAGTGGAGAGCCGATTGGTGTTGGATCATTGAGGAAAACCCGCAACCCTTCACTGCCCAGCGCCTAAAATCCCATAGTGCTTGGCAACGATTGGAGCAACTTGGCGCGGAGGATGCTAGGTTGAAGATTGCCATGACCGGATCTTGCGCCTCGGGCATGCCGGGCTCATCAGAGGTATTGTATGGCTGGATTTCCTTCGCCGCCGATCGCTTCCCTTGCAGGAGAGGAGGAGGCCTGCTTGGGAGTTCAAAATGCGGCGGACATCATGAGGTTGCGCCGGGCCTCAACTGGAATTTCACCGTCTTGGAGCTGGATGCGCGTCTCTTTGGAGCTGTTCAAGCACGACCAGATCATCCCGAGTGGTTCATGTTGCCGAGGGGATCGCCCTTTGTGCAACAACTCTTCGCTGACCGCATCCGTGCGATGATGCCGTTGCCAGCGATTCCCATGGGATCGTTCCAACTTGGCAAGAGCCCGTCGACGACATCGTGCAGCAGTTCTTCGACAGCTTGGAAGAAGTGCTGATCCGCGCTTAACGAAAGGTAAGTGGCTCACCCGCGACACCACCGACGCTGAAGCTGCAGCGCGATCGCCACCAGCCGGAGGAGGCGGCGAAGCTGCTGCCGCTGGTGAATTCGGGTTCACCGTGGAGGAGGCGGAGGCAGCCGAGGCGGCAAGCCTTGCCGACCGAAAGGAGCTTGCCGGCGGAGGAGCAGGCCGAGCCTCTTGAGCCGAACGAGCCTTCCGGGCGCCTCCCTCCACCTTCAGATAGCTTGTCGCGGAGGAGCCCGCAGCTCCACCAAGAAGGCGCCCGCAAGACCGGGAAGTGGCGGGCGGCAGACGGGCCAACAGCCGTCGCACATGACGCAGCTCTACACCGCTGCAAGCTGTTGCTGCTGAGCGCCTCATGCCGCCACAAAGAATCTGAGCAGGCCTTTCAGGACCACGGCTCCCGCACCCGCCAAGCGTCCGAGGGAGCCTACTCTTCCAACTCATCGCACCGGAGGCGGAGCGAATTCAACTTTTCCGCTCTCAGCTCCGAGGAAGAAGAAGAAGAGTAAGATCTTGTCGCTGTACTTGTAATTCTTCAATTTGCTGCTTTGTCTTGTATCTGATTTGCTTCATTCTGAACTCTTTCCTTTTTCAGGACGCTGGCTCAGAGAGCGTCGAAGAGGGCCAAGACCCCGGTGGTTGTCATCGAAGACGATCCCCCCGTGGCGACAGGAGGCGCGTCCGAGACCCCCTTGCCGGACCCGGCAACCCTTCCTCAGAGCAGCCCCCAGCACAGCCCCCAGCGTAAGTATTTGGTTTGTTCCTTACGGTTAGGTGTGCATGGGTGCTCCTCCTTTACTGATATCTGACTTGTTGATTTGTGTAGGAGCAGAGCAGCCTCATCAGGAGGGCCCGGAGGTCGCTCCCGAAATTCCGTCTGCTTCAACTACGCCGCCAAGGGAGAATTCTCCGGCAAGGGAGCGCTCTCCGGCAAGGGAGGCTTGTCCGACGAGGGATGCTTCTCCGCCAAGGGACGTCACCAGTGATCCTCCGGTGGTCGAGACCATGGCTGCAGACCCCATCGCAGGTAATCTTCTTGTGTGACAATTTCCCTTGGGTTCTTTTTCTTCTATTTTCCTTTTCGAACATTTGCTTGACTGTTCTTTCTTTTTCTGATTGTCAGATCCATCTGCCGCAGAGCCGATGGAGACTGAGGTCGCCGGCGAGGAGGACGCGCACGGCAACACTGACGACGTCGCCACCATGGGGGAAGAGACTGGCGCCGATGGATCCGCCGGCGAGGAGGCCGCCAAGGCTGCCGCCGCAAAGGCTGGCGAGGGGTCTGGCGATCGTCTCGACGACTTCGAGGTCGCAGGAGCGCCAGGCGCTACACCGACCGCCGATCCCTCCGCCACCGATGCAGCACCAGGCTCCGAAGAGCCCCAACCCGGCGCCTATCTGAAGGCCGGCGACGGCGTCTTCATCAAGCTCCCATGGGCGTCGAGCTCCAAGGCGCCGGTCGAAGGGGAGACCTTCGACGAAGAGCTGCTCGCCTCTGCTGGGCTGTCGCTGGTTGACGCGCCAAGCAGCAGCAGTGGCGAAGTCCGAGGAGGAGCAGCTTGAAGAAATCTTTGTCGCTCTACCGCGCTCGACAAGCCAAACTGCAGTCCCGGGAAGCACTTGTCGCAAGGGCGGGAGCTGACATGGAGAAGCGCGCAGAAGAGCTCCGGCGCGCCAACCAAGAAACCCTCCGGGCGAAAGCGCGCTGGAGCAACTCATTTGAGCGCACGGCCTTCATCCTGGAGAAGGCCGAGGTCGAGGAGCAGCAAAGGCTTGCCGGCGAGAAGCTATCTGCGCAAGAAGGTGAGCTGGCGCAGCGGAAGATCAACCTTGACAGCTACAAGGAAGATCTTGCCGCGCGCGAGCAATCACTTGGCGGAGCTCTCAAGGAGGCAAAGGACGCTGCCGCAGCTGCCGAGGCCGCCAAGAAGGAGTTAGAGACGAGGGTGACGCAGCTGGAGGCCACCCTCCAGAAGAGCGGCGAGGAGGTCACTGCGCTGAAGCACGAGCGCGAGAAGGACGCCTACACTCTTGGCAAGCTGCAGTGTCGTCTCGCTGAGAGGATCAAAGAGCTCGACGCCGCCAAGGATTCCAAGGCAGATCTTGAGCTAAAGCTGACCACCTTGACGGAGACGCTGGACGGCGCCAAGGAGCGGGAAGCGGGTCTGTTGGAGAAGATCAAGGCCAACGAGGAGCTGTTGGCAAACGCCACGACCGCCCATAACACCTTCAGAGAGAACGTGATGATCTGGACCGAGGGTCTTGTGAATACAGCCGCCGCCATCGACAAGGAGCTGATGGAGCTAGGGATGGTGGACCTCGGGTACTCCACCGACGAGCATCTCCAACCCAACGCCAAGCTCAGACTGTTCTTCAAGGGCGTGGTGGCGGCTCTCAAGCGGCTCGGGAAGAGATCCCAGCAGCTGGTCGACGAGTCGCGCCAAATCTGTGCAGGGCTCTTGAAGGTCTTGATGAAGGTGGCCTTCCGCAATCCAGCGTTAGCTTTGCCAACGTCCTCAAGTCCTTGCCGATCGCCGACGTTGAAGCGCTCAAGGCCCTTGTCGCACCCATTGTGGACAGGGTGAGCGGGTCAAGCGGTTGATGGCGACCGCGAGACTAGGCCGCCAAATTTATCTTTCCCTTGTCGTTCTTGATCATGTTTAGGAGAACAATTTATTAGATCTGCGACAAGTTATTTTGTAATATACTCTATCTTAGGCAACGATTGCAATGTTATTTCCTTTACTTGATTCCTTCCTTTGTATGTTTGTGCCCTACGCCAGTGGAACTTGTCGGTGCTGGCACCTTTTGCATGAAGGCTGAGTGCGGAACGTCGGCAGCTCGTTGGCGATACCGCCTCCGACAAGCAACCTTGTCGCAACTGGTTGCAGCTCACTTAAGTTGTTGAGCGGACTCAAAACAAAGTAAGGCGCAAACCAGCCATGAGTTGGTTCCTTCAAGCACAGGTTTTCCATACAAAGTACTATCGTTCGAGGAACATAACTTAAAAATTTAAAAACTGATTGCTCAAACTTTGGCAACTTAGCTTTTCTGTCGTTTGCTTCCCGGCAAGGCGATACTTCCTCGAGCGAAACTTGGCGGCCCACACCATTATCTTCTCCTCCCCCTGGTCAACTTGTGCGCAAGGGAACCTTCCTTCTTTGAGAAGAAAGAAGAGAAAATAAAGTTATGGAGCCTCGTGGCTCGTTATTGCTTACCGGGTGCGGACGCTGCACAAAATGTCAGATAACACATGCAAAATGATTATGAAAGCATGAAATTGACAAGTTGCGCGCAACGCATGAGCTTTACTGATGCACGGGGTCTGCGCCCGGCTTTGTACAAAGGATTACATGCAACATCGGCAAGACTTGTACAAAAGGTGGTTGCCGAAACAGGTTCCGGCAACCGCGCCCTATGGGTAAAACTTACGAAGATGCTCAATGTTCCAGGAGTTGCTCACCGGAATGCCATCTTCGGTCTCAAGGCGGACAGCGCCAGGCCTAGTGACTCGTTTCACCCGATAGGGGCCTTCCCACTTCGGCGTCAACTTGTTGGAATTCTTGGCGGATTGAACGCGCCGAAGAACAAGGTCGCCTTCCTCAAAACTTCTGGCATTAACTTTGCGGCTATGGTAGCGACGCAAAGCTTGCTGGTAACGAGCAGCTCGTACAGCAGCCTGAAGACGATCCTCCTCAAGGAGCAGCGCGTCATCTTGTCGCAGCTGCTCTTGCTCAAGCTCATCATAAGCGAGTACTCGAGGTGATCCGTATCTGAGTTACGGGGAGAACTGCCTCTGCTCCATAGACTAGAGCGAAGGTGTCCGCCGATGGCTCGATTTGGCGTCGTCCTGATCGACCAAAGAACCACCGGCAGCTCCTCAATCCAGTTTCTTCCGCACTTGTGCAGCCTGTCGAAAGTTCTGGTCTTGAGTCCTCGCAGCACTTCAGCGTTTGCCCTCTCTGCTTGACCGTTGCTCCTTGGGTGGGCAACAGAAGCAAAGCAGACCTTGGCGCCAAGATCTTGGACGTATTGCATGAAGGTGCGACTCGTGAATTGTGTGCCGTTGTCGGTGATGATCCTGTTAGGAATCCCAAAACGGCAAACAATTGACCTGAAGAACTTGACTGCTGACTGTGCTGTCACCTTCCTCACTGCTTCCACTTCCGGCCACTTTGTGAACTTGTCGATTGCGACATACAAGTACTCAAAGCCCCCGACGGCTCGGGGAAAGGGGCCGAGGATGTTGAGCCCCTGCACCAAAAATGGCGGGGATAAAGGGATCGTCCCGGAGAGCTTGAGCTGGCTGGTGTATCCGCTGGAATGGAACCGCACGCTTCACACTTGGTTACTTGTGCGAGTTGCATCACGGAGGGCTGTCGGCCGAAGAAGCCTTGCCGGAAAGCTTTGCGGCAAGTGTTTCTGCGCCAATGTGGTGACCACATATGCCTCCATGTATCTCTCGCCAACAACTTCATCCATCTTCGGTGAATACACTTCAATTTCACACGGTTGAGTCTTCTTCATACAGCGTACTATCGACAAACTGGTACATACTTGACTGCGGGCTACTCTCTCCGCTTCTTCTTGCTCTTCGGAAGTTCTCATGTCAAGGAAATGGACAATCTGCTGCGCCCATCTTTGGAGCTTGCGGCTCGACAACAAGGACTAAAGGCACATCTCTGCTGCGCGGAACATCAGCTTGACGGCAAGAACCTGCGGATCGGCCGGAGCTTGATGTTCCCCGACAAGCTTGTCGGAGCAAAACTTGTCGGGAGCGTCTGCTTCAACGAAACAAACCCTGAGGCTTGTCGGAGTAGACTGCTCCTCAGCACTCTTGGTGTTGAACTTGGGGACCTTCGCGACGGCGGCTTCGGGGAGCTCGGCCGGGAAGTAGTCGCCAGAGATCAACTTCCCCTTCTTATTCTGTCCAGTTGATGGCGTTACAGTTGGTTGAGTCAGCTTGAGCACAAAAATCCCTGGTTCCATTGTGTAACTTGAGTCTGGCGCACTTTGATGAGCCATCGGCAATATCATCTCGAGCTCTTGGAACATGTTCCATTTGCAGGCCTTCAAAGTGTTCTTCTAGCTTTCTCACTTCATCGACGTAGGCTTCCATCAACGGACTCTGATAATCTCTGTTCACTTGGCGGACGACAAGCTGTGAGTCACCCCTGACAACGAGCTTCTTGATCCCAAGGTCAACTGCTATCCTGAGTCCGGCAAGCAAACCTTCATACTCTGCAGTATTGTTTGTTGCCTGCTCCTTGGGAAAGTGCATTTGGACTATGTACTTGAGGTGCTCTCCGGTGGGCGCGACAAGCAGTACGCCGGCACCGGCGCCTTGCAGCGAGAAGGCACCATCAAAATACATCAGCCACTCTTTACTTGCTTCCTTGACGGGGATACTCGTCTCTGGAATTTCTTCATCTTGCGTCGGCGTCCACTCTGCTATAAATTCTGCCAATGCTCTGCTTTGGATAGTTGAAGTGCTTTCAAACTTGAGGCCAAAGCTTGACAGTTCCAGTGCCCACTCGACAATCCTGCCTGTTGCTTCTGGATTTTGCAATATTCTCTTCAGCGGAAAACGAGTGACAACTGTGATCTCATGTGCTTGGAAGTAATGGCGCAGCTTTCTCGAGGCCATGAGGAGGCCGAAAAGCAATTTCTGCACACCAGAGTACCTAGACCTAGCCCCCTGTAGAAGGGAACTGACAAAGTACACTGGGCGCTGCACCATCCTTTTCTGAATCTTCTCGCTCGTCTGCGCAGATCCGTCCTTGTCGGGACCAGAGCTTGACGATGAAGCCCCCTGCTTGTCGCTGGATGTAACTGCCATGGCTGCCGGCTCATCATCTGCCTCCCTCTCCGCTACTAACGCAACACTAACCACTTGATTGGTTGCTGCTATGTATAGCAGCAACTTCTCTTGTGGCCTAGGTGCGACAAGTATTGGAGTAGAGGACAGGTACCTCTTTAAGTCCTGCAGCGTAGCCTCCGCTTCGGGAGTCCATTTCATTGGACCTGCCTTTTTCAAAATCTTGAAAAATGGCGTAGCGCTCAGCAGACTCTAGAGATAAACTCGCTGAGAGCAGCCACGCAGCCGCAAGTCTTCGTACATCCTTGACGCGCTTTGGTGCTTCAATCTGCTCAATGGCTTTGATCTTGTCGGGTTGGCTTCAATTCCCGTTGAGACACGAAGAACCCGAGAAGCTTGCGGAAGGAACTCCAAACACGCACTTCTCGTGGTTGAGCTTGAGGTTGATCTTGCGCAGATTTGCAAAGGTCTCATCTAAATCTTGAACCAGAGTTGCTTTGTCCTTGCTTTTGACCACTATGTCATCCATGTAGGCTTCTACATTTCTGTGCATTTGGGGCTCAAAAGCGTCATGGACTACTCTTGCAAACGTTGAACCAGCATTCTTTAGCCCAAAAGGCATCCGTATAAAATAGTATGTGCCACATGGGGTGATGAATGCGGTTTTCTCTTCATCCTCTTCTGCCATGAAGATCTGATGATATCCGGAGTATGCATCAAGAAATGAAAGTAAGTCGCATCCAGCTATGGAGTCAACAATCTGGTCGATACGTGGCAAGGGAAATGGGTCTTTGGGACAAGCTTTATTAACATCTGTGAAGTCAATACAAAGTCTCCATTTCCCATTTGCCTTGCGTACAACTACCGGATTGGCCAACCACGTGGGATGGAGCACTCCTCTGACAAGGCCTGCTGCTTCCAGTTTCTTGATCTCTTCTGCAATGAATTCTTGGCGCCCACCTTGCGCTTTCGACTTTTTTTGCTTGACGGGACGCGCATGAGGACAGACAGCCAAATGGTTCTCAATTACTTTCCTAGGAACACCGGGGATGTCAGACGGTTGCCATGCAAACACATCGACATTCGCCGCAGGAAAGCAACGAGCGCGCCTTCCTATTTAGGGTCGAGAGTGGCAGCGATGGTGAAGGTACCACCGTGCCGCCCTCCTTGGCGGCACCTTCTTGGTCTTCGGTGGAGCTGCCATCATCTTCTTGCACTTGCCGGTGGAGCTCGATGGTGCGTCCTCGACGGTAGCGCAGCACTCCGAAGAGGTGCGCTTGCCGGAGTGGGCATCAGAGCTCTTGCCGGACAAAGTGGTCTTCTTCTTCCCCCCGGGAGCTTTAGCGGCAAGTGATTTGCTATCTGTCGCGGCTGCTGCATCCCGGTAAATCTTGTCGGCGCAGATAAGAGCATCTTTCTTGTCGCCATGAACAGAAATGACACTTATCGGGCCGGGCATCTTGAGCAAGTTGTATGCATAATGAGAGGCTGCCGTGAACTTGGCGAGTGCTGGACGGCCAAGTATTCCATTATAGGGCAATGGGAAATCAGCAACGTCGAATGTGACCCTCTCAGTCCTGAAATTTAGTTCGCTGCCAAATGTTACCGGCAACGTGATCTTCCCTTTCGGCTTGCTCCTTCCTGGATTGATTCCTTGGAACATGCCAGTCTCTTCGAGCTCGCTGTCAGGGATTTGAAGCTTCTGGAGCACTGCGGAGGAGATCAGGTTTAAGCCGGCCCCGCCGTCAACTAACATCTTGGTGACCTTGAGGTTGCGGATAGTTGGTGAGACCAACATCGGCAAACACCCGACCGCAGTTACGCGATCAGGATGGTCCTCAATATCAAAGATGATAGGCGTGCTGGACCACTTCAGAGGCCTGCGTGACTCTACGGATGGTTCTGCTGCATTAACCTCCCGCATCCATTGCTTGAGCTGGCGGTGTGAGGTATGCAGAGAAGCACCACCGTCAACGCAGAGGACCTCCGTGGCTTTCTGAAACTCCTGCTCATCAGCTTCATTGTCCTCCATATCTTCATCATCATCGTCGTCTTCATCCTTGTCGTGGCCGCGGGGAGGTCTATCTCCTTGTCGCTGCTTGGCCTTGCCGCGGCGTCCTCCCCGGCCGGGTCGCTTCTTGCTAGCTGCTCCAGCACCTTCCTGGGCCTTCTCCTTGTCTCGCCGCTCGTACTCAGCCTTCTGCTGTTCAACAAGCTGCTCAACCTTTTTGCAACTCTGGAGGTCATGTCCCTTGGTGCGGTGGATCTTGCAGTACTGTTTGTTGGAGCTGTCCTGCTTGTCGGCGGCCGCCACAGCTTGGCGGTCGGTGTCAGCGGCAACCTCCTTGCCGGAGCCACCAACCTTGGCTTTCTTGGCGGCACCACCGTTGCCGGACTGCTCGACAACTAGTACCTCTTTGCTTTTCTTCCTTCTGTTGTTCCGCCGCCGGCTCTTCTTTGTCGGGGCGGTCTCCTCACTATCGATCCCGCTGCGTTCTCTCCCGAGTCTTCTTCCTTCCTCAAAGACGTGCACACTTGTCGGCCAAGGCATACAGCTCAGCGACGTCCTTGACTTTGCACATTGCCATCTCCTCCTCATCCTGCGGTTCTGCACGTTTTGATGAACGCGCCGATCACCCTGGCGAGGTGGACATCGGGATGTTGTAGTGCACACGGCTGAATCTCTGGATGAACTTGCGCAGGACTCTCCTTCCTTACGGGCGAGCGGTGAAGGTCACTCTCTTGGCCATGAGGTTTGTGGCGCGTGAAGGCGCCGACAAAGCGATGGCATAGATCTGCCCAAGAGGATATGGAACTGTCCGGCAAGTGCATGAGCCAAGATCTGACATTGGGCTTGAGTACCAGCGGGAAGTAGTTGGCAAGGATCTTGTCGTCTCGTCCCCCCGCAGCTTGCACTGCAATGGTGTAGATGCTGAGGAACTCCGATGGATGCGTCCTGCCATCATACTTCTCTGGTACATCTGGCTTGAAGTTTTTCTTGTCGGGCCACTGGACTTGCCGCAGCTCACGAGTGAACGCAGGGCAACCTACCGCGTACGGCAAGTCACCTGGTTCCCCTGGCGCTTGCATGTCGACAGCGGGTCCGGCGCGTTGGTCGGATTGACGTCGCGCTTCTCTTCGGCGCTCGATGCGAGTTCGAGCGTCTTCTTGTTGCCGTTCTTGGAGAACTTGGCGCTGATCACGGCGAGCCCGTGGATCTGATGACGCGGTGGAGTCGCTGTCGAGGTGGATCCGAGGAGCTGGTGATCTTGGCCTTCGGGATGGAGAGTGCATGGTGGTTGCACCCCCATAGGTTTCGTCTCCACCGGCTCGTGCCTTGTCGTCTCGCCGCGGCAAGGATGCAGTTGGTTGCCGCGGAGTATCGCCGTTGGCAAAGCCGATGAGGCTTTGAATGGTGGCCCTCCATTCGTCGACCTTGTCGGCCGTTGGAGGGTAGTCTAGAAGCAGTTGAGCTCTCGCCAAGACTTCTGCTGGAGTGGTGGGTGGCAATGGCGTACGGTGCGAGGAGCGGGATATGCTCGTACTTCTAACCAAGTTAGAAGGAGCAGCATCCCGTCCAGGCGATCGTACTCGCTTCGTACCAGCATGCTGGCGCACATGCTGGTCTCGAGGGCTTCGGATCCTCCGGCTGGCCTTGATCCAACGAGCGTATGGCGCTGCGAGCACCATGGCGCTGTCGGTCTCGCGCCTCTTGAGATGGACGTGACGATCCGGACGCCAAGTCTGCGCTGCCTTGTCCTTGGACTTGGCAGCGTCGTGGGCTCCCTCGACGACGCCGGTTCCTCCGCCAGCGTCTTCCCCACCACTCGTCAGCTCCGGTGGTGGTGGGTTTGACGCGGACGGCTCTGCTGCCGCCGAAGCCTTCTTCTTCGGTGGCATGTTGAGGAAGATGATGAAGATTGTTGCTCGTGTGAACGCCGGATCAGGTTCACACAGCCTCGACGCCCCCTACCTGGCGCGCCAAAGATGTCGGGGAAGCTGATCGTGACCCACGAACACCTATGGGACTTGGCGGACCGAGTCCCTTTTGGTTCGGTGGGGGGCGGAGATTGCACGAAGAGCAGATCGAGGCGATGCACACGAAAGCAGTTTTACCCAGCTTCGAGCTCTCCAGAGATAATACTCCTACCGCTGCTTGTCTGATTATCTTGTGTTCTTGCTAGGGAGCAATGAGAGCTACAAAACCTAGCTCGAGTGTCTCTAGTCTCGAATGAGTCGAATGAGCTGAACCGAACCGAACGAACCGAACCCTTTCTACGTTCCACATGGGCCTCCTTTTATAGGCTCAAGGGGTCTCCGACAGGTGGCAACGTAGAGGAGGGTACAAACGGAAAAACAGTAGTTGGTACACCGACTTGTACGAAGGTACAAAGGTACTCTACCTAACTCGACGGCAAGGGACAAAACATTAAATGCCGTCCTCGTCGCCTAAACAAAGGCGACAGAACCGTCAGTGCGCCATCGTTTGCCACGATGGTAAGCTCGTCAGCGCCGCTTATCGCTGCTCCCCGCTGGCTGCACAGCCTCTTGACACGCATGCCTGGAATGGATCCATGGCGACACGTTGGTGGATGAGCTGGAGCGGAGATGAAGAGAGGTTTCTTGCCGCGGCAAGCACCTTGCCGCGGCTGAATCCTTGACGCGCTCGGGAGCTTGTCGCTCACCAAGCCTTCCCGACAAGCTCCTCTTGCCGGGGTCTTGTTTCCTTCGTGCCTTGAGTGGCCTTCCCGGCAAGCTCCTCTTGCCGGGGCCTTGAATATTCTGTTCTTGAATGGCTCCGAAGGAGCCGCGGAGGACCTTGGCGGTCACTAGGCAAGCCTTGCCGCGGGGTGCTGCAACTGCCCGTGCATGAGTTCGGGATACTAGGGTACCCCTACTCTAGTACACCGACATGGTAATATCTTGATCTAGTAGAATAAAGTTTTAGTGTGATCTAGTTTTGAGTTTCGCTTTATGATCCTTCTATGTAATCGAGACCGTGAGCTTTATATAATAAAGATTAGTTTTGAGTCAAGTGCTTGGTTATCTTGCTATGATCTTGAGGGAATAAAAATAAAAGAAAAAAGAAAGAATGAAAAGAATTAAAGAGATTGTATTGATCTTATGGAGAGTAATGACTTCACATATAAAGAGTATGATGAATATAAGTTGTTGAGAGTTGAGAAATATAGTTTTGGTCATCGTTGCAATTAATAGGAAGTAATAAAGAAAGAGAGGTTTTCACATATAAATATACTATCTTGGACATCTTTTATGATTGTGAGCACTCATTAAAATATGACATGCTAAAAAGTTGATGTTGGACAAGGAAGACAACGTAATGGGTTATGTTTTCTTATACCCAAAATAAAGTATATTGTCATGGATCATCCAACATGTTGGGCTTGCCTTTCCCTCACATGCTAGCCAAATTCTTTGCACTAAGTAGAGATACTACTTGTGCTTTCGTATATCCTTAAACCCGGTTTTGCCATGAGAGTCCACCATATCTACCTATGGATTGAGTAAGATCCTTCAAGTAAGTTGTCATTGTTGCATGCAATAAATTGCTCTCTAAATATGTATGATTTATTAGTGTGGAGAAAATAAGCTTTATACGATCTTGTGATGTGGAAGAAATAAAAGCGTCATACTTCATAATAAAGGTCGATATAACAAGTGGCAATATAAAGTGACGTTCTTTCGCATTAAGATTTTGTGCATCCAACCATAAAAGCACATGACAACCTCTGCTTCCCTCTGCGAAGGGCCTATCTTTTATTCTTGTCTTATACATTATGCAAGAGTCATGGTGATCTTGACCTTTCCTTTTTACATTTTATCCTTTGGCAAGCACACTGTGTTGGAAAGATCCTGATATATATATCTAATTGGATGTAAGTTATCGTGAGCTATTATTGTTGACATTACCCTTGAGGTAAAAGGTTGGGAGGCAACACTATAAGCCCCTATCTTTCTCTGTGTTCGATTAAAACTCCATACCCATATGTATTGCGCGAGTGTTAGCAATTGTGAAAGACTAAATGATAGTTGAGTATGTGGACTTGCTGAAAAGCTTTTATATTGACTCTTTCCTATGTTATGATAAATTGCAATTGCCTCAATGACCGAGATCATAGTTTGTTAGTTTTCAATGAAGTTTCTGATTCATACTTGACATTGTGAATAGATTGTTACTTTAGCATAAGAAATCAGATGACAACACACACACACACACATATATATATATATATATATATATATATATATATATATATATATATATATATATATATATATATATATATATATATATATATATATATATATATATATATGTTGCTGTTATAAGAATGATCATGATGCCCTCATGTCCGTATTTTATTTTATCGACGCCTCTATCTCTAAACAAGTGGACATATTTTTCGATATCGGCTTCCGCTTGAGGACAAGCGAGGTCTAAGCTTGGGGGAGTTGATGCGTCCATTTTGCATCATGATTTTATATTGATATTTATTGCATTATGGGCTGTTGTTACACATTATGTCACAGTATTTATGCCTATTCTCTCTTATTTTACAAGGTTTACATGAAGAGGGAGAATGCCGGCAGCTGGAATTCTGGGCTGGAAAAGGAGCAAATATTAGAGACCTATTCTGCACAACATCAAAAGTCTTGAAACTTCACGGGGGCACTTTTTGGAATTAATAAAAAATACTAGCAAAAGAATCAACCAGAGGGGCCCACACCCTGGCCACGAGGGTGGGGGCGCGCCCCCTGTCTCGTGGGCCCCCTGGTAGGCCTCCGGTGCCCATCTTCTGCTATATGAAGTCTTTCATCCTAGAAAAAATCAGAAGGAAGCTTTCGGGATGAAGCGCCACCGTCTCGAGGAGGAACCTTGGCGGAACCAATCTAGGGCTCCGGCAGAGCTGTTCTGCCGGGGAAACATCCCTCCGGGAGGGGGAAATCGTCACCATCGTCATAACCATCGATCCTCTCATCAGGAGGGGGTCAATCTTCATCAACATCTTCACCAGCACCATCTCCTCTCAAACCCTAGTTCATCTCTTCTATCCAACCTTTGTCTCAAAACCTCAAACTGGTACCTGTGGGTTGCTAGTAGTGTTGATTACTCCGTGTCGTTGATGCTAGTTGGTTTATTTGGTGGAAGATCATATGTTCAGATCCTTTATGCATATTAATACCCCTATGATTATGAACATGAATATGATTTGTGAGTAGTTACATTTGTTCCTGAGGACATGGGAGAAGTCTTGCTATAAGTAGTCATGTGAATTTGGTATTCGTTTGATATTTTGATGAGATGTATGTTATCTTTCCTCTAGTGGTGTTATGTGAACATCGACTACATGACACTTCACCATTATTTGGGCCTAGAGGAAGGCATTGGGAAGTAATAAGTAGATGATGGGTTGCTAGAGTGACAGAAGCTTAAACCCTAGTTTATGCGTTGCTTCGTAAGGGGCTGATTTGGATCCATATGTTTCATGCTATGGTTAGGTTTACCTTAATTCTTCTTTCATAGTTGCGGATTCTTGCGAGAGGGGTTAATCATTAGTGCGATGCTTGTCCAAGGAAGGGCAGTACCCAAGCACCGGTCCACCCACATGTCAAATTATCAAACTAACGAACATGAATCATATGAGCGTGATGAAAACTAGCTTGACGATAATTCCCATGAGTCCTCGGGAGCGTTTTCCTTTATATAAGAGTTTGTCCAGGCTTGTCCTTTGCTACAAAAAGGATTGGTCCATCTTGCTGGACCTTATTTACTTTTATTATTTGTTACCCGTTACAAATTACCTTATCACAAAACTATCTGTTACCGATAATTTCAGTGCTTGTAGAGAATACCTTACTGAAAACCGCTTGTCATTTCCTTCTGCTCCTCGTTGGGTTCGACACTCTTACTTATCGGAAGGACTACGATAGATCCCCTATATTTGTGGGTCATCAATAATCTAGGATAACTCCTCACACAGTGAAGCAGGGAATTTAAAAATACCCATCGCAAACACGGGGATAGCTTGAATAACAGACTTGATCTGGATTTCTTTTGCCCCGCTCGAACCATATTTTTCAATATAATCTGAAACCCGCTTGAGCGCTTTATCTTTGGTGGATTGAAACTTACCCGCCTTCATACGACCTTCTGGAATAGGCAAGCCTAGATATTTATCCTCAAAACCATCAATCGTGATTTTAAGGATAACCAGAATAGACACCTGGTCTTCCATAGAGCATTTTTTGCCAAATAATATTGAGCATTTATCCGAACTTAATAGTTGGCCAGTTCCCTCCTCATAAGCCGACAAAATACCTTTGATATTTAAGCTTGCTCCAAGTTACCCTTAAAAAATAGGAGACTATCATCAGCAAAAAGGAGATGAGATATACCAGGGGCATGTCTGTTTAGCCGGAACTCTTGAATAGCCCCTCTTGCCAAAGCATCATTAGTAACAACGACAAAGCTTCAGCCACAAAAAGGAATAAGTATGGTGATAGTGGACCCCCTTGCCTGAGACCACGAGAAGGATGAAAAGGCTCTAACAGCTGGCCATTCAAACGCACAGCAAACTTCACAGTGGTAACACAAGACATGATCCACTTGATCCAAGTTGGAGGAAAACCATACGCTTGAAGCATACTTTCCAAGAATTTCCAATCGACACGGTCATACGCTTTAGCGAGATCCAACTTATATGCACAAAATTCACCACGACTATATTTTAACGTATTTAAACATTGCATACATTCAAAAGCGATGAGTGCATTATCAGATATTGATCTTCCAGGGATGAATGCACTTTGGGTAGGAGAAATCATACCATCTAGCAGAGGTCTTAGTCTGTTGACCAGGCACTTGGAGATAATCTTGTAAATCACATTACAAAGGCTGATTGGACGGAAGTCTTTTATCGATCGAGGATTCTTCACCTTAGGAATAAGAACAATAGTTGTATCATTTATCCCATCAGGCATACTTCTAGATATAAAGAATTGCTGGATAGCACGAACAATATCCTCCTTAAGCAGACCCCGATTTCTTTGAAATAACCTGGCAGGAAACCCATCTGGCCCCGGAGCCTTTAACGGCCCTATTTGGAAGAGGGCACCGCTGATTTCTTTCTCAGAAAACGGTTTACAAAGATCCCCATTCATTTGATCAGTCACCAATGGTTTCACAAGAGAAACGATACGAGGCGGATTAACAACAGAATCACAAGAATAAAGATTCTTGAAAAAAGCATTAGTGATACCTTTTATTTCCTCCATATCCTGAGAGAGAGACCCATCGTTTCTTTTGATGGCAGAAATATTATTTTTCTTCGCTCTCCAATTGGCCATCCTATGAATTTTTTTGTGTTCCTGTCTCCCCATTTCATTTTATTCAGACAAGATCTCTGCTTCCACATAATTTCTTCCTTTATCAGGAGCTCATCCATTTCCTTTAAAATTTCCTTCCTTTCTACTATTGATTTATGATCACTTCTTCTAAATAACACACTTAATCTTTTGCGAGCAGATTCAAGCTTTTTAGGCAAATATCCAATGTGAACCTTACTCCACCCATGAAGAGACTTCATCAACTTGTCCAAATTATTAGCAACATCTCCCAGATTATTGACTCTAGCATTTTTATTCCAACACGAATCAATCTGAACTTGCAGCTCCGCATCTTCCCTCTCCCAATACGCTTCATATTTCAAATGTTTAATAAATGTGCCAGAGCGAGGAGCACCCATCAATTCAATAAGAAGAGGGCAATGATCTGACCTGGAGCTGATAATATGCGATACCTTGCAGACAGGAAAGATAGATGACCATTGAGGGCACGCCACCGCCCGGTCCAGCCGCACCTTCACATTTTTGTTTCCTTATTGTTATAGGTCCAAGGAACTCCATGAAAACCCAAATCGAACAAATTACATTCAGACATGATCTCACGAAAATTTGCCATAAGTTTTGGTGACCGTTTGATCCGAGAAAAATGCTCATTTTGCCACATAGCCTCATTAAAATCACCAACCATAAACCACGGACCTGACCCAAGAGGTTTTATACGCCTTAATAAATCCCAAATAACATACCTTTGGCTCGCCTTTGGCTCCCCATAGATAAAAGTGCATCTCCACTTAGTGCCAGCATCATTAGAAAAGTACATGTCAATAAAATGTTCCCCATATTTATTTAACTCCAAAGTTTATAGGTCATCCCAATAGACCGCTAATCCACCTCCTTTGCCTGTTATAGAAACAGTAAAAATATTTTTCATACCCAAGCAGTAGCGCAAACTCTCAAAATACTCTTTATTTTTCCTTGTTTCAGAAAGAAAGATAACATTAGGCCGGTGTGTCTTTGAAAGGCACACAAGTTCTTGAACTGTCCGAGGCTGACCCAAACCTTGGCAGTTCCAACATATCATTTTCATGGCTCCTGACGGGCATCATCGAGTGCGCCCGTTAGTTGACCGGCAGCCCCAGGGCCGGTAGCTTCCTTGCTTATATCCCCTATTTCCTTGCCATCTCCTACAGACTCTCTCCTATTTTGAGCCTCCTCCTCTCCCTCATCTATCTCCTCTGTAACATAAACGGTGGGGCCATCTATGCCTACTACAGATTCAACTCTCTCAACACACACTCTTTTACATGTCACACTCATATCCAGAACACCCCTATACTCTATGCTATCAGTATTGGAGCTATTCATGCTAAGAAACAGGTCCTTGTCTTCATCAGGTGAGCACCTCTTGCTGCCAGCAGTGCACTCAAGCATTGCAGCAAAGGCCGCCTTGCGGCCAGAAAGATTGCTGCCGCTGTTTGGTGGAGTGGGGATGCCAAAGACCGCATGTTTAACACTTGCGGCCTGTAGCATAACCTTCTCGTCTTTGAAAGTGCGTTATATCGACTAGAGGGGGGTGAATAGGCAATTTTTATGAATTCTTCACTGAGGAATTTGCCGGTGAGGAAATTCCTTAGCGAAGAACTACTTGCAGCGGAATAAGTACTCAGAAGTAAGCATAACAGAATACAGGCATGGTCATCATGATGAAATGAAGACAATCACAGAGTACGAAAGCGTAATCACAGGATAACATAAGATGAAGACAAACGGTGAAGAAACTGAAGGCGAGGAAGTTGAGAAAGTCTTGATCAAAGTCTTCAAACACAGATATGAACAATCACTCAACACAAGAATGAGGAAATGAAAGAGATGAGGAAATAGAACCATAAGCTTGGTGAAGACAATGATTTGGTAGACCAGTTCCAACTGCTGTCTCGGTTATGCGTCTGGTTGGAGCGGCTGAGTATTTAAACTCGAGGACACACAGTCCCGGACACCCAGTCGCTGAGCACGCAGCTCAGGACACCAAGTCCTCACCGTATTCTCCTTGAACTAAGGTCACACAGACCTCGTCCAATCACTAGTGGTAAGTCTTCAGGCGACTTCCAAACCTTCACAGACTCGGTCACTCGTCGATCCATAATTCCTCTTGGATGCTCTAGACCATGACGCCTAACCGTCTGGAAGAAGCACAATCTTCAAAGGTAAAAAGCATCGGATCCACGCAGGATCAATCTCTTCAGTGATGCTCAATCACTTTGGGTTTGTAGGGGTTTGGTTGTGGGTTTTTCCTCACTCGATGATTTTCTCTCAAAGTCCTCGGAGGATGGGATGCTCTCAAATGACAAGTGTCAAGTTCTCTCTGAGCATCCAACCAGCTAGTGGTTGTAGGGGGCGGCTATTTATAGCCTAGGGAGCAGCCCGACATGATAAGACATAAATGCCCTTCAATGATATGACCGTTAGGTAGATAAGATATTTTGGGACAGCTGGCGCATAGCACAGCAACGGTCAGAAATTTGATTCTCAAATTCCTCAGGGCTATCATGTTCCTCACTGTGTAGGCAATCCGCACTGGCGAATTCCTAACTCCTCAGTCAGAACAAATTCCTCAGTGACCAGAAGAACTTCGTCTCTGTAACTGAAGAAATTGACTGAACTGTATGAGATTTCCAAAGGCTTCACTCGAAGGTATTGGTAGGTGTAGGATTTAGAGTTGAGCATCACATGGAAATTTTTCCTTAGTATTTCCTCGACCCCCTTTAACAGTACGGTGTTTCCTATGACTCAAGAAAGAGAAAACAAAACTACGAAAACAAAAGTCTTCATGCTTCATGTTCCTCAAATGAATACCAAGTCTTCAAGGTCACACCAATTTCTTCACTTTCAAAGTCTTCAGAAATTCTTCAGAATATCAAAGTCTTGATCGAAGAACTTCATTTTTAGGGTCGACTTTCTCTGTAAATATCAAACTCCTCATAGACTTATAGACTGTGTACACTCATAAACACATTAGTCCCTTAACCTATAAGTCTTCAATACACCAAAATCACTAAGGGCACTAGATGCACTTACAATCTCCCCTTTTGGTGATTGATGACAATATAGGTTAAGTTTTCAACGGGGATAAACATATGAAGTGTAAATACTGATATTGAGGAATTTGATTGCAAGATATAGAAGAACTCCCCCTAAAGATGTGCATAGTGAGGAATTTGCTTTTGAGGCAATGCACATTTGAAGAGTTGAATCATGGAGATCTCCCCCTATATCTTGTAATTCATACACGCATTTGACATATAATATGAAGAATTTGAAATGCATGATGAAATATGGTGACTGATGTAATTTAGCATGCGTGTATTAACATATAATGAAGAATAAGCATGCAGAAGAACACATCAAAAGTATCAGAGCACCATCGGGTTTAAGATTACAACTCGATCCAATAAAAGTTTCAGAAGAGCGAGAGTTGTAACTTAGCAGAAAAACGCCCATATAATAGACCCGCTTGAAGACTAACTCAAATTTCTCCCCCTTTGGCATCGAATGACCAAAAGGATCGAAACTGAGGACTAACGCCCCTGAAGAATATCAAGTTGATGGAGGAGCGCCCGGCGTTGTCGAGTCGGTTGTCGTTGTAGGGCCTGCCGCAGATGTCGCCCAAGTCTTCATTTTCATCGATGTGTCGCGATGAAGAATAGGAGCTGGCCACCAAGGAAGGAACCTTGACCTTTTTGAATTTCTTCGGTGGAGGTGCAGACCAGTCAAATTCTTCCTTGAGACCCATTTTCTTCAGATCCTCTGCGCTGTAGACATGAGATAGAACAGCCCAGGTACGGTTGAAGGTTTCATGGAGGTAGTATTGGTGTTTCTTCACTTCATTGTGTGTTGAGGTCATGTCGTGAAGAATTGAACCAAACTGACGCTTGACCCATTTATGATTGAGATCAACCTTCTGATGAAGACTGAGGAGTAACTCACGATCAGTCATCACCCTGGGTGCTGTGGCTTGAGGATTTTGCTTGGCAGAGTTGTTGGCGGCAGAGTCATGTGTGGCAGAGTCATCATTGGTGGAGTAGGATGCAGCCTTGCGAAATTGACCATCCAATGGACGAATGCCTTCATCTATCACAACAGTTGCCTTGCCTTTGTCATCAGCTGAGGAAAATGTCCATTTGAGGACTTCAATTGGAGGCAAGTAGCTGCAGTGGTTTAGAGTATCAGCCTTGTAATTGAGTGAAGACCTTGTCCTGATGAACCTCATAATCCATGGTGCATAAGGCTTCAGCTCAAAAGGTGACATAGCAATGTTTGCCAGAGTCCTCATGAAGAAATCATGGAAGTTGACGGGAACGCCATGAATGATATTGAAAAGCATATTCTTCATGATGCCAACGACTTCTTCATCATTTGAGTCGTGGCCTTTGATAGGACTCATTGTCTTCGTCAGAATGCGATAGATAGTCCGAGGCACATATAGTAATTCCTTGACGAGGAATTTGGTTCGTGGGGCCTGCCCTGGCTTCAAAGGCTTCATTAGCACTTGCATGTAATGATTAGTAAGCTCAGGTTCGTTGTAGATGCAACGAGCACCATCAAGGGGAGGACTGAGTGGGAGGGCACGAAGCAATTCAGTTGCTGGTGCCTTGTAGTGAGTATTTTCTGTCATCCAGTCCAGCACCCATGAGTTCACATCTTCAGAATCTCCGGTGATGTGCAACATCACATAGAATTGAAGAATGAGTTCTTCATTCCAATCACAGATGTCAGTGCAGAAATTCAACATACCAACATCGAGAAGAACACCGACGACTGGCTCGAAGCCTGGCAGAGATTCCATGTCCACGTGAGGAATGTGTGCATGATCGAAGACTATGTCTTTGTTGAATAGCACAGAGGAATAGAAATTGGCTTGACTAGCAGTCCAGAAATGCCTCGTCCTTATGCGAGCAGAATCATAAGGATTGTAATCAGTGAAGAAAACATGCTCGCCAAAGAAGTCTTCAGCCTTGAACTTTTGCTTGCGCGAGAATGGATCCTTTGGTTTTGGTAGAGGAGTGTCACTGAGTTGCATCACTACCTCAAGAATCGCAATCTCAGGTTCTTCAGGCTGAGGATTTTCTGGTTCCTCTTCATATGCAGTCTGCGTGTTCAAAGGAGTAGCAACAGCAGGTTCTTCAGCACTAGGGGCTGGAATTTCTTCATGCACGGACGAGGTGGGATGATTTTCTTCAGAGCCCATTTAAACTGTTGGTGCAGGGGACTGAGGAATTTGTTGTATTGGGGTGAAGAGTGGAGAATTTGGATCCGATCGTCCCAAAAGTCATCGTTCATCACCTGGCGTTGTGCTTCCAATATCCACATCTTCTTCAATTTCTCAACGCCAGCCTCTTCAGCTGTGAACTGAGGCATTGGCGAGGAAATGATTGGTGTTGAAGGGATCGCATCCACTTCAATTTCTTCATCAATCTGCTCTGACGAAGCAGCAGAATGATTTTCTTCATCAGATCCGCTAGGGATCTCATATTCTTCACCAAAAGGAACAAGGTCCTTTGATGGTATGGAGGAAATCGGAACAGCATCAATCGGATTTTCAAAAGAGCTTGTCATAGGCTTCATCTTCTTTGGAGCTGAAGATTCTGAAGCAGTTGATGCTTTCCTTTTCTTCACTGCAGCTCGCTCTGCAGCCTTGGTCTTCTTCACATCTGATGTAGATGGAAGGATAGGAGTTGGTGTAGGCGCGGGAGGAGCTGAGGAGTCTGTTTGAATTTCCTCAGGCGCAACTGATGCAGTTGCCCTGACTTCTTCAGTTTCTTCAGGCGCACCACTAGTGGATGCCACGCAATTTCTTCGGCGGCTGGAATGGAGTCATCAGCCTCGAACTAGCATTGTCTTCAGCAGGCTGAAAATCATCAGCGGTGCTGGCATGTTCTTCAGTAGGCTGAGCAGAGGCTCCAGCCTGAGGAACTTCTTGTTGTGTTGGATCTGCAACATTTGTGAACTTCTTGGTCAGGTTTACAAATCTGACTTTGGCTCCTTGCCAATCAGCATAGTAGGCATCAAAGTCATCGCTGAGGGCTTTGATTTCAGACTGGATTTTGAGGAGATCATCAGGTGTCATTCTGACAACATTTTTCCCGTGAACTTCTCTTTCTGGCGAGCCTTCATGATCTGCCTAGCCTTCTCAAATTTCCATTTCTCTTCAGTGATGAAATGGGTCAGCATGTGACTTTGGCCAGGAGTCAAATTAAAATCAGGCATAGGGGTGTCTAGATCCTTGTGCCAGAGATCAATGTACTCGAGGATCGCCCTTGGATCCAAAAGCAGTGGCACAGGTGTGCCTTTGGCTCTAGAGGCCCTTTCTTGTCATCTCGATGATTTCTGCAAGTTCATCATCATCAACTTCATCGTCAGATGGCACTTGGAAGGCAACCTGTTTCTTCTTCGGACTTGGCCGAGGACCTCGACCAGCCGTTGCCTTTTTCTTCAGCAGAGTGGGGCCTGATGAAGAATTTGGTGCAGCTGAGGAACTTGCTGAGACACCAGAGGCAATAGAGATGCCTGCAGTCCTTTGGCACGTGGCCAGATGCACAGGTGCTGAGAACTTTGGAGGAGTAGCTGAGGACTTTGGAGTAGGAGCTGAGGATTTGGCAGGAGCAGGAGCAGCATGAGGAACTGGCCGTGAGGGCTTTGAAGATTCTGGTCGTGAGGGCTTTGCTGAGGAAGCACTTGGCTTGTGAGCGGGCTTCTTTGCCATTGATTTCCTAGGCTTGACAGAGGCCTCAGTGGCAGCAGCAGTAGCAGAGTCTTCGTTGAATTTCCTCACTGCTTCTTTGGCTTGTCTCGCCAACTTGGCTTGGCGCTTGTCCCATTCTTCAGGAAAATCCTCACCATGCTTGATGCTGGTGGGGTCAGCTTCTTGGCCTGGTGCCAATGGAGCCCTTGGCCATGGAGGATTTAGAGTGAATTTCTTCATGTACTTTGGAGTAACATACCTGTACTCCCTCCATTCTCTTGCCCATCTCCTTTCAATCCTCTCTATGCGCACCTTGCGCTGATTTTTGTTCTCCTTTCCGAACTTGGCCTCATCAGGTGTGCAATAGTCAGCATATATGTCCTCAGGTATTTCAAAAGCAATCATGACCTCAGGCCTCTTTCCTCCTTTCTGGGGCTTCTTACCGTCAGCCATAGTCTTCAGATGAGGAATTTGAACAATCAAATTCTCTAAAGAAGTATGCAACTTTTCTTCGAGGAACGCTGCAAATGAGTTAAGTTGATGAGAACCTAGTGATTCAGCAGCGGACATGAGTACCTGTGAACAGAGTATAGTTGCGAGGAATTTGGAGAGGTCATATGCGTTCTCAGAAGGTTTTTCAAAAAGAACAAGTTTGAGGAATTTGACCAGATGAGTCTTGAAGAATTTCACTAAACATTCTTTGTCTTAGGTTCCAAAGTTGTATAGATCGAGGATCCACACAATTTAGGAATCTTAAAGAAAAATCATTGCTTAGAGAAACGGTTCAAGAGCATGTGACGTGTGAGGTGTTCATATGTGTGAAGATTTGAAGAATAAACACCTTTGAAGATTTTCAAGAAGGCTTGAGAATCAAAGCGAGCAATAAAAGTAACTTTTAATTACCCGAAGTGAAGAACATGACGAACTGAGAGGTGTAGATTAGAAGTTCGTCAGTTCAGATCTTCCGTGCCCTAACTCGGCGGAGGAAGACAACTACGGCGGCGGTGGAGTGAAGATTTCCACGGTCGGCGCGAGTACGACGGCGACGAGGTCGAGGCAGTGAAGCTCTTCCTCACCGGCGACGATGGAGTAGCGGCGGCGCTAGGGTTTGGGAAGCTCGAGCGAGAGAGAGAGAGAGAGAGAGCGGTCGAGCGGAGTAAAGGAAGTGAGGAGGGGGAGAGGGGGTATATATAGCCACGGTGAAAAACTGTTCGCCCGAAGATTTTGGACGAACGTGCCCCTGACCCTTCTCATTCGCTTGACATGTGTCACCCACGTACTGAAAAGTGGAGATCATGTTAGATCGTGGGTAAATAGATAAGTCTATCGTGGGAAGCGGAACGGTTTGAGCGGCAAAGCCTAAATTTTGGATAAGATAAGTTAAAAGTTTCATTCGCAATTTCTTCAGCTAAGAAGGACACAATGAAGATTTTGAACGAGTTTCAAATAGAACGCACATGAAGAATTTGTGAATAGATTGGGTTGAGTATAGCATAGAGGGGGAAGGGTCCGATCACATTCACTTAGCAGAAAATGCAACTTGAAGAAATAGCCATAAGTGAATGCTATAGAGGACATAAACCCACATATATATAGATATAGCCAATGAAGAAAAATGATGGAAACAGTGAAGATTTTGCAAAGTTGAAGAATTTGAAAAACTGAAGAATTTTAAAACTGAGAAAAAACTCAAATTGAAGATTTTCAATTTTGGTGGTGGCGTGACCCACCGTATAAGAATGATGATTTCAGACACCGCGTACAATTGTCGTAGGGTTCTGAGAATCAAATTCTTCATTAATTTCTTCACACTTAGAGTGTTATTCTTCATTGATTGAAGAAAAACGTTTCTTCATGTGTTGCACATCTAAGTCATCAATTTTGCATAAGTGTTAGGATGAGTGTCCTTTTCAAAGAACATTCGAAGATTCTAAGATATTTAGCTCACACCGCAACTTGCTAAATATCTTCTCATCCAAGGGCTTTGTGAAGATATCGGCTAGCTGTTCTTCAGTCTTCACATGCTCGATGGAGATGTCGCCCTTCAACACATGATCACGAAGAAAATGATGACGAATCTGAATGTGCTTTGTCTTCGAGTGCTGAACTGAGTTGTGAGAAATCTTGATGGCACTCTCATTGTCACAGTAGAGAGGCACATTCTTCACGTTGATGTCGTAGTCCTTGAGAGTTTGCTTCATCCACAGCAATTGAGCACAGCAAGAGCCAGTAGCAATGTACTCAGCTTCCATGATGATAGTGATACGCAGTTCTGCTTTCTTCGAGGACCAACGGACCAAATATCGTCGAGGAAATGACAAGTACCAGATGTTGACTTGCGGTCCACACGATCACCAGCATAGTCGAGTCGAATATCCAATGAGATCAAAAGTAGAGCCCTTGGGGTACCATAATCCTAGTGTTGGTGTGTGAGCTAGATATCGAAGAATATGCTTCACAGCCTTATGGTGTGATTCCTTCGGTGTAGCTTGAAATCGGGCAAGCATGCAAACACTAAGCGTTATATCTGGCCTAGATGCACATAAGTACAATAAAGAACCAATCATGGAGCGGTATACCTTGTGATCGAAGTCAATACCATTTTCATCAGTGCATAGATGGCCATTTGTGGGCATAGGAATTTTGACGCCTTTGGAATCTTGCATGCCGAATTTCCTCAGAACATCTTTGAGGTATTTCTCCTGAGATATGAATATGCCATTGTGTTGTTGACGAATTTGAAGGCCTAAGAAGAATTTCAACTCTCCCATCATAGACATTTGATATTCTTCACTCATCATATAGGCAAATTCATCACTATAACGTTGGTCAGTACAGCCAAAGACAATATCATCAACGTATATTTGGCACACAAACAGTTCACCATCATAAGATTTAGTAAAGAGAGCAGGGTCGAGTGAACCGGGTGTGAAGCCATTCTTCACGAAGAATTCCTTCAAAGTATCATACCACGCCCGAGGGGCCTGCTTGAGGCCATAGAGGGCCTTGTTGAGTCTGAAGACTTTGTCAGGATTCTCTGGATCTTCAAAACCTGGGGGTTGAGCAACATATACTTCTTCCTCAAGCTTACCATTGAGGAATGCACTTTTCACATCCATTTGATATAAAGTGATATTATGATGGTTAGCATAAGCAAGCAATATGCGAATAGCCTCAAGTCTAGCAATAGGTGCAAAAGTTTCATCGAAATCAATTCCTTCAACCTGTGTGTAGCCTTGAGCTACAAGTCGTGCCTTATTCCTCACCACAAGGCCATTTTCATCTTGCTTGTTGCGGTAGATCCACTTTGTGCCAATGATATTATGCTTACGAGGATCTAGACGTTTGACCAGTTCCCAGACGTTGTTGAGCTCGAACTGATGTAATTCTTCTTGCATAGCCTGAATCCACTGAGGCTCCAGAAAGGCTTCATCTACCTTAGTGGGCTCTGTGATAGAGACAAAAGCATAGTGCCCACAAAAGTTAGATAAATGTGAAGCTTTTGAGCGTGTGAGAGGACCTGGTGCTTCAATGTCATCAATGATCTTGTCAACTTGCACTTATTTTGCAACGCGAGGATGAGCTGGTTGTCGTCGAGGAATTTGGTCAGCATTTTCTTGACACCATTTTCTTCAAAGATTATCTTCAGTGCATCACTCGGCGTTCTTGGCGTTCAGAATGAATTCTTCAGCAGATTCTTTAGTAGGAATGACATCCTCAGTTGCCTTGAACTTGATAGATTCCTCAGGTGTTGGTTCATCTATCACAGAAGGTAGGTGCTCTCTTTGCGAGCCATTTGTTTCATCGAACCTCACATCTACAGTTTCAACAACCTTGTGAAGAGCGATGTTGAAGACTCTGTAGGTGTGCGAGTCCTTTCCGGAACCAAGCATAAAACCTTCATGTGCTTTCGGTGCAAATTTGGCATTGTGATGAGGATCTCTAATCCAACATTTGGCACCGAAGACATTGAAATAACTCACATTGGGTTTCTTGTCAGTGAGGAGTTCATAGGCAGTCTTCTTGAAGAATTTGTGAAGATATACTCGATGATGATGTGGCACGCGGTATCGGTTGCATCAATCCAAAACGACGAGGCGTTTTGTATTCATCAAGCATAGTGCGAGCCATCTCAACAAGAGTTCTGTTCTTGCGCTCCACGACGCCATTTTTTGAGGAGTATAAGGAGCAGATAACTCATGAGTAATACCAAGTTCATCAAGATAGTCATCAAGACCGGAATTCTTGAACTCAGTTCCATTGTCACTCCTGATGTGCTTGATCTTCACAGCAAAGTTGGTTGAAGCCCTCGAGGAAAATTGTTTGAAGACTTCCTGCACTTCATGTTTGTAAGTGACAATGTGTACCCATGTGTAACGAGAGTAATCATCAACAATAACAAAGCCATATAGAGATGCATCATTAGTGACTCTTGAGTAATGATTAGGACCAAAGAGCTCCATGTGAAGCAATTGAATGGACGAGTAGTGGTCACGATAGTCTTATTTGGATGCTTGGCCTTGGTCATTTTTCCAGCTTCACGGGCTCCACACAAGTGATCCTTGAGGAATTTGACATTTCAATGCCAATGACATGCTTCTTCTTCGCATGGCAGTGCAAATTCCTCATGCCTGCGTGACCAAGTCGTCGATGCCATAGCCAGCCTTCTGAAGCTTTTGCAAGTAGGCACACGGCTGGTTGTGGTCCTGTAGAGAAATCAACAATATACAAGTATCCTCTCCTAAAGCCTTCGAAGACTTTGGAATTGTCAGCTTCCATAATCACAACACAACGATACTTGCCAAAGACAACAACCATATCAAGATCACAAAGCATTGAGACTGACATGAGGTTATATCCTAAGGACTCAACAAGCATGACTTTGTCCATGTGTATGTCCTTAGAGATCGCAACCTTACCTGGACCCAATACCTGACTTTTGCCTTTGTCAGCAAAAATGATATGCTTCAGATGTGATGGTGATAAGGGAGCATCCATCAATAGATTCTTGTCACCAGTCATGTGATTTGTACATCCACTATCGAGGACCCACTCATTTGCTTTGGGTTGATCATCCTGCAGATGAATTAGTGCAACTTACGATCTCATATACTTCATCAGTGAAGAATATGATATCAAATTCATCAGATGAATTTCATCAAGCAGTAAAACAGATATAGCAGTATGAGGACATGTGAAATGGAAGTTCATTTCTTCATGATTATCCTGTGTCCTTTCAGGCAATTTTGGCAGGCCCCCAGCAAATTCTTTAGACGTTAAAGCACGTCTGGAGACCTGACCCTGCAGAAGAGATTAGTTCTTTTTCTTCACCACCCACATCTGAAAGGGTGGCAAAGAGTTCATCACTCTATGAGCTCCATATGAGAATGGTGGCATAGAAGCCAATCCAGTTCGTTTCACATAAGAGGGGTTAGGGTAAGCATATGAATAAGCAGAGAAATTCTTCGAGGACTTATGAACATAATGGTTTGAAGAATAATGCATATATTCATAGCCCTTAGCTCTACCCTGCAAAACAGAGTTGTTAGCACGATGATAATCATATGAGGACTTTGATCCTTTTGAGGAATTTGATCCATGTGAGGAATTTGGTCCGTATGAGGACTTGGATCCATATGAAGAATTTGGTCTATATGAAGAGTTTGATCTGGGGTTCCTATTCTTCACAGGTGGTGTCATGAGGACATTCACCTGAAGACTTTCAAGGCACTTCTTGGGAACCCAGATTTTCTTCATAGGAGAACCGTTCTGCAGATTAGTGCCAACATATCTAGCAAATACTTCACCATTCTGATTTTTGAACAGTTTATAGTTGAGTCAAATGACTCATCAGAAGAATGAGGAGATTCACATGTAAAGCCAGATAAGTTAGATGGATCAACTGGAGGTCCCTTTGCAGCAACCCATGAGGTTTTGGGGTACTGCTCAGGCTTCCAATATGTTCCATCAGCATTGAGTTTCCTCTCAAAGGCAATACCCTCTTTCCTAGGGTTTCTGTTGAGGATCTGCATTTTAAGCACATCACAAAGAGTCTGATGCCCTTTGAGGCTTTTGTACATGCCTGTCATGTACAATTCCTTCAGCCCTGCATTGTCAGTGATACTAGCAATGTTCTCAGATGAGGAATTAGTGAAAGCAGGGACATGTGAAGAATTTGTAACAGTTGAAGCATTTGAACACTCAGGTGAAGAATTAGCAGATTCACGTTCAATGCACTTTAAGCACGGAGGAACAAATTCTTCCTGAGAAGCGCTGATTTGTTGAGCAAGTAATGAATCACGCTCCTTCTGAAGATCTTCATAACTCACTCTTAGCTTCTCAAGATCTTGCTTTCTTTGAAGAAATTCATAAGAAAGCTTCTCATGATCAGATAAGAGAGTGTTATGATGGCCTTGAAGGCTGTCAAACCTAGACTGAAGTCTTTGAAGATTTTCAGTCAGGGCCTTAGTGCGATCCATTTCTTCACCCAACATATCATCACTTTTGTCTAGCATATTTTGAACCTTTTCAAAAGCCCTTTGTTGTTTTACAGCAATCTTAGCAAGTTTAGAGTAGCTGAGCTTGAGATCTTCATCAGATTCATTCTCACTAGATTCGGATGAGAAACATTCGGTTACCTTGTCACCCTTTGCCATGAGACATGATGCAGAAGATGATGATTCTGGTTCGAAAGTCATCGTTTTGAGAGATTCCTTGAAGTCCTCAAACCAAGGATCATGACAGGTTCGATGACCTTCATAGACGTCAGAGATTCGGTCCCAGATAAGCTTCGCATTGCAAAGATGCATAATGCGCTTGAATTCATCTCTGGATAGGCAGGAACAAATGATGTCCTTCGGCATGATGTCAAGTCGAGTGTACTTGTGAATATCATCTGCATTCGCCGTCTTGCATAGATCAGTAAGACCAATCTCAGTGACGGTCCACAGCTCGCTGTCCATTGCCATGAGGCGCTTCCTCATCATGGCCTTCCACTTGGGATAATCATGACTGTCGACGATAGGGCTTGTCACTTTCTTCATACCTGCGGTCGACATAACTAAAACTCCAGGTGGTTAAACCAAAATCACACAGAACAAGGGAGTACCTTGCTCTGATACCAATTGAAAGTGCGTTATATCAACTAGAGGGGGCGAATAGGCGATTTTTATGAATTCTTCACTGAGGAATTTGCCGGTGAGGAAATTCCTTAGCGAAGAACTACTTGCAGCGGAATAAGTACTCAGAAGTAAGCATAACAGAATACAGGCATGGTCATCATGATGAAATGAAGACAATCACAGAGTACAGAAAGCGTAATCACAGGATAACATAAGATGAAGACAAACAGACTGAAGAAATTGAACTGAGGGAATTGAGAAAGTCTTCAGTCAAAGTCTTCAAACACAGATATGAACAATCACTCAACACATTAATGAGGAAATGAAAGAGATGAGGAAATAGAACTAGTAAGCTTGGTGAAGACAATGATTTGGTAGACCAGTTCCAACTGCTGTCTCAGTTGTACGTCTGATTGGAGCGGCTGAGTATTTAAACTCGAGGACACACAGTCTCGGACACCCAGTCGCTGAGCACGCAGCTCACGACACCAAGTCCTCACCGTATTCTCCTTGAACTAAGGTCACACAGACCTCGTCCAATCACTCGTGGTAAGTCTTCAGGCGACTTCCAAACCTTCACAGACTCGGTCACTCGGCGATCCACAATTCCTCTTGGATGCTCTGGACCATGACGCCTAACCGTCTGGAAGAAGCACAGTCTTCAAAGGTAACAAGCGTCGGATCCACGCAGGATCAATCTCTTCAGTGATGCTCAATCACTTTGGGTTTGTAGGGGTTTGGTTTTGGGTTTTTCCTCACTCGAGGATTTTCGCTCAAAGTCCTCGGAGGATGGGATGCTCTCAAATGACAAGTGTCAAGTTCTCTCTGAGCAGCCAACCAGCTAGTGGTTGTAGGGGGCGGCTATTTATAGCCTAGGGAGCAGCCCGACATGATAAGACATAAATGCCCTTCAATGATATGACCGTTAGGTAGATAAGATATTTTGGGACAGCTGGAGCATAGCACAACAACGGTCGAAAATTTGACTCTCAAATTCCTCAGGGCTATCATGTTCCTCACTGTGTAGGCAATCCGCACTGGCGAATTCCTAACTCCTCAGTCAGAACAAATTCTCGGTGACTGGAAGAACTTCGCCTCACATCAAGAAATTGACTGAATCTGTATGAGATTTCAAAGGCTTCACTCGAAGGTATTGGTAGGTGTAGGATTTTGAGTTGAGCATCACATGGAAATTTTTCCTTAGTATTTCTCGACCCTTTAACAAGACGGTGTTGTAACACCCGGAAGTAACTTTCCATATTTGTAACTCCAACTCTTGCCATTTTCGGCATTGTGATATGATATTCCTCCGTGGTTGGGTTTTCTTCATTTTGCATTTTGTCCATGTCATGCATTTTATATCATGTCATCATGTGCATCGCATTTGCATACGTGTTCGTCTCATGATTCCGAGCATTTTTCCGTTGTCCGTTTTGCAATCCGCAATCCTATCTCCCCGGCATGCCCTTTTACGCTTTTTCCGTGAGCGGGTACTAAACCTTCTCGGAACGGACCGAGGTTTGTCTAGTGGCCTTGGTATACCACCCGTAGACCACCGGTCAAGTTTCGGGTCATTTGGAGCTCGTTTGGTACTCCTACGGTTAACCGCACTCTCGCAAAGGCCTCTTTTAAGTTGCACCCCTTCAAAATGGTCCATTAACCCATCTAAGTCACTTCCATGCTCTCCGTCGTTCGATCACGATCGTGTGGGCGAAAACTACACCTCATTTGGACTCTCCTAGCTCTCTCTATGCCTATTTAAACACTTCCCCGTCCAAATCCGGGTCTAACCCTAGACGAATTCCCCTCCGCGCCGCCGGACACGTCCGGATCGGACCGGACGCGTCCGCCGCCGCGCCCGGCGAACCAGGGCTGCCACGTCGCCGTCCGCGCCCCACATCGCCGCCCGACTGCTGGGCTCATGAGGTCTGCGGGGCCCTCCCCGCCCGCCCGCGCGCGCCTCGGGCGCGCCTCCCGCCCACAGCGCCTCCGCCGCTGGACGCCGCTGCGCCGCGCGGCGCCAGCCACTCGCCCGGCCGGCCGCCCGGGTAGCAGCGCCGGCCACCGCCGCCTCGGCCTGGCCCGCGCCGGCCCGGCACCTCCGCCCCGGCCGCCCTCTCCTCCGCCGCGCCGGCCCCGCCACGGCTTCTCCTCGCCGGCAAGGAGCCGCGCCGCCGCCGGCCGGAGTAGCTCGATCCGATCGGCCCGATCCCGATCCGGAAGCCCGTTGACTTCTTCCCCTCTCTTTTTTTTCGAAGTTTTTCGTCCGTTAATTTTTTCGTGGCATTTTCAACGTAGCGTAACTTTGCATCTGTAGCTCCATTTTGCGCGTGTAATATATCAAAATGTTCGCCTCGAAGAGTAGATCATTTCATCTCATTGCATCATTTTCATTTGAGCTCATCTTGATGCCCGAAATGCTGTTGGAAGAGGGCTATGTGATGTTAGTTTCTGTTTCTTAACAGAACTTGCACTTTTGTTATTTTTGCCATGATTGATATATGCACCCTATGAATTGGAGTCCTACATGTGTTTTGTAATATGCCATTCCATATTTCCAGGGGTGTATGCCATGTATTTTTGTGATCTATGTGGTGACTAGCACAAGCATGCAAAGTAGGTGTCCTGATGTTGCTGTTTTCAGCCCTGTTTTGCTGATATTTTGATGTCATGTTAACTTGATGCTACCAAGAGATCCATGCATATTTTGAGATACTTCATTAAGGATGTTTTGTTCTACATGCCTTGATCTATCCATCCATGCATTTGTTTGCAATTATGGAGTGCCATAGCTTGAGTCAATCGAGCTCTACTTTTGCTATCAAATGTTTCCTGGCAGATTGTTTACAGGTTATTCAATTTTGCCAAGGTTGTTGTGGTTGATCCGTGTATGCTATGATGTTGTTCTTGCCATGTATATCTTCTATGCCATGTCTTCTTGATGTATGTATGCTTATTTTATCAGGAAAGGCTCTGTAGTGAGTGCATCGAGCTCTTAAACATGCCTACTTGTTATCAGTTTTTGACATGCCATGTTGCTGAATCTGTTAACGAAACTTGCGATATTGACATGGGTGTTACTATATTTTCTGATCCTTTTTGGCTTATGGTCAGTAAGGGACTTTTATTCTATGCTTTAAGTAGATTCATGCCATGCCTTGTTTTGCTATTATAAGTTCCTGTAGCATATAGTTTTGTTGCTCTGAACATTGCTACCTGATGCTGTTTTTGCCATGTCCAGCCTGATATTTTGTGCACTTTTGCGATGCTTGTTTGAACCTGTTATGATGTGATTTAGCCGTAGCTCAGTGCTCATCTTTTGTCAAGCATCTTGTGTAGATCACTGCCATATACTTTGTTGGTACGTTTGGGTGCAGTAGCTTAATTTCTTGTTGCTTGCTAAGTGGTATCATGCTGTTAATGGCAGATTTGTGTCATTCTTGTTTTGCTTGTCATTTGCAAACCGTGCATCCGATTCCGGTGATCTTTATATCGATTTCAACCGAAATCATCTCATCTTTCCAGTGGCATACTTGGTTTGCCAAGTTGATGCCTGGTTCATCATTTTCCTTCCGGAGCGCGCATACGCATTGCATATCACATCCCGCATATCATGTCATATTTTGCATCATGTTGATTGTGCATTGCACCGTGATTTATTGTGGTTCCTTTGTTTGTGTTCTTGCTTTGGGTAGAGCCGGGAGACGAGTACGTGAACGAGGAACCTGTTGAGAACGCTTACGAGGATCAAGCTTTCGACAACTCTGAGAACATCGCAGGCAAGATGACCATACCCTCGAAATCACTTCTATCTTTGCTATGCTAGATGCTTGCTCTTTTGCTATGCCTATGCTGCGATGCCTACCACTTGCTATATCATGCCACCCATATTGCCATGTCAGCCCCTAACCATCCTTTCCTAGCAAACCGTTGTTTGGCTATGTTACCGCTTTGCTTAGCCCCTCTTATAGCGTTGCTAGTTGCAGGTGAAGATGAAGTTTGTTCCTTGTTGGAACATGGAGATGTTGTTCCTTATTGGAACATGTTTACTTGTTGGGGATATCACAATATATATATATATATATCTGCTATAATTAATGCATCTATATCTTGGTAAAGGGTGGAAAGCTCGGCCTTATGCCTGGTGTTTTGTTCCACTCTTGCCACCCTAGTTTCCGTCATACCGGTGTTATGTTCCTTGATTTCGCGTTCCTTACGGTTGGGTGATTTATGGGACCCCTTGACAGTCCGCTTTGAATAAGACTCGCCCAGCAAGGCCCAACATTGGTTTTACCATTTGCCACCTAAGCCTTTTCCCCGGGTTTTCGCGAGCCCGAGGGTCATCTTTATTTTAACCCCCGGGACCAGTTCTCCTTCGAGTGCTGGCCCGAACCGAAAGCAACCTCATGGGGCCACCACGGGAAACTCGAGGCTTGGTTTTACTCGTAGCTTGACTTATCCGGATGTGCCCTGAGAACGAGATATGTGCAGCTCCTATCGGGATTTGTCGGCACAATCGGCGGCTTTGCTGGTCTTGTTTTATTGCTGTCGAAATGTCTTGTAGTCCGGGATTCCGAGATTGATCGGGTCTTCCGGTAGAAGGAATATCCTTCGTTGACCGTGAGAGCTTATAATGGGCTAAGTTGGGACACCCTGCAGGTAATATCTTTCAAAGCCGTGCCCGCGGTTATGAGGTAGATGGGAATTTGTTAATGTCCGGTTGTAGAAAACCCGAAGTTGACCTCAATTTAAAATACACATCAACGCGTGTGTAACCGTGATGGTCTCTTCTCGGAGTCCGGGAAGTGAACACGTGTTGGAGTTATGTTTGACGTAAGTAGTTCAGATCACTTCTTGATCGCTACTAGCTTCACGACCGTGCTTTGCTCCTCTTCTCGCTCTCTTTTGCGAATGTAGCCACCATATATGCTAGTCGCTGCTGCAGCTCCACCTTACAACTCTGTCCTTCCTATAAGCTTAAATAGTCTTGATCTCGCGGGTGTGAGATTGCTGAGTCCCGTGACTCACAGATTCTACCAAAACAGTTGCAGGTTCCGACGATGCGGTGCAGGTGACGAACCGAGCTCAAGTGGGAGTTCGACGAGGAACGTGGTCGTTACTATGTGTCTTTTCACGATGATCGAGTAGTGGTGCCCAGTTGGGACGATCGGGGATCTGTGTAGCATTTGGGGTATCTTCTTTTATTTTGGTTCCGTAGTCGGACCTTGAGTGTACTCGATTGATGGATGTTTATTTATGTATTGTGTGAAGTGGCGATTGTAAGCCAACTATGTATCTCTTTCCCTTATGTATTACATGGGTTGTGTGAAGATTACCTCACTTGCGACATTGCTTTCAATGCGGTTATGCCTCTAAGTCGTGCCTCGACACGTGGGAGATATAGCCGCATCAAGGGCGTTACAGGTGTTTCCTATGATTCAAGAAAGAGAAAACGAAACTACGAAAACAAAAGTCTTCATGCTTCATGTTCCTCAAATGAATACCAAGTCTTCAAGGTCACACCAATTTCTTCACTTTCAAAGTCTTCAGAAAGTCTTCAGAATATCAAAGTCTTCAGTCGAAGAACTTCATTTTTAGGGGTCGACTTTCTCTGTAAATATCAAACTCCTCATAGAATTATAGACCTGTGTACACTCATAAACACATTAGTCCCTTAACCTATAAGTCTTCAATACACCAAAATCACTAAGGGGCTCTAGATGCACTTCTTGTTCTTGTCGGTGAAGCCTTTTCCATCGTTGGACTCCAGCAGAAGTGAGGGCTTGCCGCTGGGCGCCGACCTCAGCACCGTCGTCACGACCATACTTGTCAATGGCCACCTGGACCTGAGCTTCGCCCTCAAGCCGCTGCAGCTGCACGCCCACAGCAGCAGAAGAAGCCAGGGTCAGCTGGTGCCCCGGCTGTGCATGCACCTCAGCAGGCGCACCCCCAGCCCACGCCTGAGGTCGTTGCTGCATAGGAACAACAGTAGAATCACTCACCTGGTCCTGGATCAGAGCCATAGAGGCCCTAACAGGATCATACAAATTCCTCTTGTGTCCATCTCCATCCGCAGGACATGACGTAGGGGTGACCAAGTTGACGTGGAGGCCCCCCTAGGCACATGAAGTTGAAGATGATCAGCTTGGCTCTCCACCAAGTGGTCCGGGAGCGCTGGCAACCCCTCCTGGGTACCCGCATCCCCCACCACCTTTTCAGCAGCATCCGACGAAGGACCCGAGCCTGCTGCAACCACTGAGAGGCTGCGCAGCCTTGGACACCGCCGAAATGACTCTGTCCGACAGATTTGCCCCGGTGCATCCGAAGTTGAGGAAGCGCTTCTAGTGCAGCGGCGCCTTCATGTCGATGGAGAAGTTTGGCTTGCGCAGTTCCTTTGGCATGCTGCAGAATCTTTCCATAGTGTGGCCCAGGATGCCACTACAGAAACAAAAATTTGGAAGTTTCTCGTATTTCACCTCAAACGTGATCTCGTCCTTGCTGCCGACTGGAGTGAACCCAACTTCCTTCTTCAGCGGCGTGTCCACCTTATGCTCCACGCTAATGGGGAGATGCTCGTCAAGGGTCATCTTGTTCCGGCGGGACACCACGATGACCGTGCCGAGCTTCTTGCCGAAGGTCCACCCCATCTCCTCGGTCTTTAACACAAAGGGCAGCTTGTGGATTTGCACCCACAATCTGATGGAGTTGAAGTCGACCTCCACTGGGTTGCCTTGGCCGTCGAAGTCGGCGAAGATGACGGCGTCGTTGTGGAAGTGCCAAGGACAGCAGCCAGGACATGCTTCCTATCACCCTCCTTCGAGAACGCCACCACGAAGAGTTTGTCGATGCTCGTGACCATCTGGGCCCTGGCATCACCACGAAGCCGCCAGGGTCCTTTGAGCTCGTTGACGACGGCCGAGGGATTGGCTGGGTACGGGGAGAGAACTCGCCCCACAACCAGCTTCCCCTTGACCGCATTCACCATTGCCTCCATGTCGATGACGATTGGCGAGTCGTCGAACTCGCCCACCTTGGCCTTGCCGTGCCTGAGGAGAGGAGGAGGGCGCGCCGAGACAGCAGTGAAGCCGACGGAGGGGTTCGGGGTAGTGATCAGGACTAGGCCTGACGGACCCCCGACATCACTCCTTCCCTTTCCGACCGTGGGTGTGGCCGGAGGGGTTCGGGTAGTGATCTTGCTAAATTTTGATATGAGAACCAGTACCAATAGACATACTATTTAAAAGAATGAATAATAGAAACAGTGCTTTACCAAGTATATGAAGACTCTTTTCTTTGGCCCGGCCTTCAGAATATTTTCATCCGGATAATATTTGTCACTCAACACACGTGCATACAAAGAGTCTGGGTTCTGGTTTAGTCGACAACACTACTTTACCAACATATCAAGATTAAACTGTGAAGGTTCCTAAATCTCATGCCCTTCTTTTTTCTATTGAACACACATCTTCCACCATGTGAACCACTGCATCTTCTTTTTGTCATCATCGTCCCCCCACCACAAGCCTAAAATTTCACATATGATTGATTTGGAAATTCCTTTTGGTAGTTTTTATACCAACATGGCTTAGGTTGGAAATTGCCTGCGCTACATGGCTTGAAATAAAATTTCATTTCCATGGATTGACAGAGTCTTCTCTCTCGAACCCTTCAATCGTTGGCATACTCGCTCTATAACATGTTGAAAGCAATCGCTTTTGTCGATCCCAACCACAGTTTCTTTTCCGAGCAAAGCCCAACCATAGTTGGGAAGTCCAAATACTTATCGGAGAGAGCTTCTCTTATACAGAAATATACAGTTCCCTGCATACATCCTCTCTCACAAACATTACTCCCTCCGGTCCATATCAATTGCCGTTGATTTATGTAGTATTTGAGCTAGAAAAATGCTAGATTTAGCATTTACTAACCAATTGCCCCGACCTCTTATAGATATACTTTGGTTAGTTATTAGATCCCTAAAGTTGTTTAGATAAAGGAATAGAAATTGCTTTTAATCCTTGTCTGGCCTGCAAGTTTGCAACCGTGTGCTTGATTGTTTCGGTGTTTCAGCGCAACCTCCCCCATGAACTCTCCTGCCCAACCAACTCAAGTGCGTGAACGAGCCCCTACAGCGCCGAACGTAGCAGCATTTTGAGCAGCACCAGAACCAGCACCACACTCTAAATTCGTGAGGTGGCAAGCTACACATCCTGGCGCGGTGGCGCCTTGCTCTGCTTACGTACGTGCTGTCTACCTCAACGCCTCACGGAACGAGCCAATGCTTATCCATCACAGCTCATGCCTGCACGCACCGCCGTCTGCATTCGTCACTCCAACGGATGCCATACGCCGTGCACACATCGATTGGTGGTTTCGGGATCTCAGCAGCATATCTGTACGGGTGCTTGCAGAAGCTACCGATCTTGAGACCATTCGTGGGGAGAAAGTCGATTTCCACGCGCGGTTACGGATGGAAACACCAGCAGAAGCAAAACAAACGCCAAAACGGACGTGAATGGTGTCAGTGAACCCATGGATGCGTGGTCTCTTTTCCGTTCTGGGTGAATCGCGGCCCATCTCAACAGTAAGCAGAAAGAATGTCCCGTCTATACCGGCGGAAGCCCTTTCGATCGATGGCGTCAAGGGATCCATGATCTTACTACTATGACGGATCAAACAGCCGCTTTTGTGCGGGTTTTGTAGGTTGCTGAGCTCCGTCCGTAGCATCCATGCCATGATCCAAAAGCGCATCTCTTTTTTCTGGAAGCTCAGAACTTCCAGAGTTAAAGCTTGCCCTTCTTTCCAAGGAAAATAGTTATAGTTGGAAGCTGGTTATGAAGGATTTTATGTTTTTGTTAAACAATAAATCATCTCGTTGATTTTCATTAAAGCAACCACCACAGTCTTGCAAGGAATTTAGTTAAAGTTGGAGTACGTAAATATGAGTCATTTTTATTTTATTTTTCGTGTGGTTTGGCTGTATCTCTTTTTAAACAGAGGCAAAAACTTTGTGTGTTTTCATTAATTAAGAAGAGGATAGTTGCGCAGTTCATTGACGTAAAACTGGGTGAAACCTTTATTGGTGGAAATTGTGATGACAATAGACTCGGAATGAAGTTGATTTTCACGCGTGGTTACGGATGGAAAAACCAGCAGAAGCACAACAAACGGCAAAACGGCGGTGGATGGTGTCAGTGGATATATGATCTCTTTTTCCGTTCTGGGTGAATTGCAAGAAACAATTTGCCATCTCAACAATCAGCAGAAATAATGTACCGTCTATACCGGTGGTAGCCCTTTCGATCGATGGCGTCATCCATACCATGAGCCAAAAGTAGCTCTCCTTTTTCTGGAAGATTATTACTTCAGAGTTACAGCTTGCCCTTCTTTCCAAGGAAAATAGTTAAAATTGGAAGTTGGTTATGAAGGATTTTATGTTTTTTACTCGCAGTGGCGGTGTTCCTGCGGATGGCGGTGCTTCATCTTTGAGCTGATCTTCTAGGCTTTGATCCTCGTTGACTTTGTCCATCGGGGTGGAGTCGACAGAGCTCCGTTGTAGATCCATGTCATCTTCTTGGGGTGGCGAAGTTAGGGTTGTCGTCCTGTTGCGTACCGACAAGATTTGGTGTCAGGTGCTTTAGATTGATTCAAGGGTTCAACGGTGATGATTTAGGCTCTGGGGCGCTCGTCCTTAGGGCACGTGCATGAGGGCTTCCAGGCTGTCATCGATAAGGTCAAGCCGACTCCGGTAAAGGAGCGACGACAACAGCGCGTCGGCTACTCGTTCTGGCAGTGGTGGTGTAGAGCCTCGGTGTAATTTTTTTTATGTTTGGTGTGATCTGTGCTTCTTATGAACCTTTATAATAGATTCGAGTTATTTTCGTAAAAATAAAGTATGTGACTGTAAATTTGATTTGCAAATATTTTTAACGCGGGTTATGAATTATATTTCAACCAATAATTTCATGCTCAATAAGAAAAGCTACATTAATAGTTTTTTCAGAATCTTTCTAAAATATTTGGAAATGATTTTTGCACCTTAATATGAGAGCCCAGGAAAAAAAATTGGACCCATTTCAATAAATTTAGAAGTATAGTTTTTTGTTGCAGGGAATTTAGAAGTATAGGCCCTGTTTGGAGAACCTCCACTCCACAACTCCACTCCCGGAGTTGGTGGAGTTGCAGTTGAAAACTGCGGAGCAGCTATTTCCTGACTCCACAGCTCCTGGAATTTTGTGGAGCAGATGGAATTCTGAACAGGCCTATAATTTGCAATTTTTTGTTGATAGCTTACCAAGCTGACCATTTGGTATTTAGAAGTATAGTTTGACCGCCGTACGAACGTTCCTTGGACGTGGTACAATCTACCGTACATAAGTTTTCCCCGTATACTTTTTCTTAATTTGGACTTTTTTTAAGTAATTACGGCTTTTATCACACGAGGTACAATCTACCGTACTCCACAAAAGTTTACGTGGTTAAATGAGCAAATCAGTTTCACGTTTCCTTTCCGCGATTACGCTTACTTTAAGTATGGTTTTTCCGTTCTCGGACCTCGGTTCAGCGCTCCACCGTCGTCGTCCAAATACGCCCCAACAGCGTCCAAATACACCGTACGGCACCGCCAGAAGAGCAGTCTGCCCGAAAATTTAGCTCGGCATTCACTCGTTTCCTTGGCGAAGCTGGCAAGCGGCTGCCACTTACCATAGATGATCTGCTTTGACCCGCGGCGGAAATTTTTCCACGAGACGATGAATGGGACGGCCGGATTCGTGGGATTCCGTGAGGCAGAGTAATTGACCGATCGCCGCATTAAAAGAATGAATGTACAGTGGAAGGCCGGTCAGGTGCAAAGCCCGGCGGCCCTATATATACCCGCCGCCCGCGGCTACGACAACCTACATCAGAATTTGAGAGAGAGAGAGACAGAGAGAGAGAGAGAGAGAGAGAGGCGCCCGCGCGGAGGAAGAGGCGGGGAGAGGGAGAGGGAGGGAGAGAGAGAGAGAGATGGACGTGGAGAAGGTGACGGAGGTGGCGCCGGAGGTGGACGACGACGGCCGTGTAAGAACAGGTAGCACACACGACCCACCGACTCCCCCTTGCTAGAGCTCCGTTGTTCGCAGTTTCAGTTCGTTGGTTCCTTCTCTTGATTGCCTTTCGCCGGTCGCCGCCGTCGGTCCGTGGACCGGATCAGATGTAGTGTTTTCAGGTCCGTGCGTGAGGAACGGTTGGAAGCTAGGTAGAAGACAGCGGTAGAGCAGTTCATGTCTCGGTTGAATAGGTTTTAGATGGCGCTGCCGGCGATCAAATTGGCACTCAAAATGGCATATCTCATACTTTTACCGATTTGCCTCTCGGGTCTTTAGGTGCTTGAACTGGCAAACTTCTCGTTCTGCATCGGAATGTGATGCTGTTCAGAAGAAGATTGGCACACTGCAATCTATAGTTCACAAATTCACAATCATTATTGTCTGCACATCCTGAAACTATTGTCTTAGAACATTAGCACAAATTGTTTTTTTCCGGAAACAGACGTCGGCCAGGTTAGGACTTGGAACTCTGCTTTGACAGAGGAACATATTGTAGCAGAACAATTCAAAAATTTGCCAACCGCTTATGATCAACAACGTAGCCAAGATCCAGCCAGAGCTGTCACTTTTAGATAGATGTTTGCATGCATGCAACCCAACTTAGTACGTCCATCTCTTCCCCATTTCCTTTGACACATCACTTGTCCAACTCCAATCCAGATAACATCCCTGACATCGGGATGAAATATGACACCTTTCACCCGCAAATCTCCATGCCATAACTGAAAAACAGGCATCTCCAGAGAATGGAACGGCCACCCTGTGACGCCTCCGCGCCACTCCTTTTACGACACCCCAAATGATGGGAACCTGGTTGGTGGCGGCAGAGTATCCATGTAGGAATTAGGTCCGAATGCCCTCTGTTCGCGATCCGGTACGGCACAAAACGAGACGTAAGATCCAAAATTCTAATGACTTGGAAGGCACTACCAAAAGCAGGTGGTCTCGGCTTATGGCTCTTATACACCATAGTGCTCCAGAATTATACAGAGGAACTTAGTGGTGTGTGAGATCATGGCTTGCAAAGTTGTTGTTTTTGTTCCAAATAACCGTCATACTGTTTTAGTATCAGAATCCCGCAAAGAGTGGAGAACACCATTCGCTGTCGAATTATTAGTAGTCCAATGGCAATTGTTGTAGTGTGGGCCAAAACTGCTTTGCTATGGATGATTGGGAACCTTCAACTTGTGCTCCCTCCACTTCGTCAGGAATCCTCCTAGTACTGATATAGCTTTCATGTCATCAGAGTATATAACTGTATTACCTCCAAAAAAGAAGAAGAGTATATAACTGTAGTCACTTTGGGTGTTACTTATGATTTCGAGTCTAGTCATAGTTATGTGATGAAGAATTTAGAACTTAGAAGGCACCATTGAGTAGTCATTACACTGGTGATGACTTGTTAAGTACAGAATCTACATGTAGCTATGTGTACGCCTTGTTTTTTATTATCTGAAAGCAAGTACCTTGTGCCTAAGTCTTGCGTGCTTCGTGCCGTTGGATAATGGATACCACATCATAATCCACATCGTCAACCAGGCATGCTTTGAATCTTCCAGAAAAGGTTCTTTCACCAGATGGATGCTTACGTTGTGCAAAAAAGAGTCTCCTCATGCTGTTATACAGTTGCTGTTATTGGGTTAGTATATCACGTGTTATTGATTTAGGCGTATAATAGCTGCTACTTTGCTGGGCGCCCAGAGCAAACCCAATAGAGATTCTTCTGCTTTAGGACCTGTCCATTAGAATACGGTGTTTTTGTTGACTAGTTGACAGTAGTTTGTAGCTTCGGTCAGTAGATACGCTTTAGTTAATGGTGTCCAGCGCATGGGCAGTAGTCTATCAGACTAATTGGATTCGCTTTGCTGAGTGTGATTATTCGTCACTAATGATTGTCGCAATGCAAATCCTTGTGAGAAAATGGTGATTTCTTTCTTCTCATCCCGTCGGTTGGAGATCTACTTGCAAGTTGCAATTTACTATTTCAGCACTGGTGTAATACACATTGGGAAGACTTGACTGAGAGATTTCATCATGTCATTACTTTTCCCACCTTAAAAAGTTCAGAGACTGCAAAGTTGTGCATGCATGCCTCATGTCAGACAGTGACCGACCACCTGAATGAAATGTGGCAGGGACGGTATGGACGGCGACGACGCACGCCATCACGGCCGTGATAGGGTCCGGCGTGCTGGCGCTGCCATGGAGCGTGGCGCAGATGGGGTGGGTCCTCGGCCCCATCGCCCTCGTCGGCTGCGCCTACATCACCTACTTCACCGCCTGCCTCCTCTCCGACTGCTACCGCTCGCCGGACCCCGTCCACGGCAAGCGCAACTACACCTACATGGACGCCGTCCGCTCCTGCCTCGGTAACAAACACTATAATCCTCAAACCTCTCTTAATTGGCATCATGCATGCCTGTGATTCTCCTGACAATCTTGATCATGCACATGCAGGGCCGAGAGAGGTGGTGGTGTGCGGCATTACGCAGTACACGATCCTCTGCGGTGCCGTCGTGGGCTACACCATCACAGCCGCCACGGGCATCATGTAATTTAAAGCCTCCTTCGCTTCTGATGAAGATCTGTAAATATTTTGATCAGACTTCAGACTTTTTAGTCATGGTACTGAAGGACGTTCTTTGCCAGGTCCGTGGTGCGGAGCAACTGCCGGCATTACAAGGGCCACGGCGCAGACTGCAGCCAGGAGGGGACCATGTACCTGGTCATGTTCGGCGTCGTCGAGGTGGTCCTCTCGCAGCTGCCTAGCCTGGAGAAGGTCACCTTCGTCTCCATCGTCGCTGCCGTCATGTCCTTCACCTACTCCTTCGTCGCGCTCTTCCTCAGCGCCGCCAAGTTCGCGTCCAACCACAGGGCCTCCGGCACCATCTTCGGCAGCCACATCGGGGGCCCCGGCGGCGTCTCCGCGGCCACCAGGACCTGGAGTTTCCTCCAGGCCCTCGGCAACATCGCCTTCGCCTACACCTACGCCATGCTCCTCATCGAGATCCAGGTAATTAATCAAGCCTCTTGCGCATTGCATTTTACGTCACGAGTAGATCATCGGAGTGATGCTGATTGCAATGGCGTGAATTCTATCGTGCGCTCTATAGGACACGGTGAAGGCGCCGCCGTCGGAGAACGTGACGATGAAGCGGGCGAGCATGTACGGCATCGGCGTGACGACGGCCTTCTACGTCTCGCTGGGGTGCGTCGGCTACGCGGCGTTCGGCAACGCGGCGCCGGGGAACATCCTCACGGGCTTCGACGAGCCCTTCTGGCTCGTCGACGTCGCCAACATCGCCGTGGTTGTCCACCTCGTCGGCGCCTACCAGGTGTATGTGCAGCCCGTGTTCGCGTGCTACGAGAAGAAGCTCCGGGCCCGGTACCCGGACGCGGCCTTCTTCCACCGGGAGCTCGCGCTGCGGCTGCCCGGCCGCCGGGGCGCGCTCCGCTTCACCATGGCCAAGCTGGTCCTGCGCACGGCGTTCGTGGTCGCCACCACGGTGGTCTCGCTGATGCTGCCCTTCTTCAACGCCATCCTCGGCTTGCTCGGCGCCGCCGCCTTCTTTCCGCTCACCGTCTACTTCCCCGTCACCATGTACATCACGCAGGCAAAGGTGCCGCGCGGCAGCGGCAAGTGGGTCGCGCTGCAGGCGCTCAACGTCGGCGCGCTCGTCGTGTCGCTGCTCGCCGCCGTTGGCTCAGTCGCCGACATCGTCCAGCGCCTCGGCCACGTCACCATGTTCAAGACACAGCTGTGATCAATCTATATGGAGGTGGCTGCTCTGATGATGCTTCTGCAATCTGCATGCATTTTCTCCTTTGTGTGTGCTCTGTCTAGCCGACTTGGTATAGCTGGTTGCTGGGATTACTTGCTCGTGTTATTGTCGTGGTAGGTACGTATTTGTGTAGGGTATATACCATCGACGGGTACCGCAGCTATGGTTGGGTACTTGGGTCGGTGGAAGTGTGAAACAATCAAACTTGTCTTGTGATCGATATTTTATTGTCGTATAAGAAGATCATTCATATTTGTAGTATCTGAGTTGCTTTCCAGATCAAGGGTTTCGTGGTGTAGTTGGTTATCACGTCAGTCTAACACACTGAAGGTCTCCGGTTCGAACCCGGGCGAAACCATATATTATTTTTCATTTTTTTTCTTTCTCTCATTTCATGGGATTTTCCACTCTTTTTCCCTTTTGTTTTAGGCTCATTTCACGGCCCACCGAGCTCGCTACCTTTTTCAGTTTCATTTTCTTTCTCTTTGTTGGACTGATTTTATGGGATTTTTCTCTCTTTTTCCCCTTTTGTTTCGGCCTCATTTCACGGCCCAACGAGCTAGCTCAGTGTTAGGTAGTAGTTTGGGCAATTGTGAGGGGACTTCCTATGTGACGCTCTCTGTTTTCGTTTGTGATGCAGCTAGCTCAGTGTTTTGGGCTCATTTCTTGAAAAAGGGAACACTATTGAAACGAGAATTTTTTTTGACATTACAAAAAATATAAAAAAAAGAAACATTTTCTTAAAAAAGGAACATCATTTGAAAATGCGAACATTTTTGGAGATTCCGAGAACATTTTTTAATTTATGATTACAACTAAAAAGTATGAACATTTTTTTAAAATTCTCCAAATATTTTTTAAATTTGCAAACAAATTAATAAAAGCATGAACAATTAATGAAATTTGTGAACAAAATTTGAAAGTAGGATCAATTTTTAAAATTTCGAACATTTTACGAACTTCTGAACAGAAAATGCAAAAACTTTATTAAATTTGAAAAAATAATTTTGAACTTTTTTAATAGAATCTAAAAATATTTGAAATTATAAACTTTTTTGTAATTTCTGAACTAAATTTAAAATCTGGAAAATTTATGGTAAAAAGAAAAGAAATTAAATAATGAACATTTTTAAATTCCTTAACATTTGATGAAAGAGAGAAAAAGATTTTTTTTTTCAAAGAATAGAAGAAGAGGAACAGAAAAAAGAAAAAAGAAACGGAAAAGCAAAAAGAGAAACAGAAAAAACTGAAAAAAAAAACCGACTGGGGAACCTTCCAGAACATTCCCAAAACCGGGATATGGGAGATCCCCATCTAGCCACTAAATGGGCTAGCCCATGTCGGGTCGATCGCGATCCTCTCTGCGCGACGCGCCGGCAATTTAACGCAGAATGCGTCGAATAGGTTTTTCCAATTGTGAGGCAGGGTCGCAGCCATGCATGGAAGAAACAAAGATGCATTATGCCTGTAGCATAATATAGGAGCTCCTATTGGACGCTCAATGCGTCCAATAATGCACCGAGGCACGGGGAGCCACGATTGCGCCAAAACAAGCTAGCGAACAACAGTAGACCTAAAAAAAATGTGAGGCCTTGAAAGAACAGAACCCGGATCTCCTGTTGCCGAAGACGTGCTCCAGCGTGTCTATCGCTATGTGACATAATTAAGAACCAAAACCAGCGCAGATACCTTCCTTTTTAGTTTCGAACGCAATAATTGTTTTCTAAAAAACCGCAATTTTTATGAACCGCAAACACATTCCAAATTTGAGAACAAACTTTTAAAATCTCAAACATTTTCGAAAAACGGATTTTTTTTTCAAAATAATGATCAATTTTGTAAACACTTTTTTAAACTCTAAAAAAATCAAATGCGAACATTTTCTGAAATTCCACAAAAAATCGGAACAAGAATTTTTCTTAACTTCCAAAACAAAATTTGAAAACATGAAAATTTTATTCAAAATGGGAATATTTGTTTGAAATTACAAAACAAATTTGGAACATGAACATATTTTTTAAAAACTGGAACTTTTTTGAAACTCCGAAATAAAATTTGAAAATACAAACATTTTTTAAAATTTCTGAACAATTATTGACAAGGGAATTGTTTTTAAACCCCCAGACTATTTTCTTAAGTTGTGAACACTTTTTTAAAAAGGGAACATTTTCTTAATCTCCCAACCATATTTGGAACATGGGGTCTTGCACGTGGGGAACCATGGTGTGGTTGGGAGTTTTTTTTAACGCTTGTGGTTGTGAGCTTTACTGCGTCAGATTGTTTGGAGCTGGACAAGAATAGTGAGGAGGCATTGCTGGTACAGTTGGAATTTCAACATAAGAATGGATAGTTATTTATAGTTGAAGAAGGCACCTTCTAGAAGGTTCCCAAAACCGAAAGAAAAAAAGTACAGAAAAATACGAACGCTAGTTAATGGGCCGGCCCACTGCATCGCTCGCTCGCATACCCCTTTGTAAAGCGTCGACATTATGACACAGTGAGCGTCCTATAGGATTTTTCCGCATAATATGTCCCAAACTGACATTTGTTGTATTTGCACTCCCAGCATAATATGGCCCAAACTAAATATGGTAGAGCTTCGACTATGGCGCACAAGTACTTGCTCCCGTGGATGAAAAGTAACACTAATAAAATAGCAATAAAGTATTTTATGTGAATTGAATACACATAGGTTTTCTATGTGTGTGCAAAATTTCATGGCGATATGATATCAGAGGACCGCTTGACAATTTTTTAAGAAACATTCAGTTTTTTTGATTTTAGAGCATTGATTATTTGGTGAGTATGGATTTTCAGACGGGCTTTGTGTTGATTGTCATAGCATTTTGGCATGCACATAGAAAACCCTCTTCATATTTCGTGTACAAAATTTTCATTTTTTTCTACTTTATTTGCTTATTTGAAAGTAGGTGAGAATGGATTTTTGTATTGGCTTTGTGTTGATTCTCGATCATAGGCGTTCACAAAGTCCCTTGTAAGTTGTAACACTTCGGATTATTTGGTCAGCCTGGCACATGGCCATTCATGAGCAGAATTATAAAAATTTGCTCTCCCCATTTGCTTTCATTGCTAGGTTTATTGCTAATCTGAACATTGGCAGAACCTCGCTTTGGTGGCACCAATTCCATCATCTCGGTAAGACCAAAATAAGTGCAATAGGCAACATAAGGTTGGCATCTTGGTGGCACCAATTCCAAACTCGGTAAGACCGAAATAATTGCAACAGGCTACAAAGAGTTGGCAAGGCCATCTTGGTGGGACAGAGATCCATACCAGTAGATCCGATTTGTTAGAGTTTGGTTGTGGCATGCGTGGTTAAATATAGTTCTACACGGAGTAATTAAGAACCAAAACCAACGTAGATACAATTTCAGTTTCAGGTTTGACATAAGTTGTAAGTGTAAGAACCTTGATGCAAGGATTCACGACACCTCACAAATAAGAGCCCAACATTTGGCAGTCAACACCCTAAAGCTTTTGTTTCCTTACAAACAAGAGCCCAACATTTGGCAGTTAACACCTGAAAGCTTTTGTTTCCTTACAAACAAGACCAAAATTTTGACAAGTCATGTGAAATTTAGCTAGAAATTTTGGCAGCATAATGCGTTTGGTAGCCGCAGGTTTCAGGTGCATAACAATTATATATTGTATTGTACTTGAGATATCACATGTTGTGAGCAGAAAAACAACTTGTGTGCTTTGCCTCCTGCCATCAATACCATGATTTTCATCTCTAAGAGCTAGCTAGCTACCCATGCATCCATCGTACCAAAGCAACACTACCATTTGTTTCTTCACAATTCTATAAAGGACTAACTAATCAACCAATGGCACCATCCATCAGCACGGCCTCAGGCTTCACGACAACGACGTCCATCCTTCGGTCACACCACAAGGTAACAAGAGCCAACCAGCAGCACCCTTTGGAATACAAAACGAGCCAAGGTAGCAAAACCATCAATCAAACCCCCAGAACTGACGATCCACACCACCATCACATTCGGCAGCAACCAAAAACCATGCGACAAGCTCATATTTACACTCCCATTCCTCTCTTCGGCCTCCTGTGGCTGTTGCTCCAGGCCCTACCTAGGCAGAGAGAGAACAAAAATAATTAATTAAAGAATCAACATAACAAAAACACAAGGAGAAGACAACTACAAAGGCGCCACTTATTATCGATAAAATGCAATGGCAAATCAATGGATCTTTTCTTCCAACGAATGTTTGGCAGACATTATCAAACTACCTTAGCAAGTGAAAGTGAGTGCATCATCTAGCTAGCAATGTGGAAAATAGGACAAGCATGCGTTCAAGTTCCAGCAACCAACTCTTTATCTATCTCTCCAGAAAAAATGTCAAACCTACTGTAGTATAGCAACACTCACAACCAGACAACATGGCTTTCGAGAACTTTAGCTAGAAATTTCGGCGACATAACACATGGGGTAAGAAACACATTCGGGATGATTCTCTAATCTGTGTTTATAATCACCCCAGAATTGAAATATGACTGTCAAGTGGGCAAAAATATTCATTTCAAACTATAGAAACTAGCACACCAAACAGTTCCAGTACAATGGCTACAATATTTTTGGATGAATAAAAATAGCACAAAGTAAAAATGTCATGGCAGTGGTAGAAGACGTCAAAACAATACAGAGGTAACTAATATGAACAGGGGCAACAAGCTTATGGACATGTCAAGCGTGTAAGACAGTAGACTATCATTTGATTTGTATCGAATTAATTATGACCACTCAGGAAAAGCAAGTAGGATTAAAGGTACCAGCAGAATTTTGGATCACATATGGTAAAATCCCAAGGACACATCATATACAAAACAAAGTAATAGACAGACAAGCCATCTTTGGCCAAGCAAGTTTTGAGTAGACAGAGCAAACCACCAATGGTACGGTTAAAGAAATTACAAGAACTACAACAAAAGGTTGTCGCGAACAAGTTCAAATAGCCATAATTGCACATTTGAAACATTTTTTTATGAACAAGCTCAAGGTATGAATGTTAGAATACCCACAAAAGCATGGAAGCAACTAGTATGAACACGCTGATGGACATGTGAAGTGCGCGAGCACTAGCTAGAGGTCCGAGCAGGATTAAGGGCCATGGTAAAATCCTAAGCCCACATCATATATAGACCCCACGAAAATATAATCCAGATAACTAAGCACACAACTTTCGAAAGATCAACAGTCACTCAGGTCCTTACCTTTGCAGAGTTGGGCTTGCCTTGCCACCTGTAGTCGTTCGGTTCCATGTGAAGTATGAAGCCAGAGTTGTAAACGAGCAAGCAGGCCACCTGGTTGAGAAATTGAGAATGATAGAGCCATCACGCATGCAGCTCGCCTCTCCTTCTGGAATGATCTGCAAGTCAGTTTCAGGTTTGACATAAGAAGCTTGTAAGTGCTTCAGTTTTGAGAGGGAATCAATGCTTGATTAGGCACAAAGTGCTGCACAAATGCCCACTTTTCAGCTTTGAGAGGGAATCAGTGCTTGATTAGGCACAAAGAATTATTAACATGATAATGTATGTTTAGTCAGTCAAATGAAGCTACCATACTAATACTGGTGGATGTACATAACTGATGCATATGCACCCCCATAAGGTAGGTTTGTACGTTTTATTTCCTGCTCTGCATGACCTAAGCAAAAGATTCCTTCAAGGGAGAATTATTCGATTTGGGTTTGGGCATTTCAGTCAACAAAGTGAGCTCGCTCAACAATTCTTTTACCAACTTCCATAAATGTGAGCATAAGGAGAAAATTCTGGTCAAGATTCTGGCACTGAATTGGACAAAACAAAGCTATCAGGTTAATGCATTTTGATGTTAAGAGTCACAGTAGTACCTGAGGCTAATGATGATGACTCCAGCGTGGCGTTCGCATTCCAGAAGAGGCGTGTGGAGTAGCGCAGGTAACAGCCAGCGAAGCAACAAATGGAACCCCAATTGTTCTATCCTGACAAAGTAAAACTTTCATGTCTTCACAGGAAACAAAATAGCCCAACTTTCTCTAATAAGCTCATCATATGCTTCTTGGATGTATACAAGGGGTATATTTTAAACATGCACATCTACTAGTCATCTAGTACATGGACATCATCAATCAAAACAAAATTCTTAACCATGAATCCGATCTAGTCACTATCCTAAAATCAGTCCAGACTAATAGGATTGTTTCAATTTATTCAAATCATTAACTGCCTAACCAATGTAGCCTCTATCCTGTGTTATTTTGTTGAGAAATAAAACAAAGAATGCCATCGATTAATTCCATTAAGATGATAAATAAGCATTGAGCAGGTACACATGCAAGGACAGAGATAATATAATTGCTACGTGGAATCCAATCTATCTATATCCATCACATATCATGAACAGAGAAGAATTATGGAAATAAAACATCATCGTTGCTCAGTTCAGCAGTTCAAAAAATCAGATGTTGGCATACCTTGCATGCGAGCTTCTCCCGCTTCTCTTGTTCCACTTTCTGCAGAAACAGGTCGTCGGACATGTTGTTAAGTATTGACAAAGCATCAACACATATACAAAGAAAGACTACACTGCCTTGTTTTCTCCAAGCAAAGCTAGTTGCAAAACTAAGCATTTCCTACGAGCATCGAAGCAGGAAAATTTGCCTATACATGAATATATGGTCACTTCTTAACACCATTAGGAGATCACTGGCCATATAGCAAATACAATCTGCACCACAATCTGTACATTGTGCATAATAAATTCAATAAAGACTACTTGGTGATTTCTTAACACCTTGAGGAGATCACTGGGAAGTGTGACATGGAGAGAGGCTCTCACCAGGGGTTCTTAGACAACATCACGACAATCTGGAGGATCTCGTCATAGCTACCGAGGTGCAGATTGACGATGGGTGGGGTCAGGCTCCCGTAGTGGCCTGCTCGAACGCACATGATGATGGCGTGGGGCTGGCCATCGATGACATAGACGCGGCTGGTGAGCTCATTCCTTAGGTGGTGCACGGACCTCCGCCTGAAATGGAGTGCGGACCAGCCATCCTCAGTGTGCTTGCTTGCACGAACCGAACCGAACCCTATGAAAAACTGGCTCTATTCCCTGAAGTAGGTCGAGCCCTATAGGATTCCACGAAGGCGAGGTTAGCTTACTGGTTAGCAGCACGAGCTATCATCATGGAGACCGGGATCGAGTCATGGTAGCTCCGTTTTTCATCTGCATTTCTCTTAAAGTCGCTACTGGGCTGGCCTGAAACTCCTATCGCCTCGCTTAATGCGAGATATAGCGCTCACAAATAATATTGCCCAAACTAAATATGGTATGGGCTTTGATGTTTGGTGCACAAGAGCAAATGCTCCTGTGGAACGCAAAAAATAAAAATGTAATATTTTGGAACCAAATATGCACATGTTTTCAAGGTGTGTGCTAAATTTCATGGCAATATAACATGAGAGGAGCTCTAGACACATACATAGAAAACCTCTCTAAAAAAACAGTGTCATATTTTCATAACACGCACATAGAAAACCTCTTCATATTTGATGTACACAATTTTCAGTTTTTCCTATTTTATTTGAATTTTCTGTTCACTCAGGGGAAGATGAGCTTGTGATCGGTTATGTATTTTAGTATGGGCTTTGTTTTGATCCTCGATCATAGGAATTCACAAAAGTCGCTTGTAACACTCCATTTAAGCTATTTAATGGGAAGGGGATTGTCGGTTGAGAGAAAAACTACCACACCCAAAGTAGATTAAGAATGGATAGTTTCACCTAGCAAGCGTCGTCCACAAATGGTGGAATCAAACTTTGGATCCCATGATTTGTAAAAGACAACTTCACCTCTCGATCTCTTGTATGGCTTATGTTTACCCAAAACATCATTTGTATCCCTTTGTATGCCACTAATAAATAGGGTCCCCATTTTCAGTAAAAAAATCATTTTATTTATTATGACACACCCCAAAATAGATATTCCTCCATGAAAAGGAAAAAACACTCCATTGGATTTATGTTCCTGACCAGACAACCCTAACTTGAGTGGTTTAATGTGGCATTTTTGTCTTGGTCGAGCTGATAGTCATCTAAATTTTGGACTTAGTCTTTTTATCTGGCTTTCTCGTTAAGAAACAAAGAAATTTGAAAGAAACGTCTCATACGTCAAAAGCTATTTCTTGCCTAATGCGAGCCCGCGTCCTATGATAGTCTCGGCTCAAGTGTTTTCCCGTCGAGTTGTTATTGGTTTGGCCTGTTTCCTCTTTGCATGGTTGCGCTTGCATATTCGGTCGTTGTACGGTGTTGTTTACTCGCTGGACTGGTCTTGTTTTCTCATAATATTATTTTCTTTTTCTATGTTTACTTTAGTTTCCTCTGGTTGTCATTAGTTTTCCCTTTCTTTCTATGTGAATTTGCTAATTTTCATCGGTTTCCATTTTTATTTCTTTCTTCATGTGTTCTTTTTACCGTTTTCATGGATTTTCAAAGGGTTTTCCCCTTCTTTTTTTGTGTGCTTTCTTTAACGCATTCATCATTTTCTTTCGGTTTACATTTTTTTATTTCTTGCTTTTCCTGTGGTTTTTACGATTTTTATCAGCTTACTTCTGGTTCTATTATTTTTCTTTTTTTCCGTTTCCATGTTTTTTACGATTTTCCTCGCTTTCAATTTTTTAATGTTTTTTCCTTTATGTATGTTTTATTTAACATGTCCAATTGTTTTCATTTCTTTTCTTTCTTTCTTTTTTGTGCTTTTCTCTACTATTTTCATCGATTTTCTTTGAGTTCCATTGTTTCTTTTTTCTTTCTTTCTTTCTTTTCTTCTATGTGTTTTCTTTACAATATTCTTTAGTTTTCGTTGTTTTTCTTTCTTAATCATTACATGTTTTTCAAAGTTTTCATCAGTTTTCTTCATTGTTCATTGTTTTTTATTATATATTTTTTCCTGTGTTTTATCTATTCTTTGAGCTTCATTGTTCTTTTATTTCTTTCTTACTTATTTTCCTTTTTAAATATGTGTCTGCTTTTTCAATACGCGTAGAACATTTTTTGATACAAGTTGAACATTTTATTCAAATACATTTTTGATCACTTTCTTGAATATATTCAAATGTGGAACATGTTTTTGAATGATACAATTTTTTTCAAAATTACATGAAAATTATTTTACATTGTAGTATAAAGATCATTTCCTTCTTCTTTTCTTCTTTTCTCTTTCTTTCTTCAATACATGACTACTTGTCCACATGTTGTACATTTTTCGTATACATGTGGAACATTTTTCTGACACAAGTTCAACAATTTTAAAATACATGTTTTGAACATTTTTCAATAGATGTTAAATATTTTAAAATACATGTAGAGCATTTTTTAATCATACGAAACAATGATATAAATTACTTGAACATTTTATTGAAACTGTATAACCGTTTGTCCTTTTCCTCTTCTTTTTCAATACATGTCTTCTATTTTGATACGCACCGTAAATTTTAAAATACACATGGGCTTCTTATACAAGTCAAACATTTTTCAGATAGATGAGGAATATGTTTTCAAATACATGTTTTCAACATTTTTTAATATAAGCCAAATATTTTAAATACACTTGCAACATTTTTTGAATCATACGAAAGATTTTCAAAATTTATGGGAACAATTTTACATTCATAAACAAATTTTCAAATACATGTTTGAATTGTTTTAAAATAAATGTTAAACATTTTCAAATACACGTTGAACAACTTGTGCATTGTTCAAAACATTCTTTTTAAACCACATAAAATTATTTTAAGTTGTATATAAATTGAAACAAATTTACAAAATTATTTCTGAACTGTACGAATCAAATTTATCAAACTATGCGAAATAAGTTTTATATTGTGTTAAAGTTTTATAAAATGTCATGGACATATCTTTGATACACACGAACAATATTAAATGTCATGAAGTTATTTTTTGGTGCTATCAGTATAATTTTTATTGTTGCACGGACATTATTTTAACACTACTTGAAATTTTTTAAAGTATGCAATGAACGCTTTTAAATATTTTAAGGAAAGCAATTTTAAATAATTATATTTTTCTGGAATGCAAACAAAAGTTTAAAGAAGAAAACAAATGAAACAAACAAAATGGATGTACCTTTGTAGCAACTAAAGGGCTGGCCCACTACCACATGGCGCGGAGGCGAGACGGACGGTACACTCCCTGCGCTTGAGACATATGCGCACCCATAGGAGGGTCATTGAAATTTTGGCCCTTGTCTATTAAATGGGCCTGGTCAATCACAGCCTTCGTTCGAACTTCTCATTCGTACATTTTTTTGACAATGCAAAATAAAATTACAATTTTAATAAAAAATAAAATCATTAGTAAAGTGGTACCCCTTACAAAGGTTAGAGTAAAATTTCACTAGGGTTTTTATGGGTTTTCTCTCATGGATTCGAAATTAGATCACATGTTGATAGGTTTTGATCAATTCTGGTTTAATATGTACTTTAAGCGAAACCTAACTTAGGGCATCTCCAATAACGTTCCTTATTCGGACACCCTCAAATGTTCATGAACATCCGTACGATCGGAGGCCATTCAATAGTATCCTTCAAATACCCGCCCTTCCTCTTTTTCTCCAAGTCATATTTTATCTGTATATTCAAAATAATCAAAGATAAATACCACAATGCATCAACGATTCAAAGAAAAATTTCTTATGCAATAACTTAAATATAAATATTATAATCCAAACATAAAGTTTCCAAGTAAAGTATTTCAAATTTAAATTTAATTTATCTGGTCACATGCTCTAATACTCCATGTAAAACGCCTACAAATGCTCCACCAGAATTGATAGTATCGACATGCCCTATGGACTCAATGTGATCTTGGATTACTAAAATGAAAATGTAGAAACGTTTGGCTTATCCAACACTTGTCTTCAAGCTTTTTTAGGGGTCACCTTCCATTCCAATGTTGTACCTAAAATAACTTTTTCTAAAATATACTTTGAAGTATCACTAGTTGTTTGAGATATGTTGACATGAATTACCAAATCCATCTTTTGGATTATATGCACTTTCAGACCTATGGCCCATGAGGAAGTGTCGTTGTAAGTCGTGCTTGATCCATAGGGCACGGAGAGTGCTGCCCCTTCCAAAGTGCCATGACTCCAAATTTCATGACCGGGAGCAACAACACGTAGCACTTTTCATCCAAATTTGTTGTTTGTATAGAAACAAATTATTCAATTATTTTGATCCCCCGGTAAATTCAACTACTCTAGCTTATTTAAAACAAATCATATTCATCCAAATTCATGTAATTATGAAGAGTTTTAAGATATGGACATCATGTGGTCATAGGTCTAGCACCACCACTGGAGCCAGGGTTGCTATTTGAGTTCATATTGTACATGCTACTAAATATTATCTTTACTCGCCAAAGGTGAACATGACTTCTTTATGTGCAACGGTACCGAGTTCATATTACTTTAGCAACTCTACCAGAAACATAGTTTGAGTTGCAATCTATGTTAAACTAAGAGCGAGATCTTGCAAGAAAGCCATGTAGCTACAAAGACTTGAGTACCACTAACTTAACTCATTCCTCACTTTCTTTGGTTTAATGTGTAACCACACGAATGAAGGGGAAAGAGTTGTTCAAATTTGTCTGACTTCAAATTCATATATCTTTCCTTGATATATATACCTTTTGAAAAGCTAAGGTTTGATTATATCTGTTTTCTCTGAAATGTGCAGTTGTAACTTTCTGTTTTTCTTTATATATCTTTATTTTCCAAAGTTGATTAGTAATTTATAATTGTTGATGTTGATGCCTTCCATATATAGTAAATCATGTCACTGCATGTACGAGATGGATATCCATGCCCATCAGGTTTATAACATGCATTTATACAGCAACCACAACATATTATGATATGGTTTATAATTATATATTTGTGATGCATCTCTCACATCCCACATGTAATATGAATTAAAATTAAAATTTCAAATATTAGTCGAGCAGAAAAATAAAATGAAATTTGGGGTTTATTTGATTTGAAGAATTTCAAAATTGCTAAACTAGGAATTCACTTGGTTAGAATGACATGTTGATTGGCAACAACAAGACAATGACTTTTCATTCAAATTTGTTCTTTGTATAGAAAAAATGTTGTTCAATCTTTTAAATTCCTAGGTAAATTCAATTACTCTAGCTTGATTCTGTTCAGTTTAACACGATGCATGGATACTATTTGAGTTCATATTATGTAGGCTGCTAAATATTATCGTTACAACCTAAAGGTGAAGCTGAATTTTGATTTGGTGAAACATATAATTGCCTATTTATTTGCACCAGTACCGGGATCATATTACTTTAGCGACTCTACCGGAAACATACTTTGAGTCGTAATCCATGTCAAACTGAAAGCGAGAGCTTATGAGGAAGCTATGTAGCCACAAATTAAAGACTCGAGTGCCACTCGAGTAACTGAACTCATTGCTTACTTTCTTTGGTTTAACGTGTAACCACAAGAATAAAGGGGAAAGAGTTCTTCAAACTTATCTTACTTCAAAGCTCAGCCATCTTTGGTTGATATATACCTCTCGCAAAGCATATGTTCGATTATATCTGCTCTCTCTGTGAAATGTGCAATTGTATCTTTCAAAGTTCCTTTCCACATCTATATTTCCCAAATTAAGATGATTGCCACATTTATAACTGCTGATGTTAATGTCTGCCACATATAGTAAACTATATACTTACTTGCTTGCACGTTATTCCTTCATACCAAAAATATAGAACATTATTCGGAACACTGTGGCCATAGCGTTTGGTCGGAAGCTTTGGGCAGCAAAAGTTCCTCTTTGGGAGAAAGGCACCAATGAAATCTAGATTTGCAGGCCCAATTAATGTTTTCCAGAACCAAAAAGGCAGCAACATTGGAGTATAGATCCTTTTGTTCTTGCCACACTAGCCATGATCAGCAGCAGCAGCAGCAGCATCACTGCTCGATCAAAAGGTGCCCATGTGTCCATATAATGCGCTTACTCGGCAGGCACTCATGGGTTGGAAGCGAATATATGATGCTCCCAAAACGAGTCTAGATGCGATGTACTTTGTCTCTAGCACGGCGAGTTACCCGGATCGTTGTGAATCCAGCCGTCTATGCAGAATTGTGGAACGAAATGTTCACCTGGAGAGTGCTGGTGGTAGTAGTTGGCACTGGCAAAGTGGCAATCAGCGGGCAGAATTCCCAGGACTTCCAACGTCACAATTCACAACAAGCTACTGAAAACCGAACGCCAGCTGAGAGGTTGATGACATCTGACAGAAGGACTCGTCGGTCCAATGCAATGCTCAGGTCGGGCGTTTGAGCACGCGATCAGCAGCATGCAGTGTGCTCGTCGGCACGCGGAGAGCATCGCATGCAAGCTACGCGAAAGCCAGCACACCACACTAGCTTCCTGCCTTTTCTCTGAAAAAACGGAAGAAAAGGTGGCGGCATGGTAGCACACGGCGACCACGCACTGCCGTTTTCTTTGGCCTTTTAATCGCGATTAGATCCGCTTTGGAAGATGAGGATACGGCGAACGCCAATTGTTACTGGTTTACCTCGCGACGTGGACGTGCATATACTTATATTGCATGCCTTTTCTTCGTCCTGATCCCGTTTCCCCGTGATGCGACTGGTTTACCAAGCCATGATCAGCCCATCAAGATATCGTAATTATTATCAGATTAGACGACGATCCACGATCACGATCGCCCCCTAAAGCACACGGCACACGGGCGCACCATGTTATAGAAAATACGTAGAATCAAGCTGGCTAGGGCCATCGATCCGTCCATGGTTGCCAATCAAATGTAGTCCACGAGATCGCTGATGGAACACCGGACTCCCGTGCCGCCGTTTGCCATCCTGGTAGGTGGGTGGTCGCTAGACACAGCTAGTGGAGGGAAGGGAAAATCGGGAAAGGGTTGCGAGATGTGGCGAGCAGCGGCCGGACACGCTTTTCGCCGTGAAAGCCCACCGCAACCACCGGTGTCGCCGCTCCGCCGGGCACGCCCCGGCCGTGTGTCGTGTGCGACCTTGTTGCGTACCGCGTCTGCGTGCGTCGTCAGCCTTTAGTCTCGTCAGTCACCTGAGTACTCTCCTACTTAGTACGTGGTTGGGATGCATGCGGAGGTGTATGAGCAGTGATCTGATCTGATCTGATGCGTGGAAATAGTACGCCAAATAGTACGTGGGTGCACATCGGTGGCGTGCGGGGCCGCAGCGGCGTGATGTGGAGTCAGTTTCGGATTGAGAGGTGGCGGGGCAAAAGCGACCGGGCTGCGCTCCGCATCGGCCTCCACGAACACCCGTCCAGTCTACTCCGATCGCGTACGCCTCCTCAGCAACAGAATGACGATGGCACACGCTCTGCTGCGAAACCGCAGGCCGCCATACATATTTTTCTGTTAAATAATCGACCTCCGGGGTTTCGTTGTGCGACATGCGCCTTCGCTGGAGAACTTTCAATATTTTGAGAAACATGGATTACAACATCAACACGCATGTTTAAGATGTTTTGTACTTCGGACGAACTTTGATAGATCTGAACTTTACCATGTCATCGGTTTGGACTTTGAAATGAAGTATTTTTTTTGAAAACTTTCGATCTATTCATTTTCAATCATTGCAGTACAACAAACACCGGAGATAATAAAAATTACATGCAGATCAGTAGACCAATTAGCGACAACTATAAGCACTGAAGTGAGTCGAAGACGCGCCACCGTCATCGTCCCTTCCTGTCTGAGCCGGCCAAAACTTATTGTAGTAGACACTCAGGAAGCCGTCGTGCTAAGACCCCATAGAACCAGTGCACCAGAATAGCAACCGTCATCGATGAAGAGTAGTGTAGATCGAAAGGATCAAAGCTGAACACACACGAACGTAGACGAATGATGATCAAATCCGAGCAAAGCCACCAAAGACAGATCCACCAGAGACACAACTCCACACGTCCAGCGACGATGCTAGACGCACCACCGGAACGGGGGCTAGGCGGGGAGAATCTTATTCCATCTTCATGGAGCCGCCGCTGTCTGAGCAAGACACAAACCCTAACAAAACTCAAAGAAACAACTAATAACGGAGCCCTACTCCCGGCAAAGGCCGGGATCCACCACGCTCCCATGGCCCTAAGGCAACCGGAGATGAGGCGGATTGGCAGCGGCGCCGGCGGGAGGCGAAGGAACCCTAAGCTTTTTAGGGGAGAGGAGCCAGATGGCGGCGGCGGCTACTAGAAAAATATCACATCTTGAAATAAAGTAGTTATTAGAGTATGAATTCAATATGATATCGCTCTACTATAGTTCATGGCCTATTAAAAGTAGAAGGTGCTCCGGTGCAATCTTGAACGACAGAAAAATATTGCATCCAGGTTGATAATAGTCGAGAGGTATTGAGTTCAAGACTCTCGAATTGTATTGATGGAGGGTGACGAATCCCCCCTTGCCCACGTCGCTCTTGCCCGGGGCACTCAGGGTGATGAGAACTTTGTGGTGGAGCTTTTGATCGTACCGCCTGTTGGAGATATGCCCTAGAGGCAATAATATTTGTATTATTATATTTCCATATTCACAATTAAGAGTTTATATTCTATGGTATAACTTTTATGATATTGGAATATGCAATTAAGTTGAAAACTCATATGCATGTGTGGAATGATAAACGGTAAATAAAAGATTCCTAGTCTTGCCTCTGGGACTAGCTCAAGTGTTGTTGGTGATCACATTTTTCGGATATTAGGATGTCGTTAAGTGTAACGATGATCCTAAAACAAACTTGAGATTATGATGTTAGAAGAATGATCATATTGAATCGACACAATCTTGTTTGTTATGAATTTAGTTAATGTCGTATGCATTCAATTGTAATATCACGGAGTGTTAATGTGTGATATTGCTCCTTAGACCATGAGAGTATCCTGATCACTTGTAACACGGTGATCACAGCGACAACTTACAAGTTCATCAGAAAGTTTGACAAGTTACCGGATAGCTCGAGAGTGGGATTTGCTCCTCCGGCAATGGAGAGATATTCTTAGGGCCCTCTCGGTGTGACGACATCGATCATCGTCCTGCCAGACACGTGATTTCGTCACGGGGATGCCAGAACACAATAACGAGAAAGAAGAACAAAACCTGTAACAAGGATTTCAGTATAGTGAGCATGGTGATGACTCAGGAGGATGCCGATGCATCCCGAGTTTTGTGACGTGTCGTGAAGCAAAGGGAACATGGCATGATAACGAAAGGTTTATATGAATATCATTCGTGTGCTCACAAGGACCAATATGGACGTCCACGGTCCTGTTGTCGGTCAGTGAACGAACGTTTTCATCCATGTCCATGAGTTAACGAACCTACGGGGTCACAAACTTAAGGAAATCACGATCTGCTGAGTGTTAGTAGGACGAGAGTCATGAGAATATATTTGTGGAATTATTTCATGAATATTTGAAATAGTTCCAAGAGGATCTGATAGCGTTGCGGGCTCACCGGAAGGGTTTCGATGAGTATCGGGTAATGCCGGGAATTACCGATAAACTATATATAGGTGGAAAATTTTTCCACACACGTTAATATATATATATATATATATATATATATATATATATAATGGTCTAGAATTATTTAGAATATTTTATATTTAATTTAAATATCAACGGGTCTAAAAAGGCCAAGAGGTGGAAGGCAACTTGGGCCAAAAAGGCCCAAGTGGAAAAGTGCCTCCTTCCTAAGGAAGGGAAGGAGGCCGAGTTGGAAAAGGGGAGGAATCCTCTGTTGGGGAACGTAGCAATTCAAAAAAATTCCTACGATCATGGAAGATCTATCTAGGAGATGCGTAGCAACGAGAGGGGAGAGTGTGTCCACGTACCCTCGTAGACCGAAAGCGAAGCATTTAGTAACGCGGTTGATGTAGTCGAACGTCTTCGCGATCCAACCGATCCAAGTACCGAACGTACGGCACCTCCACGTTCAGCACACGTTCAGCTCGATGACGTCCCTCGTGCTCTTGATCCAGTTGAGGATGAGGGTGAGTTCCGTCAGCACGACGGCGTGGCGACGGTGATGATGATGTTACCGGCGCAGGGCTTCGCCTAAGCACTACGACAATATGAATGAGGTGTGTAACTGCGGAGGGGGGGCACCACACATGGCTAAGAGAAGACTTGGTATGCCAAGGTGGAGTCCTACTTGGACTCCCGGTCCAAGTAGGATTCGGCCCCCCTTTCCTATTCCAACTAGGAGAAGGAGGGAAGGGGGAAGAGGGGAGAAGGAAGGAGGGGGGCGCCGCCCCCTCCTAGTCCAATTCGGACCAGCCCATGGGGTGGCACCCTTGAGGCCCTTCTCTCCTTTCCCCTAAAGCCCATTAAGGCCCATTACTCTCCCGGGGGGTTCCAGTAACCTCCCGGTACTCCGAAAAAATACCCGAACTTCTCCGGAACCATTCCGATGTCCGAATATAGCCTTCCAATATATCAATCTTTATGTATCGACCATTTCAAGACTCCTCTTCACGCCCGTGATCTCATCCGGGACTCCGAACAAACTTCGGTCATCAAAACACATAACTCATAATACAAATCGTCATCGAACATTAAGCGTGCGGACCCTATGGGTTCGAGAACTATGTAGACATGACCGAGAAACATCTCCGATCAATAACCAATAGAGGAACCTGGATGTTCATATTGGCTCCTACATATTCTACGAAGATCTTTATTGGTCAAACCGCATAACAGCATACATTGTTCCCTTTGTCATCGGTATGTTACTTGCCCGAGATTCGATCATCGGTATCATCATACCTAGTTCAATCTCGTTACCGGCAAGTCTCTTTACTCTTTCCGTAATGATTCATCCCGCAACTAACTCGTTAGTCACATTACTTGCAAGGCTTATAGTGATGAGCATTACCGAGAGGGCCTAGAGATACCTCTCCGAAACACAGAGTGACAAATCCCAATCTTGATCTATGCCAACCCAACAAACACCTTCGGAGACACCTGTAGAGCATCTTTATAATCACCCATTTACGTTGTGACGTTTGATAGCACACAAGGTGTTCCTCCGGTATTTGGGAGTTGCATAATCTCATAGTCTGATTAACATGTATAAGTCATGAAGAAAGAAGTAGCAATGAAACTGTAACGATCATAATGCTAAGCTAACGGATGGGTCATGTCCATCACATCATTCTCCTAATGATGTGATCTCCTTCATCAAATGACAACACATGTCTATGGTTAGGAAACATAACCATCTTTAATTAGCGAGCTAGTCTAGTAGAGGCATACTAGGGACACTATTTTTGTCTATGTATTCACACATGTACTAAGTTTCCGGTTAATACAATTCTAGCATGAATAATAAACATTTATCATGATATAAGGAAATAAATAATGACTTTATTATTGCCTCTAGGGCATATTTCCTTCAGTCTCCCACTTGCACTAGAGTCAATAATCTAGATTACAAAGTAATGATTTTAACACCCATGGAGTCTTGGTGCTGATCATCTTTTGCTCATGGAAGAGGCTTAGTCAATGGGTATGCAACATTCAGATCCGTATGTATCTTGCAAATCTCTATATCTCCCTCCGACACTTGATGACGGATGGAATTGAAGCGTCTCTTGATGTACTCGGTTCTCGTATGAAATCTGGACCCGATGCACTAGGTTTGACACCTAATCAGATATGAACTCCTTCATTTGCTGCTTCCGAAGCAACTATTTACTCCGCTTCACACGTAGATCCCGCCACGATGCTTTGCTTGGAACTACACCAACTGACAGCTCCACCATCCAATAAAAATACGTATCCGGATTGTGACTTAGAGTCATCCGGATCAGTATCAAAGCTTGCATCGACGTAACTGTTTATGACGAGCTCTTTGTCACCTCCATAAACGAGAAACATATCCTTAGTCCTTTTTAGGTATTTCAGGATGTTCTTGACCGCTGTCCAGTGCTCCACTCTGGGATTACTTTGGTACCTCCCTGCTATACTTATAGCAAGGCACACATCAGGTCTGGTAAACAACATTGCATACATGTTAGAACATATGGCTGAAGAATAGGGAATGACTTTCATTTTATCTTTATCTTCTACAGTGGTCGGGCATTGAGTCTGACTGAACTTCACACCTTGTAACACAGGAGAGAACCCTTCCTTTGACTAATCCATTTTGAACATTCTTCAAAACTTTATCAAGGTATGTGCTTTGGGAAAGTCCAATTAAGCGTCTTGATCTATCTCTATAGATCTTGATGCCCAATATGTAAGCAGCTTCACCGAGGTCTTTCATTGAAAAACTCTTATTCAAGTATCCTTTTATGCTATCCAGAAATTCTATATCATTTCCAATCAACAATATGTCATCCACATATAATATTAGAAATGCTACAGAACTCCCACTCACTTGTAAATACAGGATTTTCCAAAAGTCCGTATAAAACCATATGCTTTGATCACACTATCAAAGCGTTTATTCCAACTCCGAGAGGCTTGCACCAGTCCATAAATGGATCACTGGAGCTTGCACACTTTGTTAGCACCCTTTGGATCGTCAAAACCTTCTGGTTGCATCATATACAACTCTTCTTCCAGAAATCCATTCAGGAATGCAGTTTTGACATCCATATGCCAAATTTCATAATCATAAAATGCGTCAATTGCTAACATGATTTGGACAGACTTAAGCATCGCTACTGGTGAGAAAGTCTCATCGTAGTCAACTCCTTGAACTTGTCAAAAACCTTTCGCAACAAGTCGAGCCTTGTAGAAAGTAACATTACCGTCAGCGTCAGTCTTCTTCTTGAAGATCCATTTATTTTCTATGGCTTGTCGATCATCGGGCAAATCCATCAAAGTCCATACTTTGTTCTCATACATGGATCCCATCTCAGGTTTCATGGCCTCAAGCCATTTCGCGGAATCTGGGCTCATTATCGCTTCCTCATTGTTCGTAGGTTCATCATGGTCTAGTAACACGACTTCCAGAACAGGATTACCGTATCACTCTGGTGCGGACCGTACTCTGGAAGACCAACGAGGTTCGGTAGTAACTTAATCTAAAGTTTCATGATCATCATCATTAGCTTCCTCACTAATTGGTGTAGGAATCACTGGAACTGATTTCTGTGATGAACTTCTTTCCAGTTCGGGAGAAGGTATGATACGTCTCCAACGTATCTATAATTTTTGATTGTTCCATGCTATTATATTATCTATTTTGGATGTTTAATGGGCTTTATTATGCACTTTTATGTTTTTTTGGGACTAACCTATTAACCGGAGGCCCAGTGCAAATTGCTATTTTTTTTGCCTATTTCAGTGTTTCACAGAAAAGGAATATTAAACGGAGTCCAAACGGAATGAAACCTTCGGGAGAATCATTTTTGGAACAAACGCAATCTAGGAGACTTGGAGTGGACGTCAAGCAAGCAACGAGGCGGCCACGAGGTAGGAGGGCGCGCCCCCACCCTCGTGGGCCCCTCGTGGCTCCACCGACCTACTTCTTTCGCCTATATATACTCATATACCCCGAAAACAGCCAGGAGTACCACGAAACCCTATTTCCACCGCCGCAACCTTCTGTACCCGTGAGATCCCATCTTGGGGCCTTTTTCGGCGCTCCGCCGGAGGGGGAATCGATCACGGAAGGCTTCTACATCAACACCATAGCCTCTCCGATGATGTGTGAGTAGTTTACCACAGACCTTCGGGTCCATAGTTATTAGCTAGATGGCTTCTTCTCTCTCTTTCGCCATACAAAGTTCTCCTCGATATTCTTGGAGATCTATTCGATGTAATACACTATGCGGTGTGTTTGTCGAGATCCGATGAATTGTGGGTTTATGATCAAGATTATCTATGAACAATATTTGATTCTTCTCTGAATTCTTATATGTATGATTTGATATCTTCGCAAGTCTCTTCGAACTATCAGTATGGTTTGGCCTACTAGATTGATCTTTCTTGCAATGGGAGAAGTGCTTAGCTTTGGGTTCAATCTTGCGGTGTCCTTTCCCAGTGACAGCAGGGGCAGCAAGGCACATATTATATTGTTGCCATTGAGGATAAAAATATGGGGTTTATATCATATTGCTTGAGTTTATCCCTCTACATGATGTCATCTTGCTTAATGCGTTACACTGTTCTTATAAACTTAATACTCTAGATGCATGCTGGATAGCGGTCGATGTGTGGAGTAATAGTAGTAGATGCAGAATCGTTTCGATCTACTTGTCACGGACGTGATGCCTATATACATGATCATGCCTAGATATTCTCATAACTATGCGCTTTTCTATCAATTTCTCGACTGTAATTTGTTCACCCACCGTAAGATATGCTATCTTGAGAGAAGCTACTAGTGAAACCTATGGCCCCCGGGTCTATTTTCCATCATATTATATCTCTTTTATTTACATTGCATCTCGTTTAATATTTTGCAATCTTTACTTTTCAATCTATACAACAAAAATACCAAAAATATTTATCTTATTATCTCTATCAGATCTCACTTTTGCAAGTGGCCGTGAAGGGATTTACAACCCCTTTATCGCGTTGGTTGCAAGGTTCTTATTTGTTTGTGCAGGTACACGGCGACTTGCGTGTAACCTCCTACTATATTGATACCTTGGTTCTCAAAAACTGAGGGAAATACTTATGCTACTTTGCTGCATCACCCTTTCCTCTTCAAGGGAAAACCAACGCATGCTCAAGAGGTAGCAAGAAGGATTTTTGGTGCCGTTGCAGGGGAGGCTTACGCTAAGTCAAGTCAAGATTTGATCTCTCGACAACTCGCCGATTTCTGGCATCGTTGTCGGAAAGATCTACGCACAAGTCAAGAGATACCAAGTACTCGTACCCATCACAACTCTTATCCCTCACATTACATTATTTGCCATTTGCTTCTTGTTTTCCTCTCCCCCACTTCACCCTTGCCATTTTATTTGCCCTTTTTTCCATTCGTCTCTTTTTGCTTGCTTCTTGTGTGCTTGTGTGTTGGATTGTTTGTCATTATGGCTCAAGACAATACTAAATTGTGTGATTTTTCCAATACCAACAACAATGATTGCTCCTATTACCGATGTTGAATCTTGCGAAATTAATGCTGCTTTATTGAATCTTGTCATGAAAGATCAATTCTCTGGCCTTCTTAGTGAAGATGCCGCTACACATCTAAACAACTTTGTTGATTTGCGCGATATGCAAAAGAAGAGATATGTGGATAATGATATTGTTAAATTGAAGTTATTTCCATTTTCGCTTAGAGATCGTGCTAAAACTTGGTTCTCTTATTTGCCTAAAAATAGTATTGATTCATGGAATAAGTGCAAAGATGCTTTTATCTCTAAGTATTTTCCTCCCGCTAAGATCATCTCTCTTAGAAACGATATTATGAATTTTAAGCAACTTGATCATGATCATGTTGCACAAGCTTGGGAGAGGATGAAACTAATGATGCGTAATTGCCCTACACATGGTTTGAATTTATGGATGATTATACAAAAAATTTATGCCGGATTGAATTTTGCTTCTAGAAATCTTTTAGATTCGGCCACGGGAAGCACTTTTACGGAAATCACTTTAGGAGAAGCTACTAAACTCCTAGATAATATTATGGTTAATTATTCTCAATGGCACACCGAAAGATCTACTAGTAAAAAAGTTCATGCAATTGGAGAGATTAATGTTTTCAGTGGAAAGATGGATGAACTTATGAAATTGTTTGCTAATAAGAGTGTTTCTTCTGATCCTAATGATATGCCCTTATCCACTTTGACTGAGAATAATAATGAACCTATGGATGTGAATTTTTTTGGTAGGAACAATTTTGGTAACAACGCGTATAGAGGAAACTTTAATTCTAGGTCGTTCCCTAGTAATTCCTCTAATAATTATGGTAATTCCTACAACAATTCTTTTTGAAATTTCAATAAGATGCCCTCTGATTTTGAGACTAGCGTTAAAGAATTTATGATTTGGCAAAAGAATTTCAATGCTTTGCTTGAAGAAAAATTGCCTAAGATTGATGAGTTGGCTAGGAACGTGGATAGAATTTCTCTTGAAGTTGATTGTTTGAAACTTAGATCTATTCCACTTAAGCATGATATCAATGAGTCTCTCAAAGCCATGAGAATTTCCATTGACGAGTGCGAAGAAAGAACCGCTAGGATGCGTGCTAAAAAGGATTTCTTTGTGAAAGCGTGTTCTTCTAGTTTTCATGATAATAAGGATGAAGATGAAAGTGATTGATGTGTACCCTATTAAATCTTTGTTTTCCAATATGAATCTTGATAAATATGGGACTGGAGATGAGTCAACTTTAGCTAAAAGGCGTCCCAATGATTCAGAGTTTTTAGATCTTGATGCGAAAATTGGTAAAAGTGGGATTGAAGAGGTCAAAACTTTACATAGCAATGAACCCACTATTTTGGATTTCAAGGAATTTAATTATGATAATTGCTCTTCTATAGTTTGTATTTCCTTGTTGCAATCCGTGCTAATTCTCCTCATGCTTATAGTCAAAATAAAGCTTTTACCAAACATATCGTTGATGCTTTGATGCAATCTTATGAAGAAGAACTTGAATTAGAAGTTTCTATCCCTAGAAAACTTTATGACGAGTGGGAACCTACTATTAAAAATAAGATTAAAAATCATGAATGCTATGCTTTGTGTGATTTGGGTGCTAGTGTTTCCACGATTCCTAAAACTTTGTGTGATATGCTAGGTTTCCATGAATTTGATGACTGTTCTTTAAATTTGCATCTTGCGGATTCCACCATTAAGAAACCTATGGGAAGGATTAATGATGTTATTATTGTTGCAAATAGGAATTATGTGCCCGTAGATTTCATTGTCCTTGATATAGATTGTAATCCTTCATGTCATATTATTCTTGGTAGACCTTTTCTTAGAACAATTGGTGCAATTATTGATATGAAAGAAGGAAATATTAGATTCCAATTTCTATTAAGGAAGTCATGGAGCACTTTCCTAGGAAGAAAATTAAATTACCTTATGAATCTATTATGAGAGCCACTTATGAATTGAATACCAAAGATGGTAATACCTAGATCTATTCTTGTTTTTATGCCTAGCTAGGGGCATTAAACGATAGCGCTTGTTGGGAGGCAACCCAATTTTATTTTTGTTCTTTACTTTTTGTTCTTGTTTAGTAATAAATAATTCATCTAGCCTCTGGTTAGATGTGGTTTTGTGTTTTAATTAGTGTTTATTCCAACTAAAACCTTTTGGATAACCTACGGTGATAGTTAATTTGATCTTGCTGAAAAATAGAAACTTCTGCGCACGAGATTAGTTTTCATAAATCACAGAAACGTGATTTTCAGTTGATTATTTTTGCAGAAGATTAATAACCAAATTACCTAGGACTTCCTAATTTGGTAGAATTTTTGGGGTTCCAAAAGTATTCGGGAGTTACAGATTTCTACAGACTGTTCTCTTTTTGACAGATTCTGTTTTTTGTGTGTTATTTGCTTATTTTGATGAATCTATGTCTAGTATCGGGGGGTATGAACCATACAGAAGTTGGAATACTGTAGGTTTAACACCAATATCAATGAAGAATGAGTTCATTACAATACCTTAAAGTGATGGTTTGTTTTCTAGCACTAACGGAGCTCGTGAGATTTTCTGTTGAGTTTTGTGTTGTGAAGTTTTCAAGTTTTGGGTAAAGATTTGATGGACTTTGGAATAAGGAGTGGCAAGATCCTAAGCTTGGGGATGCCCAAGGCACCCCAAGGTAAAAATTCAAGGACAACCAAAAGCCTAAGCTTGGGGATGCCTCGGAATGCATCCCCTCTTTCGTCTTCGTCTATCGGTAACTTTACTTGAGGCTATATTTTTATTCACCACATGATATGTGTTTTGCTTGGAGCGTCTTGTATGATTTGAGTCTTTTATTTTTAGTTTATCACAATCATCCTTGCTGTACACACATTTTGGAGAGACACACATGAATCAGAATTTATTAGAATACTCTATGTGCTTCACTTATATCTTTTGAGCTAGACAATTTTGCTCTAGTGCTTCACTTATACCTTTTTAGAGCACGGTGGTGGTTTTATTTTGTAGAAATTATTGATCTCTCATGCTTCACTTATATTATTTTGAGAGTCTTTTAGAATAGCATGGTAATTTGCTTTGGTTATAAAATTAGTCCTAATATGATGGGCATCCAAGTTGGGTAAAATAAAAACTTTCATGTGGAGTGCATTAAACACTATGATAAATTTGATACTTGATAATTGTTTTGAGATATAAAGTTGGTAATGTTAGAGTCATGCAAGTTGGATAATTATGAAATTGAGAAATACTTGTGTTAAAGTTGGCAAGTCCCGTAGCATGCACGTATGGTGAACATTGTGTGACAAATTTGAAGCATGGGGTGTTCTTTGATTGCCTTCCTTATGAGTGGAGGTCGGGATCACGCGATGGTTAACTCCTACCAACCCTTCCCCTAGGAGCATGCGTAGTAGTACTTTGCTTCGAGGGCTAATGAACTTTTGCAGTAAGTATATGAGTTCTTTATGACTAATGTGAGACCATGGATTATACGCACTCTTACCCTTCCGCAATTTGCTAGCCTCTATGGTACTGTGCATTGCCCTTTCTCACCTTGAGAGTTGGTGCAAACTTCGCCGGTGCATCCAAACCCCGTGATACGATACGCTCTATCAGACATAAACCTCCTTATATCTTCCTCAAAACAGCCACCATACCTACCTATTATGGCATTTCCATAGCCATTCCGAGATATATTGCCATGCAACTTTCCACCGTTCCGTTTATTATGACACGCTCCATCATTGTCATATTGCTTTGCATGATCATGTAGTTGACATCGTATTTGTGGAAAAGCCACCTTTATATTTCTTTCATACATGTCGCTCTTGATTCATTGCATATCCTGGTACACCGCCGGAGGCATTCACATAGAGTCATATTTTGTCCTAAGTATTGAGTTGTAATTCTTGAGTTGTAAATAAATAGAAGTGTGATAATTTCCATTATTAGAGCATTGTCCCATGTGAGGAAATGATGATGGAGACTATGATTCCCCCACAAGTCAGGATGAGACTCCGGACAAAATAAATAAAAAAATAAAAAAAATTGAAAAAAGAGGCCAAAGAAGCCCAAATAAAAAAAATGAGAGAAAAATAGAGAAGGGACAATGTTACTATCCTTTTTCCACACTTGTGCTTCAAAATAGCACCATGATCTTCATGATAGAGGGTTTCTTATTTTGTCACTTTCATATACTAGTGGGAGTTTTTCATTATAGAACTTGGCTTGTATATTCCAATGATGGGCTTCCTTAAAATGCCCTAGGTCTTCGTGAGCAGGCAAGTTGGATGCACACTCACTTAGTTTCTTTTTGATGAGCTTTCATACATTTATAGCTCTAGTGCATCCGTTGCATGGCAATCCCTACTCCTCGTATTGACATCAATTGATGGGCATCTCCATAGCCCGTTGATTAGCCATGTCAATGTGAGACTTTCTCCTTTTTTTCTCACATAATCCCTATCATCATACTCTACTCCACCCATAGTGCTATGTCCATGGCTTACGCTCATGTATTGCGTGAGGGTTGAAAAGGCTGAAGCGCGTTAAAAAGTATGAACCAATTGCTTGGCTGAAACTGGGGTTGTGCATGATGGGAGCATTTTGTGTGACGAAAATGAAGCATGGCCAAGCTATATGATTTTGTAGGGATAAGCTTTCTTTGGCTATGTTATTTTGATAAGACATAAACTGCTTGGTTAGCATGCTTGAAGTATTACTATTTTTATGTCAATATTAAACTTTTATCTTGAATCTTTTGGATCTGAACAATCATGCCACAATAAAGAGAATTACATTGAAAATTATGTTAGGTAGCATTCCACATCAAAAATTCTATTTTTATCATTTACCTACTCGAGGACGAGCAGGAATTAAGCTTGGGGATGCTTGATACTCTCCAACGTATCTATAATTTTTGATTGTTCCATGCTATTTATTATCTGTTTTGGATGTTTAATGGGCTTTATTATGCACTTTTATATTATTTTTGGGACTAACCCATTAACCGGAGGCCCGGTGCAAATTGCTGTTTTTTTGCCTATTTCAGTGTTTTGTAGAAAAGGAATATCAAACGGAGTCCAAACGGAATGAAACCTTCGGGAGAATCGTTTTTGGAACAAACGCAATCCAGGAGACTTGGAGTGGACGTCAAGGAAGCAACGAGGCGGCCACGAGGTAGGAGGGCGCGCCCAGGGGGTAGGCGCACCACGAAACCCTATTTCCACCGCCGCAACCTTCTGTACCTGTGAGATCCCATATTGGGGCCTTTTCCGGCGCTCCGCCGGAGGGGGAATCGATCACGGAGGGCTTCTACATCAACACCATAGCCTCTCCAGTGATATGTGAGTAGTTTACCACAGACCTTCGGGTCCATAGTTATTATCTAGATGGCTTCTTCTCTCTCTTTGATTCTCAATACAAAGTTCTCCTCGATCTTCTTGGAGATCTATTCAATGTAATACTTTTTGCGGTGTGTTTGTCGAGATCCGATGAATTGTGGGTTTATGATCAAGATTATCTATGAACAATATTTGATTCTTCTCTTAATTCTTATACTCCCTGCGTTCACTTTTATAAGACATTTCAGATAGCTGACATTGAACTATTTTGGGTGATGTCTGAATTGTCTAAAAGGTCTTATAAAAGTGAACAGAGGGAGTATGTATGATTTGATATCTTTGCAAGTCTCTTCGAATTATCAGTTTGGTTTGGCATACTAGATTGATCTTTCTTGCAATGGGAGAAGTGCTTAGCTTTGGGTTAAATCTTGCGGTGTCCTTTCCCAGTGACAGCAGGGGCAGCAAGAGGCACGTATTGTATTGTTGCCATCAAGGATAAAATTATGGGGTTTATATCATATTGCTTGAGTTTATCCCTCTACATCATGTCATCTTGCTTAATGCGTTACTCTGTTCTTATAAACTTAATACTCTAGATGCATGCTAGATAGCGGTCGATGTGCGGAGTAATAGTAGTAGATGCAGAATCGTTTCGATCTACTTGTCACGGACGTGATGCCTATATACATGATCATGCCTAGATATTCTCATAACTATGCGCTTTTCTATCAATTGCTCGACATTAATTTGTTCACCCACCGTAAGATATGCTATCTTGAGAGAAGCCACTAGTGAAACCTATGGCCCCGGGGTCTCTTTTCCATCATATTATATCTCCTTTATTTACATTGCATCTCGTTTACTATTTTGCAATCTTTACTTTTCAATCTATACAACAAAAATACCAAAAATATTTATCTTATTATCTCTATCAAATCTCAGTTTTGCAAGTGGCCGTGAAGGGATTGACAACCCCTTTATCACGTTGGTTGCAAGGTTGTTATTTGTTTGTGCAGGTACAAGGCGACTTGCATGTAACCTCCTACTGGATTGATACCTTGGTTCTCAAAAACTGAGGGAAATACTTACACTACTGTGCTGCATCACCCTTTCCTCTTCAAGGAAGAACCAACGCATGCTCAAGAGGTAGCAAGGTACAATTACCTCATCGAGTTCTACTTTCCTCCCACTCACTTCTTTCGAGAGAATCTACTTATCTAGAAAGGATCCATTCTTAGCAACAAAGATTTTGCCTTCGGATCTGTGATAGAAGGTGTACCCAACAGTTTCCTTTGGGGGTATCCTATGAAGACGCACTTCTCCGATTTGGGTTCGAGCTTATCAGGTTGAAGCTTTTTCACATAAGCATCGCAGCCCCAAACTTTAAGAAACGACAACTTTGGTTTCTTGCCAAACCATTTCTTAAGGCGTCGTCTCAGCGGATTTTGATGGTGCCCTATTTAAAGTGAATGCAGCCGTCTCTAAAGCATAACCCCAAAACGATACCGGTAAATTAGTAAGAGACATCATAGATCACACCATATCCAATAAAGTACGATTACGACGTTCGGTCACACCATTACGCTGTGGTGTTCCAGGTGGCGTGAGTTGCGAAACTATTCCACATTGTTTCAAATGAAGACCAAACTCGTAACTCAAATATTCGTCTCCACGATCAGATCGTAGAAACTTTATTTTCTTGTTACGATGATTTTCCACTTCACTCTGAAATTCTTTGAACTTTTCAAATGTTTCAGACTTATGCTTCATTAAGTAGATATAACCATATCTGCTTAAATCATCTGTGAAGGTAAGAAAATAACGATACCCGCCATGAGCCTCAACACTCATTGGACCGCATACATCGGTATGTATTATTTCCAATAAGTCAGTAGCTCGTTCCATTGTTCTGGAGAACGGAGTTTTAGTCATCTTGCCCACGAGGCATGGTTCAAAAGCACCAAGTGATTCATAATCAAGTGATTCCAAAAGCCCATTAGCATGGAGTTTCTTCATGCGCTTTACACCAATATGACCTAAAGGGCAGTGCCACAAATAAGTTGCACTATCATTATCAACTTTGCATCTTTTGGCTTCAATATTATGAACATGTGTATCTCCACGATCGAGATTCAATAAAAATAGACCACTCAACAAGAGTGCATGACCATAAAAGATATTACCCATATAAATAGAACAACCATTATTCTCTGATTTAAATGAATAACCGTCTCGCATCAAACAAGATCCAGATATAATGTTCATGCTCAATGCTGGCACCAAATAACAATTAGGTCTAAAACTAATCCCGAAGGTAGATGTAGAGGTAGCGTGCCGAAGGCGATCACATCGACCTTGGAACCATTCCTGACGCGCATCGTCACCTCGTCCTTAGCCAATCTTCGTTTAGTCTGTAGCCCCTGTTTGGAGTTGCAAATATGAGCAACAGAACCAGTATCAAATACCCAGGCGCTACTACGAGCATTAGTAAGGTACATATCAATAACATGTATATCTGAAAGTGCTAGTTATCGACTAGAGGGGGGGTGAATAGGCGATTTTGTTGAAAGTCGTCAAAACGTGGAAGTTTCAAAGACAACCAATAGAAATGACCTAATTGATATGCAGCGGAAGATAAACTACAACAAGCAAACCATAGTCAAGTATGCAAGTACAAGACTAATAGCATCTTAGTAGTAAGGATCGGGATGGAAGATAGTATGAAGCCAACCAACGATAGTAGTCAAGCAATGAAGTCAAACAAATACGACAAATAGGCAATGACTTCACGAAGACAAACACTAAGTAAGGGAAGGGAGAGGATAGAACCAGTCACTTGTTGAAGACACAGGATTTGTTAGACCAGTTCCAGTTGCTGTGACAACTGTACGTCTGGTTAGGGAGGCTGAGATTCAACTCAGAAGACCGCTTCTTCACCTTATTCCCCTTGAGCTAAGGACACACAGTCCTCACCCAATCACTCAGGTAAGTCTTCAAGGTAGACTTCCAAACCTTCACAGACTTCGTTCACTGGCGATCCACAATGACTCTTGGATGCTCAGAACGCGACGCCTAACCGGCTGGAGGATTCACAGTCCTCAAGTGTAATAAGTCTTTAGGTCACGCAGACAGAAAGACTTCAGTGATGCCTAACACTCTTTGGCTCTGGGTGTTTGGGCTTTGTCCTCGCAAGGATTTCTCTCTCTCAAAGGCTTCGAGGTGGGTTGCTCTCGAACGACAAAAGCCGTTCACTAACTCGAGCAGCCACCAATTTATGGTGTAGGGGTGGGCTATTTATAGCCACTAGGCAACCCGACCTGATATGTCCGAAATGACCCTGGTCACTAAGGAACCGACACGTGTTCCAACAAATGATTTCAAACACACACGGCAACTTTACTTGGGCTACAAGCAAAGCTGACTCATCCAGCTCTGGATAAGATTTGCTCTCATTGTCTTCGCTCAAAGACATAGGATTTGGGTTGAGCATCACTTCAGTCATTCTGACTTTGTTCACTTGGACCCCACTTAACAGTACGGTGGTTCCTATGACTCAACAAAGAAGAAAAGGAAACAACGAAACAACACAGTCTTCGCGCTCCGTAGTCTTCACTCAATGTCTTCTCATGTCATAGTCTTCAATATGAATATCTTCATATACCACCATTGTCGTCAATGTCTTCATACATTTTTAGGGGTCATCTCTGGTAGGTAAACCGAATCAATGAGGGACACTACCTGTGTTATCCTGCAATTCTCACAAACACATTAGTCCCTCAACCAAATTTGTCGTCAATACTCCAAAACCAACTAGGGGTGGCACTAGATGCACTTACAATCTCCCCCTTTTTGGTGATTGATGACAAACTGGTTGAAGTTTTCAACAGGGATAAAGTATGTGAAATTGTAAAGAATAGGGTATTGTCTTCATAAGTGGCAAGGGCTCCCCCTGAAGATGTGCATATAAGTAATTTGCTTTTGGAATGCAAATGCACATGGCAGGTTGTACTTGCGGAGATCCTCTTCGACTTATGAAGATAATTCATCATGCATGAAATGATATAACTAAGAGAAATGACATGCATAATGAAAAATGGACGTCTGCAGAATGATCTAAGTGCGGAAGTTATCATCGCACATGCGGAATTTATCATCGCATCACAGAAAAGCAAATAAGTAGCAGACGACCATCGGGTTTAAGTGTTACAACTCAAAGAACCAAATGTATCAAAAACGAGAGTTGTAAACACTAGGCAAAATATAAAGCAACCGCCCATATGAACCCGCTTGAAGACTATCAAACTCATATGCTTCTCCCCCTTTTGTCAGTAAGGACCAAAAAGGTTTGAAGACATAGAGCATTTGCTCGCTTTCATGAGGAGAAGATGAAGCAGCAGGGTTGTAGTTGTTATTTGGCGGTGCAGACGAACTTGGTGCAGTGTCGATGCGTGCAGAAGTAGGGGGTGGTGAAGTAGCATCGTCTTCATCATCGATCACTCTGGCATTCACAGTTGCCGCGGAGGAAGAATAGTCAGAGTCTTCAAGGGATGGAGTTCGACGTAGGACCGCATTCCATGGAGGAGTGGAGTCAAACTTGAATCTTTCAGTGAAGCCATCGTCTTGAAGATCTGCTTCAGCACTGAGCAGCGTTAAACTCTTCCATGATCGACGACAGGTCTCGTGAGTGACAAAAGCATTCTTGGTGGCAAGATTTCGAATGCGATTGACATCCACCAAGAGGCTTTGCATCTGTCGCTTGAGCCAATCATGATGCTTGTCTTGTTTCTGATGCAGTGCCACAAGAAGTTCTCGGTCATTTAGGACACGAGAGCGCTTCTTAGGCCTTTGGGCTATAGTGCTCTCAGTAGCTTCAGTTTGCGCACGGTGAGGCATACGAGTGTTCCCATCCATTGGATAGACACGAGTCACTACTTGGACGCCTTCCATGGGTTGAGAGAAGCTATGGTGATATGCATTTTGAGGACAAAGAGGCGTTTTGGCAGGCTCAGGGTATATGGCTTCAACTGACATATCAACCTCAGGTAGAAAGATCAGATGATTGCGAGCAGAGGGCTGATAGTTGATAGCAGAGTGTAGCTTGATGAGGCGCATGACCCATGGAGCATAGAATTTCAGGCCAAAAAGGTCAGAACCAGACGCAGCCAATTGCCGTATGAAGAATTCTTGTGTATTGAAGTTGATGCCATTGAGGATGTAAAATACCAATGTCTTCATGGCTCCTTCAAGTTTTGCAGATGACGAATGCCCTTTGATAGGCCATAGAGTTCGCTTGATGATGTGATATATTGTGTGAGGCAGATACTCAAGGTCATCAACAAAGAACTCCTTTGGGTATTCAGCGTCAGGTGGCAAAGGCTTCATCATGCTCAACATCTCACTCATGTTGGGCTCTGGCTTATGGAAGATGCTCTCCAGTGCATTGCGGTGGAGTTGACAATTAGGTTCGAACAGCTCTCCGGGAGTGGGTAGGCCTGTAAGCTCAATGACGTCAAGAGCTTTGGCTTCATGATGAACATTTCCTGTCATCCACTCGAGAACCCATGTCTTTGTATCTCTATAGTAGCCGCGAATGTGGAGGGTAGCATAGAATTGAAGCAACAGTTCCTCATTCCAATGTTCTTTGTCTGTCAAAAAGCTGAGAAGACCTGCATCACGAAAGCAATCAAGTGCTTCTTCTAAGCATGGCAGTCCTGCAATGGCTTCAGTGTCGAGGCGCATATGAGGGAAAATGCGCCTTGATCATCTGTAACGCAGGAGTAATAGCTTCATTGTTGATAGCTCGTAAACGATCTGATGATATTCTTGGCCTTGAGTAGGGGTTCTTTGCTCTGTCAAAGAAAGTGTTGTGGGCTTTGAAGCCATTTGCATTGAAGGATCCTGTAGAGGTGGCAGTACCTGGGAACCTTGGCAGTCTTGGCTTTGGTTTCTGGATCAGAGGCCTATGCTCAATATGATAGTCAAACTGAGGACCAGAGGCATGAGGCGGAGGGACCAAAACGGGCCATCTGACAGCGACTAACTGACCATAGTTGTAAGCTTGCTCAGTTGTATAGGGCCTTGGTGGCGGAACAGGAGTAGTGGCAACAACAGAGGCTTCAGTTGCTGTGAGATGCTTCAGAGCAGTTGCATCATTGGCCGGGCACATTGGTTGGTGCAGGCTCCACATTTGCTTCAGCCATGACAATGTCATTGGCTTCACTTGTGTTGGTGGTGGCAGCCTCAAGATTTTCAACCTCCACTTGATGAGCTGGAGGGTCAGGCACTGTCACGTTCACTTCAGGAACAACTTCTTCAGTAATTGGGGGAGTGGGGACTCGTTCTTCTTGGTTGTCATCGGCTGATGCAGCCGGATTGTCTTTAGCAGCTTTGGCTTCAGACTCGGAGACATTCACAGTCGGAGTGGCTTCTGGAAACACTTGACGTGCAACAGATTGGTGGTGCACTTCTCCTTCTGGAACGCTCGAGAGAGGGACTTGAGGCCTTGGTCCTTTGTGAAGCCTGCGGAATGCTGGCGACGCCTTTGGAGATGGAGTTGGCCGGGCCTCAATGTCTTCCTCTACTTCTTGCACAGGTGGTGTGACTTGTTGTTGTTGAGGAGTACTCGGGGAGTCTTGTGGTTGTGGGTGATCAGCCCATGATGCATCCTGAGCAATTGGCGTCAGAGGACGACCAATGCTGATGAGTTCACTGTTCGTGGGAACAGGCGATGATACCAAGTTGTGTTCGATCTGAGGAAGAACTTCATCATCTTCAACATTGTCATTGTGACCAATGTCTTCAGCAGTGATGGGATCAACTGCTGTAATGTCTTCAGCTTCATGAGCCTCTGAGGAAGCAGGCTCATGAACTATCATTCGTCGTTCTTGGAGTTCAGATGCAGGTCGAACCATTGAGATAGGTTCAACAACTAAGGGCTCTGTGGAAGCAGCCCGATCCTTCTTGGTTTTGCGCTTCTTCTTGGAGGGAGCAGCATTAGAGGCTTCAGGATTTTTCCTTTTTCTGGCTTCAGCCTCGGCGGCCCTCGTCTTCTTCTGTTCAGAAGCGGTTGACCTGACCTTTGGCTTTGAGCCAGTCATGCTGCTTGGGAAGACTATGCGAGGTTCTTCCTGCCTTGAAGGTACAGATTGGTCAGCTGATTGCTTCTTCTTCTTTGCAGCCATTCTGGGGTCAATGCCAGGACGACCAAGAGCCTTGCGCTTCTTAGCCTCATTGTAGGCTAGCACACACTTGTCAGCCAGACTCTTCATGCGCTCACGAGAGCCTTTAGCTTCGTCGCGCTTCTTGTGAAAGGCTTCTTTGAGCTCGTGCAGCATGGTCTTGAAGTTTTTGACATCTTGTAAGCTGAGCTTTGCCACATGCTTCTTGAACTGAGCTTTCTCGTAGTCGATTTTGTGCTTCAGTTCAACGAGACGCTGAGCAAGAGCTAGCTCAGAAGCAATGGCGCCATTGAAGGAGACGCTGAGGCCAATGGGAAGTTGCAGATCTTCAAAGCTGATATTTGGGTTGTCAAACCACTCATCAATGAAGTGATGGATGATTGCCACATCAAAGAGAGGCAAATCATTGAAGATCTCGCTTCTTCCTTGCTCTTGATCGGTTGCTCAAGAGCATCATCGCAAGATCTTCATTGCTGGATAGATCAATGTGCTCTTCTCGCAGAATGGCAGCAGGAGTCGATGTCGATCGGTATGTTTGACGATTTTCTTTTCTTCTCCTTCTTCTTGGAGATCGTGATTGATCTTCGATCGCATAATCGTCTTGAGGAGGTGCGATGGCGATTGGCCATGCGTGAAGCTTTTGGAGGAGCAGCTGATCTTGAAGCCTTAGCCTTCTTTTTGCTTCTCGGCTTTGGAGTAGGAGCAGGGGCTTCATCAGTGTCAGTGTCATCATCAGAATGATCCACTTTGGCACCTTGGACCGAGATGTGAGTGATTAGGCCATCAAGGTTGTAGCGACCCGACCCAAAATCGGTCAAGTCTCTGTGTAGTTGTACCATCCCAAGATCATGCTGGCACACACAGTACATTGATGAGAAGATTCAAAGTTCAATCACACCTGAATTTATTACGATTCTCATATCGAGTCTTTATTACAATAGAATAAATTGGCGAAGGCCAACTCATGAGAAATAAACTAAATAAAGCTGCGGAAGCGTGAGCGAATAGCGAGTCCATCCGACTCCATAGGGCAATCGCCAAGCGTGGATCGTAGCCTCACCCCGATCGGAAAAATCCTCGCAACATAAGGCGTTGCAGCCGTGTAGGTCAGCATTTTGAATATGCGGCAAGTCAAGAGAGAACAACAAAAATTACTAACACTATATGCAATTTGGTGTGGGGCTCTAAGTTTCATTGTTTTCTTGAAAAAGCCAGTTTTCCTACAACAAGGACTTGTTTGCAAATACTACAAAATGTTGGTAGTTATTGAGATGGTTCCGCCAACCAATGTCTCATTCCCAATTATTAAATAACCCCCTCAATTAATTTATTAAGTTTGGTGTTGAGATATCCGAAATACTCCAAGTTCCAGAGGCTCAAAATTGTCCGTAACCGGGGACACGGCTAACCGATTAGATCTTCACTCTGCAGAGGTTTGCGCACTTTACTCGCAAGAATCGTTCCCTCCTTTAAGTCTTCGCACTTCCTGGTGTTTGAAGATGGGACGAACGAAACATGGTCTTCCGAAGAGTTCCTCTGGGCCACTGCCGGTGCCCATCCAATCCTACCGTTCTTCTACATCTCGTAGCACCGTCCGCCGAGTCACGCCTAGGGTCGACCAAGCGAGCCCATAATGGCTTGCGGCTGCATGTAAGCTTCGGTCAATGGGGTATCCATCCGTCTCTTCGTGGCTGGGTGAAGCTTTCGCAAGATGTCATGGCGCTTCTCCATGCATCCCGGCCAGCCGCTGGTTTCTCCAGGTGCCCGTCAACCGTCCTCCACCCAAGAGTGAATTTTGAAGTCCATCTTGAGCTTGAAGTCATGGGGTTGTCATCATCTTGACTCTCACATCTCCCTTATGAATCACTCAACCAACCCGTCTCGAGCATAGCAAAATAAACTAATTAGTCCGGGCCATGGTAACAAGGGAATTGGTTTCATCCTACCTCATGATACTACTCAAGAACATAACTTAAAATTCTCCTACTGCATGCATGGTGGGGAGGTATAATTCTAATGCAATAAAATCATAGGTATTGCAAAAGAAAACATGATCAAATGACTTGCCTGGCTGACGGTCTTCGAAAGCTAGGGACTCGTGATAGCAGGCTTCGCACTCCGGAAATTCTACCGAAGCAAACAACAATCATATAAGCATAAAAACATACAATCACTTAACATAACAGCATGCTAACATAAAACACACAAAACAATTGAACCAAAAACCAAAGAAAAACTCGAAGAAATCCAAGCAAACAACTAACAAGAAAATAAAATAAACTTTTTATTTTCTGTAAATAAAAGTTCACGTTCTAAAACTACAGAAACTAATCTAAAATAAACTATAACATAGGTAAAATAAAATTATTTACTAAATAGAACAATAGGAAAACAGTAGCTAGTTAAATAAACAAGAAACACATGATTTCGACTAAAACTATTTTTTTTATTAAATCTAAAATACCCAAACAAGTTCCTACTGCTAGGCATGAACTAAACTAAGCTGTAGAAAAAAGAATCACTAAAAAAATATAATCCTAACTCAATTTATGGCAGAAATACTAATCTGTCTAAAACTAAAATAAAACAATTTCTGATAATTTAAACATGGCTAAACATATTTTCTACAGAAACTACAACAAATTTGCAAACTAACAAAAAAAGAATCAACTAAAAAATATTAAGTAACCTAAGAGATATGGATTTTACAAAACTGGAACTATTCTGTTAAAAACAGAAACGAAAATATAACTAAAAAGAAAACTAGCGCTAACGGGCCTATCTAACGCTCAGGCGATATATAACTAATGCATGCCCGAGAAAACAAACCGATCGGGCCGGTCTAACTAAACCAGAAAAAAACCCATAACTAAACCGGCCTTTTTAAAATAAAAACGTACCCCTTCGTAGATCTAATCTACAGCGTAGATTTCAGATTGGACGACGGAGGGGGCTCCGTGGCTTACCGCGGTGGCGGGCGGCGACGGCGACTTAGGTGTTGGCGCTGGCTGCTCAGTGGTCGGGCGGCGGAGGCGTCAGCGGAGTCTGGCGGCTCGAGGGGAGGTCGGGGGTGGAGTCGTTGGAGCTCGGGGATGACGGAGACGATCGGGGCGAGCTCGGGTGAGCTCCTGGTCCGGCGGGCGGCGGACGAGCTCGGGGCGACGGAGTCGAGGGCTCTTGGGCAAAGAGAGGATGTCAGGGAGGTGCAGGATGTAGTGGCGGTTCGGGTGGAGTAGTTTGGAGGTCGAGGGCTGGCTCACCGGTGGCGGAAACGGCGGCGAACCGAGGCGGCGGCGGCGACGAGATGCGTTCGGCGAGGGTGCGGGCTGCGGTGGGTTTTGGGCGTAGGGTTTTAGGGGTTCGGGAGAGTAGGCGAGGTATTTATAGGGCATCAACTTGGGGGAGGGCGACTCGGGATCGTGATCCGTGAAGATCGCATGACGGGCGGCGGCGGCGCGCGCTGGCGTGGCGTGGCGTGGGCGAGGGAAAGAGAAGGGTGGGGCAGTAGCGTCAGCGAGGAGGAGGAGGGGTTCGGTCAGGCGACCGAGGGGAGAGGAATCGCGCGAAGGCTGGGCAGGCCGGCTCAAGGCTGGTGGCTGCGCTGGCCCATTGGTGAGCTCTTGGCTGGCTGGCTGGCTGGGCAGTTAGCTGGTGGCGCTGGGGTTTTTTTTTTTTTTTTTTTGAATTAGAGAGAGAGAGAATATATAAAATATATATTATTTTATATAGGACATATATATATCAAAATTCTCGGGAATTTATCCTACAATTTGGACATTTTTCGAGGCAAAACTCAAACTAAAAAACATTTTCTAGAAATCCCAAATAAAATCAAATTTGAATTCAATCTTTTGGCAAAAATTTTCTTGACATTTTTGGAGTGTCATGTTTACTCCTCTCATACTTTTTCTCAAGTATTTGTCAGGCATTGTTTTGAAGTAAATTCAACTGCCAATTTGAATTCAAATTCCAACAAACTCAAAAGCCTCTGAAATAATTCAAATGTCACTCAATTCAAACAATAATGCATAGATGCTTAGCTATAATTGTAAAACATTCCAAATGGTAAAACCTACCCACCTTAAGATGAATCTCGCCCTCGAGATTCGGGTTGGCTAGCAAATAGGTGCGGGTGGTCTCGGCAGAGGTCTTATTCTCGCTCCCAGGTGGCTTCCTCCTCGGAATGATGACTCCACAGCACCTTGCAAAACTTGATGATCTTGCTGCGGGTGACTCTGTTCGCAGTCTCGAGAATTCGGACGGGTTTCTCTTCATAAGTCAGATCACTGTCGAGCTGTATGGCCTCTAGGGCACTGTGTCTCTCAACGGAATATCGGCCATCTCGGCATGGCATTTCTTCAGCTGAGAAACATGGAAGACATCATGAACTCCGGACAATCCTTCCGGCAATTCCAACTTGTAAGCAACTTCTCCACGATGTTCGAGGATTTTGTAGGGGCCAATGAACCAGGGTGCTAACTTTCCTTTAACATCGAACCTCTTGATTCCACGAAGTGGGGACACACGAAGATATGCCCGGTCTCCCGCTTCGTATGTTACTTCCTTACGTTTACTGTCGGCATAACTCTTCTGCCTCGACTGAGCTACCTTGAGCCTATTTCGAATCAGCTTGACTTTCTCTTCGGAATCTCTGATAAGATCGGGACCGAAAAGTTTTTGATCTCCAACACCATCCCACAGCAATGGTGTTCTGCACCTCCTTCCGTATAGAGCTTCAAAGGGGCCATCTTGGTGGTGCGATAAGCTGTTATTGTACGAGAACTCCGCGTATGGCAAATTATCATCCCAGCTAGACCCATAGTCTAGCGCACAAGCTCTCAACATGTCCTCCGGGATCTGGTTGACTCTCTCGGTCTGTCCATCATGCTGCGGATGAAAAGCTGTATCTTGAACTCCAGCCTCGTACCCAAAGTTTCATGCAACTGATTCCAAAACTTTGAGGTAAATTGCGTTCCTCTATCTGACACGATACTCCTCGGAACTCCATGCAGACATACGATCCTGGTCATGTATATCTTGGCTAACTTAGCACTGGTATAGGTAGTCTTCACGGGAATGAAATGAGCTACCTTGGTCAATCGATCAACCACTACCCAGATGGAATCATAACCTGAACGGGTCCTGGGTAATCCTGTGATAAAATCCATTCCAAGTTTTTCCCATTTCCAGTTGGGAATCGACAAGGGTTGAAGTAACCCAGCTGGCTTCTGATGTTCCGCCTTTACTCGCTGGCAAACATCGCATATTGCTACGTACTCGGCAATATCCTTCTTCATACCATCCACGAAACTTTCCTTCAAATCCAGATACATCTTGGTGTTAAGGGGTGAATCGAGTACGGTGAATCATGAGCCTCTGAAGAATTAGCTTCTGAGTTCGGGATCATTGGGGACATAAATCGATCCTTGTACCATATAGCTCCGTATTCATCCTTACGAAACCCTTTAGCTTTGCCTTCATTCATCCTTTTCTTTATCTCATCAATTTCCTTGTCCGACTTACGGGCTTCACGAATTCTTTCGGCCAAAGTGGACTGAACTTCGAGCTGCAACATATCCTCTCGAACTATCTCCGATCGGAGATCTACGAGGTCATCGACTAACTCTGGGTAATCCTCCGCTATGAGAGTATTCACATAACTCTTACGGCTCAAAGCATCTGCTACAACATTAGCCTTTCTGGGTGGTAATGCAATCTCATGTCATAGTCCTTGATTAACTCTAGCCATCTCCTCCGCTCGAGGTTCAACTCTTTCTGCGTGAAAATATACTTCAAGCTTTTATGATCGTGTAAACATCACAACTGGTTTCGATAAGGAAATGCCTCTGTGTCTTGAGTGCATGCACTACGGCTGCTAACTCCAAATCATGTGTGGCGTAATTCATCTCGTGAGGTCGTAGCTATGCGGAGGTATAAGCTACAACTTTTCCTTCCTGCATGAGTACTCCTCGAGTCCACGGCGAGAAGCGTCACAATATACCGTAATCCTTGTGTATGTCCGCAAAATCAATCTTTCGGGCTGTAACCAAACGTTTCTTCAATTCACAGGCGGCTTCACAATCCTCGGTCCAAATGTACTTGGCGTCCTTCTTCAACAACTCAGTCATGGGCTTGGCAATCTTTGAGAAATTCTCAATAAACCTCCGATAATATCCTGCGAGTCCGAGAAAACTGCGGATCTCCTTGGTGAGGTTGGGTGGCGCCAATCGGTGGTGATACAACCTTGGTGGGGTCAATCTGCTATTCCTTCTCTGAAATAACATGTCCGAGGAATCCGACTTCCTTCAGCCAAAATTTACATTTCTTGAACTTGGCATACAAGCGATGTTCTCGGAGTTTCTCGAACTAGTCGCAAATGTTCCTTATGCTCTTCCTCGCTCTTGGAGAAAATCAGTATATCATCGATGAACACCATGACAAACTTGTCCAGATATTCCATAAATACCTTGTTCATCAAATTCATGAAGTATGCAGGGCATTAGTCAATCCGAATGACATGACGATATACTCATATAAACCATACCTGGTGGTGAATGCTGTTTTAGGTATATCCTTTTCACGGATCTTCAACTGATGATACCCTGATCGAAGATCGATCTTGGAGAATACCTTGGCTCCAACTAGCTGATAAAATAGATCATTAATCATCGGCAGAGGTACTTGTTCTTGATGGTCACGTCGTTCAACGAACGATAATCCTAACCATTCTCGTGGTTTCATCCTTCTTCTCTACCAAAAGAACTGGGGCTCCCCAAGGTGACGAGCTTGGCCGAATATATCCCTTCTGCAATAGTTCATTAATTTGCTTTTTGATCTCTTCAAAATCGTTCGGGGGCATCCGATAGGGTCTCTTGGATATTGGGGCTGTGCCGGGCAATAACTCAATCAGAAATTCAATGTCTCGTCGGTGGCATTCTGGTAATTCCTCCGGAAACACATCAGGAAAATCTTGTACTACTGGCACTTCCTCCTGAACAACTCCCGTGAGGGAATTCACCTGATTCTTCATCGGGATACGTCTGGATACATACTTGATCCTCTTCTGCTCCGGAGTGGTGAGCAGAATCGTCTTGCGGGCACAGTCTATGTTTCCTTCAAACTTCGTCAACCAATCCATGCCTAGGATTACATCCAAGGTCTGGGTTTCCAATACTATGAGGTCTGTGGGAAATTTATGGTTTCCGATGTTGAGGGTTGCATGACAACCTAAGCCTGCCATCATTTCTCCTCCTGCGGAACTGACGTGAAGAGGGCTTCTAAGGGTTCTAGTGGGCAACCCGTACTTTTCCACAACTACCCTTGATATAAATGAATGAGTTGCACCAGAATCAAAGAGTACCAATACTGGACGTGAATTTAATAAAAACTTACCAACCACAGTGTCTGGCTGATCATAGACGTCCTCCACGTCAATGTGGTTCACCTGAGCACGAGGAAAAGGGTTGGGCTTGTTTGCTGAGCTTCCATTGCCGTTTCCATTCCTCTGCTTGGCCTCCGGGTAGTCGGTGGCATAGTGCCCTATTTTCTGGCACTTGAAACAGGTGATATGACTCAGATCCTTCTGAGCCGGGGCAGGACGATGCTGGTTGCCATTGCCGTTTCCATTACCTGACTTGTTGTCGTGGTTGCGGTTGTTCCCATTCCCTCCATGGTTATGTCCTCCATGATTATGTCCTCCATGGGTGTGATGGGTATGCCCTCCAGTATGGGGCATAACGGGCTTCGCTGAGCTCGAGTTGTACTTCCCTGGCCATACTTCCGCTTGCGACTATCAATCTGCTGCTGCTTGCCTTCAAGTATGGTGGCCTTGTCTACCAGCTCACGGTAGTTGTTGAAGGTAGCCACCATTAGCTGCATTCCCAGCTCGTCATTGAGTCCCTCGAGAAACTTTTCCTGCTGCGGCATCTCGTGGCCACATCATCCGGGGCATAGCGAGCTAACTTGATGAACTCATCCACGTCTTGCCCACGAAGACGGTTCCCTGGCGTAAGTTGCGGAACTCACGCTTCTTGAGACTCATGGCTCCGGTGAGACATGAGCGGTGCGGAAAGCCTGCTGGAACTGGTCCCACGTGATGGTGGCGATGGGATAAGTGGCGGTGTAGTTCTCCCACCAAGAGGCTGCAGGTCCATCAAGCTGATGTGCGGCAAAGCGCACCTTCTCTGCATCTGTGCATCCAGCAGTGGCTAACTCCCTTCCGACCTTGCGGAGCCAATCATCGGCCATAATCGGCTCAGTGCTGCTAGAGAACACTGGTGGATTCAGCCTTAGGAAGCGGGTCAAGTTGTCAACAGGGGGTGGTGGCGGTGGATTGTTGTTGTTGTTGTTGTTCAGTTACGGATGAGCATCGCATAAGGGCATTCTGCTGCTGGATCAGGTGGGTGAGCTCCGCGGAAAGTTGAAACCGGGGTCACGTCTCGGAGGCATCTGGTGTTTTGGAGTGGATGAGAAAATTAGAATAGAACAAGGGTCTAATGAGAAAATATCACTACCCATATGAATGCACAATCATAATCACACCAATCATTTATTCAATCATCTCAAACATGGTTCAATCTCGGATTACAAATTCTCACGACTAATAGAAAATAACGGCCTAAGCGATCGACGGAAAAATAAAATAACATGGCGGTCGACTAAATGTCTTCATCAATTATCCTTGCGTCCTCCAGTGCGGCGTCCTCCGGTGTGGCGTCCTCAGTGCGGCGCCTCCTCTTGCGGATTTCTTGGTGGAGCTCTCTTCATAATCCTGGTCATTGCTCACGAGGGTCCGTCATCTCCACTCGGAAAAAGGTCTTCTCCAGGTCCATCTTCTCCTCTAATGCGGCAACATCCATCTTCAGCTTGTCGACTCTCTCCATGAAATCCTTGATTTCTTCTTCATAGTCAAGGAAGTCGCGCATGCTTTCTCCTCCGATTCAGTTCACGGAACAACAACCTCCTGTGTACCTTGAGTTTGGTGATAGTCTGGATTTCCGTTTCTGAGGAGACTCTCCAAGTCTTGGACATATGAGAGAATGGAGTCGTCCTCTGATGCGGATGATATCTCCATTCCTAGATCTGCGAGAAATAATGGCGAGGTCGATGGGTCGAGCTCGGCCTGTACTCTTCTCGGAGATGTCCAAGTGCACGATAAATCGCCATGTCTCTTCCGAGAATCCAATTGAAATCGGTAAACTCAAAGTCAATGGGCTCTGAATGTCCTCGAAGGTCCTCCTGGAATGTGCACCTTAATCAGTGGCGGGTATCCGTCGGAAGTGCATTGGTAGGCTTCCGGTGATTGAGGCAGAGCAATCTTCAGCTTCTTCACGATCTGAACCAGCTTCTTGCCGAGAGGCATCGTCTCATCTGGTGGCAAAACTCCGGTAGCAAGCTGGGGTGAACTCGTGCCATCTAGAATGTTGAAAATCGGAGAGAAGTCGAGAAATGAGCAGGGAGAATTACGGAATGATAAGGACATAAAATAAATAGTCTCTTCCTATGGCTTTCCGATCCTAGGGGTTCGCCCCACGGTCGGCGTGCTCTCGATACCATCTCTCAGAGCGACCCGACCCAAAATTGGTCAAGTCTCGTGTAGCTGTACCATCCCAAGATCATCTTTGGCACACAGTACATTGATGAGAAGATTCAAAGTTCAATCACACCTGAATTTATTACGATTCTCATATCGAGTCTTTATTACAATAGAATAAATTGGCGAAGGCCAACTCATGAGAAATAAACTAAATAAAGCTGCGAAGCGTGAGCGAATAGCGAGTCCATCCGACTCCATAGGGCAATCGCCAAGCGTGGATCGTAGCCTCACTCCCGATCGGAAAACTCCTCTCGCAACATAAGGCGTTGCAGCCGTGTAGGTCAGCATTTTGAATATGCGGCAAGTCAAGAGAACAACAAAAAATTACTAACACTATATGCAATTTGGCTGTGGGGCTCTAAGTTTCATTGTTTTCTTGAAAAAGCCAGTTTTCCCTACAACAAGGACTTGTTTGCAAATACTACAAAATGTTGGTAGTTATTGAGATGGTTCCGCCAACCAATGTCTCATTCCCAATTATTAAATAACCCCCTCAATTAATTTATTAAGTTCGGTGTTGAGATATCCGAAATACTCCAAGTTCCAGAGGCTCAAATTGTCCATAACTGGGGACACGACTAACCGATTAGATCTTCACTCTGCAGAGGTTTCCGCACTTTACCCGCAAGAATCGTTCCCTCCTTTAAGTCTTTGCACTTCACGGTGTTTGAAGGCGGACGAACGTAAACAGGGTCTTCAGAAGAGTTCCTCAGGGCCCTTGCGGTGCCCATCCAATCCTACCGTTCTTCTACATCTCGTAGCACCGTCCGGCCAGAGTCACGCCTAGGGTCGACCAAGCCAGAGCCCATAATGGCTTGCGGCTGCACATGTAAGCTTCCGGTCAATGGGGTATCCATCCGTCTCTTCGTGGCTGGGTGAAGCTTTCCGCAAGATGTCATGGCGCTTCTCCATGCATCCCGGCCAGCCGCTGGTTTCTCCAGGGTGCCCGTCAACCGTCCTCCACCCAGTAGTGAATTTTGAAGTCAATCTTGAGCTTGAAGTCATGGGGTTGTCATCATCTTGACTCTCACATCTCCCTTATGAATCACTCAACCAACCCGTCTCTGAGCATAGCAAAATAAACTACTTCGTCCGGCCATGGTAACAAGGGAATTGGTTTCATCCTACCTCATGATACTACTCAAGAACATAACTTAAAATTCTCCTACTGCATGCATGGTGGGGAGGTATAATTCTAATGCAATAAAATCATAGGTATTGTAAAAGAAAACATGATCAAATGACTTGCTTGGCTGACGGTCTTCGAAAGCTAGGGACTCGTGATAGCAGGCTTCGCACTCCGGAAATTCTACCGAAGCAAACAACAATCATATAAGCATAAAAACATACAATCACTTAACATAACAGCATGCTAACATAAAACACACAAAACAATCGAACCAAAAACCAAAGAAAACTCGAAGAAATCCAAGCCAACAACTAACAAGAAAATAAAATAAACTTTTTATTTTCTGTAAATAAAAGTTCACGTCCTAAAACTACAGAAACTAATCTAAAATAAACTATAACATAGGTAAAATAAAATTATTTACTAAATAGAACAATAGGAAAACAGTAGCTAGTTAAATAAACAAGAAACACATGATTTCGACTAAAACTATTTTTTTATTAAATCTAAAATACCCAAACAAGTTCCTACTGCTAGGCATGAACTAAACTAAGCTGTAGAAAAAAGAATCACTACAAAAATATAATCCTAACTCAATTTATGGCAGAAATATTAATCTGTCTAAAACTAAAATAAAACAATTTCTAATAATTTAAACATGGCTAAACATATTTTCTACATAAACTACAACAAATTTGCAAACTAACAAAAAAAGAATCAACTAAAAATATTAAGTAACCTAAGAGATATGGATTTTACAAAACTGGAGCTATTCTGTTAAAAAAAGAAACGAAAATATAACTAAAAAGAAAACTAGCGCTAACGGGCCTATCTAACGCTCAGGCGATATATAACTAATGCATGCCCAAGAAAATAAACCGATCGGGCCGGTCCAACTAAACCAGAAAAAAACCCGTAACTAAACCGGCCTTTTTAAAATAAAAACGTACCCCTTCGTAGATCTAATCTACAACGTAGATTTCAGATCGGACGACGGAGGGGGCTCCGGTAGCTTACCGCGGTGGTCGGCGGCGACGGAGACTCGGGTGTTGGCGGCGCGGCTGCTCCGGTGGTCCTGGGCGGCGGCGGAGGCGTCAGGCGGGTGCGGCGGCTCGAGGGGAGGTCGGGGGTGGAGTCGTTGGAGCTCGGGGATGACGGAGACGATCGGGGCGAGCTCGGGTGAGCTCCTGCTCCGGCTGGCGGCGGACGAGCTCGGGGCGACGGAGTCGAGGGCTCCTGGGCCAAGAGAGGATGTCAGGGAGGTGCGGGATGTAGTGGCGGTTCGGGTGGAGTACTTGGAGGTCGAGGGGTGGCTCACCGGTGGCGGAAACGGCTGCAAACCGAGGCGGCGGCGGCGACGAGATGCGTTCGGCGAGGGTGCGGGCTGCGGTGGGTTTTGGGCGTAAGGTTTTAGGGGGTTCGGGGGAGTAGGGGCGTAGGTATTTATAGGGCATCAACTTGGGGCAGGGGGCGACTCGGGATCGTGATCCGTGAAGATCGCGACAACGGTGGCGGCGGTCGCTCTGGCGTGGCGAGGCGGGGAGGGAAAGAGAAGGGTGGGGCAGTGGCGTCGCGAGGAGGAGGAGGGGGGTTGGTCGGGCGACCGAGGGGAGAGGAATCGGGCAAGGCTGGGGCAGGCCGGCTCGGCGCTGGTGGCTGCGCGCTGGCCCATTGGTTGGCTGGCTGGCTGTTCGGCTGGTATCTGGTTGGGTTGGGTTAGCTGTGGCGCTGGTTTTTTTTTTTTCTTTTTTTTTGAATTAGAGAGAGAGAATATATAAAATATATATTATTTTATATAGGACATATATATATATATATCAAAATTCTCGGGAATTTATCCTACAATTCGGACATTTTCCAGGCAAAACTCAAACTTAAAAAAACATTTTCTAGAAATCCCAAATAAAATCAAATTTGAATTCAATCTTTTTGGCAAAACTTTTCTTCTGACATTTTTGGAGTGTCATGTTTACTCCTCTCATACTTTTTCTCAAGTATTTGTCAGGCATTGTTTTGAAGTAAATTCAACTGCCAATTTGAATTCAAATTCCAACAAACTCAAAAGCCTCTGAAATAATTCAAATGTCACTCAATTCAAACAATAATGCATAGATGCTTAGCTATAATTGTAAAACATTCCAAATGGGAAATTTGGGATGTTACAAAGGTTGTAGAAAGGACCGATGACATTGGGTTCTGCATCACGGGAGCCGTCAGCACGGGGAGCAGAGGGACCAGGGTTGAAGTCTAATCCCAATGACTTCTTGTTTTCCTTGGCCGATGCCTTTGCGTGCTGGAAGTTTCGCTTGAAGAGATTATCGTCACGACACCAGAGCAATGACAATGGGTCGGCATTTTCAGGCTGAGGTCCACAGACCATACAAGGATAGAAACCCTGTGCAATAGCTTCAGCTCTGTTCTTGGGTGGAAGGCCTCGAAAGAGAATATCACCCCAAGGACTTTTCATAGGATTCTTCTTAGCGTATTCCTGGGTCATGAACTTGTATTTGAACCATTGCTCACCCCAATATCGTCGAATCCATTGGATTCGTGTCTTGCGCTGATTACAATCCTCTTCAGGATCTGTTTTGTAAAGCTTTGCGAGGTCATCAGGCAAATCTTTTGATGTTCCCTCACGACGCTGTCTGCCACCCTTCCTTACTGATTTCTTTGCAACCATGAACTTCAAACTGAATGGCTTCAACATGTTCAAAGGCTTCACAAGCTTTAAACTTGCTGGACAAAACAGGCTGGCGTCGGGAGAGTTAATGTGATCTTGTAAGAATTCTGCAAGCGAATGCGAGACTATGAGAACCAAAGGATTCTCCACGGACATGTACTGTGACAGCATTAGAGATGCGAGGGAAGGGGAAGAGGTCATATGCATTCTCAGAAGATTTTGAAGATAAATCAGTTTGAAGACATTGACCTCATGATGCAAAGACATTCACTTATACGTTGAGAGTTGGTTCCAGATTTGTACGAATCCGTGAATAGGTACAAGTGAGGAATCTAACTAGATATGAAGCTTAAGTGAATATACTAGGCAGTATGAGATGCAGACATAATAGATCTAACATTGTATAGGCAGAAACCAACTTTGGTAAATAGGATGAATCTTTGAGGATCAAAAAGATGGTAAAAATAGAGTTATATTTACCACTCGAAGAACTGCTAGATGGATGAGTAGGAGACCGAGCAGTTCAATCCATCGTGCCCTAACTTGGCGACGGAGGACAGCTACGGCGGTGGCGGAGAGGACGATGTTCGCGGCCGGCATGAAGACGGCGTCGGAGAAGTCGCGGCAGCTAAGCGCTTCGTCGCCGGCGTCGTCGCGAGCTAGCGGTGGCGCTGGGGTTTTGACGAGGTGGAGAGGTGGAAGAAGGTTTTCTTTACCGCAGGGGACATGTATTTATAAGGAGGTGTGTGGCTCAGCACAATCACTCAGGTGCCCCTGGCGGTTCACATCTGAGGGGTGCGTGGCAAGCATGCAACATACTCAGAGCTGTCCCACGTTCCCACGCCCTCCAGGTTTGTCGGATGGTCGTTCTGGCTTCTCCGGATTTCAAACAATAAGGATGAATCATTTAAAACAGTCTTAATGTTTATCACTGTGTCTTCTGCTGACAAGGACGCAGAGAAGACATTCGACAGTTTCAATAGAATGCATATGATTTGGACAGATAGAAAGCATAGAGAGATTAGGGTCCGATCACATTCACTTAGTTCCAAAGATTCAACTAGGAAGACATAGCTATAAGTGAATGCTGTAGAGGACAGAACACTAGTATATATATCAGAAAGCAATCAAATTAGCATAGTGAAGAAAATCATGAAGATAAGTTGAACTTTTAAGACAAACCAAATGTGAAGACATAGCTAAAATAACGCATGAGTGAAACACTTCAAACAGAGAAATTTGGTGGTGGCGTTACCCACCGTACAGGAAGTATTAGACCCAGACATGGCGCACAATTATCGTGGCGCTCCGAAGTCAAATTCCACGTTAATGTATTCACACTTAGAATGTAAGTCTTCATTGATTGAAGATATACTTTACTTCGTGTGTTGCACATCTAAGTCATCAACATGCATAAGTGTTAGGATGTGTGCCTGATCACAGGACATTTGAGGATTCCAAGATATTTAGCTCACACCGTAACTTGCAAAACCTTTTCTCATCCAAGGGCTTTGTGAAGATATCGCGATTGCTCTTGGTGTTGGCGTGAATGATGTCAATATCCTTTTTCATGACATGATCTCGAGAAAGTGATGACGAATTTCAATGTGCTTTGTCTTGAGTCTTTGGACTGGATTGTTGGCAATCTTGATGGCGCTTTCGTTGTCGCAGAAGAGAGGTACTTGTTTCAGATTGATGCCATAGTCCTTAAGAGTTTGCTTCATCCATAGAAGCTGGCGCAGCAAGATCCAGCAACAATGTATTCAGATTCAGCGATGAGAGTGATACAGTTACGCTTCTTTGTAGACCAACAGACAAGTGATCGTGCCAGAAAGTGACATGTGCCTGATGTAGACTTGCGATCCACCTTGTCACCAGCATAATCAGCATCCGAGAATCCAACCAGATCAAATTCTGAGCCCTTTGGATACCATAATCCGAGTGTTGGGGTGTGAGCCAAATATCGAAGAATTCGCTTCACCGCTAAGTGATGCGATTCCTTTGGTGCCGCTTGGAATCGAGCACACATGCAAACACTAAGCATAATATCTGGCCTAGATGCACATAGGTAAAGTAAGGAACCAATCATGGAGCGGTATACCTTTTGATCAAATTCTTTACCATTGTCGTCGGGACCCAGATGGTGTTTGGCTGGCATTGGCGTCGTGTAACCTTTGCAATCTTGCATTCCAAACTTCTTCAGACAATCTTTGAGGTATTTTTCTTGAGATACGAAGATGCCATTCCTTTCTTGTGAATTTGAAGACCAAGGAAGAACTTCAGCTCACCCATCATGGACATCGATATTGCTCTTGCATCATGTATCCAAACTCATCACTATACTTCTAGTTGGTGCAGCCGAAGATAATGTCATCCACATATATTTGGCACACAAACAGTTCACCATCATATGTCTTCGTGAAGAGTGTTGGATCGAGGGATCCAGGTTTGAAGCCTTTGCTCTTTGATCGTATCGTACCAAGCGCGAGGAGCTTGTTTAAGGCCATACAGTGCTTTGTTTAGCTTGTACACCATATCAAGATGTTTTGGATCTTCAAAGCCAGGTGGTTGAGCGACGTATACTTCTTCTTCAATCTTGCCGTTGAGAAATGCACTCTTCACATCCATTTGATATAGCAAGATGTTGTGGTGGTTAGCATAGGCTAGCGATATGCGAATAGCTTCAAGCCTAGCCACAGGAGCAAATGTTTCATCAAGTCAATTCCTTCAACTTGAGTATATCCTTGAGCTACAAGGCGTGCTTTGTTTACGGCGACTTGACCATGCTCATCTTGCTTGTTTCGATATATCCATTTTGTACCAATAATGTTATGCTTGCGAGGTCGGGGCGCTTGACAAGTTCCCAAACATTGTTCAGCTTGAACTGTTGAAGTTCTTCTTGCATAGCTTGTATCCATTCAGGTTCCATAAAGGCTTCAACTACTTTCTTGGGTTCTGATATTGACACAAAAGAAAAGTGTCCACAGAAATTTGCTAACTATGTTGCTCTTGAGCGAGTAAGTGGACCAGGTGCATTGACGCTATCAGTTATCTTCTCAATTTGTACTTCATTTGCGACTCGAGGATGAATAGGACGAAGACCTTGCTCATGCTGATCATTATCATCATTGGGAGAATTGTCTTCAGACTGAGCATTGTCTTCAGGTTGGTTAGGTGCATAAATGATAAGTTCCTCTTCAGGCTGTGCTTCAGAAGGCATGATTTCTCCATTTCCCATCAGCTTGATAGATTCGCTGGGCGGAGCTTCGTCTAGTGTACTTGGCAGGAGCTCTCTTTGTGAACCATTGGTTTCATCAAATCGCACGTCCACAATTTCGACGATTTTGTAGAGATAGAGGTTGAAGAATCTGCAAGAGTGCGAGTCCTTTCCGTAACCGAGCATGAAGCCTTCATGAGCTTTAGGTGCAAATTTTGACTTGTGATGGGGATCCTTGATCCAGCACCTAGATCCAAATACTCTGAAGTAGCTGACATTTGGCTTCTTGCCAGTAAGGAGCTCATAGGATGTTTTGTTCAGAAGGTTATGGATGTAAACACGGTTGATGATGCGACATGCTGTATCAATAGCTTCAGGCTAGAACTTTCTTGGTGTCTTGTACTCGTCGAGCATTGTTCGAGCCATCTCAATGAGGGTTCTGTTCTTGCGCTCTACGATGCCATTTTCTTTGAGGTGTGTATGGAGCGAGAGAACTCATGAGTGATTCCCATTGTATCGAGATAAAGATCAAGTCCGGTGTTCTTGAACTCGGTGCCATTGTCACTTCGATATGCTTGATCTTGGCGCCATAATTGGTCATGGCTCGATTGGCGAAGCGTCTGAAGACATCTTGTACTTCATCTTGTAGAGAATTATGTGCACCCATGTATATCTTGAGTAGTCATCAACAATGACGAAGCCATAGAGACAAGCAGTTGTTGTGAGGGTAGAGTAGTGAGTAGGGCCAAATAAGTCCATGTGTAACAGCTCAAAGGGTTGAGATGTTGTCATGATTCTCTTCGACGGGTGCTTTGCCCTAGTCATCTTTCCAGCTTCGCAGGCACCACACAGATGATCCTTCTTGAACTTGACACCCTCGATGCCTATGACATGCTTCTTCTTGGCGAGTCTGTGTAAGTTCCTCATGCCGACATGCCCCAACCTCCGATGCGAGCCACGATTCGAAGCTTTTGCGGAAGACATATGGCAAGCTGTGGACCTCGAGAAATCTACCATGTATAGATCATCTTTCCGATACCCTTCAAAGACTAGAGACTTGTCAGATTCCATTAATACAAGGCAACGATATTTTCCAAATAGCACAATCATGTTCAAGTCACAAAGCATTGAGACAGACATTAAGTTGAAACCAAGGGATTCAACAAGCATCACTTTATCCATGTGTTGATCCTTTGAGATTGCAACTCTACCTAGACCCAATACCTTGCTTTTACCAGTGTCAGCAAATGTGATGTGACTCTTGTCTGATGGACGTAAGGTTGAGTCCATGAGAAGACTTCGATCACCAGTCATATGATTAGTGCATCCGCTGTCCATAATCCATTCTGAAGCATGAGGTGTCATACCCTATAGTACAGTTAGGGGGATAGGCTTCACCAAGAGTATTGTGAAGCATAAACATTTGATGGGCAAGAGGATTATTGAAGCTCGAGATCAAGATTAGGACTGATAGGATGAATGGCAAACAATTCAGGAACAAAATACATAGTGAGACTATTTGGGCATTTGATCTTGCGCCCTACAAGATGTTTTAGGTCCCACAATATCATCGAGGCGCCTTTGATTTTCGGTGGAGACCCTTCCTGCAAAAGAAAGTTAATTCTTCTTAACCACCCACATCTTGAGGGTGGATTAGAAGGCAATGAATCTAAGTGAGCATCTTGAGAACTTCGGCTTTGGAGCCCTAGCAAATAGCCTTGCAGGAGATGAATGATACTCATATGAATAAGCAGAAAAGTTCTTTGTTCTATGAACATAGCGGTTTGAAGACACACACTCATATTCATAAATTTGAGTATGGTTTCCCTGTAAAACATTGGCGTTAGGGTGACTCAGGTGAGTCCTCTGTCTGTTTGAAGCCTTTGGACAATATGACGCCTTAGGTCTGGGGTTTGTCTTCATCCTAGGTGGTGTCATGACCACATTCACTGGAAGATTCTCAAGACAACTTTTGGGAACCCAGATCTTCTTCATAGGTGATCCATTCCTCCAGTTAGTACCAATATACCTGGCAAACACTTCACCATTCTGATTCTTGAACAGCTTATAGTTTGCATCAAGGGATTCATCAATGATAATAGGATTAGTACAGATAAAGCCGGATAAGGTGGATGGATCCTTGAAGGTCCCTTTGCAGCAACCCATGTGGTTTTGGGATCTTGCTCGGGCTTCCGAGAGGAACCATCAACATTCATTTTCCTTTCAACCAAACACCCTCTTTCCTAGGGTTTGGTTCAGAATCGCTTTTGAGGACATCGCAAAGTGTCGATGTCCTTCGGACTTCTATACATCCTGTTTCAAGCAATGTCTTCAACCTAGCATTTTCATCAGCAATAATAGTGGTATCCTCCCAGAGGGGTCAATTACCACATCAAGTAGTTGAAGACAATGCAACGATAGCAGCAGTTGAACATTCAAAGAACAGAGGTAGCGATATCACGCTCAAGGCATTTTAGACATGGTGGTTCAAATCCATCTGGCGGGACTGACTTGTTGAGTGAAGTGACTCATTCTCTTTTGAAGATCTTCATGAGCCGCTCTCAATTTCTCAAGCTCTTGCTTCCTTTGAAGATAATCATAGGAGAGCTTTTCATGAGTGGTTGAGAGCGATTCATGACGACTTTCAAGTTCTTGGTACTTAGCATGAAGATTTTTTATGTCTTCAACTAAGGAATGTGAACGTGTCATTTCTGCGTCCAACAGGTCATCGCTTTTGTCTAACAGTTTTTGAGTATGTTCCATAGCTTTTTGTTGTTCAGTTGCAATTTTAGCAAGTGTTTTGTAGCTGGGCTTGCATTCACAATCAGAGTCATCTTCACTTGATGTTTGAAAGTAAGCATCACGTGATTTTACCTTGGCACCACGTGCCATGAAGCAGTAGGTGGGAGAAGGGTCGTCCTTGTCATCAGCTTCAACGTTGGTGTGGAAGTCATTGTCTTCAGTGTTGAAGATGGACTTGGCAACATAGGCTGTGGCTAGAGCCAGACTTGCAACACCAGGGTCGGACTCCTCTCCAGACTCCACCTCCGCCTCCTCAGAAGCAGACTCCTCCTCTGAATCCATTTCCTTCCCAACAAAAGCACGAGCCTTGCCAGATGAGCTCTTCTTATGAGATGAAGACTTTGATGAAGACTTTGAAGATTTCTTCTTCTTCTTGTCATCAGAATCATATTCCTTGCTCTTCTTCTTCTTCTCATTGTCCCACTGTGCGCACTCAGATATATAGTGTCCAGGTTTCTTGCACTTGTGACATGTTCTCTTCTTGTGGTCATGAGTGGAAGCTTCATCATTTCTTGAGCTAGATCGTGAAGACTTTCTGAAGCCCTTCTTCTTGGTGAACTTCTGGAACTTCTTCACAAGCAAAGCAAGTTCCTTTCCAATGTCTTCAAGATCATCGAACTGCGATGATTCTTCTTGGATGAGGAAACAACTTTTGCCTTCAAAGCGCGAGTTCGGCCATAGTTGGGACCATATATATCTCTTTTCTCAGAAAGCTGGAACTCATGTGTGTTGAGCCTCTCAAGTATATCAGACGGATCGAGTGTCTTGAAGTCAGGGCGTTCTTGTATCATGAGGGCAAGGGTGTCAAAGGAGCTGTCAAGTGATCTCAGTAGTGTCTTGACGATTTCATGCTTGGTAATCTCAGTGGCGCCGAGAGCACGAAGCTCATTTGTGATGTCGGTGAGGCGATCAAACATGAGCTGGACATTTTCATTGTCGTTTCTCTTGAAGCGGTTGAAGAGGTTGCGAAGAACACTGATCCTTTGATCTCTCGGGTTGAGACGCCGTTGACCTTGGATAACCAGTCCGACTAGCCGGCGTTTCGAGCACTCACACGGCCATCTTGTCCTTTGGTCGAGATGACCACAGATAATGTTCTTGGCAGTTGAGTCCAGTTGAATGAACTTCTTGACATCAGCAGGGGTGACACCTTCACCAGTTTTGGGAACGCCGTTCTTGACGACATACCAGAGGTCGACATCAATGGCTTCAAGATGCATGCGCATCTTATTATTCCAGTAGGGATATTCAGTTCCATCGAATACGGGGCAAGCAGCGGAGACTTTGATTATCCCTGCAGTCGACATAGCTAAAACTCCATGTGGTTAAACCGAATCACACAGAACAAGGGAGTACCTTGCTCTGATACCAATTGAAAGTGCTAGTTATCGACTAGAGGGGGGTGAATAGGCAATTTATATGAAAGTCTTCAAAACATGGAAGTTTCGAAGACAACCAATAGAAATGACCTAATTGATATGCAGCGGAAGATAAACTACAACAAACAAACCATAGTAAGTATGCAAGTACAAGACTAATAGCAGCTTAGTAGTAAGGATCGGGATGGAAGATAGTATGAAGCCAACCAACGATAGTAGTCAAGCAATGAAGTCAAACAGATACGACAAATAGGCAATGACTTCACGAAGACAAACACTAAGTAAGGGAAGGGAGAGGATAGAACCTGTCACTTGTTGAAGACACAGGATTTGTTGGACCAGTTCGATTCTTGTGACAAGCTAGACGTCAGTTAGGGAGGCTGAGATTCAACTCGAAGACCGCGTCTTCACCTTATTCCCCTTGAGCTAAGGACACACAGTCCTCGCCCAATCACTCAGGTAAGTCTTCAAGGTAGACTTCCAAACCTTCACAGACTTCGTTCACCGGCGATCCACAATGACTCTTGGATGCTCGAGCGCGACGCCTAACCAATTTGGAGGATTCATAGTCCTCAAGTGTAATAAGTCTTGAGTCACATGAGCAGAAAGACTTCAATGATGCCTAACACTCTTTGGCTCTGGGTGTTTGGGCTTTGTCCTCGCAAGATTTCTCTCTCTCAAAGGCTTCGAGGTGGGTTGCTCTCAAGCGACAAAAGCCATGCACTAACTCGAGCAGCCACCAATTTATGGTGTAGGGGTGGGCTATTTATAGCCACTAGGCAACCCGACCTGATATGTCGAAATGACCTGGGTCACTAAGGAACCGACACGTGTTCCAACGGTCGATTTCAAACACACATGGCAACTTTACTTGGGCTACAAGCAAAGGTGACTCATCCACTCTGGATAAGATTTGCTCTCATTGTCTTCGCTCGAAGACATAGGATTCAGGTTGAGCATCACTTGATCATTACGACTTTGTTCACTTGGACCCCACTTAACGAGACGGTGGTTCCTATGACTCAAAAAGAAGAAAAGGAAACAACGAAACAACACAGTCTTCGCGCTCCATAGTCTTCACTCAATGTCTTCTCATGTCATAGTCTTCAATATGAATATCTTCATATACCACCATTGTCGTCAATGTCTTCATACATTTTTAGGGGCCATCTACGGTAGGTAAACCAAATCAATGAGGGACACTACCTGTGTTATCCTGCAATTCTCACAAACACATTAGTCCCTCAACCAAATTTGTCGTCAATACTCCAAAACCAACTTGGGGTGGCACTAGATGCACTTACAATATCAAATATACCTTTCATTTTGCCATCCTTCTTATCCGCCAGATGCTTGGGGCAGTTCCGCTTCCAGTGACCAGTCCCTTTGCAGTAGAAGCACTCGGTTTCAGGCTTAGGTCCAGAAGTGGGCTTGTTCCGTTGAGCAGCAACTTGCTTTCCGTTCTTCTTGAAGTTCCCCTTCTTCCCTTTGCCCTTTTTCTTGAAACTAGTGGTCTTGTTGACCATCAACACTTGATGCTCCTTCTTGATTTCTACCTCCGCGGCCTTTAGCATTGCGAAGAGCTCGGGAATCGTTTTCGTCATCCCTTGCATATTATAGTTCATCATGAAGCCTTTATAGCTTGGTGGCAGTGATTGAAGAACTCTGTCAATGACACTATCATCAGGAAGATTAACTTCCAGCTAAGTTAAGTGGTTATGGTACCCAGACATTCTGAGTATGTGTTCACTGACAGAACTATTCTCCTCCATTTTGCAGCTATAGAACTTGTTGGAGACTTCATATCTCTCAACTCGGGCATTTGCTTGAAATATTAACTTCAAGTCATGGAACATCTCATATGCTCCATGACGTTCAAAACGTCTTTGAAGTCCTGATTCTAAGCCGTAAAGCATGGCACACTGAACTATCGAGTAGTCATCAGCTTTGCTCTACCAGACGTTCACAACGTCCGCAGTTGTGTCTGCAGCAGGCCTGGCACCTAGCGGTGCTTCCAGGATGTAATTCTTCTGTGCGGCAATGAGGATAATCCTCAAGTTACGGACCCAGTCCGTGTAATTGCTACCATCATCTTTCAACTTAGCTTTCTCTAGGTACGCACTAAAATTCAAAGGAACGGTAGCACAGGCCATCGATCTACAAAAACATAGACATGCAAAAACTATCAAGATAAATTAAAGTTCAATTAATCATATTACTTAAGAACTCCCATTTAGATAGACATCCCTCTAGTCATCTAAATGATCACGTGATCCAAATCAACTAAACCATGTCCGATCATCATGTGAGATGAAGTAGTTTTCAATGGTGAACATCACAGTGTTGATCATATCTACTATATGATTCACACTTGACCTTTCGGTCTCCAGTGTTCCGAGGCCATATCTGCATATGCTAGGCTCATCAAGTTTACGCGAGTATTCTGCATGTGCAAAACTGGCTTGCACCCGTTGTATGTGAACATAGAGCTTATCACACCCGATCATCACATGGTGTCTCGGCACGACAAACTGTAGTAGCGGTGCATACTCAAGGAGAACACTTATACCTTGAAATTTAGTAAGGGATCATCTTATAATGCTACCTTCGTTCTAAGCAAAATAAGATGCATAAAAGATAAATATCACATGCAATCAAAATATGTGACATGATATGTCCATCATCATCTTGTGCTCATGATCTCCGTCACCGAAGTATCATCATGATCTCCATCGCCACCGGCTTGACACCTTGATCTCCATCATTGCATCATTGTCGCCTCACCAACTATTGCTACTATGACTTTCTCTACCGCTTAGTGATAAAGTAAAGCAATTACATTGCAATTTCATTTCATACAATAAAGTGACAACCATATGGCTCCTGCCAGTTGCCGATAACTCTGTTACAAAACATGATCATCTCATACAAAAATTTATATCACATCATGTCTTGACCATACCACATCACAACCAGCCCTGCAAAAACAAGTTAGACGTCCTCTACTTTATTGTTGCAAGTTTTACGTGGCTGCTACGGGCTTCTAGAAAGAACTGTTCTTACCTACACATCAAAACCACAACGATTTTGTTGGATTACGGGTTCCGCAAACCCTTGAGTGGTTCAAACACTGGGGTGCATGCGGAGATGTCAACCTACCCAGCCTGCCTACTTGCGATTCTCCTAAGCCTAGCACGTCGAGCTCGAAGAGACAAAGGGACACATCCGTTTATCCTGGTTCGGGCCACCTTGCGGTGTAATACCCTGCTCCATCATTTTGGTGGATTGCCTCGAAGGGCTGAGGATGAACTAGTACAGTGGATGAACTGGCCTCGGGAGGTGAGGTGTTCTTGAGCTCGCGGGAGCTGAGGGGATCTGAACTATTTGCCTCTCTATGGTGGTGGCTAAGTCCTATTTATAGTGGCCTTGGTCCTCTTCCCAAACCATAGTGGGAAGGGATCCCACAACGGCCGGATTTGAAAGGGGACAATCAGTACAGCTTATCCTAACAAACTAGTCTTCGCCTGCGAAAAGCTTCTGGTCGTGACACTGCGGTGGGCTCGGTGATGACCTCCGTCCTACCGTCCTGGCGGTCTTGGTCTTGTTGGACCAGAATGGAAACCTTTGGCTGATTCCTCGGGACTCCATGCCTGCGGCTTGCCTCCCTTGCACCGAAGAGGAAACCTGCGCTCTGCGCCCGCCTGGCCTTGGTCGTCATGGCTCACGTCAGCTGAGCCTCGTGAGGTAAACCTTGCATAGAACTCTAAGCCCCTCGGGAGCCTGCCTGAGGAGGCCGATCCCCTCGGGGGTCTTGGCGTCGTCCGCCTCGCAAGGCTTGGCCCCTCGCGAAGGTCTTGAGTTGTTGATGTCGAAGCTGGGCCGTACCAGGCCGTTGATGGAGCCACGCGGTGGGCCGCAGGTAGGCAGGGCTGGATACCCCCATATCCAAAACGCCGACAGTAGCCCCCGGGCCCAAGGCGCGCTTGGACTTGGCTTCCAGGCGAAGCCAAAGGGCAAGTCTTGCGGGCGCCATGAGCCCTAACCGCCATGACCTTGATGGCCATGGCGATTGATGGGACATGGGCGACTGCGCTTCCCCACGCTGTCTTGGCAACTGTTTGACTTGACGGAATGAAGCGGCATGCAGAAGATCATGATGGCGCGAGGTCGTGGAGGCTGGCGGTTGGCCTTCCTCGGCTATAAATATGGGGGTGGGGCAGGGCCCCCTGCCCAACTCTCCTTCATCTTGCTCCCGCCCGCTTCTTCTCCTTCTTCATCTCACTTCCATGGCGTCGCCGAGGAGATTTTCGGCGGCCGAGAAGGGGAAGGCTTCCAAGGAGGGACCAGCCTCTCCGCCTCCCAAGAGAGGCCGTGGTCGTCCCCGCAAGCATCCCGCGGCTCCTGCGGCGAGCCCTAGGGGGCGCGGGCGCGCACCTCCCAGAGCCGGCGCTTCTCTTGGTGCCCGCGATGGAACCTCTTCTTGCAGTGGGGGCCACCGGCTTCGGGGCAGCCCCCATGACGAAGGGAGGCGCGCCGTGATTGTGCGCCCACCTCGGCCACGCTTCTCCTCGCTGGATGTGCTCCCTGAGTTTGTGGTGTGGTCGGAAAGCCCGGCCGGCACCTTGCTCCGGCTTCCGCGTTTCTTCTTCGGCGAGCTTCCTTCCTCGGGGCTTAATGGTCTCCGGCTGCAGGCCAATGGCTGCTGCAACAGAGCTTCATGGGTCGGGGTCGAGGTCGCTTCCTCCAGTAGCATGGTCCTGACCCGCGGCTGGCAAACGTTTGCCCGTGCGCGAGGCCTGGGTGGAAGGTGCACCCTCCACTTCAAGTACGACGGTCTGGCGACCCTCTACGCGAGGGTGTTCAGGGAGGACGGCCGCCGCGTGGGGTCCTGCCCGGAGGGTGGCAACGACGACGAGGGTGGCGAAGGTGAGCTCGATCTTGGCGGCGCGCGCTCTTCTTCCTGCGGTGGCAGCTCCTCCTCGGACGAGAGCTCGAGTAGTAGTGGTTACGACGGGCCCCCACGTCGTCGTGCTCGGGTCAAGGACGTCGGTGGTTCGTCTCACCGCGGCGCTCCAATGAAGATGGAGAGGAGCCCGACGTGAGGCTGGGGGCCGGCGAAATTGGACTCAAGACCGGTCGCAGCCCCGGGTAGCCTATGGGAGAACTAGTGGAGCGCCGGGCCACCTTGAGGCGCTGCTTGAGGATGCGGCGCTGGTGCCAGGTTCATACGCCTTCGGGCCTTCTTTGTTTAGCCTTTCCTTCCTCCTGTAGTTTGAAAAAAGATGGTGTACCCCGCAGGGGCATGTAATGAACTACGGCAATTATGCCCTTTATGCCATGCTTGCTATCTTGATGTTGTGTTGTATCATTTGTGATCTGAGAAAGCTAGGATAGGGAAACTTAGCTTGGTATGCACGTAGTGGTTTTCCGCCTCGCGAAGGCCTGGCCTTAGGTACTTAACGGGGCCCCCCTTCCTGGGGAGCTGAAGGTTGCAGACCTCGGGAGACGCCTCGGGGTCACATGAGCCGCCGCGGAGCCGCTGCAGGTCTGTTTTCAAAGGAAAAGGAAAACGGGCGAGCACCCCACCCCTCCTTATGCGAGCCCCTTGCTATAGATTAGCTCTGACTTAATGCACCATGTCGTGCTGCCCGGGGGGCATGAATATGAGGGATGCTGATGCCCGTGAGCTTGATCGAGGGCTCCTCGCGAGGATAAGGCCGAAGCACCAGGGGCAGCGGGGTTCGACGCGGTGTGCGCGCGCGAGGGCAGACCCAAGGCGCACACACCTGCCTAGCCCCACGCGCGAGGCGCGCGAGAGAATGTGACGGGCAACTGCCACCTCCCTCCTGCCCTTAGGCCAAAAACGGCTCAGGAGAAGAAGTTAACTCGAGGAACCAAAATTCGGAAGTACCAAATCCATTGAGAGATCACTAAAAACTACAAGCGACTTTGGAAAGCAAATGAACAGCCGCGTCTGGCACCTAACACTACAAAAAAATACACTTCCGTGATGATACGTGTTTGTCACAGTAGGTCGCGTTTTTTGTCATGCATGTACATCCATGACAAATTTATGACAGAATCAAGATAGTCATACCGTGTTGTCGTAGAAGTGTTCCATGACATTACCAAAATTATCATCACGGAAGTGTCGCTTCCATGACGATAAATCGCACGTCACAGAAGTGCTTTCGTCAAGGGTGACCGACACGTGGCATCCACCGTAACGAACGACGTTAAGCTATCGGGTCGGGTTTTGGATCCGATAACCTGTTAACAGCCTCGACCAATGGGGATTTTCCACGTGTAAAATCATCATTGGCTCGAGGAGACACGTGTCAGGTCCGCGTTGGCATAGGTGTCACTCATCCAATGGGCGAGACGTGCCTATGATATGTTGACATGTGGACCGGCCTATCAAGTTTAAATGGGCCGGCCCAACTAAAGGCCCACAAGATTTTGTGGACCATAATGGGCCGGCCCAGCTAAAGGCCCATGAGATTTTGCGTACCATAATGGGCTGGCCCAGCTAAAGGCCCACAAGATTTTGCGGGCCATAATGGACCGGCCCAGGTAAAGGCCCAGAAGATTTTTGTGTGCCATAATGGGCCGGCCCAGGTAAAGGCCCACAAGATTCTTGCGGATCATGATGGGCGGCCCGACTAAAGGCCCACGAGATTTCGCCGACATTAATGGGCCACCTAGTGTGAGGCCCACAAGATTTTGAGGACCCTAGTAGGCGGCCCATTAAGCGGCTGCCATGTTTTGGGCCAAATGCCGGCCCATATTTGATCCGGTCCATTAATGGCCTGCCACGTTCCGGGCCTAATAATGGCCCATATGAGATCCGACCCATTAAAAGCCTACCATGTTCTGGGCCAAATTACGGCCCAGATCAGGTCCGGCCCTTTAAGAGTCTTTGGGCTCAATTATGGCCCATATCAGATTCGGCCCGTCAACTGGACACTATGCTTTTGGGCCCACTTGCTAAAGGCCCACTTAGTAATTCAGCCTGATATTAGTTTTGGCCTGTTAAGGGCCCGTTTAACATTCGGCCCTATATTAATTTCGGCTGTTAAAAGCCGTCATATAGTTGGGCCTAACTATGGCCGGTTTGCATCCGACCGCTTTCATGACCGATATCGATTGGGCCAAACAAGGACCGAGACAATTTTGGCCTGTTAAAAGCCCGTGATTTGATTCGCACAATCATGGGCGGGGTTCATTCGGACTGCTGCCGGCCTACGAGCTGTTCGACACGTTTGAGGCCCAACCTACATCGTGATTGCATGACGACCCGATTATGTACCGTAATTTTACGGTTTGGCGGTTTATTGCGAAGACGGGATATATATCTGATAAAATAACTGTTGCATCGTGAATAAGAAAAAACCTAGACTATACAATAAAGAAATTACGGCATATTACATCCTTTGGGCATCAAAGTTCGCCACTATGATAATAAAGCACAAGCGAAGAGAACATTACATACTTTGGGCATCGAAGATCGCCACCGATTGCAAATAAACACGCCGAAAAATAATATACAAAACCGTGACACTTCAATAGAGTTCAAGAAAGGTTAGCCCTGCTAAGAGCTTTGTGCAAGTAGCTGAGCAAGATGATGAGGCTGCGCTTGTTCAACACTTATATCTTCCTCACTCTGAAAGATAAACAAGCGAAGACGGATGACGGGTTTTGCACATAAAAGTATCGAGTCTTGACAATTCATCACATTTCTTCTTGTGAATAAAGTGACACAGTTTAAAATTGCATTAACACAATATGGTATTGTTCAGGTCAAGACATGGCAGGAAATGACATTGTGAAGGAGTTGGCAGCTTCACGACACCATTGGATTACAGATCAAGAACTCATAAGTACCAATCGTTAGTGTGCTATCAATTTATCCCATTTCAGATTGGCAAATAAAGAGATGGTTTAAATAATAGTAGAATGATATGACATTGTTCATAGTTAAGACATTGTGCTGTAGTGGGTAGGTTCACCACACCACTGGATTACGGATGAAGAACATAAGCATACATGCAGTGCAAAAGAAGATCACTTGCTATGTATAGTTTAATTTACATGGTATGAAGAAGGAACTAGGTTGTACAACTGAAAACTTAAATTGAGAAGGACAAAATTTTGTTTATGAACTACATAATAAACTTTAAACATGCAATTTGATGCAAACACCAAAAATAAACAGCTGTTGCAGTCATGCCTAACCAAATATATACAACAAAGTTTGAAGGCTTGAGATGGACAAACTTACATTATTGGTGAAGACAGGCTCTATAAAGGCCTTGTCCATGCTAATGGGGGGCAATTCAAGAAGTTTACCACGAATCTTCTTCATAAGCATTGCCTTTATTCTACATTTTGTTAAGAATAAATATAGATGGGATAATATACTGAAAGAATGGAGAATATTTAAGATAAGATGAAGAGTGATGCTACATAACCAAGTAGCTATAAATGTAAGTGCAGCGTCTGAGGCAAAAGGTACAGCCAAGAGCAATGCACAGCTAAACTTCTTGATTACCAACCTTATGGTAAGAGTAAATATAGATCGATGTGTAGAAAATGGAGGCAAAGGAAAATAAGCTGCAGAGTGATGGTACATGAACAACTACTGTCATTATAAGTACAGCGATAAAGGACAACATGTACTTACAAGAACAATGCGAGCTAAAAAACATTGGCATTGGATATATTCTACACTAATGTAACCATTCATACAGATCAGATAATTTGGAGCGAACAATTGATAAGCAAGCTATCATGCATACTGCTGTCACATAATGAACCAGGTATGTATGCAAGTACAGTGATACAGGACAACAAGTACTAATAAGAGCAAAGCTGTGGACATCATATTTGTGATATCCTGTCGTTCTTTTCAAACCGGAATTATTCTTCGAGCAGATTTCCTGCAAAAAAGATTTGTAAGGCACATGCGGAAAAGTAGAAGTTCAAATTGTCATGTGATTTCATAGACAATACCTCATCCTGGGAACGAGACCAGTGCATAACAAGGTTTTTCCATTCAATGTCTTCTAAATTTAGCACAGGAGACTTCACCGGAAATTCGTTTATAGACTTGCCATCAAAGTGTGATTTCCTCGGGTAACACCGATCTTTGCTGCAATGCTTCCTTGAAAATCACAAGCAAGCTTTGCTCGTCATGACTATCCAGATTGACCCTCGCCTAGTTACAACAATGTAATGTAAATCATTGATGTGTTCAATCAGCAGAAAACAGGAAAATAATAACCATGAATAATAGCACTTACACGTAAGTTGGACAGGAAGATGTGAAAATGGTGTTTGTCTTCACAATAATATTCCCATGATGGGAATATATGCACGTAGTCCCTAACAACATTGAAAGCATTGTCTTTTAAACTGGGAATAAATGGAATGGGGTTCCAATCTGCAGGAATTGGCCGTCTCTGCAGTTGTTCGGCCGGTGGACTTGATGTACTTTTTGCTGGAGTGCAGGTCCTGTGTGGTGGGGCTAGTGGTGTGGCCAGTGAAGTATGGGTACAGTCTGCTGGAGTCGGTCCTACGTTTTGTGTCACTGGTTGTACAACCAATATAAGTGGGGTGTTGTCTGATTTCTCCGGCACCACCACGATTTTCAAGGACTTTGCTGGTGCTCCTTCAGGTTCGGCAATCACCCTCTTCCTTTTTGATGTTTGATGCACAATAACAAAATTTGAGTGAAAAAACATGGTATGATGACAGATGGAATATGTATTGATAATGGATGGGCATGGCATCTCGACATATATGATGAGTAAACTAAGCAGATGGCGGTGCAACAAAGTAGAAGAAATGCAAGACAACATATGCAAGATACCCGCAATCAATAAAACATTGCCAAATTAGAACAGTCACCTTGATGGGTGAATAGGACAGGCCATCTGCCTTTGACTCCTCGGGGTTAGAATAGTCATTAGGATCATATTCTGAACAAGAATCAACATGTGGGGAGCGTATGAGTTTCATTGCATCTAGAATGGCACTCAATGCCTTGGTGCCAATTTTGTAAGTCATTGCAGTGTTTAGCTTCAAGAGTGCACTGCTGCTAGTGCGACACAAAGGAGCTACACAGATCATAGTGTAGATATAACGGGGAAAACCGTAAGCATCAGAGTAAAATCAGCAAAGTGGAACTTGCTGGAATATATGTGCTAGTATTGCCGGTACGGCTAGAAAGGCTTCGGATACCAGCTCTCTTCAAGTGAAGGTGCGGTACTGTTAATATCAGTGTAACTCTCAAAGGCGACACAACTCCCTGCATTTCTTGCTATTCTTATAGGATTCAAGTGGGCAGGCCACTACAAATCCTATTCCTATGTTTACAAGATCCTACGAATCGAAGAGGCTCAAAGTGTCCATCACAACCGACCGTATAGACCTCTACACTGCAAATGTCCCTGCTCATCTTCACTACAAGGAACATACTGTACTACTATCATACTCCCTCCGTTACAAAATATAAGTCTTGGTAGAGATTTCCACTATGGATCACATACAGATATATCCAGATACATTTTAGAGTGTAGATTCACTCATTTTGCTCCATATGTAGTCCATGGTGGAATCTATACAAGGACTTGTATTTAGGAATGGAGAGAGTACATATTAAGAAAAACGGAAGAGGAACATGGTAAAGAAGAGCAAGCAGATTTTGGATAATAAAATGTTGGTTCTTGCAGTGCCACACATGATGAACAGGCGCATTAAGAATGCAACTCCCAGCTGTCTCTCGACCATTTCAAGCGGTTGGATGAAGATCCTCGTCTCCTAACCCTTCTTCTTTCTCGTCTCGATTCTTCCCATCTGAGAACACCTTGCAGACGGGCCCGGCCGGACCATCGGCCCCACCGCCTGTTCTCCTCTGCCACACCCACCCCACCCCGCCCCAACCCCCACCTGCGTCGAGTTTTCTTCGTTCGTGAGGCCCCACAACCACCCGAGCCCCTTGATCGCGACCGCAAACTTGGTGAGCTCTGAAAAATCGGTGACCCAATTTTGAAATTTAGTCTCTTGTGATTTAACTAGTGTGGAATATAAAGGGAAAACCATAAGCATTGGGAGTATAGTGTTGGCGTGCCATGGCGGATCTGAAGGTGCAAACCGGACAAAGGCAACCGCAACCAAGACAAGAAATCGAGTAAAGCGATGTCGATCAATTTTCTTGCTGCGATAAATAAGTTGAGAAGATACGAAAGAGTACCGCCTCTGGTGCGGCGCCGTGTACACATCTGCTGAGAATTTGACGGTGCTGCGGTAGCGATGGCTGTCGGTGGCGTGGAAGCAGATCTAGGAGGGTAGACGGTGGCGGTGGGGCGCGGTGGACGAGACGGTCGTAGGAGTGGCGCCGGCAAGGTGGACGACGGCGGGGATGAAGCGAGAGGACGGGATGCAAGGATCCCGGTCCGAAGCCGTGGATGAGAGAGGTCGATCTCTTGTAATGGACGGCGGCATCGGGGTATCAGCTCCGACATGGTGGAGGAGGACGGCGGTGGATGGGGTGGCGGACGGAGGAGGGTGGGGTGGAGAGGGTGTTTTGGCGCCCACGGAGTATGAATGGGGAAAAGGGAGGTAGAGAGGAAGGGGGAACCATGTATTCAGGGCGCGCTTGTCTCAAATGTGAGGAAATTTACAAACTTATCCCCCGTCTCAAATTTCTACTACATCACAGCAACATTAGTCGGTTGGGGATAGGACGGTAATCTCGCATACACCGAATATTTGCTGACGAGAGTTTGTTTTTGGCGCCCATCGTTTATGAATATGAATCGGGGAGGGAGTCAATTTTGGCCGAGGACACACTGTGTTTTGGCGCCCAGCGTGTATGAATCCGGGTGAGAGGCGGTTACGTCACATTTGGGTGAAATTACAAACCTACTCCTATCGAAACCTATAGAAATCCAGCAGATAGGCTTTGCGTGGCAGGGATAGGCAGTAGTAATTTCCATCTCGCAGATTTTGGTTTTGGGCGGTTACTGCGACTTTCCTCGCTTCGTTCAAATTTTGCTGACTGCATGTTTACCATGCCAACTCAATTCGAATCCCGTTTGTATTCTATTTTTTCGGGCGGGATCCATTTTCAATTGGAATTACGTTCTTTATACATCATTTTTATATATACTTTCAAAAGCACAACAAAGAATTCTGCTCCTTTATATGTATAATATGATCTACAAATACAACGATCTCGAAATCTTAAGGTTGAATTCGAAAAAAATTAACCAAATTATGTTCTACTAAAATGTATGGATCAGTAATATCTACATATTAAATAACATAGATGTGCGTGAATTCATATGAGTATGCATGTACGATAGATCAATTTTGGTTTGAGTATGGATTACATGTATCATCATCTCAATTCAAATATTTGAATCCTTTTTGTTCACTCCTTTCACGCCCATCTCTCTCGCATGCATGCTCCTTCAGTAGCTATCACTCTCTTTTCTCCAGCTCACCAAGACGCTCACTTCATGTTTCTCCTATCCTCGCAAACATGGTCTCTCGACGTCTCCCTTGAGAAGTGTCACACTCTCCCTATCATTATACATTACACGGTTTTCATTATCTCTCACGTCTGTAATGTTCTCTGGTATCACTCGGTACCTAAGCTTTCTTTTTCACCGCCACACACACAGTCTCCACTCGTCTTTCACTTTGATTTTCTCTCTATGGATTCTCTCACACACCCTATATGTCTCTACATATGACTCATACCACTAAAATTACTCTCTCTCTCTCTCTCTCTCTCTCCTATAGACACAACATTTGTTGCGGTCTCCTTTTCGTCTCCATCCCAGACTGACATTATTCATTTGTTTACCGATCAGACAACCCCGACTACCGTCTCCTCTCTCTCTCTCTCTCACAAACACACACACACACACACACACACACACACACACACACACACACACACAACTCCTGCTTCCACTCCCCTTCCCGACTACCGTCTCTCTCTCTTACACACACAAAACTCTCGCTTTCGCACCCTGTCGGTGTCAAAACCGGCGGATCTCGGGTAGGGGGTCCCGAACTGTGCGTCTAAGGCGGATGGTAACAGGAGGCAAGGGACACGATGTTTACCCAGGTTCGGGCCCTCTCTATGGAGGTAATACCCTACTTCCTGCTTGATTGATCTTGATGAATATGAGTATTACAAGAGTTGATCTACCACGAGATCGTAGAGGTTAAACCCTAGAAGCTAGCCTATGGTATGATTGTTGTATATCTTCTATCGACTAGCCTGGCCCTGGTTTATATAATGCACCAGAGGCCTAGGATAACAAGAGTCCTAGCTGAATACGCCGGTGGTGTGGAGTCCTTGTCTTGATCACCAAGTCTTGTGGAATCTTCCTTGTATGAGGAAGCTGTGCGGATCAGCCCATGAGTATCTGACCATGGGGTCCTCGTCCCAATCTAACGGATCGGGAGATGGCGTGGTGAGTACCCCTAGTCCAGGACACCGTCACTAGTCCCTGAACCGGTCTTCAAGTTAGGGCGCTCCTCGATTCTTCGAACTGTTCTTCATCTTGATCGTCGGTCTTGAAAACTGGTTCAACAAATCTTCTCATCTTGATCTTGAGGATCGCGAAGTGTATCCGAAGAGTTTACACGTTGGGTATCCGAGAGCCCTTTAAGTTTCTTGGCCTTTATCAATGCCTTGTTATTTTTATGCCACGCCTCGGGTTTGAAGTTGTTCCGGGAGGCGGTGTCCTGTTGTGTCCGAGCTCCAACGCGGACTGCATTCGAGTATCCTTTGCAGCCGAGCACCAATGCGGGCGCTCGAGAGCTAGCGCGAAATGTATCCGAGCTCCAACGCCGGACTGTGTCCAAGCTCCGGCGCCGGACTGTATCCGAGCTCCAATGCCGGACTATATCTAAGATGTCATAGATCATCTTGGTACAAAAAGGTTGAAGGAGTGTAGCCGAGCTTAATGCCGGAAATGCCCTCTATGGAGCTAGCCGCTGGCGCCCGAGCTTTATGCCGGACTGCCCCCGAGGTGGTGCACCACCTCGACCGCGGGCTGATTTTTGTGAATATTTGTAACTGGTGCAGTTTATTCTCTGCCGATGTATATCCAGTAGCCCTCAAGGTGTGTATCAGTCTAAAACCCGAGATGCACCTGAAGGCAAGCATAAAAACTGCTGTTCCCAGTAGCCCCTGAGACTCAGGTCGATGCGCGAAATCGGCCTGAGGATCAATTCCTAGTTCGGCAGCATACATAGGAATAAAAACGCAGTGTAATATATTAGAGATAATAGTGATTGGCGAACGGGCCCCTGAGAGAGGGTCGTGAGAAATCGCCGCAATATACTAGCTTGATGCCAGATAGGCCCATATGGTACCTATTATTGTCCGAAGACATGTATGCGCATAGTTCGTTCAAGCCGAACACTGAGCACTTTTAATTCTCTGCATTGAATAAGCAATGCAGTAGCCCCCGAGACACTAGTCGGGTGGCAACACTAGATCAGGGGATCGATGTGCCCCTTTAATATTTGTAAATAATGAGCGCAAAGCCCAGTAGCCCTCGAGCCTTAATGTGGGCACGGGTGGCCGAATTAAGGATCGATATCTAGAGTAAAATCACAGATTATGTGTAATGATTCTATGTATCCAAGTACTTTACATCATTATTTTGACTCCACTGTGACCTATTATCAGTTGAAAGTGGCCCTTGTCGGCTTCTACTCCTTGGTAGATACTACGTAGGGTGTTTCCGCAATAACAAAGCAACCCATAGCCGACGTCTCGGTGCCCGAAGGCAGTTGTGTTAGCGGAAACGAGGCAAGCATATATGCGGGCTCTATAACTTTCGCTTAGTCATAGGAGATTTAAACCGGGGAAGCTAGATATGAGCCCCCGGTTAGTGTTCGGCAACATCCGAGGTCAAGCCGTAAACCCTTCGTCCAATGTTATGAACGGCCCATCATTTAACATAGTCATCGGATCGCTGACCAGTTTACGCCTATTGTGATAGTTAGTTTTCGGATTTCTCCATTGAGGTGCTTGACCATGTGAGCTGGAAGCACAATCGCAGTGGTTCTCCCTTTGCACACCTAGCCGAACAAAGCGGACCGTAGGAGGCAAGCACAGGAGCCGGGCAACCCAACTATTGACCGATGACACAATTTGAAACCGATGCATATATAGCAATATCCGAGAATGTTTTTGCCGAATCCCTAAAGGTGTCCGGCACTGCATTGCGAGACTAATGCTGGAAACGCACAAATAGTTTAAAAGTGCCATAGGCTCGAAAAGCCAAAAAACTTATTCAAAAGTTTAATGTCCGAACTAGATCAAGTGTTCGGTGCCAATCCGAAAATTGGACTTAAAAAAAGGTGCTTCTGCCGTGCTTTAACGTGACACATCCTATCTCAAGACTTCAAGCGGGTCAACCTATGGCTTCAAACTCCTTATCCCGAAAGCGGAGTGCTTCTCCGAGGCTAGTTTAGCAAACTGCACTCGAGCGGATTTAGAGAGAAGCAAGGCTATCCGGCTATTGACCACACACTTGCATCGAGAAAGGAGTGATAGAAAAAGACTTTGCAATGACTAATAATAAGAACACTTATTATAAAACAGCTCACATAAATTTAAGAGCCCCCGAGTGACTTGGATAAAAGAATGATTGTATGGACCGAAGTACTTATATCATATCTATGTTCACCCGAACTTTAAACGCGTCTTAACCGACCGTCGGCTTCTCCCTCTTCGGTCAAAGACCGAAAAGTGTTATGTACTCCACCTGTCGAGAATATCGACGGTGTTTCCGATAACCAGGCAATCAGGTCATAAGGCTATAACAAACAAAGTGCGCTAAGGGAACTTATGCTATATTACTGATAAAGTGTAAGAAGCATCTTCGAAGAAAATAGTACCCCCACTGATACCTTTCTTCGGTGCTCATTGTTAATATGAGACTTGTGCAATAGGTTTTTTGTACTCATGAGTTCCGTTGTGTGCCGACCATTATTGAAAACAGTAAGAGCGCTAGCTTTCGGCTTCACCCAGTCTGAGGTCCGGCTCGGGTGACCCGATCGTGACAATCGCAGAGGTGCTCCCTTTACTCCCTAGCTGAACAATCGGAAACGTAGGGGTAAACACAGGAGCAAGGCAACCCAGCTTGCAAATCACTTAGGTCAATATGGTGCATATTTTGGCGTAATACACGAACAAGGAACGAAGCCGTACAAGTATAATCATATGCAAGAGGAAAAGCTCCAGCAAGGAAGCCCCCATGTAAACGGGGTATTTGAATTTGTCCATCACAAACAAAGTTTGGACAAGGAAATTTTTACAAGAAACTTTTTTCCAAAAAAGTATAATGCTTGATCGAACCGAACACAAGTTAAAATTTAAAACTTTGAGCATGAAGGCAACTTAGCTGGTTACATAGCACGGTCAATGCAGGCCCGCAGAGTAATGTCGAAGTCCCCGGCATGGGGTAATGAAGTGTTGATGAAGCCCCCCGTCCAGCCGAGGTGACGCCAAAGGATATAGTCCGGCTGGATCATTTTCCTGTGCACAAAAAATAGTGCAAACCGGGGGTAATAGTAATAATAATAAATTTAAAAAAATCCTTGCATAATAAATAATTTATGCAAAGTGAGTAATAAAAAAATATGGCCTGGCGCCGAAGTCAATGTCAATGCAGGGCGTCGGCTTGATGCGGTAAAGGCATGGCAAAGCCTGAATTCACAGTCGGTCGAGTTCGGATCGGCGTTAGCGAACTATGTCTGAAACTGACCGAACCACCATGCGACCGTCATTAATGTGGCCACCATTTGATGGACCTGTGTACAGATGATGGACAAACCAGAGTAATAATTCCTTGGGAAAAATAAACGCAAAGAAGGAAAAAATACTAGGATTAATAACACCTGGTTTATTTGTTGTAACAATCCGAAGGAAGGTGATTCCCAAAATTGGGACTCGATCCACACATCCACTGGCTGATGGGCGATAAAGCAACGGCATGGCAATGCTGGCTAAGGTTGGCTTGCCGAGGCGAAGCCCTCGGTCCAGCTAATCGTGACGAAGCTGGTCAGCTGGTGACGCCAAAGTCACCGGAGTAGGTTGATGAAGAGATGATGAATCCCCCGGTCCAGCCGAGATGTCGAAGCCTCGATATCAGCCGATGAGTCAAAGTAGGTCGGCATGATGGACACCGGCTTGAAGGAGCAACAGTGCGGCCCTGCCGATGCAGGTCGTGACGTGGTCAATGCCGGCTTGATGAAGTGACCGTGCGGCGATGCCAGTGTGCCCGCTCCTTGTAATCCGTGGGGCGGCAATGTTGGTGATGATTTATCGTTTGCGATGCCGGACTCTTGTTCGGCTTGCCGAGATGATGATCCGAAGAAGTTGAGCTCGGCTCAATAAAGTGACGACGTGTCTAGTGTAGGTCGGCAGCCGTAGAGCAACGTTGTCGGGCTGGTTTGACACCAACCCAATGGTGAAGATCATATTGGAAAAGACTTCACAATTAGCGGGATGTGTTCGGGAACAAAACACAATACCCCATACAAAAATTCCTTCAAAAAGGATGTCGGAAATCCCGTTCATAAAAAAGACGAACTCGGGTTGGATTCGTTTTCGCGCAGAAAACAAATCCGAAAAGTGATGCAATAATTGGAAGGTTCCCGGAGTTTGGACGGTCGGATCGAGTTGAAATTTTGAGGGATGGTAATATAGGAATTCCGCAGCCGATCAACGGTTGGATCTTCCAAAGGAAGTCCGAGCTAGAAGCTGGACACCACGCCCTAAACTCGTCCAGATTCTCGTCCAGATTTGACAGGGCTCCGGTATATCGCGGATTGCCAGAGATTCCTCCATCTGAACTCGATGAAATTTTCTATGGTTGTTGTAGACTCAATTCCGCACGATTCCACCGAAGCAATCGTTAAAACGACACTTGAGGAGGCGGTGGCGGCGGACACAAGTTCGCTGTCCAGAAAAACAGTACGGCCGCCCGAGGGCAATGTTGATGTTGAGCCCCCGGGCTCCCTGGATGATTCCTCCATGGTCTTGATAGAGATCAGAGTTGATGTTGATGAAGGCCCTCAACCTAACATGACGGTCGGAGGTGGGGTGCAGTCCTTGGTCGAACCAAGGTGACCAGTCGAGCTGGTGACGAAGATGCCGAAGTCGCAGTTGATCTGCAGGCGAGCCATCGACCTTTTGCCGAACACACAGCGGAACTCTCAATAAAGCACCAATGTCGGTGTCAAAACCAGCGGATCTTGGGTAGGGGGTCCCGAACTGTGCGTCTAAGGCGGATGGTAACATGAGGCAAGGGACACAATGTTTACCCAGGTTCGGGCCCTCGCTATGGAGGTAATACCCTACTTCCTGCTTGATTGATCTTGATGAATATGAGTATTACAAGAGTTGATCTACCACGAGATCGTAGAGGCTAAACCCTAGAAGCTAGCCTATGGTATGATTGTTGTATATCTTCTATCGACTAGCCTGGCCCTGGCTTATATAATGCACCAGAGGCCTAGGATAACAAGAGTCCTAGCCAAATACGCCGGTGGGGAGGAGTCCTTGTCTTGATCACCAAGTCTTGTGGAATCTTCCTTGTATGCAGCAGCTGTCCGGACTGGCCCATGAGTATACGGCCATGGGGGTCCTCGGCCCAATCTAACAGATCGGGAGATGACGTGGTGAGTACCCCCTAGTCCAGGACACCGTCACACCCCAACTCGCATTTCTATCACAAACATTTATCGACTAGCTAGCCTCTAGATAGGTTTATACACCCGCACACTCATGCTTCCACCATCACATACATGTCTCTCTCCTGCTCCTTGTATCTATGTAGATTTTTCTTCCCTTCTTGTGACACGCCTTCTCGATCATGCACACACACACTATCGCCTCATTTTAAGCTGATACCTATCTTTTACACTCCTTGTGTCTTTGTCACACATGCACTCCGTCCTCCTCCACTCTCCTCTCTCTCTCACACACATGGGCTTTTTGCAACAACTAGCAAGATGCCCATGCGTTACCTGAACATCAAGATGCATTTGTATGAGTAGTTTATCTTGTGGGGATAAGGATGAACGAGGAAAGGCCTTATTTGCAAATGTGGAGAGGGGTGTGGGTATATTTTTGCAAAATTGCCATAGTTTCCTTCCTATCCATCATATATAGATCCGACGGCCTATATTGCAGGATGGCGGGCACACGATCATCACCGACAATGCTTTTTATAAGAGTAGGTATAAAAAATAGAGTTGGTGATGATGGTGGGCCTGCCATCGTGCAATGTAGGTCGTCCGATTTATATCTGATGGATAGGATGGAAAATATGGCAATTTACCCGCACTCTTCACCACATTTGCAGATAAGGCCTTCCCTCGTTCATCCTTTTCTCCCACAAGATCTTGATGTTCCGTGCAATACACGGGCATCTTGCTAGTAAGAGTAGAAATTAGACATATACCACTTCTCGAATCTTGGAACCAACAACATTCCTCCCTTATGTCATCAAAACCGCCAAAGGAATATATTTTGAGTGAAACATAACATATTTTTAGTGATATCGATTTCAAAACTAGACTTTTTCTATCAAATCGGTGAATATGTATTAATCTACTTTGATCGTGTGGCAACGCATTGGCACATTGCTAGTAGTTATTATAATTTTTGGACACCGGACAAGCGGTGGAGTACATATCACGAAGAGAAGGCGCGACGCACTTGATCGACCTCTCGCTGTCTCGCAAACATGAGTGTTACGTAAAAGCGGCGTTAACAAATAAACCCTAAAACCCTAGGTGCACGATTGCTGCATTCGCGGTGCAGTGCGTGGTGGAGCACCTTTGCAGGAATAGTCAGCTCGCGTGATAATTTGATCCGTAGGAGTTGATGGTCGGGACCACGGTGAGCGACTTGGGAGCGGTGGCTCGCTTGATTGCCATAGATCGAGTAGCCACGTTTAAAATATCGTGTTTTAAGCGGGGTTAAGAGTTCCGATTTTCAATGGCGTTATAAGTAGTAAGTAGTTTTAGAGCGATTGGTATGGGCGAAAATGGAATTCATAGTACTACATTACCTCCTTGGTGTATGGTTGTATGGGTTTATGCGAGATGTTGAACCTGGTAGTTCTAGGGAAAATACTATGGTTTAGATTTAGATGCTGGTTTCGATAATGAAAATCGGAAGAAACCCTTCTTTGATTAAAAAACTACTACCTCCATTCTGGTTTACTAGTCCCCATCGTACTTTGGGTCAAAGTTTGTCCAGAATTTTACTTGTAAAATGTCAATGGAAAAGCAGATTTTGTTATACCCAAACAAAAAGGACTGGAGGGAGTGATTGCTTTCACGCAGACGCGACCTCTCATAAGCGCAGGCATTGAACGGTAGCGCCCGCCAAGAGGGCACTTTTCGCTGCGAGCCGGTGAGCACTCCTCCTGCTTGCGTGCAACCAGTTTAAGACTGCTCTGCCTGCCTTCATTGAATCCGCATGTGTGCCGGTAACACGTCCTTCCGCGAGCCGACAGGCATTTTAGAACACAAAAAATGACTAAAATATAATTAATTTACGCATGGTCTTGACTTGTTGTGCTCGCACTGGTAGCAGGAACTAGTAGAGGTTTCTCTTTATTTATAACTCTCCTCACACTTTTTTGGCTTTGAAGTGAGTCATGGTTGTGGACATTATGTATGAATGTGCAGATATCTGTGAACATGAGTTTGATGTAGAAGTTGAACTTGGAATGTCGGGCTTGCGCATGAACTATACCATGTCAATGCTTAAATCATTATTGTTTGGAAAGTAATTGTTGTTATTACATGACCCCAAAAAACATTTTGTGCCACATCGGTAGATGCACGGACATCACAATGAGCATCTTGTTGGATAAACATTTGAAGCTAGCTATTATGAAGGAAATTTTGTATTGACAACAGTTTTAGATAGCAGGAGGCGCCTAGCCTGCTCTGCCTCTGCTAGCTTATTTCGGCTTCTTCCATCTCTTCTTTGGCTTGGGTGAAGAGAGCATCTGATTGCTCTTTTCGCTTCTTGAGAACTCAACTACATTCTCAAGGGCTGCTGCATGCTTTCTTTCAGCCTTTACTAATGCCACGAGGACACGAACAGTGATGACTCCACCGGCTTGTGTGTAATCCAGCATCATCGGGAATTTGCACCTTGTGTCTAATCCAGCATCATTAGGGGCGGCACCTTGTGTGTAATCCAGCCTCATTTTGGAAACATGATCTTGAGGTTGACCATACTTCCCTCCTCGCAGGAACTGCATCCTGACATGAAGTTACTTCTTTTTTAGATCAATACTCAGAGCAACCTGGATCCATTTAGTAGAAGCCATATAAACAGAACTCGGAGAAGTGAATTCAAAAGGAAAAAAATATAAAAACAGACTACAAGGTGAGAACACCCACTTCCTACACCAAGCTAAAATCGAAAGCATTAGGATGATTAAGACTCTTCTTATTACACATCAAAGAACACCAAGCTTAAGAGAAACAGAAACTACAACATATACACATCGAAGAACATGAGGCTAAACGAAAGTAATTGAAAGGGTGTTACTTACCAAAGCTCGTTTTACAGGTTGGTGCAGCTCCCCTTTAACTTGCCACGCTCCTTGAAGATGTCCCAAATATCCGTGTTTGGTCTTCATTGCTCCTCTGCATGTTACTTTTCGTGGTTTAAAATCTCAACATGGCAAGAAAAATATACTACTAGTAATACTCGCGCATCTTGTGGGCAACATTAAAGCACTAAATGCGCCATGTTAGAGCATCTCCAACAGAATCGCAACACGCGGCGCTTTAAAAAAGCGTTTACAATGCTGAGATCGAGAAGTAGATACTAGAGAGTAGAGGATAGCTCTCAGCATAGATAGATAAAAAAAGATAATTCAACTACTCCTCGTCGTCTGACTCCTCCCCGGTGATGTCCTCCTCCGACGTCTGACTGTAGGCGTGAAGATACCGATCGTCATCGGATTCCCAGGGCGACGCTGCTCCTAGACTCATGTTGAATTGAGCGTCCACTTTTGGCCTACGCTTGTCCTCGCGATAGGCGGCTCGCTCCGCCCTCCTTTGCACGTAGCACTCGCGCTCGTTGATGATGTCCTGCGGGAAGTGTTGGCGCCACAACGTCATGGCTTCCTCGTCCATCTCGGCGATGCCGAGACGGTGCTCCCGCCTCCAGTTGTCGCGACGATCCTCGTCGGTGCTAAGCCGCGGCAGAGGCGCGAGCTCCTATGCCCGCTCCCGTGTCGACACGTTGGGGAAGTTCAATGTTCTATGAGGCCACCGGAGGCGCCACGCTGCCGCGTCGTACGCGTGGGCGGCCTCGTCAGTGGTGTCGGAATTGCCGAGGCCGAGGCGCATCCCGCGGAACCGGATCTCGGCAGAGAAGCCGCCCGGGGAACGCGCAGCGACGCCGCGGTATCCCCAAGTTTCCGGCAGCAGTGGCATGGCATGAGTGGCCTTGGCGAGGCAAAAAAGAGCAGGGAGAGAGGTGGCGAGGCACAGAGCGGGGAGAGAGCGGTGGAAAGGCACAGAGCGGTGGGAGGGCGTTGGATTTTATAAAGCGCGCCGGACGCCGCGCGCCAAAACTAGCGCACGCCCGGCCGCTTTTTCCCGCGCGCACTCGATCCTTTCCCGACGTCTCTGCTATCTCTACTCTCTTCTCTACTGTTATATTTATTTTATATTTAATATTTAATATTTATCTCTACTTCCTTTACTGTCTACTTTTTTTCTCTATACTTTTTTCTTGCAATATAGGCCGTCCGATTTATATCTGACAGATAGGAAGGAAACAAATGGGAATTTTGCAAAAAGATACCCATACCCCTCTCCAGATTTGCAAATAAGGCCTTCCCTCGTTCATCCTTTTCTCCCACAAGATAAACTACTCATACAAATGCATCTTGATGCGTGCAACACATGGGCATCTTGCTAGTTCTAAAACATTTCCATCATTTGCCACACTCACTCGTTCTGAGATGAAAAACCTACCCAAGCACAGTAGCGATACACGAGCGACACACAATTACAAGCTGATATTCTGTTGGACAATGGAGGCTATAACCAATTAATTTTACGGAACAATAGCACCCAGGAAATTTGAAGGGTAGGTATGAAAAAAATTGGAACTGCACATGTCTTGCTAAGTGATTCAATACACATTACCAATCGAGGAGGAGAACGATGGTCGGCGGCCTCTGTGAGTCATGGTCGACAGCGGAGTTAGTTCATTGTCCACGACGGTGGTACTTCTGCGCTTGGCGTCGGCTTCCGGAAGCAGATCCGAGGACCGTGGAAGGCGATGCTGGGAAGAGGCTCCGTGTCACGACGACGACGGTGGACCGGCTCCAGTCTGGCGTCTGAGGTCGTTGATGAGGCAGATCGCTGCGGTGGGCGAGTCGCTGATGTAAAGGGAGGAGCACGAAGGTTGCGGTGCCGTCTGGAAGTCTATTTTGCGGTGGGGATAGAAAATGGGGAGTATTCAGGTGTACTACTCGGGTGCGGGGTGTGGCTGGGTAGGGTGAACTGAAGTTACAAAACAGCCCCTACCAAGCGTCATCCGTAGGCCTGTTCGAAGGCTATGATGGTAACTTCCTTTGCTCGAATCAGGGTCGCGGGAGATTTTCCGCCGACCTCAAAATTTTGTGACCACTGGACTCCCGTGTGGCGTGTTGAGTGATTCGGCTAAGCAACTGGCGAGTAGTAGTAGTAAACTCTCCATATTAGGTTTGACCGAAGTCAAACTTCCTAAAGTTTGACCAAGTTTATAGAAAATATAAATATTTACCATAACAAATATGTATGATGTGAAAGTACATTCAATAATGAATCTAATGTTATTTATTTGTTATTGTATATGTTAATATTTTTTGTTATAAGCTTTCTGAGAGTTTACAAAACTTGAGTTTGACCAATGCTAATATGTGGACTTAAATAAAAACGGAGGGAGTACACATTGTTTCTTAGCTTGTAGTGAACTAATCATTTGTTGAAATTGTGAAATAAATATATTTGGCTATTGACTTCGAATGTAATGGTCCATAAAATTCAATAGTTACAATCATTGTCGAATCCCAAGATGTATACAAGGTCTATAGTACTTAACAACATGCTCAAATTCACATAATCCCAGTCAAATGAGAATCTAAATGCATTTCATAGTTATTACTTTGTAGGATGCAACAAAAACAACCATAACTCCACATCAGCCATTATAGAAGCAACATTTTGACATATCCCAATGTGTGAATGAAACGTGCAGAGAGAGCTTTTGAAGATGGAACAGATAGGGCGGGAAATATTGTATGTATGTAGACGAGAGAGTAGGAGACAAACCTAACGAGACAGAGAGAGAGATAGAGAGAGAAAGAGAGAGGAAGAAGTTAGGTCTGTGAGAAAGATGGAGACATGTAATATACGTGAGATGCGTGTGCATCCGGATTCTGTATACGTGGAAGGAGAAGAGACAACATGTTTGATGAGAGAGCTGGAAAAACATGGACGAGAGGGGAAGGATCTTGTGGGTTGAGGGATTGACAATTTTGTGCGGGGGAGAGAGGGATTGGTAATTTTGTGCAAGAGAGAGAGAGGGTGGGGGAGGAGTCAGTCAGCCGTCGTCACATCACCCTGCTTCCAAATGGCCCCGCATTCTCTAGCGCGGTGTGATCGCCGTCTTCGATCTGCTCGATGCCCTCTTTGAAGATTGAGGTGTTGTGCATGTTGGGGGTGCAAAGAAGCACAAGCGAGAGTGGTCGCCATATAACTTTGGATGGGGATGAATTGTGTGCTCGGGGGAGTGTGTGTGTGTGTGTGTTGTGCTGCGTGTGTCTCTATGTGTGTGTGTGTGTGTGTGTGTCAGATATTGAGAGAAAACAAACCTAAGGAGAGAAATGGGTATTCACGAAGAGATTGTGCGGGCCTTGAGGCGGGCAGGGGCCAGGTGAGGGTGTCAAAATATGCGCGTTGATGCATGTGTTGCATGCGATCGTGCGAGGGATGGACGAATTGAGAGAGATGGTTGTTGTGTTACGGATGCTCCTCTCTCTCTCTCTGTCTCTCTCTCTCTCTCACACACACACACACAAGTAAACTAGAAGACCGTTCTCTCATGTATACACAACGTATTGGCATCTGTCTATGTCTCACTCATGCATGATCATTTGCACATTCACACCTCTCTATGTCTGTATCATACGCACACCGTCTCCACATTGCCCTTCTGCCACAACACACATATGGACACATACACATGTTCTCTCTCAGTCACACACACAAAATCAGTATTAAAAAAAACTAGGGCGCACCTAAAACGTCCAAATCCAAAAAAACATGAACTGGAGCTAAATTCAAATATATGGAAATATTGCAGCGTCAAGAACTTTCCCAGGAAAAAAAAGTTGAGTAATATTCGAGGATTGTTTTCACACACACAAAAGGTTGGTGGATGTCCTTGGAGCGACACGGTGGCCTTGCTCGTTCGATCGACCAGCGGCCGTGGTTCACGCGCTTGCACATGATTCCGTATCGTGGTTGTGGTACTAACTAATAAAAGTGCTGCCTAAGTCTAATGTTTACGCGTACTAGTACGGTTTTCTTTTAAGTTTGACCAACCTTATATAAAACTAAAGTAAGCTGCCACACACGCACTCATCAATATGCCGCCGCCGCCGTTGCGCATGCCGACGCCCACCTGCTCCGGCCAACAATTTCTCGCCCATCACCGCCGTGTCGTTGCCATCCCTGTGCCATGAAGCCAAAGGCTCGCCCGCTCACGTCGTCTGCAGTCTCTCCTTGCGATGCCGCCACGCTGCCAAGCACGCGAGCAGCTGGTGGAGCCGCGCCTATGCACACAACGTACAAAGAGGAGGACGAGCGTGTGCTCCAGCACGCCGGCGAGGAGGAACTAGCGTGTCATTGTCGTCTCCGCCCGCACGGAGGAGGCGCGTATGGTGGCTGTCGCGGCGAAAGTCGGTCGCGCACGTGTTGAGCCCGCAAACCGGGTGCGGATGCGGAATCTACCTTCGAGACCTTGAATGCCACGTGGATCCTGCAATCTGAAGGAGCAATTTGGGTCAGTCGACTCATGTGAGCCGTTTGATGCAACATGGATGGCTAGAAGGGCCTCTTCCACCTCTTCTGCCGTCTTCTTCCTTCGCTCCGTCGAACTTCTTTCACAAATCGACTGACCCAAATTATACTACTAGTACGAGCGTATTAAGTACAGTAGGAACACAAAGATATGAGCAATAGTACCAACTGCAAGAAGAACAGTAGTAAGACATAGTACTAGTACTACTGTACGTACTAAAGAGTTCAAATAACGAGAAAGAACATAAACATAGTTCTGCTGGGGCCTCAGCACAACACACCCTTCAAAATAAACTAAGCAACTAGACCGCTTGACACTTCAGTAGAACCAGCATGAGCGACGGCACTGCCACCTACTCGGAGTCCGATTCCACGTCCTCGACTTCGTCCTCATCCCTCTTCCTCTTCCTCTTCGCCGACGCTTCTTTGCTTGAACCGGACACTGGGCTCTGCTTCTTCATCCAACCCATGTAGATATTTAAACAAAGGTAGGCATCCATTGCTATGTATAGGATGTGATCTTCATCTAATGTCTTCGACTCCCATGCAAGATGAAACTCGTGATGAGGTTTCTTCAGTTTAGCGTACGAAGGATCAATCATGGCTGCTGCCAGGGTCAGCATTGAAGGTTGAGAGGAGGACACCAGGCTTGCCTTCTGGAGATCGAAGGGTTGGCCTACAACGAGACCTATCCGATGCAGGACATCCCTGTCGTTCTTAAAGCCTATAGTAACGAATTTCACTCTTTTGTCCTTGAGGAAGTTCTTAAAATCCTGGCACTCAACGTCGGCATGGCATATGTGGTAGACCAAGCAAACGTTATGTACGCAAACCTGGATCACGGCGCGCTTCTTCCTCTCTTCGTCCTTTAGATCCTTCTCTCGTCCCAGGACTGTGGTGTACTCAACATCTAGCCAGCGACCCACTCATCCGTTGAACTGTTGAACATGCGTAGGAAGCGAGCAAACCATGCTTTCACCGTCGCGGATCCACGTGTGTAGATGATGATGAACTGATCACCGGTGATGGCTCTAACCTAGTACTCAGCGGCGACCATGGAGATTTGGGAGGCCGTGGATTTTGGAGGAGGGTTAGGAGAAGTTGAACTGTTGTATCCCGCAAAAAAAATTGGGAGCGAACTAATGTGAAAGGACGGACGATCGGGAGCGAACTGTTGTGAGGTAGGAGGCGGGACGAGTAGAGGCGGCGAACGGCGTGGGGTTGCTGGCTTGCCCGATGGATAAACGGCTGCAAGCCCCCAAAAGTTCTCGAGAACTATCGGGACCCACTAGATGTCATGTCTACTAGACCCATATCGTAGGCCCGACGGTATAGCTTCGCTGTTACATGCACGCCATGCCGGCGTGGATGTAACTTCACTTAATTCCGTCAACCGTCGCGCCTCCCACGACCTTCGCCTCCCTCGCGCGGTCGCGCCCTTTGAGACTTCGACCAGCTATAAATGAGCAATTTTTTTGCCTACTCCGCATGCATGATACTCCCTCTCTGGTCCTTTTTACTCCCGTCAACCGTTTGCAAAGTGTTTGACCAAATGTATACTTTTTTTGAATGCCACCTTATATTAATTAACCAGCCACACCAGTACACTCATTCGATACAATATTCACCACACAAGGTGGTACGTTATTTACAAGAATACCATCTAATCTATTGTCAAAGCTATACTTAGCGATTAAGTGTGCCACCTTATTGGTCGAACGGCTAATCTTTGACAATTGAAGATTGTTTATCAACTTTGAGATGCTCAACGCTTTCATCTTCAGGTCACGCATAGCAGACCTGTCATAGTCCCCTGATGCAAGAGACGCTACCACAAAAGTGCAATCACTCTCTAAAATTATATGATTATGAAGAGAAATACCTATGTAGAGACCGACAATGCAAGCCCTAAGCTCCGCTTCCTCCACGCTTTGACAGGCATCAATGAAATCCCACGACCAATTTTATACTAAAAATATCAATATCTAAAATACTGATTATAATGAGTATAAGAACTACGTTTTATAATGAGTGTAAAAATATTGATTTGACATTGTGAATGTTGATACTCCCTCCGTCTAGGTGAGTAAGTCATCTTAGGCTGTGCACCTTGACCAAGGAGGAGGGGAAAACAAGAGACATTAATGTTTATTTGCTAATTAATAGTATTGCATGCAATGAACTAACCACTGCACGTCATGTTTGATAGTCTCAAGTCATTAAAAGCATGCACACCCTCATCTCTTATTGGTTGATATGTCAAGAAACAAGAAACGAGGTAGAAGTTAATGCACCGCGCCTACGTGTTTTGGGATTATTTGGTTTTCGTAAGATGACTTACACACCTAGACGGAGGGAGTACATTTCTCTATAAGTCTAGTGAAAGTAGAGGTACATTGACTTCAGACAAAACTTAAATGCACAATGCAGACTAGTTCCTCCGTCGGTCGTGCCATGTCCTATCTTGTCATCACAACAAGGTTAGCTATTAGAGTACCACTACCTCCTTCTAGTTTAAAGGGCTCGATTCAAAAATTTCACCTACTCTTAGAAAGATAGTAGAGGCGGTGGAATAGTTTTTGAAGTCTGCAAAAGTACTCAACTAATCTTTGTCGTTCTTCACAAAAATGTGTTTACCAATGCATGCATGAACACTAGTTACTCTAACCCCCCTCTCTTCTTTAATTCTTTGCCACATCAGCATGTTTGCTATTCCCGTGTGCATGATACCAGCTAAGATACCACCATTATGGCCAGCCTTAATCATCGCATGCAATAATTTAGTGCACCTTGAAATATGAACATGTGTGGGGCGTGTATGTTTTTAATGAATTGAGACTATACCTAGCCCGGCATGCAAGATGACTTATTATGCACCGTTCCCTATACCTGCAAGAAGCCTGTTCGTCTCCAAATATTTTCCTCTCCATGTGTGGAAACAATATGCCTGCCAAACTCTCCTTCTCCCTCTGGCGGTCCCACCACTCCACCCCGTGTGAAAAAATCTGCATGCATGACTCTCCTCCCCCCACGCTCGTCCAATCCGTTGTGACCAACAATATTTCCACCCCTTCGCTCCCCCGTAATTTACTCCAACAAATATGCCCACATAGCTGTTACTTAACTGCAGGTGCATTGGGTCACTGACATATGGGCCCAACAGGGGTCTGGCCCACATGTCAGTGACGCAACTGGACATGCAGTTAAGTCAGTGCAGCTCAGCCCATATCTTACGTAGGTGTGCCATTGCTCGCTATAAATACTGTGCCTCCCACGACATCGCTATCTCCTCCCCCTCACGTTCACGTTCATCGCTATCTCCTCCCCCTCCCTCTCACGTCGACCACCATGGCATCACCCTTCCCAAGTCCTAGGATCCCCTCGCTGCACCGTGCGGACGGTTACGCGTCGCCGTTCCGTTCCTCGCCGCCACTAGTCGAGGAGGACGCGTCGGTGTTCCGCTCCTCGCCGCTACGGGACGCGTCGTCGTTCCGTTCCTTGCCGCCACCAGTTGAGGAGGATGCGTCGGTGTTCCGCTCCTTGCCGCGACGCGTCGAGGTGGACGCGTCGGCGTTCCCAATCTCGCCAAGACGCGTGCGGCCGGAGGGCGTGTCGGCTCCCGCTTCTGAGGAGAACGCCGCGCCGCGCCGAGCCCCCAGCCTTGAGGAGCTTTGGAAAGAAATGGATGTCGCCTTATGGGAGGCTTTGCCTCCAGCAGAGCGCGCCAAAATAGAGGCGGAGAAGAAGGCTGTCGGGGAAGCTGATCATGGCCCACGAACACCTATGGGACCTGGGTCCCTTGTGGTTCGGAGGGGGGCGGAGGATGCACAAAGAGCGGATCGAAGCGATGCACACGAGCAGATTTACCCAGCTTCAGAGCTCTCCGGAGAGATAACACTCTCACCGCTGCTTTGTGGATTATATGGTGTTCTTGCTAGGGAGCAATGAGGGCTACAAAACCTAGCTTTGAGTGAGTGTGGCCGTATGAGTCGAATGAACTAAGCGGAGCGAACCGAACCCTTTCACGTTGCACTTGGGCCTCCTTTTATAGGCACAAGGGGCCACACAGTGGCAAGTAGACAAGGGTAAGATAGTAAAACAGAGGTTGGTACACCGCTTTATACGGTGTACAAGTGATCTATACCTAACTCGACGGCAAGGGACAAGAGTCATAAATGCTGTCTCGATCACCGACCCGATGTAACGAGGACCGTTAAGCGCGCCTCCGTTTGCCACGATGGTAGCTTGTCAGCGCCGCTTATCGCTGCTCCCCGCTGGCTGCACAGCCCGTCGACACGCGTGCTTGGGAAATCCCCATGGAGACACGTTGGCGGATGAGCTGGAGCGGAGATGAAGAGAGGTCACTTGCCGCGGCGAGCACCTTGCCGCGGCAAGGTTCTTGTCGCGTTCGGGAGCTTGTCGCTCACCAAGCCTTCCCGGCAAGCTCCTCTTGCCGGGGTCTTGTTTCCTTTGTGCCCTGAGTGGCCTTCCCGGCAAGCTCCTCTTGCCGGGGCCTTGATTACTTTGTTCTTGAGCGGCTCCAAAGGAGCCGCTGAGGATCTTGGCGGTCACCAGGCCAGCCCCTGCATGAGGTGTTCATGTTGTCCGTGCACGAAGTTGGGATACTAGGGTACCCCTACCGGTACACCGGCAGAGCCCCGGGCCTGGGCCACACTGCGCCGAGCTCTGTTGGGCCAGGCCCAAAAGCAGCACGGCACACGCTTGGCTGGATCGCGTAGTTATTAACCGGACCCACCACGCCCCCACGAGCAGCACGTTCGGACGTGGCGTCGTGGGAGAGATCGTGGGGCTTTCTTTAATGGGAAAATCGGGCGCGTCCCTCTCCCCTTTATAAGCAGGGGAACAGGCGGGGCGCCCACTTGCCCTTGCTTTGTCACATCGAAACCCCGCCGCTTCCCCTTTCTTCTCGAGCCCAAAGAGAGCGACGCTCCGCCCCTCCATTGCCACGGTGCCACTAGCGCCGTCGACCTCCTCCACCACCTCTCCCCATGGCTCAAGGCCGACAAGGGAAAAGGCGTGAAATCGGCCCGGCGCAGCGGCTCATGGCGCTGCGGAAGGAGCGGCCCTCTTCGATCCTCTCGCTTGTGAGGGAAGGAGCTGCGGAGCTGTACTATCTTTTCTGGTCGACGGAGACCCGGGCGCACCCGCGCACGAGAGTCATCTCTGCCGCCACATCCAAGAAAGTTTCCATCGGGTACCCTTTCTTCGCGCTTTTCTTCCACTGCGGGCTCTGTCCGCCCTTTTCTGAATTCTTTTGCGATATCATGAACACGTATGGCCTCCGCCTCCTTGATTTCACCCCCAACGCCGTCCTCACCTTGGCTGTTTTCGCACACCTCTGCGAGAACTTTGTCGGGGTCCATCCAAATGTAGCACTCTTCCGCCATTACTTCATGCCCCGCGTAGAGAGAGGAGAGCCGCTTGCCGGAGGGATTGCATGGGTCTCCAGGATCGGCAAGAAAGAAGCATATCTTGACGGAGAGCTGCGCAGCAAGTGGGAGGAGTGGAGAGCTGACTGGTGTTGGATCTTAGAGGAGGAGCCACAGCCTTTTACCGCCCTGCGCCAAACTCCCATAGTGTGCGGCAATGACTGGAGCAACTTGGCGCCGGAGGACGACAAGTTGAAGATTGCCGTGACTAGGATTTTGCGTCTCCGGCAAGCAAGGCTTACCGTAGGAGCTGTTGGCGCGGACTTCCTTCGCCGCCGCATTGCGCCCTTGCAGGAGAGGAGGAGGCCTGCTTGGGAATTCCAAAATGCGGCGGACATCATGAGGCTGCGCCCGGGTCTGAATTGGAATTTTACTGTTTTGGAGTTGGACGGCATGCTGCGGGAGCTGTTCAAGCCTGATGCGGATCACCCCGAGTGGTGCATGTTGCCGAGGGGAGTCGTGCCCTTGTGCAACAACTTCGTCGCTGGACAGCATCCAGCGATGATGCCGCCAGCGATTCCCATGGAATCGTTCCAACTTAGCGAGAGCCCGCCGACGACGTCGTGCAGCAGTTCTTCGACAACTTGGCGGAAGTGCCGATCCGCGCCGACGAAAGCGAGACGGCTCACCCGCGACACCACCGAGCAGGAGATGGCGCGATCGCCACAAGGTTGGAGGAGGCGGCGAAGCTGCCGCCGCTTGGCGTGTTTGGGTTTACCGCCGTCGAGGCGGAAATAGCTGAGGCGGCAAGTCTCGCCGACCGAGAAGAGCTTCGCCCGGTGAGGAGGAGCAGCCGAGCCAGCGTCAATCCGGAAGAAGAGCGGCGGGCGCTTCCCTCCGCCGTCAAGCAGCTTGCCGCGGGAGGAGCCAGCGGCCCCGCCAAGAGAGACGCCTCCACAAGACCGGAGAAGTGGCGGGGTGGCGGGCGGCCCAACAGCTGCCTCGCCGCCCGGCGCTCTACGCGGCAAGCATTGTTGCTGGGGCGCCCATGCCGCCATGGCGACGGGGCGGGGTCTTCAGAGTCGCAGCCCTGCACCGCCAAGCGTCGAGGGACTCTTCTCCTCCAATTAAATCGCGCCCGAGCGAATTTGATCTCTCCGCCCTCAGCCCGAGGAAGAAGAGGAAGAGTAAGATCTTGTCGCTGCTACTTGTAATCCTCCAATTTATTGCTTCATTTATATCTCGGTGGCTTCACTCTGAACCTTCTCCTTCTTGGACGCTAGCTCGGAGGGCGTCAAGAGGGCCAAGACCCGTGGTTGTCGTCTCAGATGATTCCCCCATGGCGGCATGTGGGGCACGTCTGGGACTCCCTTGCCGGACCAGCAACCCTTCAACAGAGCAGCCCCAGACAGCCCCCAGCGTAAGTGTTTGGTTTACTTCTCATGGTTAGGTGTGCTTGGGTGCTTCTCCGTCACTGATATCTGGTTTGTTAAATTATGTAGGAGCAGAGCAGCCTCATTAGGAAGCACCGGAGGTCACTCCCGAAGTTCTGCTTGCTTCAACTACGTCGCCAAGGGAGAACTCTCCGCCAAGGGAGCGCTCTCCGGCAAGGGAGGCTTCTCCGACAAGGGCCAGCGCCGACGACCCTCCGGTTGTGGAGACCGCGGCAACAGATCCCATTGCAGGTAATTTTCTTGTTTGAAAATCTCCCTTGGATTCTCTTTTCTTCTGTTCTTCTCTTTCGAACATTTGCTTGACTTGTTCTTTCTTTTTTCGACCATCGATCCATCCACGGAGATCCGATGGAGACCGAGGCTGCCGGTGAGGAGGGCGCTTCATGGCGACAATGTCGACGCCGCCAACATGGAGGAGGAGGCCGGCGCCGATGGGTCCGCCGGCGAGGAGGCCGCCAAGGCTGCTGGCGCAGAGGCTGGGGAGGGATTCGGCGATCGCACTGACGGCCCTGAGGCCGCAGGAGCGCCAGGCGCTGCACCGACCGCCGATCCTCCCGCCACCGATGCCGCACCAGACTCCAAAGAGCCCCAGCCCGGCGCCTATCTGATGGCCGACGAGGGTGTCTTTATCAAGCTCCCATGGGCATCAAGCTCCAGGGCACCGGCCGAAGGGGAGACCTTCGACGCGGAACTGCTTGCCTCCGCCGGGCTGTCGCTGGTCGATGCTCCGAGCAGCAGCGGCGGCGAGCCTGAGGAGGAGCAGCTGCTAAGGAGGTTGTTGTCGCTCTACCGCGCCCGACAAGCCAAGCTGGAGTCCAGGGAGGCGCTTGTCGTGAGGGCGGGAGCTGACTTGGAGAAACGCGCGGAAGAGCTCCGGCGCGCCAACAAAGAAACTCTCCGGGATATAGCAGAGGCGCGGGAGCAGCTTGCTGAGGAGCGCACGGCCTTCATCTTGGAGAAGGCCGAGGTCGAGGAGCAGCAGAGGCTTGCCGGCGCGAAGCTCTCCAGCGAAGAAGGTGAGGTGGCGCAGCGCAAGATCAACCTCGACAGCTATGAGGAAGATCTCGCCGTCTTGAGCAATCGATTGGCGGGCCACTTCAGGAGGCGAAGGATCTGCTCGCGGCTGCCGAGGCCGCCAAGAAGGATTGGAGGCGAGGGTGGCTCAGCTGAAGTCCACCCTCCGTAAGAGCGCCGAGGAGGTCGCCGGGTTGAAGCCGAAAGCGAGAAGGACGCCTACACCTCGGCGAGTTGCAAGGTCGTTTCTTTGAAAAGATCAAAGAGCTCGATGCCGCCAAGGATTCCAAGGCGGATCTGAGCTGAAATCGACCACCTTGACAGAGACGCAGCTGAACGGCGCCAAGGAGCGGGAAGCGGCCTCTTGGAGAAGATTAAAGCCAATGAGGAGCTGTTGGCGAATGCCGCGACTGCCAGAATGATCTTAGAGATAGCATAATGCCTTGGACGAGAAGGTCTTGTGGACACCGCCGCCGCATCCATAATGAGTGATGGAGCCGGGATGGTGGATCTTGGGTACTCCACCGACGAGAACCTCCAACCCAGCGTCAAGCTCAGCCTATTCTTCAAGGGCGTGCTGACGGGTCTCCAGCGGCTCCGGGAGGAGATCCCAAAGCAACTGGCAGAGGAGTCGCGCCAAGTTTGCGTCGGGGCTCTCCAGAAGGTGCTGATGAAAGTGGCCTTCCGCAACCCAGGCGTCGACTTCACCAAAGTCCTCAAGTCCCTGCCTCCATCTGCTGATGTTGAAGCACTCAAGGCCCTTGTCGCACACATTGTGGACAGGGTGAGCGGAGTCAAGAGGCTCGATGGCGACCGCGTGGACTAGGCCACCAAGCTTATCTTTCTCTTGTCGCTGTAGATCATGTTTAGAACAACTCATTAGATCCGCGACAAACTATTATGTAATATACACTATCTTAGGCAATCGAATGCAATGTTATTTCCTTTACTTTATTTTTTCCCTTGTATGTTTATGCCCTACGCTTTTAGGGGACTTGTCGGTGCAAACACCTTTGCCGTGAGCGCTGAGTGCGGAACTTCAGCAGCCTGCTGGCGATGCCGCTTCCGACAAGCAACCTTGTCGCAACTAGTTGCAGCACACTTAAGTTGTTGAGCGGACTCGAAACAAAGTAAGGGCGCAAGCTAGTCGCGAGTCGGTTCCTCCGCGCACTGGTTTTCCATACAAAGTACTATCGTTCGAGGAAGATAACTTAAAAATTTAAAACTGATTGTTTAAACTTAGCAACTTAGCTTCTCTGTTGTCCATTTCCCGGCAAGGCGACAGTTCCTCGAGCGACGCTTGGCGGCCCACACCATTATCTTCTCCTTCCCCCCCGAACACCTATAGGACCTGGGTCCCTTGTGGTTCGGAGGGGGGTGGAGGATGCACAAAGAGCGGATCGAAGCGATGCACACGAGCAGATTTACCCAGCTTCGGAGCTCTCCGGAGAGATAACACTCCTACTGCTGCTTTGTGGATTATATTGTGTTCTTGCTAGGGAGCAATGAGGGCTACAAAACCTAGCCTGAGTGAGTGTGGCTTCATATGAGTCGAATGAACTAAGCCGGAGCCGAACCGAACCCTTTCACGTTGCACTTGGGCCTCCTTTTATAGGCACAAGGGGCACACAGTGGCAAGTAGACAAGGGTAAGATAGTAAAACAGAGGTTGGTACACCGCTTTATGCAGTGTCTGATGATCTATACCTAACTCGACGGCAAGGGACAAGAGTCATAAATGCCCGTCTCGATCGCTGAACGAGGTAACGAGGGACCGTTAAGCGCGCCTCCGTTTGCCACGATGGTAGCTTGTCGCGCCGCTTATCGCTGCTCCCGCTGGCTGCACAGCCCGTCGACCGCGATGCTTGGGAAAGCCCCATGGCGACACGTTGGCGGATGAGCTAGAGCGGAGATGAAGAGAGGTCACTTGCCGCGGCGAGCACCTTGCCGCGGCAAGGTTCTTGTCGCGCTCGGGAGCTTGTCGCTCACCAAGCCTTCCCGGCAAGCTCCTCTTGCCGGGGTCTTGTTTCCTTTGTGCCCTGAGTGGCCTTCCCGGCAAGCTCCTCTTGCCGGGGCCTTGATTACTTTGTTCTTGAGCGGCTCCAAAGGAGCCGCTGAGGATCTTGGCGGTCACCAGCAGCCCCCGCGCAGAGGAGTGTTTGCGATCGTCGTGCACGAGTTCGAGATACTAGGGTACCCCTACTCTAGTACACCGACAAAGGCCGAGGAAGAGAAGCCCACCACGGAACAAGCTGCCTAGGAGGCCTATGTCGCGTCCGAGAGAGTCAGGCAATTGGCTCTTTGGCAGAAGGCTCGTGCGAGGGCCGTGAGGGTGGCGGAGGACGCCTGTGCCGACGCCCTGAGTGCAGTCGGGCCCAAGCGCCTCATCTACGCTTGGCGGTACGTGAACCGGGTGCATGCTTCCAGCAAGGAGGAGTACTTGTTGGCGCCGGATCAGCACACCGGTGAGATCGCGCTCGCCCGCCGGCAAGCCGCCAATCAGCACCTCGCGAGTTGCGAGGCTGAGGAAGAGGCGTTGTGTCGTCATGCTGGGAAACGGCCGCGCACCAGGGCACTCGTGGCGCGCCACAAGCGCTCCTGCGAGCGCCATGGCTTTTAGGAGGAGTATAATTTTTGTTTCGTAAAGCGATCTCATTAGTTTTGGGACGCAAATGATAAATCCCGAACGTTCAGGAATTTTTAGCGTCCTTAATTAAGTATGTAAAAGGAAAGTTTGGAAACCTTGTGTATTAAAGACGCATTTTGCAAGTACGTGCATATAGCACAAACTTTACTATATACTATCGCACTACACGTCTCTCTCGATATATGCTTGCAGACTATGCTACTCCCTCCATCCAGGTCAATAAGTCATCTTTGGTTGTGCACCGTGACCAAGAAGGAGGGAAGACTTATACACCTAGACGGAGGGAGTACTACTATTACATATGTATGTGCAAATGCACGTTTTAACATTACGATGTGGTTTTTCTAAAAGTAGAAAAACAGCACTAGTCAAGCTTGTGAAATGATTCAATGCAAAACAAATGCAAAAAAGCTCGTTTGATTGTTTACTTTTAGCTTCCTTCTTTGTGGTTATTTCTCTGTCGTACTTTGTACGGAGTATCTCACTGGTTGGAAAGGCATGCAAATTCCCAAACCGCTTCCTACACCCTGTATCGAATTTTTTGCCTAACAAGTTGTGTCGTGCAATTGGAATTCCAACTTGAGTACTACTAATAGTAGGAGTACCAGGGGCCAGTTCTTTTAGGTTTCTAGATTAGTAATCCCATAACTACTACCTCCGTCCTGGTTTATTGGTCCTCATTGTAATCTGTGTCAAATTTTGATCATAAATTTAACTAATGAAATGTTAGTGCATGTCACATGCACTACTCCATCCGTCTAGGTGAGTAAGCCATCTTAGGCTGTGCACCATGACCAAGGAGGAGGAGAAAACGAGAAACGTTAATGTTTATTTGCTAATTAATAGTATTGCATGCAATGAACTAACCACTGCATGTCGTGTTTGATATCTCAAGTCATTAAAAGCATGCACACTCTTTATCTCTTATTGGTTGATATGTCAAGAAACAAGAAACGAGGTAGAAGTTAATGCACTGCGCCTAAGTGTTTTGGGATTATTTGGTTTTCGTAAGATGACTTACACACCTAGACGGAGGGAGTGACATTTTATCAGTTAAATCTTTGGTCAAAATTTAGCACAAATTACAATGGTGAGGAATAAACCAGGACAGAGTAGTAGTTTAGAAGCCCAAATAAATGAGTGAGGCGCCTTATTGTTACTCTCACTTGTGACTAGTCTTATGGGAAAAGCTGGGAAGCCGCTAAAAGAACTGGCCCTAGGAGTAGTAGCTAGGGATCGAGTGTGTGAGATGAACTGAGAAAGTAAATGAGAGATGAAATGCAAAAAGACGGAGGGATGTGATGGTTGCTTGTCCGTTTATTTTACCAGGCCACTTATTCTTTGGGAGTGGTTGGGTTTTGTGATATGACGGCTTCTTGCGCCGCGCCACGAAGCGGGGTGAGAGGTGAGACTCCGTGCAGCGCCGCCCTCTACACTTGTACTACATCGGTCGTGGTTTATTAGTCCCCCATTGAATTTGACTGAAGATTTAATTGACAAAATGTTAGTGCATGTCAACAAAAACTATATCGTTTGATTCGTATTTGAACATAGTTTTGAATGATATAATTTTAGGTGACATGCATCAGCATTTATCGTACTATATATAATGTTAGTTCAATTTTTGGTCGTACTAATCTATAGTAGTAAGGTGCCCGTCGTTGCAATCAAGAGTGAAATGCATTGATCGGGAGTTGTTTATTTTGACAAAGGATGTGGGGGTCATCTCATGTGTAAGGGGTATCGATAGGTTTCTTCGGATATTATTTCATCTCTAGAGCTCACAAACATCCGGGTGAAATAGATAAAAAGGTATCTTTTGCAAACAAAAGCTTTCAACTGTTCAACCTGCATCCAAAACTTGTGAGGAAATAACACTTATTGTGCTTTGCAAGAAATGATCTTTAAGAATTAGTTTTTGAGTATCGATTGTTATACATGTTGGCTACAGAGGACATGGCACTTTCTTATAGTCAACAGTTGGCTATACTATTAAGTAATATTAACCATGCCCTTATACATTTAGACGGAGGGATTAAATCAGGATGACTTGCAAGGGGGCAGAGGAGATGTAAGAAATGGTTCATCGTAAGTCTTTCACCAGTACTGTAGTAAAAAATCATACATGGAAGATTCCAGACTGAACCATAAATCGATACACTTTTATTCATGCGCGATACTCCAATAGAGCAAGATCCTGCATGAAAGTCTCCACATGCTTAGACAGCGGATTACATTGAGCGAAGACTAATGATCAACATTTAACTTGATAATGTGTATGTCCAGGTGAACCTCCTTGGAGTCCCCGTGCACCGCGTCGGCGTGTAAAGGATGCCATGGGTTTTCCAAGTCCACGTTGGCGGGATAGTCCCAGCTCCCCAGAGTCCAAGTCCATTCGATGAGGCCGGTGTCGCCGCCCACGTGACCCGGAGGGGTAGTAACACTGACCACGCACCCGTACATCGGCCTCGTGTCAGTGTCAGCGTCAGCGGCGTCGCCCCTGACGCACATTATAGAAACGGGGCGGCGGCCTGCGCGGGCCTCGCTGGTGCCCACGATCAAGAGGAAGACGCTGTCGTCCTCCTCCGAGACTAGCAGGCGGCATTGATCCTCCAGCGACTCCGGCATGGTGAACGGGTAGCACGTCTTGTACTTGATGTTCTCCGCCAAGGGCCAGAAGTGATCGCTGCACGCATCCGTGAGGTGATGCACCATGTCCACCGGCGAGCCACAAAACAGCATCAGGCACTCATAGCAGTGGACGAAGGGCTCCTTGGAGGCATCGACCAGGCCGTCCATGAAACGGGAGTGGCTGTAGGGGACATTGCGCCAGTTGAATATATGAGCAAGTTACTACGAGATTTAATCCGAATAAGCACAAAATAAATCATGACGGCTATAACAGAGATGAAACTAATCATGTGGACTAGCATAGTAGTAGGATACAGAGTAGAAACATGAATTCTACCACAATTTCGAACAGGAAGGATAGAAACACATACGGTGCAACGGGAGCAGCACCGTTGGCGTTGAGGTTGCCGCCCATGTCATTGAGGAAGAGGTTGCCGAGGTCGGGGAAGAAGTCGTCGTCGGTGAAGTCGTGGCTGCCAGCAGTCGCGAGAGTGCGCTCCCCAAATTTCAACAACGCCCGCCGAATGGAGCGCAGGAGGGAGTGGCTGTAGGGGACGTTGCGGCCGCCGAATGGAGCGCAGGAGTACCACACGAAGCAGTAGATGGTGTCCTTACTAGTACTCCCTAGTCCCTATCTATCTATATCTACTCTTATAGAAAACCGAGTTGGTGATGATGGTATGCCTGCCATCTTGTAATATAGACCGTCCGATCTATATCTGACGGATAGAAAGCCAACTATGACAATTTTACAAAAGATACCCACACCTCTCTCCACATTTACAGATAAGGTCTTGCCTCGTTCATCCTTATCTCCCACAACCTCGTGATCCTCCCAATGTCTCTATCTCTACTACTCTTCTTTGTTTTTATAACAAATTGAATAGTGTTGCACCGTCCGCTGCATGCCCGGCTGAACACGCCTCCTCGCCTCCTCGGCTGCACGGGCATCTTGCTATTTTTTGCATATAAGTCCAAACACCACGTAGACACGGTCTTTGAGCACGGTTCATAGTCGTTCCACGCTCGGGCATTGAAGTTTGTAACTATTTTAGAATATAATATACTACTCCTCCGGTGCTAGTAGTAGAGCAGGGTCCTACTCTACTACTCTACTCAAGCAAGTTAGGGCATAGTACTGTAGTAGGTACTGTAGGGAGTACCAGTACTGTGATCACTCAAGCAAGTCGTCTGGCATCCATATGACCCTACGCTGCTGGTATGTGTCTCATAAGTCAAGCGGCATGTTGTAGTCATCATCACCTGTCCACTTCCTGTAGCACATATTCGCTTCTCCATCTTTGTCCGCACATAATCTCGTCCAATCTTCCATCCCCGCTAAGGCGCCTCCCTCCTCGTCCGAAACCCAAGCACTAACAATGGCAGAACCGAGCAGCGTCCGCCGAAAGAGTGGCTGGAATTCGCTCCCCACAGAGGTAATCAAGCTCATTCTTTTGCGTGTGGACAATCTCAGTACCATGCCGCTCACCGCGTGCTCGTCGGGGCTATACCGTTTACTCAAAGCCCTCAGGCCGGAGCTTTTTAAGCTAGCTCCTTGCTTGCTGATGCCGCCTGATCTTCAGAAACGGCGTGTCACGCAGCATAACAATCGTAGGGTGGCGAGCATCAACCCCCTTGACTGCGATCCGATCCCCGTCAGCCTCAACTACATTAACGGTATGTACTGGGTCGGCATGAACACGTCTTGGATGGTGCTCGTCGACGGTCGCGGCAGCTGGATGCTCGTGGAGGTCTACACCCGGCGATTGATCCCTCTTCCTTCGATTAACACTGCACTGCTTTGGCACCGCGGCCCAGAATACTCGGACTCTTACAGTAGCCAACATGATACCAAGTTTGATTTGCTCAAGGTTGTAATCTGCCAAGTGCCCACAAGATCTGCGAATTCTAAAGACTTCAGGCTAATTGTGTTCTTCAACCGCGGACTCGCCTATCTGACAGGTCACTGCGGTAAGTGGATAAATCTGAACGTCCATCGCAGGATCATACATCCTCCATGGTTCTTTGATGCCACTGAACACAAGGGCTTCATTTACGCTGTCGACTCCTTCTATGGCTGGACGTATTGCTGGCCTACTCCAGTCGTCGCTACAAACGGCTGTTACAGCAGTATGTTACTTTCCTATGATATCATGATGGCTTTCTTATATTATGTCAACATTTCTGAAAAAATATTCATGCTCATAACATGTTGTTCTTAAGATTGACTAAATCAAGAGCCCTTTTTATTTGACTCAACTTGATATGATGTTGTAGGCGCTTTGGTGTCCCTACCCTTCCTAATCCCGAACCTTTCAAAGAAAAGCGGCATGGCGATTGCGGTGGTTCTGGCTCGATCGGACGATGGTGAAAGATTGATGATCGTTCGCACGTAACAGACGTGTTGTTTTGCGGAATACAATCACAGTCACTACAAGGTCTTTGAGTAGGATCCCAGCTTCTCTGGGCCTTCAGGAATTTATGACTGGAGGCTGGTAAGTAGCCTTGGTACACGCTCTCTGTTTGTCGGACTGAATTATCCGATTAACCAGGAGATAACCGACGGCAAGGATCATGATGGCAGCGCGGTTTCGTTCATCAGGCAAAACTGTGTGTACACAGCGTACCATGCGTCTCTGCATGCACCATACCCTGATATGTGCCGCCATGCTCTACAGCCCAAAGTAGGAGAGAGGGTCACAAGTATCAGACTTCGACCTGCTGGCTGGAGTTTCCCCCGTCAGGCACCCATCTGGTTCAAGCCGTCCGCCAATCTCCACAGCTTAATAAATTGTAACGTCTAACTGAGCCAGTTAGTTAGATGTGTACACTTGGTGTAGTAGGATCTTTATTTAGTTTGATGCATACATTTGTTCTTTTTTGGTAGCCCTTTTGTAATGATGGCTGATGTTTGGTTTGGAAGAGAGAGCCGCGTCTTCACTCTTCCGCCTGCTTATCGCTTCATTGCACCCCAGCCCTGGTTGTTGTTGCTGCTGTTTTCAATGTACAATCAGTAGTATATTTAATCATTGGTTGAATAAATGTGTTGTTAGAACGACAAACACAATGTTTTGGAAGTCGTTGCACGGTTCGATCCTTTAGTGCCTCGTACCATACGTAGCTCATACTATTTTTCGTACGGAACACATTTTCCACTTGTTGATAACATGCAGCCCACTGATGCAGGCCCAATAGAGAAGCCCATAATTAACTGGAAGGGAGGCTCTCACATGAATCCGGCCCATGTACATGCTCATGGTCCCCTAAACATAAATAAGTAAATAAATAAATAAAGCTAAATGCTCATGCACCAGTCCTTTGGGAAAATAGATAGCCCAGTATTTCTTTTTGAAGAATACCCAAGCTAGGCCTATTTGTTTTCTCAGAATTACTGGGCTGCAAATCTTTCAAGACGAGGAGGGATGCATTCCGTCCTGGACAAAGAGTATGGTCAATGTATGTTAAAAGTAATATCAAAAGGGGTTGAAAATTCCAAAAAAATTATAGCAAATGGGATATTAGTTTCTTTTTTTGTTTTTGTTCTTCACTGATATCTTATACGTATTTCATTGGATTTAACATGACATAGTACTAATTTATTTTTAAATTTGTTTTAATATGGCTATTAATTTTTGGATTAAGAATATTTCGTTCCCCGGCAAAAAATTGCAAATTTTCAAAATTTCCTCCATATTTAGTTAATTTTTTGACCCTGGTACTGACCAGAAAATGGCCAGCAATTCTAAAAATGGAAAACGGGCTGCAATAAATTCCACATGAATTAGAAGATGAGTAAAAATTATAAAAATAATAGCAAATGGGTTGTACACGCCACAGATTTCGAGGCTGACTTGTTTACGCAAGGCTTTGTCAGTGAACACATGATTCTAGCAGCAGTGACTGTTGGATGTCCATCCAACGGCCGACGTGCTTCTTCAATCTCTAATCTTCCTGCTCTAGCTGCCTAAACTAGCACCGCGGACTGCCTGCTCCCTCCTCTTGTGGCTTGTGATGCATGCTGCAGCTTCCCGCCCCACCCTACTCCCTCCACTGGCCTGGCCGCACGCAATCAACTGCCTCCTTATTACGCGAAAAAAATGATTCCTCCCACTGACATCTGGGGCGCACCGGTTGGGAGGCTGACCCATGGGCCTACTAAGTTGACGCGTACGCAGGGCTTGTCAACTTAGTCAACAAACGATTCTAGCAGCAGTAACCGTTGGATTTGAATCGAACGGTCCTGCTGCTTCTTCAACCGCTGCTCTTCTTGCACCAGCCGCCCAAACCAGCACCGGGGAGACCGCCTTCTCCTGCCTCCAGTGGCGGCTGTCTTGCCGTTGAGGCCTCATCGCCCCTACTACTCCCACCGCTAGCTTGAGGCCTGGGACGGCAGCCTCACACCGTGCTTGAACCAATGAACCTCGTACTCCTCTCGCGTGGGCATCCACTGCAGCGTCTTCCCGGGTCTGCGTCGTCCCCTTCCTAGGCCTCGCCGTCGTCCACCGCCTTGGTTCTCTCGGCGCGGCGTGGTCAATGTGGTCAACGACATTCCATCAGAAGAGTACTGTACGTGGAGAGGCTGACAGCTGGGTCCACGGCCACATCCCAATTTTTTTGTGATTTGCCAAGTAACTCGCTTTGTCAGGCCTGTTGGGCTGCAAATCTTTCAAGACGAGGAGAGCTTTCATTCGGTTGGCCGAGAAAATGGCCCATCACTAATGAGAAATGGGTTGTACATTTTTAAAACACATCAAACCGGCAATTAGTTTCAAATATCTTTTTTTTCATTTCGAGATTTTAAATTACATTAATTTTTATGCGTGGAGAATTTGTTGGATTTTATATTGATATACATTTATTTTTAAAATCAGTTTGAATGTGAGTCGAAATTTGGGATTAAAAACAGTTCGGACCGCTTTTGAAATATGCAAAATTTCGTATAATTTTTAATGATGGCCACAATATGGGCTGTAATGCTAACAAAAGAATATGGGCTCCAAAAAACCTTAAGAATTAGCAAATGGGCTGTAAATTATTAGAAATAATGGCGGATGGGCTGTATCTTGTTTTCCATGATTTGAGGCTTTCCTAAAAAGGTTGACGACAAGCAAAGGATTGTTGGATGTCCATCCAATGGCCGTCGTGCTTCTTCAATTTCTGCTCTTCTGCTCGGCCGCTCAAACAAGCGTCGGCGGGACTGCTCGCCTCTCCTCCTGGACGGTTGGCCTGCCTTGCCAGAGCCTCGCCGCCCTATCGTACTCCCATTGCTGGCCTAGCCATCCTTCTACTCACCCACACCTGTTGTTATTCTCCGCGACGGCAGATGAACCATAAACCTCTCGACAAGAGTACTCCCCCGCTGGGAAACAAGCGCGGGTCTTCCCGCCTCCGTGTCGTTTCCTTCCTAGGCCTCGCCGTCGTCCACCGCCTGGTGCTCTCGGCTGCCTGGTCAACGTGGTCAACGATCGACATGCATCTGAAGTATTTGACGTGGAGAGGCCGATAACTGGGTCCTGACCGCACGCAAGGAAATGCCTCCTTATTACGCCGCAAAAATGAATCCTCCACCGACATTAGGGACCCACCGAAGGGACTCAGATTTCGCGAAAAACGTTACCGTTGACGAGCTCGGACCCACCAGCTATATCTTCGCACACAAGGAAGTGCCTCCTTATTACGCACAAAAAATGAATACTCCCCGTTAGCTGGGACCCAAAGATAGTGGCAGGCTGACTTAGGGCCTACTAAGTTGACGGGGACGGAGGGCTTTGTCAACTTAGTCAATATGCACGATTCTAGCTCCAGTGACCGTATGATGTCCATCCAACGGCCGTAGTGCTTCTTCAACCTCTGGTCTTCTTGCTCCAGCCGCCCAAACCAGCGCCGGTCGTGCCTCGTGCTCCTGCCTCCCGTGGCCGGCTGCGATGCGGCGGAGGCCTCACCGCCCCCTACTACTCCCACCGCTGGCCAGGCCATCCCTCTACTCACCCACACCCCCTGTTATTCTGCGGCGACGACAGCCTCACACCGCAGCGAACCAGTGAACCCGCGTACTCCTCAACACGTGGGCATCCACTGCCGCGTCTTCCCTGGCTCCGCGTCCTCCCCTTCCTAGGCCTCGCCGTCATCCACCGCCCTAGTGCTCTTGGCGCGGCGTGGTCAACATGGTCAAGGAACGGCTTCCATTGGACGTGGACTGTACGTGGAGAGGCTGACAGCTGGGTCCACGGCCGCAGCAAGGAAGTGCCTCCTTATTACGAGCAAAATAATTATTCCTCCACCTGACAGCGCGGGCCCACCGGACGGGCCACCATATTTCATGAAAAACACATTTCCCCCTGACTGCTGGGACCCACCAGCTACATCTTCGCACGCAAGGAAGTGCGTCCGGGCAAAAAAAATGATTCGCCCCCCTGACTGCTAGGACCCACCAGCTACATCTTCACACGCAAGGAAGTGCCTGACAGTCGGGACCCACCTGGTCGAAGCGTACGTAGCGTTGTCATTCTGGTCGCGAACGTGTACGTACATATATACTGGTCGATGTAGAGGCGCGCACGTATCGATGTAGAGGCGCGCACGTGTCATAGTAGAGGCGTGCACGTGTCGTAGTAGAGGAGCGTACGTGTCGTAGTAGAGGTGCGCACATAGCATGTACACATACGTACAGCGGCCAGTGTGAAAGAAAGAAAATACGGCCACGTATGTGTACATATGGGCGGGGTCTCAAACGCCTACTCGCGCATACGTACGGCCAGGGCTCGTGTACATGGCTGGGTCGGAACGGAGAAACAGTGTCGTCCTCGTGTTCATGGGGAGGCAACGGAATGCATCGTGTTCATGGGGAGGCAACGAAATGCATCGTGTTCATCGGGAGGCAACGGAACGCGTGGGAGCCAACCGGCTGGGTCGGAACAGAATGCGTGGTCGTGTTCATCAGGAGGGCTTGGACGGAACAGGAGATGGAAACGAGGCCGGGCGTACCGCACAACGGAGGAAACGGCCTTGTGTTCGACCAGCCACATTCGAAACGGGATCCTGTTCATCGGGATGGGTCTGGCGTACCGCAAAACGGAGGAAACGGACCTCCTATGATCGAAACGAGGGTCCTGTTGATTGGGAGGGGTGTGGTGTACCGCAAAACGGGACTCCACGAGATACTGTTCATCTCCACCGTCGACATCCTCCAGCCTCCACGGGCTCCAGTTCATCCAGCCTCCACCCTGCGCTACTCCACCGGCTACTTTTCAACCACCCCTCCACGGGCACCCCACCACCATCTACTATTCATCCCGCCCTCCACACCACGGGGTCCTGTTCATCCAGAGGCAACGCCACCGCTCACTGTTCATCCAACCCCCCCCCCCCACCCCTCCCCTCCGCCCCACAACGCCACTATTCATCCAATCGATCGGCTTGATTAGCAGCAGAGCGGCGAATCTCTTGATCGGGTTCGATTAACAGCCATCAATCGATCGCTCGGGTTCGAGAACGCAGAGCTGCAAAGGCAATCGCCGGGTTCGATTAGAGCCCAACGCCGCCGGGTTCATTAGAGCCAACGCCGCACACACGCGAGTACGTGTACGAGAGAAACGCGCATCGCTCGGCCCCCGACCTCCCACCGTAACCGGGAACTCCCAAAAAATTTCCTCGCCCTCGCTTCTACCACGGTTTTTTCCGTCATGGACGGCCCAAAAAATGTCATGCAGCTGCGTCTCCGGCCCGCCCAGGACGAAAAGCCCATTTTCTGTCATGATTTTTTGTCATAGAAGTAGGAGCCCACCACATCTATGATGATACCGGGTTTTTCACAATTATCGTCATAGAAGTGTCATATGTATGACAGAAAAAAAAAATTGTTCGGCCCAAAATGTCACGGATGTGTCTTTTTTTTTGTAGTGTAATCTAGTCTTCTCACCAGCGAGGAGCTAAGTGCTGCCACTAAGACGTGGGAGGGAGCCCCCATGAGGCCCCAGGGCGACTCTCAGGAGACTCTGGGCGTCTACAACCCCACTCAATATTACGTGAGAGTGTCACGAGCGAATACCTTTGTGGCACCCCGGCTCAGAGCAACCGGTTTACCATGCATTGCCAGCCCAGAGACCATGTCTTCTGGCAACATATAACATCTTGGTACAGAAAACAACCGCTTTATTGATGCTAGCGGCTCAAGTTTATATTACAACAGGTGGCGAGGCCAAGCAGCACACTCGGTGCGGCTGAACAATATGTACATTATTTAGTGAACATAAAGGGCCAGCGGAACAACGTCGTAGCGGAAACTCCATAGCAGAGGGACACCGATGTGGACACGATCTAGACTCGGAAAACACTCCTTTCCAACGAGACTTTCCTGAAATCTGGCACGACACGCCAGGTCAGTACATTGAATGTACTTGCAAGCTCACAACAAGCATAAACATTATGACAAACAATATCATGATAATTAACCAATTATTAATAATGCAACAAGATAGCCAACATGCTGTGATCATGCTCCTGAGAGAAGAATACCTCGGACTGGCTTACCAATGGTGATCGCTCTTGGATCACAAACGTACCAACCTCAAGATATTAACTAGAGATATCTTGTGATCCTTCGGCGATCACAACCATGACCAATATTTGGTCTTAAATGGTGATCCTTCGGCGATCACAACCACGACCAACACTTGGTCTAAAACCACAAGATGACCTTTCCGCCATCATCAACAGTGCAAAGTTCATAACTTAATGTGCAAAATTTATTAAATGATGACCCATGGTGTGACCTACTTTTGAGCGTGTCCGTAACCGTGGACTCGGCTATCGATAGATTAATACACTCTGCAAAGGTAGCGCACTGTACCCACACCACGGAACCCATGGCCTCGCACTCCCATTCGGGTGGACCAACGGCATTCCGACGAAACCCCTCCATTTGCCACGACACTCTCTCGGACACTCCGACTCACTCCCCACCGGGCTAGTCCTGGGTGGCCCCGTGTCTACCAAAGACACAACGACCACCGTCGTGGACAAAACATAAACGATCCCACTTGGGGTCCCGGTACCATAAACTCAACAACGGGCACACAAGGTTATGTCTGCTTACCGGGCCAGGGTACCGCACGCCCATAACCTTCCCTCGTTGGAGGCACCGACCAGAGGCATGACAACGGACCAAATAAAGGCCTTCCCATAAAGGCAAATGTGGTTGCACCGGGAAAAACTCGATTCAGTGGCACCATGACCCGGTCAACAATATATTCAAGTTGAGTTATTATCAGGTTCAACTTAACGTGAAAATAACCGGTGTCATAGTATGCCATGAAATGCAACAATAACATATGCATCACATATTAACGGAAATGACTGAGTCAACTATATCCACACTAAGCATAAACATCAACAACTCATGACACTTCTCTGGTTAAGATTAAACCTTACTTTAAGCAGAATCTTTTCTAGCAAATTTTACCATTTTACTCATGCAAGAAAATAACTCCACTAATTATTTATATCCATAACCATATTATTCTTTCATGACCCAAAATAAATCCTAGTCTCTTTACCAACTAAGTTAACTTCAAACTTTCTGTGAATCAAGCATATTAACTAAAACAAGCAATTAACAGAATATAAATAACATAATAATGATTAAATGCATGGATTAAATCATTTGTTCATGTAAGAAAATCACAAATATTGTAATGGCACCATGAAAATGTTGCTGTGGCTTGCCTTAGTGCAGATGAGGTTCACAAGCCTCCTGGTGATCCTCAAGACAAGCCTCACCCTCTGAAAATAAATTTAAACACAAGAATAAAATATCAAGAACCCTTCTGAAATTCACCAGGAAATCTAGACAGCATAGAAAAATCTCATCTTTGGTGACCTGCTAGCTTTCTGTACAATGAACACAATGCAAAAAAGAATCAATTCATTTGGACTTATGGTTAAAGAGTTTTGGCTGTTTGAAGCTCTCTGGATAAATAAAAATTTGAATTTAAATAAAAACAGACTTGGGGGTGACGTCGAAGGCGTAAAGCCTCGGGGCGCCACCACTCATACCGCTTCACGCGCGTACTGAGTGGCTTACTAGCGGGCCCCGCTAGTCAGGTGGGGTGGAGGGGGAGAAGGAAACAGAGGACGGCGTGGCTTCGCCGGAGCGCACGCCAGCAACGAGGGCTCCTTGGCTAAAATGAGAGGGGGGATCGAGAGAGGAGACGGAGGCGCACCTGCCCGTACCCGTAGAGTAGCTCGGGGTGGTTAGACGACGTCGGAATCAACCTCTCTAGCGGAGGCAGAGAGTGGAGGTCGCCGGAGACGAAGACGACAGCGAACAGAGGCGACTCCAGGGGCTCCAACCAGGTAGAACAGCACCACCGACAAGCGGTGGAGGCCCTGGAAGGGTTACCCAGGCCAGGGATGGGCTGGAGCTACGGAGACGACCCGTTGGGATCGCCGACGAGCTCGAGCTCGGGGACGGCGGCCCGCGGCCTGCCCGGCCGGGCTACGGCTATCTACGAGATTGTGGAGTGTATGGGAGTGATGGATGGTGCTCGAGGAGGCTGGGGAGGGCTCTATTTATAGCCGAGCGTCGAGGGGGGATCAGGCTCTGCCGGTGGACACCTGGACACGGCGCCCGGTGACGAACGGTGTCAGTGAGAGGGGGAGAAGGCGACGCAGATCACGCGGTGTCTGTGGGCAAACGGGAACGAGCATAGAGGCACTGGGGTGGCGACGAGCACAGTGCGCACCACACTGTTACGTTGGTCGGACCGCGCCTGTGCTCACTGCGGCGAGCTCCGGCGTCGGCGAGCGCCAGGAGGGAGTTAAGAGAGCTTGGACAAAGACTGTGGCGAAGTTTGGCAAGGCTAGGCAGACGGGGAAGCGAGCACGCGTGAAACAGAGGCTCGGGCAGCACTCAGAGCGCGTCGCCGGCATGCCTGCACGCCTGGGCGAACGTGGTCACCGCGTGAACTCTGATCTTAGGCCAACCTAAGCCCAAACTTCATGTCTGGCTTGTTGTTCGTGGTAGTTTTGAAGGTTACCACGCTTTGGTTTGGTCTCAGGTGCAGTAGAAAAGATTTCACACGCCTAGTAAGTTTCTGGACAGTAACTTTGAGAGCTTATTGTGGTCAAACTAATGGAGTTGGGAGCTGGGCTTTAGAGGTTAGCAATCATCTACTAAGGTGATGATGCACAAGAAAAATCAGCCACAATGGAGCAAGTAAAAGGGTAGTCGTTGTAGAAACTACCATTTCTGTCCAGAACAGAAAATATTTTCTGTAGCAAAAATATTCCAAAAAGTGATGAAATATTTTTGCTCAGGAAGGTGCCCTAGGGTTCAAAGAATAATTGGGATTTTTTCTCAGATTTTTAAGGCAAGAAAAATTGGGGTTGCTTTGGAGCACATTGAGCTAGCTAGGGTTTAAGAGAGGGAAATGAATATTTTTTATTAAATAAAAATATGCCAAATATTATTTTGAGATGAACCAGAGAGGGAATGATGGTTAGAGAGTGAAATGAGACACTTGGGTGAAAGCCAAGGGGTACTCAAGTGTTTAAGTCCATATGAAAAGATTCAAAACTCCAAATTTCAAATTCAAACCAACTGAAAATAAGGCAAAGAAGAGAGGGCAAAAACCAGGCTGTCACAAACCTCCCCCACTTAGAATGAATCTCGTCCTCGATATTCGGTTGCTTGGGAAAACCATTCTGGGTAATGTGCCTTTAGAAATTCTTCCCGTTCCCACATTGATTGTGACTCTGTGTGACGCTCCCACTGGACTTTGTAGAACTTCCTTGCTTTACTACGAGTGACCCTTTCCATCTGATCCAAAATTATAACCGGCCTCTTTTCATATGTTAAATCCTTTGCCAACTCTATTTCAGTCATAGCAGTCTTTTTCTCAGGCGGTGATATGCATCGCCTCAACTGTGAAACATGAAACACGTTGTGCACGTCCGACAATTCAGGGGGTAGTTCCAACTGATATGCAACAGTACCCACTCGTGACATAACGGGAAATGGACCAATAAATCTGGGTGACAACTTTCCACGAGTCTGGAATCTCTTGACTCCTTTCATAGGAGTGACTCGGAGGTATACGTGTTCTCCGGGTTCAAAACTGATCTGTCGGTGCTTTTCATCATAATAACTCTTCTGTCGAGATTTGGCCAATTGCAATCTGTCTCAGATTTCCTTAACTTGTTTCTCAGCTTCCATCATGAGATCCGTTCCGAAAATACGGCTATCTCCAGTTTGGGACCAATTTAAAGGAGTGCGGCACTTACGGCCATACAAAGCCTCATAGGGTGACATCTTTAAACTGGTCTGGAAGCTGTTGTTATACGAGAACTCGGCATACGGCAAGAAGTCTTCCCATTTAGGTCCTTGGGCCAAAGCACATGCTCGGAGCATATCTTAGAGTATTTGGTTTACCCGCTCTGTCTGTCCATCAGTCTGAGGATGATAAGCGGTACTGTATTTCAGCGCTGTCCCCAAGGCTTGATGGAGAAGTGACCAAAAAGCGAAGGTAAAAAGTGAACCTTGGTCAGAAGTGATGGTCTGGGGTACTCCATGCAGACTGACTATTCTGGATACATACAGCTGTGCAAGTTGATCTGCTCGATATGTGGTTCTGATCGGGATAAAGTGAGCTACCTAGGTTAAGGTGTCCACTATGACCCAGATTGGATCATTGCCTTGCTGAGCCTTAGGTAGTCCTATGATGAAATCCATGCAGACGTCATCCAATTTCCATTGCAAAACTGGCAGCGGTTGGAGAAGTCCGGCTGGCTTCTGATGCTCTGCCTTCACCTTGTTGCATATGTCGCAACAGGCCACAAAATAAGCAATGTCTTTCTTCATTCCATCCCACCAGAATATTTGTCGAAGGTCTTCATACATTTTCGTACCTCCAGGGTGAATAGAATACAAGGATTCGTGTGCTTCTGATAGGATTTTCTGCTTTAAATCTGCTTGATTGGGTACACAAATCCTTCCACGGAAGCGGAGGGTACCAAATTGATCCTTCGAGAAATCTGAAGTCTGTCCTGCTACCATATTCTTGGCACATTTCTGCAGGACGGTGTCAGCTGGCTGGGCCTTGCGGATCTCTTCCTCAAGTGTGGGGGTAACTTCCAAAATATTAGCAAGGCCGGCATCAACTATGACCAGGTTGAGCTGATCAATCTCCTCTTGGAGTTCAGGAGGTAAGGATTTCAATATGACATTTAGGCTGACAGGCTTTCGACTGAGTGCATCGGCAACCATGTTGGCCTTACCCGGGTGGTAATTTATTCCAAGGTCATAATCCTTGACTAACTCAAGCCATCTTTGTTGACGGAGATTTAAATCTGGCTGAGTAAATATATACTTGAGACTTTTGTGATCGGTAAAAATTTGGCACCTCTTCCCGATGAGATAGTGTCTCCAAATTTTTAGAGCATGAACCACCGAGGCCAATTCCGAATCATGAGTAGGATAATTTCCCTCGTGGGGTCGTAGCTGTCGTGATGCATAGGCTACTACCTTGCCGTCTTGCATAAGTACTCATCCAAGTCCTTGTCTGGAGGCGTCACAGTACACATCAAAACTGTGGTAGATATCTGGAAGAGTCAACACCGGTGCGGTTGTCAGCCGTATCTTTAGCTCATTGAAACTCTTCTCTCAGTCTTCAGTCCATTCAAACTTCTTATCCTTTTTTAGCAGCTCCGTCATGGGTTTAGCAATCTTGGAAAATCCTTCAATGAAACAACGGTAATATCCAGCTAATCCAAGAAAACTCCGGATCTGTGATACGGTTGTGGGCGGCAACCAATCGAGCACATCCTTTACTTTGCTCGGGTCCACGGCTATACCTTCAGGAGATAGCACATGCCCAAGAAATCCAACTTGCTTAAGCCAGAATTCGCATTTACTAAATTTGGCGTATAGCTGATGGTCGCGGAGTCGTTGTAACACTGCTTGGAGGTGCTCTTTGTGATCTTCTTCACTTCTTGAGTAAATAAGTATGTCATCGATGAAGATTACCACGAACTTATCAAGGAAGTACATGAATACTTTGTTTATCATATGCATGAAGAAGGCAGGGGCGTTGGTTAGACCAAAGGACATAAGTGTATATTCGTAAAGACCGTATCGAGTGGTGAATGCGGTCTTAGGAATATCTTCCTTTTTAATCTTGAGCTGATGATATCCTGTTCGTAGATCAATCTTGGAGAATACCTTGGCCCCACTGAGCTGATCAAACAAGTCATCAATCCTTGGCAGCGGATATTTATTTTTGATGGTGACATCATTCAGCTGACAACAATCCACACACATGTGGAGGCTGCCATCCTTTTTGTCCACGAAGATAGCAGGTGATCCCCATGGTGAAGAGCTGGGACGGATATATCCTTTCTGGAGCATTTCATCAAGCTGTTTCTTTAGCTCCACTAATTCTAATGAGGGAATCCGGTAATACTTTTTGTATAACGGTGCGGTTCCGGGCACAAGATCTATTGCAAACTCAAGCTCTCGATCTGGTGGCATGCCTGGCAGTTCTTCTAGAAATACATCAGGAAACTCACTGACCACAGGAATTAATTCCAATTCAGCCACAGCGGTGAAGATCATTTCTTTCTTGGGTATGCTTCTGTGAGCATAGAATTTGGTAGTCTACCCCTTCTGACTGGTCAAAGTGACTTCTTAGGTCGCGCAATTTATGCAGACTTGATATTGGGTCAACCAATTCATACCCAAGATAACATCCAACTTTACAAACTCGATGATTATCAAAGAAGTTGGAAAATAGACTCCGTTGATATTGATTTCTAGATTACGGCAGACCAGATTGCTCTTGATTAAGGATCCCGGGGTTTGTACCAGCATATTCTTGCCCAAAAGCGAACAAGGAAAAAAAAATTGGGCAACAAAACTCCGAGAAATAAAAGAGTGGGAAGCCCCAGAGTCAAATAAAATCACTGCAGGTATGTTATTAACAAAAAATATACCAATTACAACTTCGGGGTTCTCTTGGGCTTCATTGGCGGAGAGGTGATGAACGTGCCCAGTGATGTTTTGCTGGTTCGGGTATGACTCCATAAAATTGACTTGTGGCCTGAATAGAGCATTCGCCTTGTTGTTCTTGGGACACTGTCTGGCATAATGTCCGGTTTGCCCACAACTGAAGCAAGAATTGTTGCGTTGGCGCTCCTCGTGCACTGGGTTGGTCACGACATTCTTGACTTGGGTGGTGGTCTTGTTAACATTTTGTACCCAATTGGGCTTGTGTTCCACCTGAGTCTGCTGCCAGGTACGAGCCTTTTGCACTGGTTGCCCTTCCTTCCTTGGCTCAAACTTGCACTTGTGGTCGTTGTTAGCTGGCCTATTATCTGATACAAGCTTGTGCTCCCTTTCAGCAACGAAAGCCTTGTTCACCGAGTTTGGAAATCTGGGAAATCAAACATACTGAGGGTACATCGGAGTTGCGGGTTTAATCCACCAAGAAATCTGTCAATCTTTCTTTCTTCAGTGGCCACGTCATATAGGGAGTAACATGACAGATGATTGGATTTTTGCAAATATTCACCCACAGACTGATTTCCTTGGAGGAGCGCGAGAAATTCACGCTGCTTAGTCTTCATAATTCCAGTAGGGATATGATATTTCCGAAAATGATCCTTGAATTTCGATCAGGTGATTTCTTCATCAGCAGGCCACATGGCTTTTGCATTTTCCCACCATATGGCAGCAGCGCCTTCAAGATAATGAGTTGCAAATGGAACTTTATCATCTTCTTCAGTACGAGCAATCTCAAGTTTCCTCTCAATGGTTCGCAACCAATCGTCTGCATCCAAGGGGTCAATAACCTGACTGAAACTGGGAGGCTTGGTCCTTTGAAAATCTGACAGCTTGGAGTGATGACCGTTCTGATTTCCATTCTGTCCAACCACAGCTTGCACATTTCTTAATATTTCAATCAGATCATTATTCCTCCTTTCCTCAAACATACGCAGAATTTGCTCGGTGGAAGGAGGATTTGGCGGTGGAGGCGGTGGTGGAACGTACGGCTCGGGGGAGTGCCCTGCCTGTCGTGCGGAACATGAGTAATCTCGCGAACATTGTTACTGTTGCCTCCCCGCGGCATCCTATTTTGATTTTTCCCAACACAACGCAACCGAGATGAGAAATATTCAAAGTAAATTGGGGGAAAGCCAGCAACAAAAGCCCGAGGAAAACCGAAATGACGAAGAAAAATACGGCGAATAGAGTTCCAACATAATTATACATAGACTCATACATGAAAGATAAACAACATGCCAGGGTCAACTACTCTCATACAAGAAACGAAACCTCATGACTCGTATGACTACACTCGTACACCATCCTGACGACTGCGAATACTTAGAAACTCTACTGCTCTGCTGGTGCTGCGGGGTCCTCTCCTGAAGCAGACTCTGATCCTGAACTGACGAGGTTAACTGAGACATCCGGGTTAAAGGTAATACGACGACGCTACCTCGAGGGCTCTCCCTCAGGGGCAGGTGTAGGGTGAAGCATCGGGGCTACATGAGTAGTGAGAAGCGAAACCCACTCATCAGGAGCACTGAGAAGAATTACGGTCGAGGCGCCCGAGCTACTCAGAGGAGTAACCGGTGAAATAGGGGAACTAGAACTGGCTGGAATATAAGGAGTAAATCCCATATATGCTGGAGTAGTGACAGATCTAGTAGAGGCTAAAGCAGTACGGGCACGAGTCAGCTCTCGAGCCAGCTCGTGGATCATAAGATAGCTGGCAGTGATATAGCGAGAAAGGTGTCTAGCAACACTATCAGACTCCGGATCAATGATAGGGAAACGGACACGACCATTGTCGTGCAGAGAAGGATAGTAGTAGAAACCTAGGTGGTTCTGCATCCGGACCTCGTTGTAACGAAGCTCGACAAGGACCTCGAATGCAGCAAACTGGACAACCTGAGAAGCTGTAGAAGCGTAACCGCTCTGAGAGGTACGAGTGTAAGTGCTGGAATTGGAACTGGTGCACAGAGTAACCACTGCGTGATACTCATACACTGAGTCTGCTAGACACTCCCGGTACACACGGAAGGTTGGGTCATCACCGAGGGGGTACATCCGACACCACACGTTACGAAGGAGATGCGGCGATGTGTACGACATCAGCTGTAACTGGCACGGATATGGCACCGGAGCCATCTACACTCACAACCATTAGCAGGTTAGCATAAAAATAAAATAAGTGCATGCAATGCAACAACCAGCTACAAATGCTACCGGCACTCAACTAAAACTCGTATCTAACGTCCAGTTAACACGTCATAGTCTAGCGTGGCCTACAGTCAGCGCGGCTCTGATACCAAGCGTTGTGGCACCCCGGCTCAGAGCAACCGGTTCACCATGCATTGCCAGCCCAGGGACCATGTCTTCTGACAACACGCAGCATCTTGGTACAGAAAACAACCGCTTTATTGATGCTAGCGCCTCAAAGTTTATATTACAACAGGTGGCGAGGCCAAGCGGCACACTCGGTGCGGCTGAACAATATGTACATTATTTAGTGAACATAAACGGGCCTTGATCATAACAACTACGCGGCAGCGGAACAACGTCATAGCGGAAACTCCATAGCACAGGGACACCGATGTGGACACGATCTAGACTCGGACAACACTCCTTTCCAACGAGACTTTCCTAAAATCTGGCATGACACGCCAGGTCAGTACATTGAATGTACTTGCAAGCTCACAACAAGCATAAACATAATGACAAACAATATCATGATAATTAACCAATTATTAATAATGCAACAAGATAGCCAACATGCAGTGATCATGCTCTTGGATCACAATCATACCAACCTCAAGATACTAACTAGAGATATCTTGTGATCCTTCTGGCGATCACAACCACGACCAATATTTGGTCTTAAACGGTGATCCTTCCGGCGATCACAACCACGACCAACACTTGGTCTAAAACCACAAGATGACCTTTCCGCCATCATCAACAGTGCAAAGTTCATAACTTAATGTGCAAAATTTATTAAATGTTGACCCATGGTGTGACCTACTTTTGAGCGTGTCCGTAACCGTGGACTCGGCTATCGATAGATTAATACACTCTGCAGAGGTAGCGCACTGTACCCACACCGCGGAACCCATGGCCTCGCACTCCCATTCGGGTGGACCAACGGCATTCCGACGAAACCCCTCCATTGCCACGACACTCTCTCGGACACTCCGACTCACTCCCCACCGGGCTAGTCCTGGGTGGCCCCGTGTCTACCAAAGACACAACGACCACCGTCGTAGCCAAAACATAAACGATCCCACTCAGGGACCCGGTACCATAAACTCAACAACGGGCACACAAGGTTATGTCTGCTTACCGGGCCAGGGTACCGCACGCCCATAACCTTCCCTCGTTGGAGGCACCGACCAGAGGCATGACAACGGACCAAATAAAGGCCTTCCCATAAAGGCAAATGTGGTTGCACCGGGAAAAACTCGATTCAGTGGCACCATGACCCGGTCAACAATATATTCAAGTTGAGTTATTATCAGGTTCAACTTAACGTGAAAATAACCGGTGTCATAGTATGCCATGAAATGCAACAATAACATATGCATCACATATTAACGGAAATGACTGAGTCAACTATATCCACACTAAGCATAAACATCAACAACTCATGACACTTCTCTGGTTAAGATTAAACCTTACTTTAAGCAGAATCTTTTCTAGCAAATTTTACCATTTTTACTCATGCAAGAAAATAACTCCACTAATTATTTATATCCATAACCATATTATTCTTTCATGACCCAAAATAAATCCTAGTCTCTTTACCAACTAAGTTAACTTCAAACTTTCTGTGAATCAAGCATATTAACTAAAACAAGAAATTAAAAGAATATAAATAACATAATAATGATTAAATGCATGGATTAAATAATTTGTTCAAGTAAGAAAATCACAAATATTGTAATGGCACCATGAAAATGTTGTTGTGGCTTGCCTTAGTGCAGATGAGGTTCACAAGCCTCCTGGTGATCCTCAAGACAAGCCTCACCCTCTAAAAATAAATTTAAACACAAGAAGAAAATATCAAGAACCCTTCTGAAATTCACCAGGAAATCTAGACAACATAGAAAAATCTCATCTTTGGTGAGCTGCTAGCTTTCTGTACAAAGAACACAATGCAAAAAGAATCAATTCATTTGGACTTATGGTCAAAGAGCTTTGGCTGTTTGAAGCTCTCAGGATAAATAAAAATTTGAATCTAAATAAAAACAGACTAGGGGGGGTGACGTCGAAGGCGTAAAGCCTCGGGGCGGCACCACTCGTACCGCTTCGCGCGCGTACTGAGTGGTTGACTAGCGGGCCCTGCTAGTCAGGTGAGGTGGAGGGGGAGAAGGAAACAGAGGACAGTGCTGAAGGAAATATGCCCTAGAGGCAATAATAAAGTTATTATTTATTTTGTTATATCATGATAAATGTTTATTATTCATGCTAGAATTGTATTAACCGGAAACATAATACATGTGTGAATACATAGACAAACAGATAGTCACTAGTATGCCTCTACTAGACTAGCTCATTGATCAAAGATGGTTATGTTTCCTAACCATAGACATGTGTTGTCATTTGATTAATGGGATCACATCATTAGGAGAATGATGTGATTGACATGACCCATTCCGTTAGCTTAGCACTTGTCGTTTAGTATATTGCTATTGCTTTCTTCATGACCTATACATGTTCCTGTAACTATGAGATTATGCAACTCCGTTTACGGAGGAACACTTTGGTACTACCAAACGTCACAACGTAACTGGGTGATTATAAAGGAGTACTACAGGTGTCTCCAAAGGTACTTGTTGGGTTGGCGTATTTCGAGATTAGGTTTTGTCACTCCGATTGTGGAGAGGTATCTCTGGGCCTTCTCGGTAATACACATCACATAAGCCTTGCAAGCGTTGCAACTAATGAGTTAGTTGTGAGATGATGTATTACGGAACAGTAAAGAGACTTACCGTAACGAGATTGAACTAGGTATTGGATACCGACGATCGAATCTCGGGTAAGTAACATACCGATGACAAAGGAACAACGATGTCGTTATGCGGTTTGACCGATAAAGATCTTCGTAGAATATGTAGGAACCAATATGGGCATCCAGGTTCCGCTATTGGTTATTGACCGAGAATGGTTCTAGGTCATGTCTACATAGTTCTCGAACCCGTAGGGTCCGCACGCTTAACGCTTCGATGACAGTTCATTATGAGTTTATAAGTATTGATGTACGAAGGTTGTTCGAGTCCGGATGTGATCACGGACATGACGAGGAGTCTCGAAATGGTCGAGACATAAAGATTGATATATTGGAAGCCTATGTTTGGACTTGGAAGGTTCGGATGAAAACAGGAAGTTACGGAACACCGGGGTTACGGAACCCCGGGGGTCAATGGGCCTTGATGGGCCATAGGGAGAAGAGGAAAGGGCCGGCCAGGGCAGGCGCGCCCCTCCCTCTAGTCCGAATAGGACAGGAGAGGGGGCGCTCTTCCCTCTTCCCCTCCCCAATCCTATTCCAACTAGGAAGGGGGAGTCCTACTCGGTGGGAGTAGGACTCCTCGCGCGCCTTGGGCTGGCCGCACCCCTTGCTCCTTTATATCTGGGGCAGGGGGGCACCCATGACACACAAGTTGATCTACGTGATCGTTCCTTAGCCGTGTGCGGTGCCCCCTCCACCATATTCCACTTCGGTCATATCGTCGCGGAGCTTAGGCGAAGCCCTGCGCCGGTGAAGTCATATCATCGCGGAGCTTAGGCGAAGCCCTGCATCGGTGGAGCATCATCATCATCACCACGCAGTCGTGCTGACGGAACTCATCCCCGACGCTTTGCTAGATCGGAGCCCGGGGATCGTCATCGAGCTGAACGTGTGCAGAACTCGGAGGTGCCGTACGTTCGGTGCTTGGATCGGTCGGATCGTGAAGATGTACGACAACATCAACCGCGTTGTTATAACGCTTCCGCTTACGGTCTACGAGGGTACGTGGACATACACTCTCCCCTCTCGTTGCTATGCCATCACCATGGTCTTGCGTGTACGTAGGAAAATTTTTGAAATTACTACGTTCCCCAACAGTGGCATCCGAGCCTGGTTTATGCGTTGATGTCATATGCACGAGTAGAACACAAGTGAGTTGTGGGCGATATAAGTCATACTGCTTACCAGCATGTCATTCTTTGGTTCAGCGGTATTGTGAGATGAAGCGGCCCGGACCGACATTACGCGTACGCTTACGCGAGACTGGTTTCACCGCTCCGAGCACTCGTTGCTTAAAGGTGACCGGCGGGTGTCTGTCTCTCTCACTTTAGTTGAACTGAGTGTGGCTACGCCCGGTCCTTGCGAAGGTTAAAACAGCACCAACTTGACAAACTATCGTTGTGGTTTTGATGCGTAGGTAAGAACGGTTCTTGCTCAGCCCGTAGCAGCCACGTAAAACTTGCAACAACAAAGTAGAGGACGTCTAACTTGTTTTTGCAGGGCATGTTGTGATGTGATGTGGTCAAGACGTGATGCTATATTTTATTGTATGAGATGATCATGTTTTGTAACCGAGTTATCGGCAACTGGCAGGAGCCATATGGTTGTCGCTTTATTGTATGAAATGCAAAGCCATGTAATTGCTTTACTTTATCACTAAGCGAGAGCGATAGTCGTAGAAGCAATAGTTGGCGAGACGACAACGATGCTACGATGGAGATCAAGGTGTCGCGCGGTGGCGATGGTGATCATGGCGGTGCTTGGCGATGGAGATCACAAGCACAAGATGATGATGACCATATCATATCACTTATATTGATTGCATGTGATGTTTATCCTTTATGCATCTTATCTTGCTTTGATTGACGGTAGCATTATAAGATGATCTCTCACTAAAATTATCAAGAAGTGTTCTCCCGAGTATGCACCGTTGCGAAAGTTCTTCATCTTTGAGACACCACGTGATGATCGGGTGTGATAGGCTCTACGTTCAAATACAACGGGTGCAAAACAGTTGCACACGCAGAATACTCGAGTTAAACTTGACGAGCCTAGCATATAACAGATATGGCCTCGGAACACGGAGACCGAAGGTCGAACATGAATCATATAGTAGATATGATCAACATAGTGATGTTCACCATTGAAACTACTCCATCTCACGTGATGATCGGACATGGTTTAGTTGATTTGGATCACGTAATCACTTAGATGACTAGAGAGATGTCTGTCTAAGTGGGAGTTTTAATATGATTAATTAAACTTAAACTTATCATGAACTTAGTACCGATAGTATTTTGCTTGTCTATGTTTCTTGTAGATAGATGGCTCGTCTTTGTTGTTCCATTGAATTTTAATGCGTTCCTTGAGAAAGCAAAGTTGAAAGATGATGGTAGCAATTACACGGACTGGGTCCGTAATTTGAGGATTATCCTCATTGCTGCACAGAAGAATTACGCCTGGAAGCACCGCTGGGTGCCGTGCCTGCTGCAGAGAGCAACGCCGAAGTTGTGAGCGTCTGGCGAGCAAAGCTGATGACTACTCTATAGTTCAGTGTGCCATGCTTTACGGCTTAGAACGGGTCTTCAACGACGTTTTGAGCGTCATGGGGCATATGAGATGTTCCAGGAGTTGAAGTTAATATTTCAAGAAAATGCCGGATTGAGAGATATGAAGTCTCCAATAAGTTCTATAGCTGCAAGATGGAGGAGAATAGTTACATCGGTGAACATATACTCAAAATGTCGGGTATAATAATCACTTGATTCAACTGGGAGTTACTCTTCCGGATGATAGTGTCATTGATGAATTCTCCAATCACGCCACCAAGCTACAAGAGCTTCGTGATGAACTATAATATGCAAGGGATGACCAAGACAATTCCGAGCTCTTCGCAATGCTAAAAGCAGCGGAGGTAGAAATCAAGAAAGAGCATCAAGTGTTGATGGTCAACAAGACCACTAGTTTCAAGAAAAGGGCAAAGGAAAGAAGAAGGAACTTCAAAAGAACAGCAAGAAAGTTGCTGCTCAAGAGAAGAAACCCAAGTCTGGACCTAAGCCTGAAACCGAGTGTTTTACTTTGCAAGCAAACTGGACTTTGAAGCGGAACTGCCCCAAGTATTTGGCGGATAAGAAGGATGGCAAGGTGATCAAAGGTATATGTGATATACATGTTATTGATGTGTACCTTACTAATACTCGCAGAGTACCGGTATTTGATCTTGGTTACATTGCTAATATTTGCAACTCAAACAGAACTACGGATTAGCGAAGATTGGCTAAGGGCGAGGTGACGATCTGGCGTGGGAAATGGTTCCAAAGTCGATGTGATCGCGGTCGGCATGCTACCTCTACATCTACCATCGGGATTAGTTTTATACCTAAATAATTGTTATTTGGTGCCAGCGTTAAGCATGAACATTATATCTGGATCTTGTTTGATGCGAGGCGGTTATTCATTTAAGACAGAGAATAATGGTTGTTCTATTTATATGAATAATATCTTTTATGGTCATGCACCCTTGAAGAGTGGTCTATTTTATTGAATCTCGATAGTAGTAATACACATATTCATAGTGTTGAAACCAAAAGATGCAGAGTTGATAATGATAATGCAACTTATTTGTGGTACTTGCCGTTTGGGTCATATCGGTGTAAAACGCATGAAGAAACTCCATCTTGATGGGCTTCGGAATCACTTGATTATGAATCACTTGGTACTTGCGAACCATGCCTCATGGGCAAGATGACTAAAACGCCGTTCTCGGAACTATGGAGCGAGCAACTGATTTGTTGGAAATCATACATACCGATGTTTGTGGTCCAATGAATGTTGAGGCACTGTGGCGGGTATCGTTATTTTCTTACCTTCACAGATGATTTGAGCAGATATGGGTATATCTACTTAATGAAACACAAATCTGAAACATTTGAAAAGTTCAAAGAATTTCAGAGTGAAGTGGAAAATCATCGTAACAAGAAAATAAAGTTTCTACGATCTGATCGTGGAGGAGAATATTTGAGTTACGAGTTTGGTTTACATTTGAAACAATGTGGAATAGTTTAGCAACTCACGCCACCCGAACACCACGAGAAATGGTGTGTCCGGACGTCGAATCGTACTTTACTTGATATGGTGCGATCTATGATGTCTCTTACTGATTTACCGCTATCGTTTTGGGGATATGCTTTAGAGGCGGCCGCATTCACGTTAAATAGGGCACCATCTAAGTCCGTTGAGGCGACACCGTATGAACTGTGGTTTGGCAAGAAACCAAAGTTGTCGTTTCTTAAAGTTTGGGGCTGCGATGCTTATGTGAAGAAACTTCAACCGGATAAGCTCGAACCCAAATCGGAGAAATGTGTCTTCATAGGATACCCAAAGGAGACTGTTGGGTACACCTTCTATCACAGATCTGAAGGCAAGATTTTCGTTGCTAAATTCGGATCCTTTCTAGAGAAGGAGTTTCTCTCGAAAGAAGTGAGTGGGAGGAAAGTAGAACTTGATGAGATAATGTATCGCTCCCTTATTGGAAGGTAGTTCATCACAAGAAACGGTTCTGTGACAACTACACCAATTAGTGAGGAAACTAATGATGTTGATCATGAAACTTCAGATCAAGTTGCTCTTGAACTCAGAGGTCAACCAGAATAAAATACGCACTGAGTGGTACGGTAATCCTATTCGGAAGTCATGTTACTTGACCATGGCGAACCTACAAACTATGAAGAAGCGATGGTGAGCCCAGATTCCGCGAAATGGCTGGAAGCCATGAAATCTGAGATGGGATCCATGTATGAGAACAAAGTATGGACTTTGGTTGACTTGCCCGATGATCGGCAAGCCATTGAGAATAAATGGATCTTTAATAAGAAGACTCACGCTGATGGTAATGTAACTGTCTACAAAGCTCGACTTGTTGCGAAAGGTTTTCGACAAGTTCAAGGGGTTGACTACGATGAGACTTTCTCACCCGTAGCGATGCTTAAGTCTGTCTGAATCATGTTAGCAATTGCCGCATTTTATGATTATGAAATTTGGCAAATGGATGTAAAAACTGCATTCTTGAATGGATTTCTAGAAGAAGAGTTGTATATGATGCAACCAGAAGGTTTTGTTGATCCAAAGGGTGCTAACAAAGTGTGCAAGCTCCAGCGATCAATTTATGGTCAGTGCAAGCCTCTCGGAGTTGGAATAAATGCTTTGATAGTGTGATCAAAGCATATGGTTTTATACAAACTTTTGGAGAAGCTTGTATTTACAAGAAAGTGAGTGGGAGCTCAGAGCATTTCGATATTATATGTGGACGACATATTATTGATTGGAAATGATATAGAATTTCTGGATAGCATAAAAGGATACTTGAATAAAAGTTTTCAATGAAAGACCTCGGTGAAGCTGCTTACATATTGGGCATCAAGATCTATAGAGATAGATCAAGGCGCTTAATTGGACTTTCACAAAGCACATACCTTGATAAAGTTTTGAAGAAGTTCAAAATGGATCAGCAAAGAAAGGTTTTTCACCAGATTACAAGGTGTAAGATTGAGTCGACTCAATGCTCGACCACAGCAGAGGATAGAGAGAAAATGAAAGATGTTCCTATGCTTCAGCCATAGGCTCTATCATGTATGCAATGCTGTGTACCAGACTGGCGTATGCTTAGCGATAAGCTTGGCAGGAAGGTACCAAAGTAATCCAGAGTGGATCATGGACAGCGGTCAAGAACATCCTGAAATACGAAAAGGACTAAGGATATGTTTCTCGTATATGGAGGTGACAAAGAGCTAGTCGTAAATGGTTACGTCGATGCAAGCTTTGACACGATCCGGACGATTCTAAATCACAAACCGGATCGTGTTTTATTAAGCGGTGGAGCTGTCGGTTGGTGCAGTTCTAAACAAAGCGTCGTGGCGGGATCTACATGTGAAGCGGAGTACATAGCTGCTTCGAAGCAGCAAATGAAGGAGTCGGATGAAAGAGTTCATTTCGATCTAGGTGTCATACCTAGTGCATCGGGACCAATGAAGATCTTCTCGTGACAATATGGTGCAATTGCCTTGGCAAAGGAATCCAGATTTCACAAGAGGACCAAGCATATCAAGAGACACTTCAATTCCATTCGGGACCAAGTCCAAGTGGGAGACATAGAGATTTGCAAAATACATACGGATCTGAATGTTGCGACCCGTTGACTAAGCCTCTTCCACGAGCAAAACATGATCATCACCAAGACTCCATGGGTGTTAGAATCATTCTTGTGTAATCTAGATTATTGACTCTAGTGCAAGTGGGAGACTGAAGGAAATATGCCCTAGAGGCAATAATAAAGTTATTATTTATTTCCTTATATCATGATAAATGTTTATTATTCATGCTAGAATTGTATTAACCGGAAACATAATACATGTGTGAATACATAGACAAAGCAGATAGTCACTAGTATGTCTCTACTAGACTAGCTCATTGATCAAAGATGGTTATGTTTCCTAACCATAGACATGTGTTGTCATTTGATTAATGGGATCACATCATTAGGAGAATGATGTGATTGACATGACCCATTCCGTTAGCTTAGCACTTGATCGTTTAGTATATTGCTATTGCTTTCTTCATGACCTATACATGTTCACGTAACTATGAGATTATGCAACTCCGTTTACGGAGGAACACTTTGGGTACTACCAAAGCGTCACAACGAATCGGGTGATTATAAAGGAGTACTACAGGTGTCTCCAAAGGTACTTGTTGGGTTGGCGTATTTGAGATTAGGTTTTGTCACTCCGATTGTCGGAGAGGTATCTGGGCCTTCTCGGTAATACACATCACATAAGCCTTGCAAGCGTTGCAACTAGTGAGTTAGTTGTGAGATGACGTATTACGAGCGAGTAAAGAGACTTACGTAAGCGAGATTGAACTAGGTATTGGATACCGACGATCGAATCTCGGGTAAGTAACATACCGATGACAAAGGAACAACGTATGTCGTTATGCGGTTTGACCGATAAAGATCTTCGTAGAATATGTAGGAACCAATATGGGCATCCAGGTTCCGCTATTGGTTATTGACCGAGAATGGTTCTAGGTCATGTCTACATAGTTCTCGAACCCATAGGGTCCGCACGCTTAACGTTTGATGACGAGTTCATTATGAGTTTATAAGTATTGATGTACCGAAGGTTGTTTGGAGTCCGGATGTGATCACGGACATGACGAGGAGTCTCGAAATGGTCGAGACATAAAGATTGATATATTGGAAGCCTATGTTTGGACTTGGAAGGTTCGGATGAAAGCAGAAGTTACGGAACACCGGGGTTACGGAACCCCGGGGTCAATGGGCCTTGATGGGCCATAGGGAGAAGAGGAAAGGGCGGCCAGGGCAGGCGCGCCCCCTCCCTCTAGTCCGAATAGGACAAGGAGAGGGGGGCGCCTTCCCTCTTCCCTCCCCAATCCTATTCCAACTAGGAAGGGGAGTCCTACTCGGTGGGAGTAGGACTCCTCGAGCGCCCCCCGGTTGGCCGCACCCCCCTTGCTCCTTTATATACGGGGCGGGGGCACCCCATGACACACAAGTTGATCTCGTGATCGTTCCTTAGCGTGTGCGGTGCCCCCTCCACCATATTCCACTTGGTCATATCGTCGCGGAGCTTAGCGAAGCCCTGCGCCGGTGAAGTCATATCGTCGCGGAGCTTAGGTGAAGCCCTGCGTCGGTGGAGCATCATCATCGTCACCACGCCGTCGTCTTGTGGAACTCATCCTCGACGCTTTGCTAGATCGGAGCCCGGGATCGTCATCGAGCTGAGCGTGTGCAGAACTCGGAGGTGCCGTGACGTTCGGTGCTTGGATCGGTCGGATCGTGAAGGCGTCGACTACATCAACAGCGTTGTTATAACGCTTCGCCACGGTCTCACGAGGGTGCGTGGACATACACTCTCCCTCTCGTTGCTATGCCATCACCATGGTCTTGCGTGTACGTAGGAAATTTTTTGAAATTACTACGTTCCCCAACAGGTGCGGCTTCGCCGGAGCGCACGACAGCGACGAGGGCTCCTTGGCCAAAACGTGCAGGGGGATCGAGAGAGGAGACGGAGGCGCACCTGCCCGTACCCGTAGATTAGCTAGGGGTGGTCAGACGGCGTCGGAGTCAACCTCTCTAGCGGAGGCAGAGAGCGGAGGTCGCCGGAGACGAAGACGAGGCGAACAGAGGCGACTCCAGGGGCTCCAACCAGGCGGAACCGCAACACCGACGAGCGGCGGAGGCCCTGCAAGGGTTGCCAAGGCCAGGGAGGGGTTGGAGCTACGGAGACGACCCGAGGGGATCGCCGGCGAGCTCGAGCTCGGGGACAGCGGCCCGTGGCCTTCCTAGCTGGGCTACGGCTATCTACGAGATTGTGGAGTGTGTGGGAGTGATGGATGGTGCTCGAGGAGGCTGGGAGGGCTTTATTTATAGCCGAGCGTCGAGGGGGGATCGGGCTCCGCCGGTGGACACCTGGACACCGCGCCAGGCGATGAACGGCGTCAGCGAGAGGGGGAGAGGGCGACACAGATCACGTGGGGACTGTGGGTGAACGGGGACGAGCACAGGGGCACTGGGGTGCCGAGGAGCACAGTGCGCACCGCACACGTTGGCCAGACCGCGCCCGTGCTCGCTGCGGCGAGCTCCGGCATCGGAGAGCGCCAGGAGGGAGTTAAGAGATCTTGGACGAAGATTGTGGCGAAGTTTGGCAAGGCTAGGCAGGCGGGGAAGCGAGCACGCACGCAACAGAGGCTCGGGCGGCACTCAGAGCGCGTCGGCTGCATGCCTGCATGGCTAAACGAATGCGGTCACCGCGTGAACTCTGACCTCAGGCTGACCTAAGCCCAAACTTCATGTTTGGCTTGTTGTTCGTGGTAGTTTTGAAGGTTACCACGCTTTGGTTTGGTCTCAGGTGCAGTTGAAAAGATTTCACACGCCTAGTAAGTTTCTGGACAGTAACTTTGAGAGCTTATTGTGGTCAAACTACTGGGAGTTGGGAGCTGGGCTTTGGAGGTTAGCAATCATCTACTAAGGTGATGATGCACAAGAAAAATCAGCCACAATGGAGCAAGTAAAATGGTAGTTACTGTAGAAACTACCATTTCTGTCCAGAACAGAAAATATTTTCTGTAGCAAAAATATTCCAAAAAGTGATGAAATATTTTTGCTCAGGAAGGTGCCCTAGGGTTCAAGGAATAATTGGGATTTTTCTTAGATTTTTATGGGCAAGAAAAATTGGGGTTGCTTTGGAGCACATTGAGCTAGCTAGGGTTTAAGAGAGGGAAATGAATATCTTTCATTAAAGAAAAATATTCCAAATATTATTTTGAGATGAACCAGAGAGGGATTGATGGTTAGAGAGGGAAATGGGACACTTGGGTGAAAGTCGAGGGGTTCCCAAGTGTTTAAGTCCATATGAAAAGATTCAAAACTCCAAATTTCAAATTCAAACCAACTGAAAATCAGGCAAAGAAGAGAGGGGAAAAACCAGGCTGTCACAACCTTCACAGGACGGAGCCTTGCTTCACAGGCCGGAGCCTTTCTTCATGGGTAGAACTTCCAGAGGTGCTGGATGTTCCAGGCGTTGTGGATGGGGACCCCGTCCTGTGTCTCCAGGCGCGCGGCGCCAGGCCTGGAGACACGGGCAATCCTAAACGGGCCCTCCCACATGGGAGAGACCTTGTGCAGCCCTTCCCTGGAGAGCACCCGCCTTAGGATGATGTCGCCCACCTCCAACATCCTGGAGCGGACGTTGTGGCAGTGGCACCGCCGCAGCGCCTGCTAGTACCTCGCTGCCCGGAGCGAGGCTTGACGGCGACACCCCGCCCCCCCCCCCAACACGAGATCCTTCCCCAGCGTGGCGTCCTGACGCACCTCGTCGAATGCCAAGACCCGCGTGGAGCGATGCTTGACCTCGTGAGGGAGAACCGCCTTTGCTCCGTAGACGAGGAAGAACGGCGTCTCTCCTGTTGGCTTGGTCACGGTGGTGCAGATGGACCACATCACGGACTGCAGCTCGTTGAGCCAGCCCCTGCCGCAGGCCTCGAGCTTCTTCCTGAAGGTCCTTGTCTTGAGGCCCCTCAGGACTTCTGCATTGGCCCGCTCCGCCTGGCCGTTGTTCCGTGGGTGCGCCACTGAGGCGTAGCATATCTGTGTTCCAATGTTAGCACAGTATGTTTTGAAAAGGTTGCTAGTGAACTGCGAGCCATTGTCAGTGATGATGCGGTTAGGGACCCCAAACCGGCTCAGGATTCCCTTGATGAACTTGACGGCCGATCCAGCTCGGATGGTGCGAACGGCTTCCACCTCCGCCCACTTGGTGAATTTGTCGATTCCACACTAAGCATAAACATCAACAACTCATGACACTTCTCTGGTTAAGATTAAACCTTACTTTAAGCAGAATCTTTTCTAGCAAATTTTACCATTTTTACTCATGCAAGAAAATAACTCGACTAATTATTTATATCCATAACCATATTATTCTTTCATCGCCCAAAAATAAATCCTAGTTTCTTTACCAACTAAGTTAACTTCAAACTTTCGGTGAATCAAGCATATTAACTAAAACAAGAAATTAACAGAATATAAATAACATAATAATGATTAAATGCATGGATTAAATCATTTGTTCAAGTAAGAAAATCACAAATATTGTAATGGCACCATGAAAATGTTGTTGTGGCTTGCCTTAGTGCAGATGAGGTTCGCAAGCCTCCTGGTGATCCTCAAGACAAGCCTCACCCTCTGAAAATAAATTTAAACACAAGAAGAAAATATCAAGAACCCTTCTGAAATTCACCAGAAAATCTAGACAACATAGAAAAATCTCATCTTTGGTGAGCTGCTAGATTTCTGTACAAAGAATACAATGCAAAAAGAATCAATTCATTTGGACTTATGGTTAAAGAGTTTTGGCTGTTTGAAGCTCTCTGGATAAATAAAAATTTGAATTTAAATAAAAACAGGCTGGGGGGTGATGTCGAAGGCGTAAAGCCTCGGGGCGCCACCACTCGTACCGCTTCGCGCATGTACTGAGTGGCTGACTAGCGGGCCTCGCTAGTCAGGTGAGATGGAGGGGGATAAGGAAACAGAGGACGGCACGGCTTCGCCGGAGCGCACGCCAGCGACGAGGGCTCCTTGGCCAGAACGAGAGGGGGGTCGAGAGAGGAGACGGAGGCGCACCTGCCCATACCCGTAGAGTAGCAAGGGGTGGTCGGACGGCGTCGGAATCAACCTCTCTAGCGGAGGCAGAGAGCGGAGGTCGCCGGAGACGAAGACGACGGCGAACAGAGGCGACTCCAGGGGCTCCAACCAGGCGGAAGAGCACCACCGACGAGCGGCGGAGGCCCTGGAAGGGTTTCCCAGGCCAGGGAGGGGCTGGAGCTATGGAGACGACCCGAGGGGATCGCCGGCGAGCTCGAGCTCGGGGACGGCGGCCCGCGGCCTGCCCGGCCGGGCTACGGCTATCTACGAGATTGTGGAGTGTGTGGGAGTGACGGATGGTGCTCGAGGAGGCTGGGGAGGGCTCTATTTATAGCTGAGCGTCGAGGGGTGATCGGGCTCCGCCGGTGGACACTTGGACACGACGCCCGGCGATGAACGGTGTCAGTGAGAGGGGGAGAAGGCGACGCAGATCACGCGGGGACTGTGGGTGAACGGGGATGAGCACAGGGGCACTGGGGTGGCGACAAGCAGAGTGCGCACCGCACTGTTACATTGGCCGGATCGCGCCCATGCTTGCTGCGGCGAGCTCCGGCGTCGGCGAGCACCAGGAGGGAGTTAAGAGAGCTTGGACGAAGATTGTGGCGCAATTTGGCAAGGCTAGGCAGGCTGGGAAGCGAGCACGTGCGAAATAGAGGCTCGGGCGGCACTCAGAGCGCATCGGCTGCATGCCTGCACGCCTGGACGAACGCGGTCACCGCGTGAACTCTGACCTCAGGCTGACCTAAGCCCAAACTTCATGTCTGGCTTGTTGTTCGCGGTAGTTTTGAACCTTACCACGCTTTGGTTTGGTCTCAGGTGCAGTAGAAAAGATTTCACACGCCTAGTAAGTTTCTAGACAGTAACTTTGAGAGCTTACTGTGGTCAAACTACTGGGAGTTGGGAGCTGGGCTTTGGAGGTTAGCAATCATCTACTATGGTGATGATGCACAAGAAAAATCAGCCACAATGGAGCAACTAAAATGGTAGTTGCTGTAGAAACTGCCATTTCTGTCCAGAACAGAAAATATTTTCTGTAGCAAAAATATTCCAAAAAGTGATGAAATATTTTTGCTCAGGAAGGTGACCTAGGGTTCAAAGAATAATTGGGATTTTTCTCAGATTTTTATGGGCAAGAAAAATTGGGGTTGCGTTGGAGCACATTGAGCTAGCTAGGGTTTAAGAGAGGGAAATGAATATTTTTCATTAAAGAAAAATATTCCAAATATTATTTTGAGATGATCCAGAGAGGGAATGATGGTTAGAGAGGGAAATGGGACACTTGGGTGAAAGCCAAGGGGTACCCAAGTGTTTAAGTCCATATGAAAAGATTCAAAACTCCAAATTTCAAATTCAAACCAACTGAAAATCAGGCAAAGAAGAGAGGGCAAAAACTAGGTTGTCACAAGCAACATACTAAATGATCAAGTGCTAAGCTAACGGAATGGGTCAAGTCAATCACATCATTCTCTAATGACGTGATCCCGTTAATCAAATGACAACTCATGTCTATGGCTAGGAAACTTAACCATCTTTGATTCAACGAGCTAGTCAAGTAGAGGCATACTAGTGACACTCTTTTTGTCTATTTATTCACACATGTATCAAGTTTCCGGTTAATACAATTCTAGCATGAATAATAAACATTTATCATGAAATAAGGAAATAAATAATAACTTTATTATTGCCTCTAGGGCATATTTCCTTCATATGCATCACCATTATGTCGACGATTCGAGATATATTTTACAAAGGATTGAATTATGTTGCAAATGTACATCATTGGTTACCTTGTTCTGCATGTTGCTCGTGTTGCTTCTTAGGTTGCATGCACATTTTCAAGTTTAATGAATGGGATTTGTTTGCATACTCCAATTTTCTTATTGATTTGCTGTGTTTCAAATGTTGCGACATATTTGAGTGGTCTTTTATGGGCCACGGCGGGAAGTATTGCAACAAAATCTCATACATACGCAAACCATATCGTATGCGGAGATTTATGTTGCATGGATTGGTGTCGCAGGATCAAGACTTAACTCATCGCAGGATCAGCAACCCTCCAAGTGTGTTTCTTCTTCAACCAACCCTCTAAGTCTAAGGGTGACAGTCATTTTTTCATCATCGAAATCGCAAGATGGTACCATATCATATATAGGCATGTTGCATAATTTGGCAAGGAAGAAGAAACATCAATGAGAGCACAAAATATACAATCGAGTTTATAGCGTCAAAAGTAATAAGAAAAACATATAGATGAAAACATAGTATCATCACTTTGTGTAAGGCTGACAATTTACATAGATCTTACCATCGATGGTTGAACCACTACATTCAACCACAACTTGTGGTCTTTCTTTCTCCTCAAATGATCAACCCTTCTCTCATTCCTTTTGAAATCTCGCAAGGGTGGTAGCACTAATGCTCCCTTACTGGTTAATCCTCCTCACGAGATAAGGTGGAAAGTATGGAAGTGTCAGTTGAACAAGAGATAACATACCATCGGAACTCTTTGTTTCACCAAATTCCGCACAAATTTGGATTTTTTGAGTAGTTTTTAAGGTTCTAATAACTAGATCTATCATTTCCTTGGATATTATTAAGTAAAACATACACAAAACGTTCATCAAGAAACACTTAACCCCCAATATATTTCCCCATCATTCAACATCCTAAAGTACCCAAACAAGTGCAAGTAACCCCTTGACTCGCCCTCGAGGATGGTTTGCCACACAAAGTTCATAGGCGCTTACTCATGAATATGAGAAATGAAAATTTATTTTATCTTTCTTTTTTTCATCATTATATGGACTTGATCACGGGTCAATGACAAGAACAGATAAATACCATTTAATTAATTTACTTGTTAGTGCCACATGCTATCCACAAGCAAAACCATCTTGGTAAAACCACCCTCCAAAATCCACTTGGTAAAACCACCCTCCAAAATCGTGCTAGGGGGTTACTTCTACTAGTTATGGTAGATTACAAAGTATAATGCTAACAAAAATATGTTGGGATATGAAGTGACTCTATGCAATTCTCTACTTTCTAGTGTTGGATATATGGTAAATGACCCCTTCCTAACCAAATGATCCATCGATCGAATTGGTCAGGCTTTGGCTCTCTCGTGCGCCCCACTTCTCTGTTCCCTACATCTCGGCTCGAATGTCTTCTCCCTCCTTTTAGCTTCTCCTTCCCCATGAGTCATGAGCATCTCTCCCTCCCAAGTAGTTTTTCCTCCTCTTGTGTGCCTATATTCTCATCCTTCCACACCACTCTTTCTCCTTTGGTTAGTCATCTTCTTTCCCACCCTAGATGGATGGCCATGAAGCGATGGATGGTCATGAAGCTCACACCATGGGCGAGGACCACGTGGTGGAGCTTGTGTTTGTGCCACCTAGCTCTAAGGAAGACGTTGGGATTGCATGGAATGGATCTGTGGCCACCCGATCTAGTTTTGGTGAGCTCCATCAAGCCATAGTCGTGGTCCGAGTGCCCGTATTGATGAAGTTGGTGCCTACATTGTTGATGCGTGAGTCATAGTGGATTTTGGGATCTTTGATGGTGTCTAATTTTTCTCTCATGTTGCACGTGCACATGTTTTCTATTGCATACAAATCGCCTTTATGCTGATGATTCTAGATACATGTTGCAAAGAATTGAATTTATGTTGCAAACGTGTGAGTACATCGTTGGTTCCCTTGTCCGCATGTTGCTTGCGTTGCTTCTGTATGTTGCATGCACATTTTTTAGTTTAATAAATGGGATTTGTTTGAATACTCGGAGTGCTTGAGTAATCTTGTACAGGTTGCAATGCGAACTATTGCAACGACATCTCATACATACGCCAAACACGTCTCATGCGGAGACTTATGTTGCATGGATCGGGTGTTGCAGGATTATGACTTAACTCGGGCAGCTGCGGAGGCGGCTGATTGAGAAAATTATCACCCCAACCAGCGCGTAGATATAAAATACACCAAAAAACTTTGATGTAGATACAGTCATCAGGGTGCATTATGTAATTTGATACTTTTGCTTTCATGAGCAATTGATGACCAATGTAGTGTTTTTTAATACAGTACAATCGCAGTCATTCACACAAATGAGCATACACCCACCACTATGAACGCATACACGCACACCCTACCCTTATGAGCACCTCCGAGATACTGAACCGGTCTAGCATCTTGAAATTTTACGAAATCATCAATGATGCCTCACAGTCGAGGGGGGCATCTCCTCCCACTGAACGAACACCGTCGGAAGCCTGAAATAAATCTAGAAATAATTCGAACACCAATGTCAAATCTGGGAAACCACCATCCAACAAGGTTGGTTCAATGACCAATGTAGTTAACGCAGTGATTTAATCAGTCGGGGCATTGGATCCGAACCCTGCCCAATGGAGTCTGACGGCGCCGAACCTGGAATGCCTGTGTTTTACAGGTCAGAGTGCCGGCCCTATCATGAGAGCGCCGGTTTAAAGCCCCAGCTCTGCTCGGAGTCCCTATAAATACGTACCGACCAAACCCCCGTCCTGGTGGTTCATTGCCGCACCCGCCCCTCTGACTCCCCACCCCCTCACGCCACGCCACGCCACGCGGCGAGAAGATGGACAAGCACGCCGCCGCCGACGCCGCAGCAGCAGCAGAGGACGTCGAGACGGGCGAGCACGAGCGCAAAGGTGCGCCGCCCATCCCTGTGCTCTCTCGACTCTCTTTTTTTTCGGCCTGGTGTATAGGGCGGTTTGTTTAACGGCTTTAGCGTGCACGATTATTCCTCCTGGGGATTGGATTGATCGGCCCCGGCGGCGGCGGCGGTCTTTGTTTATTCGATCGTTGCAGGGACGGTATGGACGGCGACGGCACACATTGTGACGGCGGTGATCGGCTCCGGCGTGCTGGCGCTGGCGTGGAGCGTGGCGCAGCTGGGATGGGTGGCCGGGCCGCTCGCGCTGGTGGGCTTCGCGTGCGTCACCTACTACACCTCCACGCTGCTCGCCAACGCCTACCGCGCTCCCGACCCCGTCACCGGCGCCAGGAACCACACCTACACGGACGCCGTCAGATCCTACCTCAGTACGTGTCCACCCCCTCCCCCTCTGTTCCTCCACACGCACACCGAAAAATTCTGAACCCAAATGCCTGAAACTTTTCCCCAGGTCCCAGAGAGGTGTTCATGTGCGGGATCGCCCAGTACGGCAACCTCTGGGGCACCATGGTCGGCTACACCATCACCGCCACCATCAGCATGGTGTGAGTATCATCATCAAACTAACAACCAAAATTCAGTCCACCTCCTCATCACGAATCAAACTATCATTCAGGGACATGCTGAATCCTGTTTTTCTCTTTGTGTGCTCTGTTTGCTTAGTGCGATCAGGAGGTCGGACTGCGTGCACGAGAACGGCCAGGGCGCGCGCTGCGACGCGCCGGGCACCGTGCTCATGCTCGCCTTCACCGTCGTCCAGGTGGTGCTGTCCCAGTTCCCCGGCCTGGAGCACATCACGTGGCTGTCCATTGTCGCGGCGGTCATGTCGTTCGCCTACTCCTTCATCGGGCTCGCGCTCTCGGTTACGGAGTGGGCGTCCCACGGCCTCCGACCCGACGGGAGGATCGCAGGCGCGACCACGGCGTCGTCCAGCAAGAAGACGTGGGACGTGCTCCTTGCCCTTGGGAACATTGCCTTTGCCTACACTTTTGCAGAAGTGCTGATTGAGATCCAGGTAGGCATGGATTATGATAATGATTCAGATACTCAAACTCCAGAAATTATATGTTTGATCAGAATTCAGATACACATGTTTTTGTTTCAGAACATTACTCCAAGTGGCAATGTTTTTTGTCAGTAACTTCTTACCTGTTTTGCTTGCAGGATACACTGAAGTCCCCACCATCTGAGCACAAGACCATGAAGAAGGCAGCAATGTATGGAATTGGGGCCACCACCATATTCTACATCTCTGTTGGCTGCGCCGGATATGCCGCATTTGGTTCAGATGCTCCCGGCAACATCCTGACGGCCCCCGGATTAGGGCCATTCTGGCTCGTCGACATCGCCAACATGTGCCTCATCCTCCACCTCATTGGGGCATATCAGGTCAGTACATCTCAATCAGAGATTGAGAATTTGCATATTCCATAAATTTGAAAAGCTGAACTGCTTTAAATGAGGCTTGCAGCTGAACTGTTCAACAGCTCGAACTAAAGTGTTTTCCTCAATGCAGGTCTATGCACAGCCCATATTCGCTACAGCGGAGAGGTGGATTGTCTCCAGGTGGCCAGACACCAAGTTCATCAGCAGTGCATACACCGTCAGCATCCCGCTCATGCAGCGAGGCTCGGTGACCGTCGCGCCTTACAAGCTCGTCCTACGGACCGTCATAGTTATTGCAACAACTGTGGTGGCAATGATGATACCGTTCTTCAACGCGGTGCTGGGGCTCCTCGGCGCGTTCAGCTTCTGGCCGCTAACCGTGTACTTCCCCATAAGCATGCACATTGCCCAGGGGAAGATCACCAAGGGGACGAAGTGGTATCTCCTGCAAGGTCTGAGCATGGTCTGCCTGATGATCTCAGTGGCAGTGGGCATAGGCTCTGTGAGTGACATCGTGGATAGCCTCAAGGTCTCTACCCCTTTCAAAACCGTCAGCTAGAGGATGTACAAGACTTTGTAGAATAGCGGTTGAATCTGTAGGCTGAGTCTCTGTACTGTATCGTATCATTTTTCTCTGATGTCCACGTATCGGGATGTGATATCCGATCAGTTCCGCGAAGATTTGGAGCTAACAGCTTAGCTGGATCGGCTGTAATGACCCATTGGCCTGTTTCTACTACCTCTAAATAAACTTGCAAGGATGACTGACATGTGAAATAGGAAGTACTGTGTTGAAAGACATGCCCCTCTTTGATAAAATCGAGCCCATTCAAAGTAGTCGAAATTGGACTACGCTGCCATGTTTCATCATTATCTAACAGTAGTACAGTAAATCATCATCTATTTTTTTTTTTACAGAAACTGCAAGCTATATGACTGAATTTATACAGAAACTGCTACAGATACATCACCTATGAGGCTACCAGAGGCTACTACACCTCCAGATTATTATTAACAGCCTGCTAGTTACTTGCTTCCAGCTCACTAGTGATACATTCTAATCTGCTACTTCAGTGTTGTTGCTATTCTGAGTGTAAAGGTCCTCATCTTGTTGATGGTGGCATCTTACAAAGAAAAGGTAACCTGCTTTTACTTATTATTCTTGTTCTTTGCCCTCCGAATACGGAAGTAGAATCATTGTCAATAAGCATTTTCAGAACTTCTCTCATCGTCAGTCGCTCAGAAGGGGCTCGAACAATTTAGACAAGGGCAATGTTAAAGACCTTTATTATATCTTCTGATGCATAGCTGCCGGCTTTTAGATCAAACCGATGCAGTTATGGAATCAAACCCAGGACACAGTTTCCAGTTCACCTTCAAACTGGTAGTCTGCCCGGCTACGTCCACTAAGAAACTCTGGCGGCACAAGACTAGAGTTTACGTCACTCTCCTCTCGCACCTTGACAGAATACGGAAGCCCTGCAGTTCAGAGATAAGCTGACGTAAGACTTAAATCTTCATACTGATATCTTTAAGGTGTATATATGCATCTAAAGAGTAAGTAATACGTACTTATTTCACTTGTTAATGTTACTCCTCAAATATACATGGATAGGTCTATTTTTATGACTTGATACCAAAACGTGTAAGAATATTATGAAGAAATTAAAAGACAAACTGCATCCATTTAACAGATATTGGTATCAAGTGACAGATACTACATCAATTATACTGCTTTAATAGTCAAATTGAATAGTTAGTGCTTTGCTTCATTAGACGGTGCTATTTACCAGGAAAGGACAAGATGAATAATAGAGTAGTTGGGTTTGGGTAGCACTGGCAAAATATTTTCCACAGTACTTGCACAGAAGACTAAACGTTAAACCGTTACAGCATTAATAATAACTATAAAAAGGTGTAAAGATAAGTCAATGTAAGTGACAGGATGCTCGAACTTACAGCGAGCTATGTAACCATGGGTGCCGGCAAAGCAGCTGATGGATTGACCCCTCGCACATGGAAGGACTGGACAATCCACTTTGAGTCACTGTCATCACCACTCTCAGTGTCTTGCTTTCTGTTGAAATCCTCAAGCCTGTTATTTTCATATCTCAGACATGCCAATCCAGATAGCAAAACAACCAAAGATGTCACCATGATCAGCACAGCAAAAAGCCGCCTCCATGAGAAGCTATGATGGTTGTCAATCCACTGGCAAGGGCGTAAACTGGTGCCAGATTGCCTCCGGCCTTCTGAAGTGTCAGTGACACATAGGTCGGAGTTTTCAGAGAATGCATCATCTCCGGCAATCATCAGGAGCTGTGGGGGGATTGGTCCAGACAAATTGTTGTGAGAGAAATCAACATAGGTTGGCCTCAGTGACTGCAATGCATCAGGGATTTCACCAGAGATCATGTTATGGGATAGATTGAGTGAATCCAGCATCAAAAGGGAGCCAACTGTGTCAGGGATTTTGCCAGACAAAGAATTCTCTGCAAGATCAAGGTCAACTAGGCTGTTGCACAAACCAATTTCTGGTGGTATTGACCCTTCCAGTGCATTCTGTTCCAAATGCAGGTATGACAATTGCTTCAGGTTACCAATCTGTGCAGGGACTTGGCCAGAGAATCTGTTGTTGGAAGCAACCAGCTTCTTCAGCTGAGGGAGATTTCCCAGCTCCATTGGAAGTTCACTAGAGAAGTTGTTGTTCTGAAGAAGCAGCTGGGTTAGGGTGGCTGAAATGCCTATATCAGAAGATATTCCTCCAATAAATCCATTGTCAGCAACATCAATGATCACAGCATTAGGCAATCCCCATATGCCATGAGGAATGCTCCCACTGAACTGATTTTGGCTTACTCTAAACCTCTCTAGAGTCTTGCAAGAAGAGTAAGAGGTGGGAAATTCACCTGAGAAGTTGTTGCTCAAAGCCAGTAAGAACTGCAATTTGTCGCTTTGACACAGGAACTTTGGAAATTCACCGGTAAAATAATTCTCTGATATGTCAATTGTATTGAGTGGTGAAAACCGGCCAAGGTTGGCAGGGAACTTTCCTGAGAACTGATTCTCATAAGTTGAAAATGACTCAAGAAACTCCCAGTTCCCCAGTCCTTCAGGAAGCTCACCATATAAGTTGTTCCTGTAGATATGGAAGATCTTAAGCTTCTTCAGGCTAGCAATTTCCTTGGGCAGTACACCAGTAAGTTGATTATGAGACACATCAAATTCAGACAACAATGTCAGTTGTGCAAGCTCAGGAGGAATTTCACCGGTCAGATTGTTTTGGTAGAGCTCAATCTTCCACAGGTTGCGCAAGTTGGATATCGCCTTCGGGAACACACCGGTCATCTGATTGCGCGAGAAATCCAGGGTCCCAAGTGACTCCAAGTGAAAGACTGAAGCTGGTATCTCTCCTCTAAGGTTGCATTGCCCCAAGAATAGCCATGTCAGGTTCTTCAGGAGTCCAATGCTTTCAGGAACACGACCTTCATCGAAACTGTTCTCTCCTAGGCCCAATTCAGTTAGGCCTGATAATTTGCTGATCCACACAGGGAATGCACCAGAAAAACCATTTGTTGATAAATCAAGAACTTGCAGTTTGAGCAATGATGAAAGATCAGGCAAATGGCCTGTCAAGCTGTTCATTGACAAATTAAGAACTTGCAAATTTGTGCAGTTGGTCAGTGCAGCAGGGATAGTGCCTGAGATGGAATTTGCACTGAGGTCCAAATTACGCAACTGGTGGAGAACAGAAAATGATGGTGATATTATGCCTGACAGCGAGGCATTTGAGAGTGATACTCCTGTGACCACACCAGAAATTTTATCACACGTTACACCGTGAAATTGGCACGGTGAGTGTGATTCATCCCAGTTGCTCAGGTAATTCTGTGGGTCCTCCAAATGAATTTTGATGTCGAGGAGTGCATTTTTTTCCAGAGGTGAAGATGTGGATATTCCAACATTGGCAAACAGGAGAATGCACCAGAAGCATATCTGAAGAGGCGAGGTTGACATCCTGTGTACCTGAAAATAAGGGATCCTAAAAATTAGTCACCAGAAATATATCTGAAGAGGTGAGATTGATATACTGTGTACCTAAAAATAAGGGATCCTAAAATTAGTTTGGGCCCACTACTGCATGTGATGAAAATATAAATGCCTAGATGATATTTCCACAAAAGTAGACACTGCTTAAATTCCAGAAACGAATGAAAGCAGTTTGCAGTTGGCTATCACCATAGTTGTATTCGTACTTTTATTGCAGTTGATGGAAATTGAAGTGTGAAAAGACTTCAAACATATCATTGTACTGAATCCTGCTACTGAATAAACGTGGGGACCAAGCTACTAAAGTGATAGTTCTTGTTAGCCTAGGCTCCTAGCAAATATCAGTCTTCTCATGCTCTAGTTCTTCAGAAACAGAAATGTACTCTCTGAACACCAAATTCTCTTCCAAGTTTCTAATCACTGCAGATTTATTCAGAAACCTATATGCAGATATTTTATTTTAGCATTTAAATTGGATATACCCAAACCTTTTCCCGGCCTCTCGGTCTCGGATCACTAGAACCGGATCTTGGATGTGTTCATACTTCATGTCGACATTTGACTCATCCAGCAAGTGGTTCCCGGAGCAGAACAACGGTCCTTATTACCGTTGTCTCTAGCACATACGGCCATTTTCTCCGGTCAAAAAAGAAAGAAAGGAAAAAAAACATATGGCCATTGTCTAGTATTGCGTCACACGACGGCGAAATCTGAGTTCTGGTGCCCGCAGTTCGATCAGCAACAGATCGTTGCCTACCACACACGATCGAAGGGCGCGGCGAGACTCTACTGTACATGATCTGCAATCTATGGGCACTAAGTTCCACGGTTTCTGCATGCATCATCTTGGATTCTTGGCACGGAGCTAACCTATGTTTTGTCCAGTACTGATGACCACCAAGGCACCAACACATCCCTGTCAGCGACATGAACCATGCGTATGGAACGCTGATTCCTTTCTCTCTCTGATTCCCCTAACCTCCTCTACCAACAATATTTCTCCCTTGTTCTTTTGGTCAGAAGAGCTAGTCTATGTAATTAACAACATGTCCATGGCTCCATGCCTGCTGTGAAAACGCAGCATGTTCATGTGGCAGGCTGCGGATTCTGAGGATAACCAATCAAAAGCACTCCCTCCGTTTGAAAATAACTGGCGTGATTTTAGTTCAAATTTGAGGTACAACCGCGTCAGTTATCTCCGAACGGAGGTGGTACTTGACAGGAATTAAGAAATGCACAGGAAATACAACATTATCAGGACTAAATTTAGATGCATCGATCTATACAGTGGCTCTGTAAAAGGAAACAACGGAGAACACGCGGTACGAATCCTAGTTAGGTCCGTACTACATGCAAAAGGTATCCGCATATCAAACGGAGAAATGTAACCGCACGCAAAAGAAAGGCAGGCAGGCAGGCACAGGGAGGGGAGTGAAGGAACGCACCAGCTAGAAGAAGGCCGGAGGCGCGTGGCGTGATTGATCCTCGGCCTCGATCGATCGGTCTGGTCAAGCCAAGTAACGGAGAGGGCCAGAGAAGAAGAGAGAGCAACGGGCGGGCGAGCTCTCTCGGCTAAGAGAAGTAGTGGAGCGAGAGAGACGGAGCAGAGGAGAGCGGCCACGCGGGCAGGAGGTGCGGGCGCCTCTAGCTTTTGTTGCTTTGATGAAGCCTGCTCCTGGATGCGCCGGTGTATATATAGCGGTGGCGGTTCATTGCGTCTCGGGATTCGCACTTGCGCGCCCGCCCGTGCGTGGTGAGCGCGCGACAGGGACTGATTTTACACTACACGGGGACAAAGCGCGACGGGCTCCGTCCCGTCCAGCCCCACCCGCGCGCCGGGGGAGGCAGCCGGAATCTTCTATCCTGTGGATCGCGGGAGGCTGCGGCGGCATCCGTGGTGGTGTGGTGGACGCTGCCGCCCACTGGACGAAAGCAACGGCCGCGTCGCGCAGCTCCAGCCCGGTCTCCGGCTCGGCCCGTGCCCGTGCCCGTGCCGACGTGCCGCGCCCCCGTGCCCGCGCGTCGACGGGCGCTGAGTCACCGGCACTAGAATGCCGGTCGAGAGGAGTAGTGCAGACCTGAAACTGTTGTTCCTCTCCTTCGTGCAAAACGAACTGTAAACGAACGGAGCAGAGCGGTCGATTTTTCTGAACCTTTGAAATGGCCCCTCCGTTTCAACCACGGTAGGTGAGGTAGGTTCAAGGAAAACGAAGCGCCAATCAGCAAGCCTCGGACTCTAGCTAAGAGACGAGAACGCCACCAACAGAAATTCGAGTCAAAGATCTGCTGAGCCAGCTCACTGCCCTACTACAAGCAAACACCACAGGTCCAGATCACCCATAACAAATTGCACGACCGAAAGCTGCAGATCATGACCAGATCATGGGCAAATACTATAATCGTCCTGTGCCTCTTGGCCAGATTCTCTGCAGATCATGCATGTAAGTACTACAGTATCAGATAAGCTCCTCGTCTTGATGCAGATAAAGAACTGCAAATCAGCAGCCAAAGCGATTTGTCTGGGTGGTGTTTTGCAACAGACCAAAGAACACAGTTTTGTATCGGCGTGACTGATTGGATTGTGACGTGAACCCCGTGAACTGCCTGTTATGGGACGGAGGGAGTATTAAACAATAGAGCGTACGTTAAACCGCCATTGCATCAGCTTGTAGTACTGCGACAGCGAAATGATCCCATGCTTGACTTGTTCCTTTAGTTATTGTGAGCAGTGGACGTCCCTGCTGAAGAACATGTTTTTTTACAAGGGCCTGACTAAACGCAAAAAATAGATTGGGCCAGTTGATTTGCCAGGATCGATCTGAGCCGTTAGATATCCATATTACAACCCAAAATTGTCTAAGAAACAACCCAAACTTCAAAATCGTCTACTTCACAACTTCATGCTCTGTAAATCGGACAACTATCAACCGTCCTCTGTTGAAACCAATTTTCTGGGCTGTTTTGACCGGTTGACGATCAGTCAGCTCCCATGTCAGTCCCTTTTTGTTCAACAGTTGACCCAAAATGAAAATACCCCAAAAAAATCAGAAAACAATTCTAAAAATGAGCAATACTATGATAATCTGGAGTAGGAAAGTTTCAATCCTTTTTTTTCCAAACAGATTAAAAATTATAGGGAAAATACACATTCAAATAAATTTTGGTCAAAAGTTGATGCAAACTGAAACTGCCCAGAAAAGACTAAAAGCAGACTCTCAATTGTAAACTACTATGCTAATCATTCGGGGAAAGTCTTAATCTTGTTTGCCAAATAGATTAAAAGTTACAAGTTTTAGATGTCTGGGTGACATGGCAGCCGAGCTGGGTGCTAAGTAGGCGTTCAACAAGTGAAAGCTGGTCAAAACAACCCATAAAATTGGTTTGAGGAGAGGAGGTTGATGGTTTTCCCCGTTTTCAAAGTTTAGGGTTGTAAAGTTGATGTGGTTGAGGTTCGGGGTTATTTCATAAAGCAGTGACAATTCAGGGTTGAAATATGGGCTTCTCTTCCTGTGCCACCCGTAGGCGGGTTCGATTATCTCTCTTCCTCCACCCGTTCTTCTTCCTCCCGTAGTATGATGCCACCGGTCGGGCCGCTTGCTGTAGGCGCCTCACGAGCCAACCTCATCGCCGCCATCGCCACCCCCGGCCATTTCTCTAAATCAGGGCACCACGAGATTTTCGCGGCGAGCCTGCAACCCCTACACCCAGAGCTATCAACCTTCTAACTCGCATCTGAGTCGCGTCGTCTCCAGATGCGGCTCTTCTTTACTAAGGCCTTGCTGGCGTCCCCGGACCTCCCTACGCTCGTCCCGACACTGCAGTCAGTGGCCTTGGTGCTACACCTCTTCTCCTCCTTCCTTCTACGATGAATCGACTGACACAAATTGAAAAATCTAGCAACTTACCTTTAGCTTAACTATTTTTAAAAGGTGTACACGAGCGCAAGCTCCATTGTGGGCGCATAAAGGGGCGGGGTACAAAGTTGACGCCACGAGAGGGGTGCGGGAGCTAGTGCTCGGAGCCAATCGTACCCTCTTAGAAGCCGATACCCCGAGGGACGACCACAACGTTCCAGCGAGGAAGCCACATACACCAAACAAAGGACCTACATAGCTGAGACTACATCACAAACACCAATCTTTCTGCTACCTGTGTAGTCCCAACCAAAGCCACAGACAGGACACCAAATGTTATAAGAGGAGCTCCACTCACAACCTCGCAACAATGGCGCTAGCACGCGATTCTGGGAAGATACTTGGCTAGAAGAGACACCCCTTGCGCTTCAATACCCGTCGCTTTATAGTATTGTTCAACGACGCGATGCTTACGTTGCAACAGTACTTCAGTCCATCCCCCTTAATATTCAATTCAGAAGGACGCTAGTCGGCAATCGTTGGGAAGCGTGGCTCCATTTAGTGACTAGACTAATGGAGGTTCAGCTGTCTCAGCAGCCCGATGAGTTGCGCTGGAAGCTTACTAGGACTCGGGAGTTTACAGTTAAATCAATGTATATTGATGTTATCAATTCTAGCTCCATTCCTAGTTCCAATTATGTCTGAAAGTTAAGGTTCCGTTGAAGATCAAAGTGTTTATGTGGTTTGTGCATAAACAAGTTATCTTAACTAATGATAATCTGGCAAAGCGTAACTGGACAGGACCTACTAGTTGTAGCTTCTGTGATCAGGATGAAACTATCCAGCACCTGTTTCTGGATTGCCCGTTGGCTAAGGTTTATGGCGGACGGTGCACATAGCTTTTAACATTACTCCTCTGAACTCAGTCAGCGCGTTATTTGAAACATGGCTTAATGGGATAGAGTTCGAAACAGCCAGCCACATCCGCGTAGGAGTATGTGCTTTATTGTGGGCAGCCTGGAACTGCAGAAACAATTTGGTCTTTAACAGAACATCAAATATTCAATTTTTGCAGGTTATCTTCCGGGCCACTGCGTTGATCCGTATGTGGTCGCTACTCACTCCGACGGAGGCCAGGAAGCATTTGGTTACTAGATCTATCCGTGGGAGATGGTAGCACGGGATATCTTCAACTGGTTTGGATGACGGTCATGTAATAGGATAGATAATTAGTTTTCCTATCTTTTTGTGCCAGCCGGTTGTGGCTTGTTTGGTCGTTTGTTTGGCTCTTTGTGAGCTTTTTATTTACTTGTTTTGAGACTGCAAGACCTTGTTGAACCTATTTACTTTTTATAAAAGTGGTCGTATGCATCGCTCTGATGCAGAGGCCGGGGAGCCCCCCTTTTCAAAAAAAAAGAAGACCATCAGAAGGACTAGGCGAAATATGTAGACACCAAGCTAAACCACACCGAGGAGTGTCATTCAAGGTGGTCGGAATTGCATTTCCATCATGTATGGTTGTGTGCATTCTCGATGCAGAGATCGGGGGGTAAACCCTCCATTCTTTAAAGAAAAAAAGCGATTCTATGATTTATCATTCAAATTGATTGGATTGATGCTACGATTCTTGTTAGCAGAATCTATAATGAGAAAGTTAGACAAATCCAACATGTCGCCACTGAAGTCGAGGGGAGTATGAATGAAAAATTACTGCAGGAAAGATTTCGAGGAATTCTGTGAGCTGCAGCTAGATATTTAAGTGGAATCAAGCACAGAATATAAGCTGACCTAACGCTGGATTGTCATTTTTTTATCAAAGGGCTTGCCCCCTTCCGATTTTCATTACTGAAAACCATCACGATATCCAATAGAGTTCAGAACAACGCACCAGCCTAAGACGAAACTAGAGCTACCAGGTTCGAAACCGAAAAACAAAAGGCCACACTGAGAACCAGCATCAGCCAGCACCCACATTACAACCAGCATCCAGAGCATCCAAGGAACCAGTCTAGATCAACCAGGAGAACAGAATAAAAAGAAACGCGGAGCTAACAGCCACTAGAACTAACAGCAACGTCCGGATCCACAGCAGCAAGAGTTCCTTCCAGCCTAGCGACGTTGATTCTCCACCCCTGTCTGGCTGTGAACACCTCATTTGCTGCCCGTTCTAGCACTCTTGCTCCCTGCTCTAACATTTTTTTGACGGCTCCTTTATCTGCAAAATAGACCAATCAATCAACCGTCTGCACATTAATTTGATGATGTATAAAGGATCATTTATCCTTTTTTTCTCAAATACAATTGCATTTTTGCTTTTCCAGATAGCCCAGAACAGGGCAGAAACCCCTATCATAACCATTTTCTTATCCTCTTTATTGAATTTCTTTATCCAATTTCCAAAGCAATCTTTTACATTTAATGGGACAGTTTTTAAACCACACACACATCTAACCAAACTCCACAGCAAAGAAGCTACGGAACAAGAGAACAGGAGGTGATCAATTGATTCATTTTTTCCACAGAAAACACAATCTTTTCCTCCCTTCCATCCTCTTTTTAACAGAACATCTCTGGTTAAGATACCTTTTTTGTTGACTAACCAAAGAAGAACTTTTAACTTTGCAGGCACCTTGATTTTCCATAAGTATTTCTGTGGGAAATTCACCCCTATAGTAATAATTTTTCTATATAGGGATCCCACGGAAAACTTGCGATCAGCAGTGAGGGTCCAGGAAATTTTATCTGCCCCTCCCTGCATAGGAATTTCTTCACATCTTTTCTTCAGCCTTTTCCAGAGCCCAAGAGTCTCCCCATGTAAAGTTCTTCTGAATCTAAACCCATGCCACCCTTTTCGAATAGCTTCCTCCACAGTAATGTTGTGGTCGAAGCATATGTCATATAGTCTGGGATAAGCATCTCTTAAAGGTTTGTCATCTACCCAAGTATCTTCCCAAAACCGAGTGTTCTTTCCATTTCCTAATTATTTTTTAACAAACTTATAAAAGATCTCTTTGATTTTAAGCAAACCCGTCCAGACCTGGGAATCTCCCGGTTTCTTACAGGCTGATGCTAAACAGCCACCTTTTTTACATTTTTCATCTATTACACCCTGCCAAAGGCCCTTTTTCTGTCTCCAACTTCCAAAACCATTTAGCAAGGAGTGCTATGTTCATAACCTCCAAATTAAGTATCCCTAAACCACCTACATCTTTAGGCAGACAACATTTTTCCCATTTAACTAGGTGATATTTTTTTCACATTTTCTTCTTCATGCCAAACCAGCCTAGCCCTGAAGAAATCTGCTTTTTTTACAATCCCTTTGGGAACTGCATAAAAGGACATCATAAATAAGGGGATATTAGTCAGACATGCTTGCACCAGAGTAATTCTCCCAGCAATGGACCCCAACAACTTCCCTTGCCAGCAGCCACATCTCTAGTGGATTGTCATGGAACAGTCAATCCGGCTGGAGCATCTTCATAAATCTGGGGGACCAATTACGTTTTTCCATTATTGCAGTTATGCTGTGACACCTTTGGCTCCACTCTAGTGGGTTCTTGTCACGAACATCGTCCGTACCAGTAGCATCCCTAGCCTCTTGACATGCACCGAGCGACACCTGCTTTTGGTGCCACTATGTTTGGACTGTCGATCACACTGGTCACCAGTCACGGCACGTCGGCAAACTCTGCAATAATGCGGCTGCAGGTTTAGATCGACGGCCCATGTTTGCTGTTTCCAGAGGCCCTCGGTGCTTGTGGTTACGGTACTGTCAAGACTTGGCATGTCTATCTGCATGTGTTGCGCATCGCCATGGCCCATGAGCCTATGTGGCCACTCAGATGCGGAGGGGAGCACTGACGGGGCAATTATTTAGGTCGAGTCAGCGTCTCAACAGCAACGGGGATATCGGATCCATTGAGGAGATTCTTGGGCGGTCAATTCGCGATGATTCTGTGAGCACTTTAGCATCACCGAGGATCAGATATTTGTGTTAGCAGTTGAAAAACGTTGGAGGGATGACGCGATCGGTCGTGCTCTGAATCTGAAGCCTAGATATAAGACAGTAACAGGTTAACTCCCATGAAGAGGGACCATGCTGCAATTTGCCTAAATCACACATGACATTAGGAACCAGAGTCAGCTGTGTGAGGGGTGCTTATCTGCAGAATGTAGATCGACAAAACCGGGCGGCAAGCTATCAGCATATCCTGTTCTCTTCATCAATGTAATAACAGGTTGACGTCTGATCTCCGACTTGGCTTCCGCTTAAATTATTGCCAATGATGATGATCAGGACGAATGATTATCCTGCTGTTTCCCAGCACGCACCTCCAGACTGCAGTCCTCCACCGTTCCGTGCCTGGGCATGGATGACCAGACCAAAATAAAACTTGTGCCAGCCCATAGCCCATGTCAGGTCCACCTCTAGCTTGGACCCCAAAGCTTGTTTGCCAAACTGTGCGTGCGCTAGTACTACCCGCCTATGTTGGGAAAAGCGCGCGCATGCAAACCAAAGGCCTTGCTAAAAAGCCAAAGCGAAAAAGGGCGCGCGTGCGACGGCGACGTCTCGTCTCGGACGATGCCGGTCGAGGTCACATACAGTTCTGCCGCGGCCATTACTTCCACGAGCTCGATCGCTCGCGGAGGCCGTCGGCGTGGCTTCCTGTTGCACTGCACGCGGGGCAGCTGAAAGGGACGAAACAAGAAAGCGGACGGACGGGCGACTAGCTCGTAGGAAAGCACCGTCCCGTGTTGATCCTCCACTGCGGATCGATCATCGGTGTCATGCGCAGCATGGCTCGTCGCAGTCGTCCGAGCAATTTGCGTCTCCACTTGGGTCGATCCTCTGCTGATCCGGCGCCTCTTCTGGTCTCTGACGGTCGCGTCAGTCGACTGGTCGAGGGTGTCAAACTGTCAATCACCGTGCAATTTATCGAGCAGGCAGCATCTGCGCCAGCGCCGCCAAAGGCAGAGCGCAACATGTCGGAGCTTTTTCACTGTTCTGACCCATTTACTGAAGTTTAGCACGATTTGACCCGTGTTTGAAAGTTTTTTCGGATCTGACCCATTTCGAGACGCCAGCAAACATGGCGTCTTGCTTGCATCAAAGACGCCGCGAACTATGGCGTCTACTCTGGCCCACCGCCTTAGTCAGCCCGTTTGATCGTTCGCCGTGGCAAAGGGGTAAACACCATGGTCCTTGGCGTCTACCCCTTGGCAGCATTTTTTAGTCATTTGACCGTACCAAAACCAATCGCTAATAGCGCGATCAGGAAAATAAATCAGAGGCAGCCAGCCCTATGCCTTGTGGGCCTTCGCCTGTCACATGACAACCATACTATTCCATGTCAATTAGCACAAGTATTGAAGTGCTGCACGCAGCCATGTAACGTGGTGCACGCCAATTACAAATCTTGCTAGCTTTGCGTGCACGTATTTCTCTCCTCTGGTAATTATTTCTCTTAGATCAATGTGTCAAACATTAAGCTATTTGCACCCCTGTATTCTACACGATGAACTCTACAAATAGAGTCCAATATTAAATATATTTTCTCTTATGAATATTTTGCAATATGTGGGACCCGCACGTCATGTGAAGGGTCTCCTAACGTGAACCGAGTCTGGACTTCTTGTATTTGGTTTTCTCACTCAGACCTCATGATCTCACCAAAGTGAGTTCATTAACACATATAATTTTTGTATGGGCCCATATGTCATGGAGCACTGCCTTGTTAATACTCATATAGTACAGAAAAAGGAAATGTATTGGTGCAACTACATGTCGGCTGCATTGGCACATGCAAAATTCATATATGAGGTTAACAAGGCAGTGCTCCAAACCTCACGGAAGGGTAGTTGTGCCACAAGATGTTTTTTTTTTTTGAAATTCCTCGGAAACGTCCCAAACCTCACGGAGGGGTCGAGGCGGCGTCTACGAATTCTCTCGCGAAGAAGTGGACCCTTTCGAAGCTCCGTAGGCCCGTGTGGACCGATCGCCGCCTCGCGTGACGAGCAGGCATCTTCTATATCTAAATAGAGGCACTCCTCCACTAGCTGATTTTCCTGAGTCCACATGAAGCCACGTCATCCGAATTGCTATAGCCGTTGATGCAGTACAGTACAAGAGTCTACAGTTGTCTGATCATATTTTGATGCAATTTACCAAGACTTGCCACCACTAAGTGGAAAATAACGATTCGTTGTTTCTCCCCAGCGCCCTCGATCGCACTGCCCCGCTCAAGTTTTCGTAAATGGGCTAGACCTGGACCTGTCGCTGCTGGGCTGGCTCCCGAAGCCAACATATATATGTTATGTGGGTTGTAGGTTGTAACCCATGCGTGCTAGGTTCCCACGTACGGTCGTCTTCCCCATGCTGCGACTCTCATCCCCGTCCTTATCTCTTGTGCCGCCACAACCGTACCTCTCATATGCCACTAATTATAGCTTCGAAACTGCAGCATTGATCGCCCACATTACTATCCCACCGTTACCCTGAAATTGATGAAGAATCGCTAGATATAACTAAGCGGACACTGCCTTTGCGTTTCAGTTGTGCCATCCTCCCGCAAGACCGTCAGTCTACCTCGACTCCGTCGCCACCATGGTTCTCGGGTCGCAGGTAGGGCCGCGGTTTAGTTGCCGAGAAGCCAGATCTTCGAGGAAGACATAGCCAAATCAACCTGTGCGGGTTGTTGCCTCCTCTCCCTCACCCCAGATTTTTCTGAGTGATGGGAAGTTGGCTAGCTGCTGGTCCGCCGTTCCATTACCAACCACCCGCTGCTGCTCTCCTCTGAACCTCCTCCGCCATGCCCGCCAGTACGTCCCGCCTCTTGATGTTTCTACGAGTGTTGGGATGTTGGCTGGGCCGCCATTACTTGGCCGACCATCTATATCATCGAGCAAGGAAAAACTGTTGCGTCGCAGCGAGAAGCTGACTAAATCAACAAAGGTGATTTCCATAGAGAGTCACGTCCACCTTCAGGATGGTCACATCAGCTTATCAGGTGAACGGCCGGAGCACTCTTACATTCAACTGTGAGATGATGAATATCACCCTTGACATGCTTATGTGTGACCTGCTTCTAATTTTGCAGTTACATGCTTATCCCACTACTCACACCGCAATCTGCACCATCTGAACGTCACACGCCTCTGATATGTATGTAATGACTTTTTTTCACATTGATGAGGATGAATTTTCATACAGAGTGCTGGGGATCAAGACAGATTGTAACATTGGGCCAAATTTTCCAAGTATTTGAACCACTTTTTATCTGGATGCTTCAAAGTTATTTCCTTTGTATTAGAGACTAGTGCACATGAGAATCTTTTTTGCGCCAATGGCAATCCGCCAGTCAGGTACCAAATATTTTTTTTCATATTCTTTCTATGTTACTAATTTTTCCATAATTTTCAACCTGTAATTCTATAAGGGTATATTCACATTTCTTTTCGCAACAAAGCGCGGGGTATCATCTAGTTTCACTATTTGGCGCAACATAGCACGCGGCCTTTATGCACGGGTCGTCTCGGCGTCCACGTCCACGGTCCTATACTCTCCGAGGGCTTTCCAACGGATCCGGAATCGGCCCAACCGGAGCCCGTATGCTCGAGCCGCGGGTCCCACCCGAGGCTATCTTCCATCCGGGGCCATGATCGCGTGCATGCAATCATCCCCAACCAAAGTTTTTCAAAAATTAAAATAGAAGAGTGAACTACGATTGATATTTAGGCTTGATAGTGAAACAATTTAGGGGAGTCCCGTATATCACTAAGGGAAATAAAGGGTGTGTTTGGTTCGGGAACGAAGTGGAATGGAATGTCATGGTTCCATTCCAGTAGAATGGGTTGGTTCCATCCTTGTGTTTGGTATGAGCACTTTGAAAGAATGGACGGTTACATTTTGGTGTTTAGTTTCAGAGATGGAATGGAATGGGTTTGTTCATCTCTCACGCTTGTTATCCTGTGATTATGTACAATATATTGATCTTTGGCATTAAACATAAACAAGACACTGTCGGATTACGGGTTCCGGCAGACCCTTAAGGTTCGAACTCTGGGGTGCGCGCGGAGATCCAACCCTCCACCTTCTCGTACCTCGCCGAATCGCAGGGACCTAACCTACTAACAAGAACAACACAAGAGACGCAAGATTTATACTGGTTCAGGCCACCATCGTGGTGTAATACCCTTCTCCAGTGTGTGGTGTGTGGATTGCCTCTTGGGCTGATGAGGAACAGTACAGAGAAGAACAGCCTCGCGAGGGTCTGTTCTTAGTGGGTGTGATGAATTGCTGAGTGGTGTCCCGTCGCTCTGGCTTGAGGCTCGGGTCTCTCTCTCTCTCTCTCTTCGGGTGTTTCCCGCTCTCTCCGATCGTCCCCTTTACTATGGTGGCTAGCTCTACTTATATAGACAAAGGCCCTGGGCCTCTTCCCAAATATTGAGCGGGAAGGGCGCCAACAATTGGCCATTTTGAAGGGGAACAGCGGGTACACTTATCCTGACTAAAGTTGGTCCTCGCCGCCAAAGGCTCGTGGTGACGCCTTTGCTTGGGCTCCACGATGGCGCATTCCAGCCGTTGGGGCTGGTCTTGGTCTTGTTGCACCAAAGCGGATGCCTTTGCTTGATGCCCTCGCCGCGCTTGCTCCCTTTGCACCAAAGAGGAAAGGAGGGACTGCTGCTGGCTGGCGCCCGATCGCGCCCTTGGTGAATCATGGCTTGTGTCATGGGCACCTCGCGGTACCCCTGCCTTGAACTCTCCGCCTCCTCATGAGCCGGCTGACGAGGCCGCGCTGAGAAGCTCTTGGTCGGCCGCCCATGAGGCTTCCAGCCCCGCGAGGGTCTTGAGCTTGTGTTGATGAAGATGGGCTGTCTGGGCCTCCTTTGAGCCACGCCAGGCCGCAGCGAGCAAGTCTGGGACCCCGTTCCCGAACGCCGACAGAGCCCGGCCCTGGCGCGCCGAACTTGGCCGAGCAGAGAGGCGAAAGGGCAAGTGCGCGGCGTTAATGGGCCCTAACAGCCTCGCGACCTTAGGCGCCGCGTGGCGGTTGATTGGGCGGGAGCCTGCTCCCCACGACGCCTTGGTAACCGCCCGGATTCGGCTGTGTCCTTGCATGCGAGTTGGTCATGATGATCGGTGATCGTGGAGGCCGACGGTTGGCCTCCGCCGGCTATAAGCACGGAATGGCGTGAGCCCTTCCGATCTATCCTTCGCTTCTCCCTTCCTCGTCTCGTCTCGGTTGCCATGGCTCCGATCCGCGGTTCTCGTGGAAGAGAAGGAAAGGCTCCTCAAGAGGATCTGACCGCCCCAAAAAGCGGCTTGCTCTCGGTGTCGAGGCGGGCGCGCGCAGAGGCGCCGCGCATACAGTGCGTCTGGCCGCCACCGAGTTTCCTCTTCCTTGTACGCTCTGTGATTGGTGGCCACGAAGGAGGTGATGCGGGCGCCACAGCGGCGCCGCCGACGACGCCTGGCGGGTCACGAAGGTGTCGTCTTCCCCACGAGTCCACGCCAGGGGCTCTGCCGGGAGTTCGTGCCAGCGTCGCCGCGCCTCCCAAGTCTTGGATCCGTCTTCCTTCTTTCTTTGCTTCCGTCGTCCGTGGGGAGCCACAGGACTCTGGCTGCAAGACGCCGGCTGCGGCACCCTCATGGCCCGGGGAGGTCGCAGATGGTGCCCCAGGCGAGGTCTTCATGACTCGAGGTGGGACGAGGTCGCCAGTCTGCAGGACGAGGGCGCCTCACGATCCACCTGAGTACGCCGGCGCTTGGTGATGTCCTTCAAGCTCTTCGACGCGGAGGGCCGCTGGTGGAGTGCTGCCGGGAGAGGTGGTGGGGTCCTCTTTGTGGTGAGGCAGAGGCCAACCGCCCGCTCCTTGGCGCTTCTCGAGCGACGAAGGCGCCGGAGGATCAGCGAATCCGCTGAGCTCTTCACGACGCGGAGACGAGCGACGACAGCTCTGAGCCCCGAGCTGCGCCGCTCCGGGCGAGGCGAGCTCGTCAGTCGTCGCCGCCCCGATCTGGATGGGGTTGGCTCGGGACCGGGTGGCCCATCTGTTGATGCGCTTTGCCGCCGTGGTCCCTGTAGATAGGACTCCTTAGGATTCGCGTCTTTTGTTCCTGCGATGAGCCAAGAATGTACCCCGCGGGGGCTTGTAAGATATTTGTAGCTCCGTTTGTCAATATGATCCTTATTATGAGGCAATGCGGGATGCCCATTCCGTTCTAGCTCAGTTTCTTCCTTTCGGACCTCGTGAGGGCTTGATGCTCTGCGCCGATGGTCCGATCCCAAAGCGGCTTCAGCCGTCGATGGTATGCCAGTCGCGATGCCGTGGTCAAGGCCGAGAGGTGGCGCCCGAGGTCCGGTAAGATCCTCTGAGTCGCGATGCTCAGGGGGCCCCCCTTGGCGCTCAAGCAGCCATCATTCGGTGAGTAAGGAGAGCGACGTTGCTAACACGGAGTTGCATTGAGTGTGGGGATGGTGTTGCGATGACAGTGTGGACTGGAGGGTGACTTATCTCAAGGGTCAGGACAACGCTTCCTGGTGTGGCGCCAGGTTCGTGCCCTGGCCGGCGAGAGATTGCGTGGCAAGGTCGTTCTGTGCTCCTTGGAGGGACCCTGCAGGTTCACCACAAAAGTAACAAGAGCTCGTCGGGGCGATCGTTAGTCCTGCCGTTAGTTGCTTTGGAGTGGCGCGAGAGGCCTCGCGAGGTGCTTGGGCACTCGTGAGCCGTATGGGCTCACGAGGCCCTACCTCAAGGCGGGTTGCGCGCTGGCTCTGGGCCTTGTCTTGAGTGTGTTCCTGCAAATTTGGCGGATGCGGTGCTCTCGTCTTGGTCCCGACTCTCGGGCTGGTCTCGGCCGTCGTTGGCAAGCCAGTCGCGATGCCATGGACAAGACCAGAGGGTGAGGGCCGGAGCGGTAGGAGCCACGAGTCGCGATGCTCGTGCACCCCCTTTAACGCGCATAGCTAGGTTAGATGACGCAACTCGTCCTCGGGTCCGGCTCGGGCTGGTCTCTACCGTCGGTGGCAAGCCAGTCGTGATGCCATGGACAAGACCGGAGGGTGAGGGCGGAGAGCGGTAGGAGCCACGAGTCGCGATGCTCGTGCACCCCCTTTAACGCATAAGTCGGGTTGGATGGCGAAACTCACGTCCTCGGGTCCGGCTCTCGGGCTGGTCTCTACCGTCATTGGCAAGCCGGTCGCGATGCCATGGACAAGACCAGAGGGTGAGGGCGGAGAGCCGTAAGAGCCCCGAAGTCGCGATGCTCGGGCACCCCCCTTTAACGTGCAAGATTTCGCCACCCGGAGAAGGCACCAAATAACAAGCATGGCGAACAAGAGCATAATCCTAAGGAAAACGCATGAAGGATACATGTCATTTGGGATGGCCCGAGCGGCTTGGGGATGATGCAGCCCGAGGGCGCCCCAACAGGATAAACTAAAGACATGAAATAAGAAGGATACATGCCGCAGGACGGACCCATGCGGCACGGGAATAATCTGACCTCAAGGCGCCCCACCGAAATAAAACTTAAAGATGTCACTGGTGATGTTGGGGATGAAGGGTTGTTGATGTAGCAGACTCGGTGGGCTGCGGAGCCGATCCTCACGAGCCCCTGTGCCCGGGGGCCTCGGGAGGCTCGGAGGTGCCGGGCGGCTCCTCATGGGCCATCTTCATCTCTGTCTGGCTGCGGCGTGCGACCTCTTGAGCCTCCAGGATGGTCCTCATGAGGCAGCTGGTGCGCAGCAGCCGCGTTTGGCGAGCCGTAAGGCATGCGACGTAGTCGTGGGGCGGGCCCTCGCAGCGCCCCACTCGCGAGGGCAGGCGCTCTTGAGATGCGGCTCGGTTGAGCCCTGGTATGTCGATGCAGATCAGTGCAGCCCACCATCCTCGCTGGATGGGGGCCACAGTGAGTGGCGGCGGCTGCCCTCATGACCCTTGACTCCTATAGCTCTGAATGGCCTTGTTGATGAACTCTTGAGGGTTCTGTCCTCCTGGTCTTGCTCACCTTGCGGAAGCGTGCTTCAAACACGCCTCACGTGGTGCCCAAGCGCCTCCTCGAGACCTTGGCGAGGTCGGCGGCCCTCGGGAGAGCCCCTGAGCCCTGCCGAGGAGGGCGGCGCGCTTCCTATGCGATGGAAGGAGGCTCCCCCTGGCCCGATGTGGACCCGGAGGGGCCTGTCTCTTGAAGAGCCGGGCCGGTCGATGTCTTCTTCTTCTTGGGTGCTGCCTCGGGGGGCATCCTGCTGCTGTGGTATGGGTCTTCCAGCGATGCGGCCTAAAAAGCTCGCTCCAGGGAGCACACTGCATCTCTCTCTTCACAGGGCACCATGATAACCCCGCCGCTTCTCGGCATCTTGAGGATGTTGTAGCCATGGTGGGTTCTGACCATGAACTTGGCCAACGCCGTACCCGAGGATGGCGTTGTACGGCAGGCAAATGTGGGCGACGTCGAAGTCGATGAGCTCGGTGTGGTAGTTGTCGCGGGCCCCGAAGGTGACGGGAAGGCGGACCTGCCCGATCGGGACCGTGGAGCCGTCGGTGACTCGGAGAAGGGCTTGGTTGGTGAAGCTGGTGAAGGTACTTGAAGATTGTTGAGCGTCTCCACAGACGGGACGTTGAGCCCTGCTCCGCCGTCGATGAGGTCTTGGTGACTAGCACATTCTTGATGATTGGGGAGCAAAGCATCGGAAGAACTCCGGTGTGGCTGCGCGACTTGAGCTGATCCGCCGAAATTTGAGCGTGATGGCGCACGCCGACCACCCGAGAGGGCGTGGACTCGAGCTTGGGGAGGACTGCATTCACTTCACAGGCGAACTGCTTGAATATGCGGTGAGAGGTGGGGCTTGAGCTCCGCCCAGGATCTGAAGCGATCGCCGCGCTTCACGGAAGCCCCGGCCCCTCGTCGATGCGGTCTTGACTCTCCTTGGCGGTGGCGGCAGCGGAGGGAGGCCTGCGTTCCCTGCGGACGATCCTCACGAGGTGATCCTCGGCCCCTCGCGAGTGGGTCTTGCCGGCGGTCCTCGCGAGGTTGGTCGCGCCACCCTTGGCGCGGGCCATGGTCTTCCCAGCGTCTGCATTCCTTCCTCCTCCTCGGCCGTAGCCCGTCCTTTGTGCTCGGGCGTCGCCAACCCTTCCTTGCAAGACGGCCGGAGCTCTTGACACTCATTGGTGTTGTGGGTGTGGAGGTCGTGGTACATGCGAGACCGGCTGCCCTTGGAAGACTCGGGCTGATCTCGCATCGCTGGTGTCCGGTTCGGGTGTGAGCACGGCAGCCCCTTGCGCTTCACGTCCTTGGCACAGGACTTCTTCTCTTGGGATCCCGGCGGGCAGCTCGAGGAGGGTGGCGCCCTCCTCAGCCTGGCGCGCTTGGTCGCCAAGTTGAACAGCTCTAGGGAGGTGCACAGATCTTCATGCATCGCCAGCTCCTCCTTCATCTTGACGTCGCGCGCCGTCGGAGAAGGCGAGATGATTGCCTCCTCCGTTACCCCAGGGATCTTAAAGGCGTGCATTGTTGAAGGCTGGATGTACTTTTGCGGGGTTTCCCCGCCGCTTGATTCGGCGCATGTCGCTCACGGCGGGTGGCGGTCGCGAGTACCTTGGAAGTTGGCGATGAAGCGGGTGCGCATCTCGGCCCAGAAGAGATCGTGCACAGGGCGAGTTCGAGGAGCAGTGCGGCTCTCGTCCTGAGCGCCATGGGAAACCGATTCGCCATGACCTTTTCATCTCCGTTGGCAGCCTCGATGCCCGGCTCGAGAGCTGGAGGAACTCCATAGGGTCGATCGTGTCGTCGAAAGCGTGGAGGCAGGTCCGCTTGAACTTGGCGGGCCACGCGACGCTGCGCAGCTTCGGTGGTGAAGGCGGCAGGCCGCCGTGGCAGCTGGGGCCTCGGACGGCGAGAGCTTGGTCTTGCAGGCCTCCTGCGCGCCTGGCCGAAGCAGCGCAGGTCTTGACGTCTTTGGGCGGAGGCGCTCGGGCAGCTTCTTGTGGGCGAGAACTTCTTGGCAGCTCTGCTCTTGCTGCGCCGGCGCTGGCGGAGCAGGTTCCGCCAGGGCGTCGGCGCTTGGTGCTGGCGCCGTCTTGAGGAGGAGGCGGCCGAGGCGCACGGGAGCTTCCTCGCCCGCTGGGCGGGTGCGGTGCAGCGAGACGGACGGCGCTGGGTTGCCTCCCGCGGCGGACGAGCTCAGCGACGCGGTCGAGCCATTCTTCGTAGACGTCATCGACGGGGCGGTAGCGCAGAGCTCGTTAGCGCGATGAGTGCAGCTTCGGGCCTCCATGGTCGCACGGCGCGCGCGACGAAGAACCAGCGAGGTGGCGAAGACGTGGCGGTGCGGCCGTCCGCGTCATAGATGGGTCTTTGGGACGACGCTTGCCGTTCGTTTCGCGCCGCCGGTGGCGATGTTGGCGCGGCAGTGACGGAACGACGAGGACGCCGCCGACGGAGCCGTCTGGCGATATGGGAGGCGAGGGCGGCTCGGCGCTGGGCGCGAGCCCGACGAGCGCCGACATGGTTGCTGATAGTCGGGGAAGAACGAGGCGACGAAAAAGATTCCGGCGCACCTTACGGGCGCGCCAAATGTCGGACTACGGGTTCCGGCAGCCCTTAAGATTCGAACTCTGGGGTGCGCGCGGAGATCCAACCCTCCACTGTCTCGTACCTCGCCGAATCGCAGGGACCTAAACTACTAACAAGAATAGCATAAGAGACGCAAGATTTATACTGGTTCAGGCCACCATCATGGTGTAATACCCTACTCCAGTGCGTGGTGTGTGGATTGCCTCTTGGGCCGATGAGGAACAGTACAGAGAAGAACAACCTCGCGAGGGTCATTCTTAGTGGGTGTGATGAATCGGCGAGTGGTGTCCCGTCGCTCGGCTTGAGGCTCGGTCTCTCTCTCTCTCTTGGTGTTTCCAGCTCTCTCGATCGTCCCCTTTACTATGGTGGCTAGCTCTACTTATATAGACAAAGGCCTGGGCCTCTTCCCAAATATTGAGCGGGAAGGCGCCAACAATTAGCCATTTGAAGGGGAACAATGGTACACTTATCGACTAAAGTTGGTCCTCGCTCGCCAAAGGCTCTGGTGATGACGCCTGCTTGGGCTCCACGATGATCGCATTCCGGCCGTTGGGGCTGGTCTTGGTCTTGTTGCAATCAAAGCGGATGCCTTTGCTTGATGCCCTCGCCTGTGCTTGCTTCCTTTGCACCAAAGAGGAAAGGAGGGGCTGGCTGTGGCTGGTGCCCGACCGGGCGCCCTTGGTCGTCATGGCTTGCGTCATGGGCACCTCGCGAGGTACCCTCGCCTTGAACTCTCCGCCTCCTCATGAGCCAGACTGACGAGGCCGCTACCTGAGGAAGCTTTGGTCGTCCGCCCATGAGGCAGCCCCTCGCGAGGGTCTTGAGCTTGTGTTGATGAAGATGGGCTGTCCTGGGCCTCCTTTGAGCCACGCCGCAGGCCGCAGGCAGGCAAGTCTGGGGACCCCCGTTCCCAGAACGCCGACAGACGCATATTTAGAGGTAACAAAGATCATCAACATAACAAATCTTTCAATTGTAAACGATCGTGTATGCCCAAAACAAGTGACATATCCCTGTCAGCCATCAGTAACACTTGGCCGTAGAACATCATCGTTTTTCTGCCGTCTGCATACAAAACATAAAATTCAGTGGAGCACAGCAACTCAGCAAGCAACAACAGTAGCAGCATGGCACACAACAACAATAGCAGCCACGAGCAGGACACACGCAAGGGGTGGCCACGAGCAGGACACACGCAGGGGCGCCGCCGGAAAGAGAAAGCAGCAGCGCCACGACACGGGTCCGACGGCACACGAGCACGCAAGTCCGGCAAGAGAAAGCAGCGCAGCAGCGCCAAGAGTGGGGCAGTAGGGTACTGTGGGCGGAGGACCTACCAGCTACTGGAGATGGTCGCCGCCGTCGCTGGACCTTGACGGATCTGACGGGACAGACAAGATCCCGTCTTCGCCGCCGGCGTCAGCGGCGAGTGTTCCGGCGGTGAGGCTGGGGGCACGCCTTGGAACCGATCCGCCGCCACCGCTCGTCTCCTTCTGGCGCCGCCGCCCGGTGCCTGCCGGTTGTAAGGGAGACACGAGAGGGAAGCGAGGCGCTGAGGAAGACGCGAGAGCAGGCCGTTCCGTGTGGTCCACTTGATTTGGGGGAATCGCTCGGTTCCGCATAAACGAGGAATATGCCGTTCCCTAGAACTGGTGGGTTCCGGTTCCTTTGACAATCCGAACACGGGAATAGACCCTGGAGACGGAACCGACCCGTGCTATTCTACTTGGTGACAGAAACCAAACACACCCAAAGTGTCCAAGGTTTTGGCGCGAGTCTCGGTGAAGGAAGAGGGGGTTTGCTTATTCGCCAATCAACAAAACGGTGGATTGACATGTTGGAGTTAATAACCTCATTAACCCCGTATGATGATGATGATGATGATAATGATGCAATGTTTAAGAGACTTCCATATGTCATGGAGCACTGCCTTGTTAACCTCATATATGAATTTTGCATGTGCCAATGCAGCCGACATGTAGTTGCACCATTAGTTTTCCTTTTTTCTGTATTATATGAATATTAACAAGGCAGTGCTTCATGACATATGGGCCCCTATGAAAATTATATGTGTTAATGAACTCGCTTTGGTGAGATCATGAGGTTTGAGTGGGAAAACCAAATATAAGAAAAAGTCCAGACTCGGTTCACGTTAGGAGACCCTTCACATGACGTGCGGGACCCATGTATTGCAAAATATTCATAAGAGAAAATATATTCAATATTGGACTCTATTTGTAGAGTTCATCGTGTAGAATACAGCAGTGCAAATAGATTAAAGTTTGACACATTGATCTAAGAGAAATAATTACCAGAAGAGAGAAATACGTGCATGCAAAGCTAGCAAGATTTGTAATTGGCGTGCACCACGTTACATGGCTGCGTGCAGCACTTCAATACTTGTGCTAATTCGCATGGAATAGTATGGTTGCCATGTGACAGGCAAAGGCCCACAAGGCATAGAGCTGGCTGCCTCTTATTTATTTTCCTGATCGCGCTATTAACGATTGGTTTTGGTACGGTCAAATGATTTAAAATTGCTGCCCAGGCAACACATCTCCGAGGGTAGACGCTAAGGACCATGATGTTTACCACGTTGCCACATCGGATGGTCAAACGGGCTGACCAAGACGGCGGGCCATTTGTAGACGTCAAGGTTCGCGGCATTTCAGTGTAAGCAAGACGCCACAGTTGATGGCGTCTCGAAACTGGTTAGATTTGAAAAAACTTTTAAATACAGATCAAATCGTGCTAAACTTCAGCAAATGGGTCAGAACGGTGAAAATGCCCACATGTCGTGTGACGTCCGTGTCGGCCTTGTCGCGGGATCCTCCAAGAGATCGATCGATCGATCGATCCACAGATGCGGATTTCCGTGTCGCCGGCACTGTTTACCGGCGAGGACAGACGTGACGACTCATCACAGGTAATCGTCCGAGGAGACGCGACGCGACTCGATCTGATCCTAATATACGAGCACGTGCGGGGAGTATAGGGAGTGTGCAACTCGTGCTTACGTCGGCGTCGCGCGTACCACACGATCGAGCGGGCGACGCCGTCACGATCGATCCACGCAAGCATTTTGCGCTTGTTCCAACGAAATCAGCTTGGGTAAAGCCTCACCAGGTTGAGGTCTTTTGAAACGGAAGAAAAACATAGATAGAAGACTTGAATGAAAATGAGCGTCCTGCATAGCTGAATAAAATAAGTTGTAGGAATCGGAAATAAAATGACATCCAGGTCCGTAGATCACCTACCAACGATTCCAACCATTGAAGCGAGCTGAAGGTGTGCCGCCGTCATTGTCCCTCTATTATAGAGGCCGGACAAACCTTATTTTTTTTAGAGAAAAGGCATCGGCCGAGCCCGAGAAGAGCTCGAACCTAGCCCGACTTTGAATTAACAAAGCCATCAATCGGCCAGGATACAAGGGCACCACATTACAAAGGGGATGAATGCAAAGCAAAGCGGAAAGAAGATACAAGGTGCTAGGCAGAACAACACAATGGCAACAACCGGAGCTAAGCACACAGCACCGTTGCCGACGACCAGCACTACGCCTACACCAACTAGCCAACTGGGAGCCCGAGAGGAGGGACACCCCGTGCAAGCATTGAGCATCGGCTGCATCCACGACCAAACTTGGGCAACACTTGAGATGTCTCCACCGTTGCAAAGGGCCACTACCCTTTCACCCAGGCTCGATGGGTGCCGCACCGGCGACCGGCAGAGTGGCTACCACAAAACCCATCTCAAGCTGACCGAGCTGCCATAGGAGAATAGACAACGCTAGCCCACGAGCAATGGAAGCCCATCCAGACTAGAACCAGAGCCGGCAGAGGCAGCACGAAGCACAGGATGCGAGCTGTCGGACGAAGACGTGCCACCATGAAGAAGACCGAAGAAGGTTCACCACGCAAGGGCGAGCCCAAGCAGGATGAAGTAGGAATATCAGGCCGCCGTGCTTCGGAACCGGGACACCGGCCACTCCACCACCAAGAGCCAATCCCGACCGCCGCCTTCAAGAAGGAGCACGCCAACAAGGTGACGTCAACGCCCAGACCAGGGGAGAGCCGGCTTGCACCGGAGCTCAAGGGGTAGGCGGGAGGGGGAGGGTCCACCCCAAAGCCTCCAGGGAGGGGATCGGCGCCAAAGACGTCGACTTTGGGGGGGCCACGGCGCCGGCCAGGGGTTTCCCCCGGAACCACACCCAAACGCCATATCCGGCCGCCCGGCAGCACAAGGCGACAGACTTCGCCGCCAGGGACCACCGCCGGCGCAGATCGGAGCAGATCGGGCGGGACCGAAGCTTCTTCAAGGGACCCGGCGGACTGCGAGGAGCCGCCGCTGCGCCGTCGACCGCGACCTCCACGCTGCCAGCAGCCGTGGAAGCCACCCACCAAGACCCGCCGCCCGCCGCCCCCAGCCCTGCGCCTGCCGCGCCGCCGGCCGAGCCGCCGCCAGGAGCCACAACCCTCCATTTGAGGAGGAGGCGCCGAATCCCCCCGCCACCATCATCAGGGCCACGCGCCGGCGCCGAGCGCCCCTCTGGTAGCGGCGGGGAGGAGGAAGAGGGAGGGGGAGAGCTCGGAGGCGGCTCTAGGGTTGCCCCCGAGTCGCCTCAAAGGAGACGACGCGCGGGGGGGGGGGGGGGGGCAGGTCTCGCCATGAAGACGGGCCACCCGGACAAACCTTATTGTTAATAGATAGTAAGAAAGTCGCCGTGCTAAGAGCATCTACAGCCAGACTTGACAAATAAGGCCCCTCAAACACGGACGCGTCCGCGAGTAGTGACTGGTCACACCTCATATTTACTTCTCTGCATCTGGATACCATATATTTGAGACCTTAAATCCGTAGAAAGCATGCAAGTAAGTAAATCCTATGTAGATCAAGCTATACAATCCTAATCCTCGTCGGAGATGTCCACTATCTCCGTGCCCAGCTTCGGGTACATGGGTGGCAGCCGCAACTCCGGTTCCCACGGCTGCTCTGCTTCGGCCTCCGCCTCCATCTCTGCGCCAAGTTCGAAAAAGCACGTCTGTCTCCACCCATCCCTGCCGGTTGGCCTACACATAGGCCTCATCCTGGATGGACTCCAGGATGACCTGCTCCGCCATCTCGGCCGCTTGGGTGACCGCGAACTCCGCCTTCGCATCCTCCATGTTGAAGCCCGGAGCGGGTGTCGGCTGCTCCGCTTCGTCCTCCTCCGGATCCGCCCGCTCTATCGGAGTCGACTGCGCTTCCTCTTCCTCCTCCTCTTCCGGCTACGGCGAGTGATAACCCACAAGTATAGGGGATCACAACAGTTTTCGATGGTAGAGTATTCAACCCAAATTTATTGATTCGATACAAGGGGAGCCAAACAATATTCTCATGTATTAGCAGCTGAGTTGTCAATTCAACCACATCTGAAAGGCTTAATATCTGCAGCAAAGTATTTAGTAGCAAAGTAATATAGAAGTAACGGTAATGGTAGCAAAAGTAATAGTAGCAGTTTTGTAGTGATTGTAACAGCAGTAGCAACAAAAGTAACTTAGCAAAGATCAATATGTGAAGAACTTGTAGGCAATGGATTGGCAATGATAATTGTGTCGGATGATATTCATCATGCAGCAGTCATAACCTAGGGTGACACAGAACTAGCTCCAATTCATCAATATAATGTAGGCATGTATTCCGTATATAGTCATATGTGCTTATGGAAAAAGAACTTGCATGCCATCTTTTGTCCTACCCTCCCGTGGCAGCAGGGTCCTAATGGAAACTAAGGGATATTAAGGCCTCCTTTTAATAGAGAACCGAAACAAAGCATTAGCACTTAGTGAATACATGAACTCCTCAAACTACGGTAATCACCGGAAAGAATCCCAATTATTGTCACCTTGGGGTATGCGGATCACAACTCTTAATAGATGTCTACAACTTGTAAGATAGGATCAAGAACACAAATATATTCATGAAAACATAATAGGTTCAGATCTGAAATCATGGCACTCGGACCCTAGTGACAAGCATTAAGCATAGCAAAGTCGTAGCAACATCAATCTCAGAACATAGTGGATATTAGGGATCAAACCCTAACAAAACTAACTCCATTACAAGATAAATCTCATCCAACCCATCACTGTCCAGTAAGCCTAAGATGGAATTACTCACGCACGACTGTGAGCATCATGAAATTGGTGATGGAGGAAGGTTGGTGATGATGATGGCGACGAACCCCCCTCTCCGTAGCCCCGAACGGACTCCAGATCAGCCCTCCCGATGAAGAACAAGATGCGGTGGCGGCTCCGTATCGTAAAACGTGATGAATCCTTCTCTCTGATTTTCCCCCCAGATAGGGTTATATAGAGTTGGAATTGAGGTCGGAGGAGGTCCAGGGGCCACAAGCCTGCAGGGCGCGCCCCCAGGGCTTGTGGCCTCTGGGCGGCCCCCTCTGGTTGATTCTTTCGCCTATATTTTTTATATATTCCAAAAATATTCTCCGTAAATTTTCAGGTCAATCCGAGAACTTTTATTTCTGCACAAAAATAACACCATGGCAATTCTGCTGAAAACAATGTCAGTCCGGGTTAGTTTCATTCAAATCATGCAAGTTAGAGTCCAAAACAAGGGCAAAAGAGTTTGGAAAAGTAGATACGTTGCAGACGTATTAGCGAGTCCGGAGGCAAGCCGACAGTGTGCCTCGCCCGGATCTCATCCTCAATCTGGAACCGGCACTGCAGTGTGAGCATAGCATACGTGGTCTTCTTTTGCCGAGCCATCGCTAAGCCGGAGGGCGTGGGAAGAGCGGCGGAGCGGGAGAGAGGTGGATGGGATCGAGCTGGCGAGGCAGAGAGGGGATTGTGGATGTGGCTAGAGTTGGGGGACACCGGCCGGCTTAAATAGCCGCATTTTGCCTCGGGTGGCGAGCCGGAGTATTAATGGGAGAAAAATATATATTATTCATTGGGTTGCCTCCCAACAAGCGCTATCGTTTTATGCACCTAGCTAGGCATAATGCATAGATTCAAGTATTATCATCTTTAGTTTTCAAATCCTCAATAACACAACCATTCTCTCTAGAAGTTCTATCATATAAATTTTGATAATCAAGCTCATGGGAACAAAATCAAGAGAAGTATTTTTATAGATTGGTCTCTTTATTAAATCTACAAAATTTGGGTGAACACTAAACATCTTAAGATCTTCATTGTTGCTACTAGAAGTGGCACCCTTGTTCTTAGGGGTGTGTGTAGATTTGCAATTCTTGCTAATATGAGTCTTTTCAATAGTTTTAATGGAAGAAAAAAAGCTGAGCTCAAGTTACTAAAAAAATTCCAACTTATCAATTCTAGCAGGGCTCTCTTCCACCCTCTTGTTAGCTACGGGTTCTTTTTCTCTTAGTAATTTACCCAAATTTTATTAGCAAGATTGTGAATCCTTTTATCCAAAAAAATTATATGTTCTTCGGTGAGCATTTTCTTTTCAATAGCATCTAACCTTTGCATAACATGCTCAAGAGTTAAAATCATCTCATTGATAATGATAGGAGGTGATCCCACTAAATTTCCTATAGCACTAAAAGCGTCCAAAGGAGGGCACATCAAGAATTCTCTCCGCTGATAGTATCAAGAAAAAATCTCTATACCAAGTGGTAATGCCCACATAAAAAATACGAAGAAGAATAGTACTAGTGGATTGCTTTCGAATAGATCTATTATGAGCATCACAAATTCTGTACCAAGCATCTTCAAATTCTCTCCTCCCCTCTACTTGAAATTGAGAACTTCATTCTCAGGGGTACACGTACTAGGTGAAGAACTAGCCATAACGACAAAGTAGGCAAGCAAGATCACAAGCAAACAAAAGATCGAACGATAAAAAAGGCAAACGAAAAATATTTTTGTATTTATGCAAAAACGTTTTAGAAGTGGGGGAGATGAAAACGAGAGTAAAATGACAAATAAAGTAATTGCAAGGAGATGAGAGTTTGTGCGTAGGAACCTGATAGATGTTGATGATGTCTCCCCGGCAACGGCGCCAGAAATTCTTCCTGATTGCTTGTATCTGTGTTGGTAATTCCCCGAAGAGGAGAGGATGATGCAACATAGAAACGGTAAGTATTTCCCTCAGTTATGAAACCAAGGCTATCAATCTAGCAGGAGAACCAAGCAACATTGTGTAAACAACACCTGCACACAAACCACAAAAACTTGCAACCCAACACGTAAGAGGGGTAAATTGTATAAGATCGGATAGATAGATCTATCAAAAACACAAAATAAATAAATAATGCATCAAAGTATTTTTGAGTTTTTGGAATAATAGATCGGAAAATAATATGATAGGAAATAGACCTCGGGGCCGTAGATTTCACTAGTGGCTTCTCTCAAGAAAATATGCATACGGTGGGTAAACAAATTACTGTTGGGCAATTGATAGAAGAGCAAACTATTATGACGATATCCAAGGCAATGATTATGTATATAGGCATCATGTCCAAGATTAGTAGACCAACTCCTGCCTGCATCTACTACTATTACTCCACACATCGACCGCTATCCAGCATGCATCTAGTGTATTAAGTTCATGGAAAAACAGATTAATGCAATAAGAACGCGTTGGGAATCGTTGCATGGAAAACAAAAACAAAAATCTACGCACACGCAATGATCTATCCATGGATACGCATAGCAACAAGGGGGAGAGTGTGTCTACGTACCCTCGTAGACCGTAAGCGGAAGCGTTTCTCAACGCGGTTGATGTAGTCGAACTTCTTCGTGCTTCCACCGATCAAGCACCGAACGCACGGCACCACCGCGTTCTGCACACGTTCAACTCGGTGACATCCCTCGCCTTCTTGATCCAGCAAGACGTTGAGGTAGATGAGTTATGTCAGCACGGCGGCATGGTGACAGTGATGGTGAAGTGATCCTCGCAGGGCTTTGCCTAAGCACTAGGAAAATATGACTGAGGGTGTAAACAGTGGAGGGGGGCGCCGCACACGGCTAAACAATTGTGTGGGGTGTGCTAGGCGCTCCCTCCCCCCTGATACGTCTCCAACGTATCTATAATTTTTTTATTGTTCCATACTATTATATTATCTGTTTTGGATGTTTAATGGGCTTTAATATGCTCTTTTATATTATTTTTGGAATTAACCTATTAACCGAAGGCCCAATGCCAGTTTCTGTTTTTTTGCCTATTTCAGTGTTTTGCAGAAAAGGAATACCAAACGGAATCCAAACGGAATGAAACCTTCGCGATGATCTTTGTTGGAACAAACGCAATCCAGAAGACTTGGAGTTGAAGTCTGGAACTCCGCGAGGCAGCCACGAGGCAGGAGGGAGCGCCCCCACCCTCGTGGGCCCCACGGAGATCCACCGACCTATTTCTTTTGCCTATATATACTCTTATACCTTAAAACCATCAGGCGTTCCACGAAATCACTTTTCCACCGCCGCAACCTTCTGCACCCGTGAGATCCCATCTTGGGGCCTTTTCCGGTGATCTACCGGAGGGGGAATCGATCACGGAGGGCTTCTACATCAACACCATAGCCTCTCTGATGAAGCGCGAGTAGTTTACCACAGACCTTCGGGTCCATAGTTATTAGCTAGATGGATTCTTCTCTCTTTGCTTCTCAATACAAAGTTATCCTCGATGTTCTTGGAGATCTATTGGATGTAATACTCTTTTGCGGTGTGTTTGCCGAGATCCGATGAATTGTGGATTTATGAACTTGATTATCTATGAATATTATCTGGTTCTTCTCTTAATTCTTATATGCATGATTTGATATCTTTGCAAGTCTCTTCGAATTATCGGTTTAGTTTGGCCTACTAGATTTATCTTTCTTGCAATGGGATAAGTGCTTAGCTTTGGCTTCAATCTTGTGGTGTCCTTTCCTAGTGACAGCCCGGGCAGCAAGGCACGTATTGTATTGTTGCCATCGAGGATAAAAAGATGGGGTTTATATCATATTGCTTGAGTTTATCCCTCTACATCATGTCATCTTGCTTAATGCGTTACTCCGTTCTTATGAACTTAATACTCTAGATGCATGTTGGATAGCGGTCGATGTGTGGAGTAATAGTAGTAGATGCAGAATCGTTTCGGTCTACTTGACACGAACGTGATGCCTATATTCATGATCATCGCCTTAGATATCTTCATAACTATGCGCTTTTCTATCAATTTCTCGGCAGTAATTTGTTCACCCACCGTAATACATGCTATCTTGAGAGAAGCCACTAGTGAAACCTATGGCCCCTGGGTCACTTCCTTATTATATTTCATCTCTTCTATTTACATCGCATCTTATTTACTATTTTGCAATCTTTACTTTTCAATCTATACAACAAAAATACCAAAAATATTTATCTTATTATCTTTATCAGATCTCACTTTTGCGAGTGGCAGTGAAGGGATTTACACCCCCTTTATCGCATTGGTTGCAAGGTTCTTGATTATTTGTGCAGGTACTAGGTGACTTGCGCGTTGTCTCCTACTGGATTGATACCTTGGTTCTAAAAACTGAGGGAAATACTTACGCTACTTTGTTGCATCACTCTTTCCTCTTCAAGGGAAAACCAACGCATGCTCAAGAGGTAGCAAGAAGGATTTCTGGCGCCGTTGCCGGGGAGATCTATGCCAAGTCAAGACATACCAAGTACCCATCATAAACTCTTCTCCCTCGCATTACATTATTTGCCATTTGCCTCCCGTTTTCCTCTCCCCCACTTCTAAAATGATTTTTGAAAACCTTTGCCTTTCTCTCACCATGGCCGAACCCAAAGGGGCTAAGTGCTCTCTCCCGGGTTTTACTTTAGATTGTCCCTCTGTCCTTTCTAAGCTCATAAATAATGATGCCATGGAAAGACCTACCGGAATTATCGATGAGGGTTTGAATAATTTTGATGAAGATGATCCCGGAATTTTTTGTTATTTGCTTGATGAATCTTTGAAAGATGCTTGGGATAGGCTATTAAGGATCAGAGCTAGCTATGTGCCCCAATATCAATTGTAATTTACTTGAGAAGGTTTTATGTTGGCATACCTTCTTCTTTCAAGCAAGTTTTAGATTCTATTTTTGAAGAAGGTTTTCTTGAAGGGGATGCCATCGATACCTATGAAAATATGATATCTATATTTGGGCACCCCATGAGTGAAAAGGTTGAATCCACCTCTCTTTTGTGTTTTTATCAGAATGAAATTATCAAAGAAATGAAGGCTAGCTTAGATGCAAATTTTCGTAGTGTGCTTAATCTTTCTTCTGCCATTAATGGACACGTACTCTCACAAAATAGAAAGATAAATGCTTTAGATAAGAAGTTCTCTCTTTATCGTCAAAAGGGAGAAGATAAATGCCTAGCTAGGGGCGTTAAACGATAGCGCTTGTTGGGAGGCAACCAAATTTTATTTTTGTTCTTTACTTTTTGTTCCTGTTTAGTAATAAATAATTCATATAGCTTCTGTTTAGATGTGGTTTTATGTTTTAATTGGTGTTTGTGCCAAGTAGAACCTTTGTGAAGACTTGGGTGAAGTCTTTGTGATCTTGCTGTAAAAAACAAAGACTTTTGCGCTCACGACAATAGTTGCCATTTTTTACTGGAGAGTGCTTTTAGGTTGATTCTTTTTGAAGATGATTTGAAAAATTCCTCACGTCCAAAAATTCATTTCAGAATTTGGAGTTCCAGAAGTATGAGTTTGATACAGATTGCTACAGACTGTTCTGCTTTTGACAGATTCTGTTTTTGTGTGTTGTTTGCTTATTTTGATGAATCTATGAGTAGTATCGGGGGGTATGAACCATAGAGAAGTTGGAATACATTAGGTTTAACACCAATATGAATAAAGAATGAGTTCATTACAGTACCTTAAAGTGGTGATTTATTTTCTTATACTAACGGAGCTTATGAGATTTTTTGTTTAAGTTTTGTGTTGTGAAGTTTTCAAGTTTTGGGGTAAAGATTTGATTGATTTTGGAATAAGGAATGGCAAGAGCCTAAGCTTGGGGATGCCCAAGGCACCCCAAGGTAAAATTCAAGGACAAACAAAAGCCTAAGCTTGGGGATGCCCCGGAAGGCATCCCCTCTTTCTTCTTCATCTATCAGTAACTTTACTTGAGGCTATATTATTATTCACCACATGATATGTGTTTTGCTTGGAGCTTCTTGTATGATTTGAGTCTTTGCTTTTTAGTTTACCACAATCATCCTTTCTGTACACACCTTTTGGAGAGACACACATGAATCGGAATTTATTAGAATACTCTATGTGCTTCACTTATATCTTTTGAGCTAGATAATTTTGCTCTAGTGCTTTACTGATATATTTTTAGAGCACGGCGGTGGTTTTATTTTATAGAAATTATTGATCTCTCATGCTTCACTTATATTATTTTGGGAGTCTTTTAGAACAGCATGGTAATTTGCTTTGGCTATAAAATTAGTCCTAATATGATGGGCATCCAAGATGGGTATAATAAAAACTTTCATATAAAGTGCATTGAATACTATGAGAAGTTTGATTCTTTATGATTGTTTTGAGATATGAAGATGGTGATATTACAGCCATGCTAGTAGAGTAGTTGTGAATTTGAGAGATACTTGTATTAAAGTTTGTGATTCCCGTAGCATGCATGTATGGTGAACCATTATGTGATGAAGTCGGAGCATGATTTATTTTTTGGTTGTCTTCCTTATGAGTGGCGGACGACCGATGGTCTTTTCCTAAAAATATATCCCCTTAGGAGCATGCGCGTAGTACTTCGTTTCAATAACTAATAGATTTTTGCAATAAGTATGTGAGTTCTTTATGACTAATGTTGAGTCCATGGATTATACGCACTCTCACCATTCCACCAATACTAGCCTCTCTAATACCGCGCACCTTTCGCTGGTATCATACACCCACCATATACCTTCCTCAAAACAGCCACCATACCTACCTATTATGGCATTTCCATAGCCATTCCGAGATATATTGCCATGCAACTTTTCACCGTTCCGTTTATTATGACACGCTCCATCATTGTCATATTGCTTCGCATGATCATGTAGTTAACATCGTATTTGTGGCAAATCCACCTTCATAATTCTTTCATACATGTCACTCTTGATTCATTGCACATCCCGGTACACCACCGGAGGCATTCACATAGAGTCATATTTTGTTCTAAGTATCGAGTTGTAATTCTTGAGTTGTAAGTAAATAAAAGTGTGATGATCATCGTTATTAGAGCATTGTCCCAGTGAGGAAAGGATGATGGAGACTATGATTCCCCCACAAGTCGGGATGAGACTCCGGATGAAAAAAGAGAAAAAAAGAGGCCATAAAAAAAGAGAAAAGGCCCAAATAAAACAATATATAAAAAATGAGAGAAAAAGAGAGAAGGGACAATGCTACTAGCCTTTTACCACACTTGTGCTTCAAAGTAGCACCATGATCTTCATGATAAAGAGTCTCCTATGTTGTCACTTTCATATACTAGTGGGAATTTTCATTATAAGAACTTGGCTTGTATATTCCAATGATGGGCTTCCTCAAATTGCCCTAGGTCTTCGTGAGCAAGCGAGTTGGATGCACACCCACTTAGTTTCGTTTGTTGAGCTTTCATACACTTATAGCTCTAATGCATCTGTTGCATGGCAATCCCTACTCACTCACATTGATATCTATTGATGGGCATCTCCATAGCCCGTTGATACGCCTAGTTGATGTGAGACTATTTTCTCCTTTTTGTCTTCTCCACAACCACCATTCTATTCCACCTATAGTGCTATGTCCATGGCTCACGCTCATGTATTGCGTGAAAATTGAAAAAGTTTGAGAACATCAAAAGTATGAAACAATTGCTTGGCTTGTCATCGGGGTTGTGCATGATTTAAATATTTTATGTGATGAAGATAGAGCATAGCCAGACTATATGATTTTGTAGGGATAACTTTCTTTGGCCATGTTATTTTGAGAAGACATCATTGCTTTATTAGTATGCTTGAAGTATTATTATTTTTATGTCAATATTAAACTTTTGTTATGAATCTTATGGATCTGAACATTCATGCCACAATAAAGAGAATTACATTAATAAATATGTAGGTAGCATTCCACATCAAAAAGTTTGTTTTTATCATTTACCTACTCGAGACGAGCAGGAATTAAGCTTGGCGATGCTTGATACGTCTCCAACGTATCTATAATTTTTGATTGTTCCATGCTTTTATATTATATGTTTTGGATATTTAATGGGATTTAATATGCTCTTTTATATTATTTTTTGGGACTAACCTATTAACCGAAGGCCCAGTGCGAGTTTCTGTTTTTTTTGCCTATTTCAGTGTTTTGCAGAAAAGGAATACCAAACGGAATGAAACCTTCGCGATGATATTTCTTGGAACAAACACAATCAAGAAGACTTGGAGTTGAAGTCTGGAACTCCGCGAGGCAGCCACGAGGTAGGAGGGTGCGCCCCCCACCCTCGTGGGCCCCACGGAGCTCCACTGACCTATTTCTTTCACCTAGATATATACTCTTATACCCTAAAACCATCAGGGGGAGCCACGAAGCCACTTTTCCACCTCCGCAACCTTATATACCCGTGAGATATCATCTTGGGGCCTTTTCCGGCGATCTGCCGGAGGGGGAATCGATCATGGAGGGCTTCTACATCAACACCATAGCCTCTCCGGTGAAGCTTGAGTAGTTTACCACAGACCATCGGGTCCATAGTTATTAGCTAGATGGCTTCTTCTCTCTCTTTGGTTCTCAATACAAAGTTCTCCTCGATGTTCTTGGAGATCTATTCGATGTAATACTCTTTTGCGGTGTGTTTGCCGAGATCCGATGAATTGTGGATTTATAAACTTGATTATCTATGAATATTATTTGGTTCTTCTCTGAATTCTTATATGCATGATTTGATATCTTTGCAAGCCTCTTCGAATTATCAGTTTAGTTTGGCCTACTAGATTGATCTTTCTTGCAATGGGAGAAGTGATTAGCTTTGGGTTCAATCTTGCGGTGTCCTTTCCTAGTGACAGCAGGGGCAGTAAGGCACGTATTGTATTGTTGCCATCGAGGATAAAAATATGGGGTTTATATCATATTGCTTGAGTTTATCCATCTACATCATGTCATCTTGCTTAATGCTTTACTCCGTTCTTATGAACTTAATACTCTAGATGCATGCCGGATAGCGGTCGATGTGTGGAGTAATAGTAGTATATGCAGAACCGTTTCGGTCTACTTGACACGGACGTGATGCCTATATTCATGATCATTGCCTTAGATATCTTCATAACTATGCGCTTTTCTATCAATTGCTCAGCAGTAATTTGTTCACCCGCCGTAATACATGCTATCTTGAGAGAAGCCACTAGTGAAACCTATGGTCCCCGGGTCTCTTTCTTATTATATTGCATCTCTTCTATTTACATCGCATCTTGTTTACTGTTTTGCAATCTTTACTTTTCAATTTATACAACAAAAATACCAAAATTATTTATCTTATTATCTTTATCAGATCTCACTTTTGCCAGTGGCCGTGAAGGGATTGACAACCCCTTTATCGCGTTGGTTGCAAGGTTCTTGATTATTTGTGCAGGTACTAGGTGACTTGTGCGTTGTCTCCTACTGGATTGATACCTTAGTTCTCAAAAACTAAGGGAAATACTTACGCTACTTTGCTGCATCACCCTTTCCTCTCCAAGGTTAAACCAACGCATGCTCAATAGGTAGCACCCCCTGACATATATATATGTGGGAGGGGGAGGGGAGAGGCCAGGAGGCGCCCCAAGTAGGACCAAATCCTACTTGGGCTCCTCCCAAGCCACACGCCATCTTCCATATATGTCGGAGGGGGAAGGAAAGAAAGGGGGAGAGGGAAGGAAGGGGGAATCCTATTCCTCTGTTTTCTTTCCCTTCCCCTCTTTCCTTCTCTTCCTTGGCCGGCCCATATGGGGGGCACACCAGCCCCTTGTGGCTGGTGCATTCCCCTCTTGGACCATAAGGCCCATATCTTTTGCCGGGGGTGCGCGAAACCCCTTCCGGTCACCCGATAAGTACCCGATACCCCCCGAAACACTTCCGGTGTCCGAATACTATCGTCCTATATATCAATATTTACCTCTTGAACATTTCGAGACTCCTCGTCATGTCCGTGATCTCATCCGGGACTCAGAAATACATTCGGGCACCAAATCTCATAATTCATATAACACTATATCATCATCGAACGTTAAGCGTGCGGACCCTACGGGTTCGAGAACTATGTAGACATGACCGAGACACCTCTCCGTCAATAACCAATAGCGGAACCTGGATGCCCATATTGGCCCCTACATATTCTACGAAGACCTTTATCGGTCGAACCGTTATGACAACATACGTAATTCCCTTTGTCCATCGGTATGTTACTTGCCCAGGATTCGATCGCCGGTATCTTCATACCTAGTTCAATCTCGTTACTGGAAGTCTCTTTACTCGTTCCGTAATACATCACCTCATGGCTAACTCCTTAGTCGTTTGCTTGCAAGCTTATGATGTGTATTACCGAGAGGGCCCAGAGATACCTCTCCGATACTCGGAGTGACAAATCCTAATCTCAATCTATTACAACTCAAGATACATCTTCGGAGATACCTGTAGAGCATCTTTATAATCACCCAGTTACGTTGTGACATTTGATAGCACACAAGGCATTCCTCCGGTATCCGGGAGTTGCATAATCTCATAGTCGAAGGAATATGTATTTGACATGAAGAAAGCAGTAGCAATAAAACTGAACGATCATAATGCTAAGCTAAGGGATGGGTCTTGTCCATCACATCATTTTCCTAATGATGTGATCCCGTTATTAAATGACAACTCATGTCCATGGTTAGGAAACCTTAACCATCTTTGATCAACGAGCTAGTCAAGTAGAGGCTCACTAGGGACATGGTGTTTTGTTTATGTATTCACACATGTATTTAGGTTTCTGATCAATACAATTCTTGCATGAATAGTAAACCTTTATCATGAATAAGGAAATATAAAATAACAACTTTATTATTGCCTCTAGGGCATATTTCCTTCAGAACGATGACATGATGTAGACAAGATCTATTCATGTAGAAATAGACCCCATCTTTCTATCCTTAATAGCAACGATACGTGCGTGTCATGTCTCCTTTTGTCACTGAGAATGAGCATCGCAAGATTGAACCCATCACAATGCACCTCTTCCCATTGCAAGAAAAAACAATCTAGTTGGCTAAACCAAACCAAAGTTTCGGAGAAGAAATATGAGGCTATCACTACGAAAAAATACACTTCCGTGATGATACGTGTTTGTCACAGTAAGTCACGTTTTTGTCATGCATGTACATCCATGACAAATTTATGACAGAATCAAGATAGTCATACCTGTGCTGTCATAGAAGTGTTCCATGACATTACCAAAATTATCATCACGGAAGTGTCCACTTCCATGACGATAAATCGCGCGTCACAGAAGTGCTTTCGTCAAGGGTGACCGACACATGGCATCCATCATAACGGAACACCGTTAAGCTATTGGGTCGGATTTTGGATCCGATAACCCGTTAACAGCCACGACCAATACCGATTTTCCACGTGTAAAATTCTCATTGGCTGACGAATCCACGTGTCAGCTCCGCGTTGGCACAGGTGTCACTCATCCAACGGTCGAGATGGGCCTATGATATGTTGACACGTGGACCGGCCCAAAAGTGGCCCACAAAGTTTAAATGGGCCGGCCCAACCGAAGGCCCATAAGATTTAGCGGACCATAATGGTGTTGGAAATATGCCCTAGAGGCAATAATAAAATGGTTAATATTATATTTCCTTGTTCATGATAATTGTCTATTGTTCATGCTATAATTGTATTAACTGGAAACCGTAATACATGTGTGAATACATAGACCACAACATGTTCCTAGTGAGCCTCTAGGTGACTAGCTCGTTGATCAATAGATGGTTATGGTTTCCTGACCATGGACATTGGATGTCATTGATAACGGGATCACATCATTAGGAGAATGATGTGATGGACAAGACCCAATCCTAAGCATAGCACAAGATCGTGTAGTTCGTTTGCTAAAGCTTTTCTAATGTCAAGTATCATTTCCTTAGACCATGAGATTGTGCAACTCCGGATCTTGTAGGAATGCTTTGGGTGTACCAAAGCGTCCACAACGAATCGGGTGGCTATAAAGGTGCACTACGGTATCACCGAAAGTGTCATTGGGTTGGCATGAATCGAGCTGGGATTTGTCACTCCGTATGACGGAGAGGTATCTCTGGGCCCACTCGGTATTGCATCATCATAATGAGGTCAATGTGACTAAGTAGTTAGTCACGGGATCATGCATTACGGAATGAGTAAAGTGACTTGCCGGTAATGAGATTGAACGAGGTATTGGGATACCGACGATCGAATCTCGGGCAAGTAACATATCGATTGACAAAGGGAATTGAATACGGGATTGATCGAATCCCTGACATCGTGGTTCATCTGATGATATCATCGTGGAACATGTGGGAGCTAATATGGGTATCTAGATCCCGCTATTGGTTATTGGCTGGAGAGGTGTCTCGGTCATGTCTGCATGATTCCCGAACCCATAGGGTCTACACACTTAAGGTTAGGTGACGCTAGAGTTGTTATGGGAAATAGTATGTGGTTATCGAAGGTAGTTCGGAGTCCCGGATGTGATCCCGAACGTCACGAGGAGTTCCGGAATGGTCCGGCGGTGAAGATCGATATATTGGACGAAGGGTATTGGAGTCCGGAAGTGTTCCGGGGGTACCAGGCTATGGCGAGCATGACCGAAAGGTGTTTCGGGAGCCCCGGCAAGTGTTGGAGGGCCTCATGGGCCAAAGGGGAAGGGGCAAACCAGCCCACTAAGGGGTGGTGCGCCCCCCCACCCTTTCCCACGTTACTTGGGGGGGTGGGCGCCCCACGGCTTGGGAGGCAAGCCTCCACCGCTTGGCTTGGGGGCAAGTCTCCTAGGATTTTCCCTAGGGAGATCCAATCTGCTTGGCCGCCGCCCCCTAGGGGAAACCCTAGGGCGCCTCCCCCTCTCCCCTTGCCCCTATATATAGTGGTGGGGTGGGAGGGCAGCCGCACCTCTTCCCTGACGCAGCCCTCCCTCCTCCTACACCTCCTCCTCCTCCTCCTCCTCCGTAGTGCTTGGCGAAGCCCTGCCGGAGAACCACGAGCTCCATCGCCACCACGCCGTCGTGTTGCTGGAGTTTTCCCTCAACTTCTCCTCTCCCTTTGCTAGATCAAGAAGGAGGAGACGTCCCCGGGTTGTACGTGTGTTGAACGCGGAGGCGCCGTCCGTTCGGCGCTTAGATCGGAATCGACCGCGATCTGAATCGCTGCGTGTACGACTCCACCAATCGCGTTCTTGTAACGCTTCTGCATCGCGATCTTCAAGGGTATGAAGATACACTCATCCTCTCTGTCTCTTGTTGCTAGAATCTCCATAGATTGATCTTTGTGATGCGTAGAAAATTTTGAATTTCTGCTACGTTCCCCAACAGTGGCATCATGAGCTAGGTCTATTGCGTAGATTCTATGCATGAGTAGAACACAAATAGTTGTGGGCGTTGGTTTGTTCAATTTGCTCACCGTTACTAGTCCTATCTTGTTTCGGCGGTATTGTGGGATGAAGCAGTCCGGACCGACCTTACACGTACGCTTACGTGAGACAGGTTCCACCGACTGACATGCACTTGATGCATAAGGTGGCTAGCGGGTGTCTGTCTCTCCCACTTTAGTCAGATCAGATTCGATGAAGAGGGTCCTTATGAAGGGTAAATAGCAATTGGCATATCACCATTGTGGCTTTTGCATAGGTAAGAAACGTTCTTGCTAGAAACCCATAGCAGCCACGTAAAACATGCAACAAAAATTAGAGGACGTCTAACTTGTTTTTGCAGGGTATGTTATGTGATGTGATATGGCCAAAAGAATGTGATGTATGAGATTGATCATGTTCTTGTAATAGGAATCACGACTTGCATGTCGATGAGTATGACAACTAGCAGGAGCCATAGGAGTTGTCTTAATTTATTGTATGACCTGTGTGTCAATGAAAACGCCATGTAATTACTCTACTTTATTGCTAACCGTCAACCATAGTAGTAGAAGTAATAGTTGGCGAGACAACTTCATGAAGACACGATGATGGAGATCATGATGATGGAGATCATGGTGTCATGCCGGTGATGAAGGTGATCATGCCGCGCCTCGAAGATGGAGATCAAAAGCGCAAGATGATATTGGCCATATCATGCCACTCTATGATTTGCATGTGATGTTTGTCATGTTTACATCTTATTTGCTTAGAACGACGGTAGCATAAATAAGATGATCCCTCATAAAATTTCAAGAAAGTGTTCCCCCTAACTGTGCACCGTTGCGAAGGTTCGTTGTTTCGAAGCACCACGTGATGATCGGGTGTGATATATTCTAACGTTCGCATACAATGAGTGTAAGCCAGATTTACACATGCAAAACACTTAGGTTGACTTGACGAGCCTAGCATGTACAGACATGGCCTCGGAACACAAGAGACCGAAAGGTCGAACATGAGTCGTGTAGCAGATACGATCAACGTGAAGCTGTTCACCAATGATGACTAGTCAGTCTCACGTGATGATTGGACACGGCCTAGTTGACTCGGATCATGTATCACTTAGATGACTAGAGGGATGTCTATCTAAGTGGGAGTTCATTAAATAATCAGATGAACTTAACTATCATGAACATAGTCAAAAGATCTTTGCAAATTATGTCGTAGCCTACGCTTTAGTTCTACTGTTTTAAGATATGTTCCTAGAGAAAATTTAGTTGAAAGTTGACAGTAGAAATTAAAATTATGCGGACTGGGTCCGTATACTGAGGATTGTCCTCATTGCTGCATAGAAGGCTTATGTCCTTAATGCACCGCTCGGTGTGCTGAACCTCGACCGTCGTTTGTGGATGTTGCGAACATCTGACATACACGTTTTGATGACTACATGATAGTTCAGTGCGTAATGTTAAACGGTTTAGAATTAAGGCACCGAAGACATTTTTGAAACGTCGCAGAACATATGAGATGTTCCAAGAGCTGAAATTAGGATTTCAGACTCGTGCCCACGTCAAGAGGTATGAGACCTCCGACAAGTTTCTTAACCTGCAAACTAAGGGAGAAAAGCTCAATCATTGAGCATGTGCTCAGATTGTGTGAGTACTACAATCACTTGAATCGAGTGGGAGTTAATTTTCCAGATGAGAAAGTGATGGTTCTGCGTAGTCACTGCCACCAAGATATTAGAGCTTCGTGATGAACTATAACATATCAGGGATAGACATGATGATCCTTGAGCAATTTGCGATGTTTGACACCGCGAAAGTAGAAATCGAGTAGGAGCATCAATTGTTGATGGTTAGTAAAACCACTAGTTTCAAGAAGGGCAAGGGCAAGAAGGGATACTTCATGAAATGGCAAATCAGGTGCTGCTCTAGTGAAGAAACCCAGGGTTGAACCCAAACCCGAGACTAAGTGCTTCTGTAATGAGGGAACAGTCACTGAAGCAGAACTACCCTAGATACTTGGTAGATGAGAAGGCTGGCAAGGTCGATAGAAGTATATTGATATACATTATATTAATGTGTACTTTACTAGTACTCCTAGTAGCACCAGGGTATTAGATACCGGTTTGGTTGCTAAGTGTTAGTAACTCGAAATAAAAAGACTACGGAACAAACGGAGACTAGCTAAAGGTGAGGTGACGATATGTGTTGGAAGTATTTCCAAGGTTGATGTTATCAAACATCGCACGCTCCCTCTACCACCGGGATTGGTGTTAAACCTAAATAATTGTTATTTGGTGTTTGCGTTGAGCATAGACATGATTGGATTATGTTTATCGCAATACGGTTATTCATTTAAGGAGAATAATGGTTACTCTGTTTATTTGAATAATACCTTCAATGGTCGTGCACCTAAAATGAATGGTTTATTGAATCTCGATCGTAGTGATACACATGTTCATGCCAAAAGATATAAGATAGTAATGATAGTACCACCTACTTGTGGCACTGCCATTTGAGTCATATTGGTATAAAACGCATGAAGAAGCTCCATGTTGATGGATCTTTAGACTCACTCATTTTTGAAAAGTTTGAGACATGCGAACCATGTCTATTGGTGTATACGCATGAAGAAACTCCATGCAGATGGATCGTTTGGACTCACTTGATTTTGAATCACTTGAGACATGCAAATCATACCACATGGGCAAGATGACTGAAAGGCCTCGTTTTCTGTGAGATGGAACAAGAAAGCAACTTGTTGGAAGTAATACATTTTGATGTGTGTAGTCCAATGAGTGCTAAGGTACGCAGTGGATATCGTTATGTTCTTGCTTCATAGATGATTTGAGTAGATGCTAAGTATATTTACTTGACGAAACACAAGTCTGAATTATTGAAAGGTTCAAGTAATTTCAGAGTGAAGTTGAAGATCGTCGTGACAAGAGGATAAGATGTCTATGATATGATCATAGAGATGAATAGATGAGTTACGAGTTTGGCACACAATTAAGACATTGTGGAAATTGTTTCACAACTAATACCACCTGGAACACCATAGTGTGATGGTGTGTCCGAACGTCATAACTGCACCCTATTGGATATGGTGCATACCATGATGTCTCTTATCGAATTACCACTATCGTTTATGGGTTAGGCATTAGAGACAACCGCATTCACTTCAAATAGGGAACCACGTAATTCCGTTGAGATGACAGCGTATGAACTATGGTTTAGAGAAACCTAAGCTGTCATTTCTTAAAAGTTTGGGGCTGAGAAGCTTATGTGGAAAAGTTTTAGCCTGATAAGCTCAAACCCAAAGCGGATAAATGCATCTTCATAGGACACCCAAAACAGTTGGGTATACCTCCTATTTCAAATCCGTAAGCAAAAGTGATTGTTTCTAGAAACGGGTCCTTTCTCGAGGAAAAGTTTCTCTTGAAAGAATTTAGTGGGAGGATGGTGGAGACTTGATGAGGTTACTGAACCATCACTTCAACCAATTTGTAGCAGGGCACAGGAAGTTGTTCCTGTGGCGCCTACACCAGTTGAAGTGGAAGTTGATGATAGTGATCATGAAACTTCGGATCAAGTCACTACCAAACCTCGTAAGTTGACAAGGACGCGTACTACTTCAGAGTGGTACGGTAATCTTGTCTTGGAGGTCATGTTGCTAGACAACAATGAATCTACGAGCTGTGGAGAAGAGATGGTGGGCCCGGATTCCGACAAATGGCTCGAGGCCATAAAATCCGAGAGAGGATCCATGTATAAAACAAAGTGTAGACTTTGAAAGAACTACTTGATGGTCGTAAGGCTGTTGGGTGCAGATGGATTTTAAAAGGAAGACGGACAATGATGGTAAGTGTCACCATTAAGAAAGCTCGACTTGTCGTTAAGATGTTTTCCGACAAGTTCAAGGAGTTGACTACAATGAGACTTTCTCACTCGTAGCGATGCTAAGAGTCTGTTGGAATTATATTAGCAGTTACTGCATTATTTATGAAATCTTGCAGATAGGATGTCAAAAACATTGCTTCCTCAACGATTTTCTTGAGGAAAGGTTGTATGTGATATAACCAGAAGGTTTTGTCAATCCTGAAAGATGCTAATAAGTATGCAAAGCTCCAGCAATCCTTCTAAGGACTGGAGTAAGCATCTCGGAATTGGAATGTACACTTTGATGAGACGATCAAAGATTTTGGATTTATACAAAGTTTATGAGAAACTTGTATTTCCAAAGAAGTGAGTGGGAGCACTATAGAATTTTTTATGAGTATATGTTGTTAACATATTGTTGATCAGAAATGATGTAGAATTTCTAGAAAGCATACAGGATTATTTGAAAAGTGTCTTTCAATGGAAAACCTGGATTAAGCTACTTGAACATTTAGCATCAAGATCTATAAGGATAGATCAAAAACGCTTAATCGTACTTTCAAATGAATACATACCGTGACAAGATTTTGAAGGAGTTCAAAATAAGAACAGAAGGAGTTATTGGCTATGTTACAAGGTGTGAGTATTGAGTAAGACTTAAGACCTGACCACGGCAGAAGAGAGAGAAAGGACGAAGGTCGTCCCCTATGCTTTAGACGTAGGCTCTACAGTATGCTATGCTGTGTACCGCACCTGAAGTGTGCCTTGCCATGAGTCAGTCAAGGGGTACAAGAGTGATCCAGGAATGGATCACATGACAGCGGTCGAACTTATCCTTAATAACTAGTGGACTAAGGAATTTTCTCAATTATGGAGGTGGTATAAGAGTTCGTCATAAAGGGTTACGTCGATGCAATCTTTGACACTAATCCGAATGATTCTGAGTAATAAACTGGTTTCGTATAGTAGAGCAGTTATTTGGAATAGCTCCAAGTAGCGCGTGGTAGCTACATCTACAAGATGACATAGAGATTTGTAAAGCACACACAGATCTGAACGATTCAGACCCGTTGACTAATAACCTCTCTCACAAGCGAGATATGATCAAACCCCATGGGTGTTGGATTCATTACAATCACATAGTGATGTGAACTAGATTATTGACTCTAGTGCAAGTGGGAGACTGTTGGAAATATGCCCTAGAGGCAATAATAAAATGGTTAATATTATATTTCCTTGTTCATGATAATTTTCTATTGTTCATGCTATAATTGTATTAACTGGAAACCGTAATACATGTGTGAATACATAGACCACAACATGTCCCTAGTGAGCCTCTAGTTGACTAGCTCGTTGATCAATAGATGGTTATGGTTTCCGACCATGGACATTGGATGTCATTGATAACGGGATCACATCATTAGGAGAATGATGTGATGGACAAGACCCAATCCTAAGCATAGCACAAGATCGTGTAGTTCGTTTGCTAAAGCTTTTCTAATGTGAAGTATCATTTCCTTAGACCATGAGATTGTGCAACTCCTGGATACCGTAGGAATGCTTTGGGTGTACCAAACGTCACAACGAATCGGGTGGCTATAAAGGTGCACTACTGGTATCTCCGAAAGTGTCATTGGGTTGGCACGAATCGAGACTGGGATTTGTCACTCCGTATGACGGAGAGGTATCTCTGGGCCCACTCGATATTGCATCATCATAATGAGCTCAATGTGACTAAGTAGTTAGTCACAGGATCATGCATTACGGAACGAGTAAAGTGACTTGCCGGTAACGAGATTGAACGAGGTATTGGGATACCGACGATCGAATCTCGGGCAAGTAACATACCGATTGACAAAGGGAATTGAATACGGGATTGATCGAATCCCCGACATCGTGGTTCATCCGATGAGATCATCGTGGAACATGTGGGAGCTAATATGGGTATCCAGATCCCGCTATTGGTTATTGGACGGAGAGGTGTCTCGGTCATGTCTGCATGGTTCCCGAACCCGTAGGGTCTACACACTTAAGGTTCGGTTACGCTAGAGTTGTTATGGGAAATAGTATGTGGTTACCAAAGGTAGTTCAGAGTCCCAGATGTGATCCTGGATGTCACGAGGAGTTCCGGAATGGTCTGGCGGTGAAGATCGATATATTGGACGAAGGGTATTGGAGTTCGGAAGTGTTCTGGGGGTACCAGGCTATGGCCAGCATGACCGAAAGGTGTTTCGGGAGCCCCGACAAGTGTTGGAGGGCCTCATGGGCCAAAGGGAAGGGGCAAACCAGCCCACTAAGGGGTGGTGCGCCCCACACCCTTTCCCACGTTACTTGGGAGGTGGAGCGCCCACACGGCTTGGGAGGCAAGCCTCCACCTGCTTGGCTTGAGGGGTCTCCTAGGATTTTCCCTAGGGAGATCTAATCTGCTTGGCCGCCCCTAGGGGAAACCCTAGGGCGCCTCCCCCTCTCCCCTTGCCCCTATATATAGTGGAGGGGTGGGAGGGCAGCCGCACCTCTTCCCTGGCTCATCCCTCCCTCCTCCTACACCTCCTCCTCCTCCTCCTCCTCCTCCGTAGTGCTTGGCGAAGCCCTGCCGGAGAACCACGAGCTCCATCTCCACCACGCCGTCGTGCTGCTGGAGTTTTCCCTCAACTTCTCCTCTCCCCTTGCTGGATCAAGAAGGAGGAGACGTCCCCGGGCTGTACGTGTATTGAACGCGGAGGCGCCGTCCGTTCGGTGCTTAGATCGGAATCGACCGCGATCTGAATCGCTGCGTGTACGACTAGACCAACCGCGTTCTTATAACGATTCCGCATCGCGATCGTCAAGGGTATGAAGATACACTCATCCTCTCCCTCTCTTGTTGCTAGAATCTCCATAGATTGATCTTGGTGATGCGTAGAAAATTTTGAATTTTTGCTACGTTCCCCAACAAATGGGCCGACCTAGCTAAAGGCCCACAAAATTTAGCGGACCATAATGGGCCGGCCCAGCTAAAGGCCCACAAGATTTTGCGGACCACAATGGGCCGGCCCAGCTAAAGGCCCACAAGATTTTGCAGACCATAATGGGCCGGCCATTCTCTGTCAAATCAGCCCGTCAACGGCCTGGTCTAAACTTGTCATCAATGCGGCCCATGGTCACTTCTGGTCCGTTAGCAGTCCGCTAAGTAATTGGGCCGACTTACGACCCGATGTATTTCCGGCCTGTTATAGGTCCGGCTTCATTTGGGCCCATTTACAGGCCATCAAAACTTTCAGCCCATAAACGACCATGAAGGATTTGGGTCCTATTCGGCCATGTCTGTCATTCGGCCTGTTAGAGGCCCACTAAAGATTTGGGCCACTTTCGGCCTGTTGTCATTTTCGGCCTGTTAACGGCGGACGTAAACCATGGGCCATATGTGGCCCAACGTCATATCGGGCCCATGAGCGGCCCACATAAAAATGACGATAATCTAGCCCGACAAAAGTTCCGGCCTGTTAAAGGCCCGTGTATTTGGTCGGCGCATCTACGACCCGTCCGAATTTCGGCCTGTCAAATATCCGCATCGTAAATGGGCTACCATTTCGGCCTGCTAAGTCCAGTGGGTTATTTGGCACAATCAGGGCCCAATCTCACTTTCGGTCTATTAAAGGCCCATGTTTTTTATGGGCTCGAGATATTTACACCTGTAAACGGCCTATTTTTACTGAGGGCCCAAATTATGTTTAGGCGTGTTAAAGGCCCACTATGGGCACATGCCTACCATAAAAATTTGAAAGCTTATGCTAATTTAAGCCCAGATATTTTTAGTGGGCTACATGCCAATTTCGGCACATAATCGTTTCTAGCCCAATTGGAATGGGCCCGACGAATGTTGGCATGCTGGGCTCCTACGAAGCTTTCGGCCGAATACATTACTAAGATAAACGTACACTATACAAAAATAGTGTCGTAATTACTGCAGCCTGTGGCAGCATCATAAATGTTGTATCACAACAAAATAAATTCCAATCATACAACAAAAGGCCTGTTGGCATAAAGTTTACAGTCCTTCCAGATAAAAGCACCATCAGATGTATAGAAGCACAGATCATTTGACCTGAGTGCTAATGTTTCAGGCTGTAGAATCTGATGGAGCAGCACAATCTCCACCTTTTTTCCACCATTGCTCTTCAACAACGAAGCAAATGTCTGATAGTCTGGTTTCAAAACCATTCATATCTTGACGACATTTCTCAACCACTATTCTTGTTTCCGAAACAATGTCCATTAGGGATTGGACTTGTGTCTGGAGCACAGATATATCACTTTGTCTAGCAGGAAGATTTTGTTCAGTAGGCGATTTGGACGAGGTTACCTTGACAACCAACCCAGAATTACGCAGGAAGGTGCTTTTTTGCACTGCTAGTGGAGAGATACCGACGCACTGCAGCAAGAGGTGACATTGTGCTGTAGTAGCCTCGTCACCTTCGGTGGTTGTGGCTGTTCAATCATTTGTTCCATAGCTTCCTGAAAGTTTGAACTTGTAGATTAGTGTACCGGATAAGTTACTAATGAGACAAAAACAAACAAAGTAGGTTAAACGTTTTTACATAACTTATTTTGGTGAACTACTGTAATACATTAGCATGTATTGTAGTGCCAACTACATAATAAAATCACTTTCGGAACATATGTCCATGTAGCATGCCTACTGTATTGTCTATTTCCTCACATTCGTTGACATCTAAGGATAAAGAGACATAGTTTAAAGTAGGATGAACAGATATAAAACAAACAGGCTATTTTATCATTGTGTGCGCAGGTGAACATAACAACTAGATTACAGATCAAGACCAAAATAATATCCTTCATCTCTTTTAAACCATGTAAGGTGAAATGATACGTTAAGACAATTGTGTATAAAAGTGAACAAAGTAACTGACATTGGCTGCAAACCAAGTAGTTAAATGAACACATCACAGTACCAATCAGTTCAAGGCAGGAGGAGTAAGGACTTACAACATCGGCTTAAACTGGTGTGCTCATGCCCTTCATCTTCTTTGGTGTGGCAATCCTTGAAGATTTGCACTGCATTGGTTCAGTTCTTTTGGTCTGCACGGCTTTCCTCTCAGATTTGGAACAAGTCAATATAGATATGATATATGGCACAAAAAAAAGGAAGTAGCAGCTATTTACAAAAGCCTCGCGCATGTGCAATATAGCTACGAGATCCGTTGTCTGTTGGAATTTCACTTTAGAACGGTTGGTTTTGTTCTTCAAATAGTTAGCCTAGAAGAAGTTACACTTGTAAGGCACATACATAAATACAAGTTCAATATGTGGTCCGATCAAATACATATAGCCTACCCGATACTTTGGATCGACCAGTGTTTAACGAGGGCTGTCCGGTCTTCATCTGTAATATATTCCTTTGGAGATGTTTGGGCGATTTCATTGTTAGCCTTGCCTTCAAAGTGAGATTTTCTAAGGTGGTACCGATCTTGTCGCAGAAGCGGATCGAAAAACATGAGTGCATGCTTGTTTAGTTGCATCATCTTTGGATCCAACTTGAACCTCATCTGCTGAAAAGAGAATGTGAGTCTTATTAGGAGGAAGCTAGAAAGTATGGGACAGAGCAAGACAATATTACTAATTGCGATGAATAACATTACTTACGGATAAATGGTCAAGGAAGGTGTTAAACTGGGTATTGTCTTTCTCATTCTGTCATCGATCCACGTTGGGAGGATACGCGATGACACCTAACAGCAACGGCTGCCTCGATACTAATTTGGCTGACTCAGAGCATCACGTGGCCTTTTTAAACCTGCCTCAAAATGGATCTCCATTCTTCCTCCTTTAGATTTTGTTAATCTGTCAAGCATTATCCCTGATGTCTGTTTCCGCTTGCGCCGTGGTGCTAGTTCAACAACGAATATGGAAAGTGTTAGTGTACATCAAACTATGAGAGTACATATAAAGGAGCATGCAACTGCAACTTGACTCGGTCAGGTACCATCTTGGTGTTGATGCTCATGAGGTTCATCTGATCTTGCCAAGTCCTGTTGTGTCAGCAGTGCTTCGGAAGTAGTGTTAGGTGTGAAGGCAGCTTGATAACTGGCCTGTTCCGGAGCAAACGAATGAGTAACTGGTTGAGAAGCTGGTACAGTTGAAGCGGATGTTGCACCTGGTGGAGCAGGTGATACTGTGTTTGTAGATTTAGCCGGTGGACTTGGACCTTCTACTGCACTATAAGTACCAGCAGAATCTTGACGGCAGAACCTTTTCGGTTTCACCCGACGAGTAATAGCACTCCCTACTATATTATTTTCCTTGCTCTTTTTTGACTTTGCCATGTCAAGCTGTACCCACAACACAAAAGAATAAAATCACTCTTCAGAACTCATTGATGCATGATACAGACAAGCAATACTTTGATGTAAGACAATCGTATGAGGATGGAATATGTAAGAAAAACAGGACGGCATGACATATTCACAGCTACGATGTGCAAACTAAGGTATGATTTTCAAGAAAATAGAAGTAATGCAAGCTAGACACCATATGAAAGATGCAACCAATATTACTCGCCAAGTTAAAAGTGTCTTGTCATAAGTGGCAATTCGAAAAATTAGAAGCAAGACAACGAGAAATCAATGCAAGATGCAACCACTATCAAACTGCCATGTTAAAAGCGCCCAATCATGAATTTCGATGCGGGATACACAACAGCAGTACTTTGATGTAAGAACATGGTATGATAGATAGATGCGAGTATTCGAGACACGTAAAGCCATGTCATATGCACATGTATAACGATAAACTCAGCAGGTGCAATTTAATCAAAATAGAAGAAATACAAGCTAGACAACATATGCAACATGAAACCAATTATCACATCACAACTTAGAGCAAGCACTGCGATGGTGGAGTGCGGAGATGAACTCATCATGTAGACTTGGGACTTCAACTTCATTAGCGATAGCAGTGGCAAATCTAGAGAGTCTCTGCTTTTGCGCCAAAAGCGGAGTACCACCAACATCCCCTAACTTACTCTTTTCCTTCCTATTTTACGATATTGCCCGATGAAGTTAAAACCACAAGAACATGAATGAAATTAGCTCTGCATAACTGGTTGATGCATGATCTGAGATAAACACTACTTTGATGTAAAGGCAAGTTTATGATAGGAGGATGGAATATATACAAAAAAGACAGCGTTTCATATTCACGCATCACGATAGGAGGATGGAATATGTATGAAAAAACAAGAAGCGGAAGGCATTTCAACAAAATTAGAAGAAATGAAAGCTAGGCACCATATGAACATGCAACCAATATCACTCTATCGGGTAAAAAGTGTCTCGTCAGAAGTGCCATTTCAAGAAATTAGAAGCAGTACAAGCTAGAAGACAATGCAAGATGCAACCTACATCACAGTCCCAAGTTAAATGTGTCTTATGGGTAAGTGATCGTTGCAGGTATAAGTTGTAAGCTACACAGATGCAATTCTACATAATCAGAAGCAATACAAACTAGACATCATACGGAAAACACAACCACGTATAACTGTTCCAAGTAAGAGCAAGCACCTGTGATGGTGGAGTAGGGGAGATGTGCTCATCATGTATACGTATGTTCTAGAAACAGGAACACGTGTCATATTCACAGGCATTATGTGTAAAGTAAGCAGATGCAATTCAAGTTAGAAGCAATACAAGCTAGACATTATACGCAACATGCAACCACATATAATAGTGTCAAGTTAGTGTAAGCACCTATGATGGTGGAGTAGGGGAGATGTGCTCATCATCTACACAGCTACGTTGACTGTCCAGCCTTGTGTTGTCTTGCGAATCTTGTTGGGAGGATGGCGGAGTAGAATCTGTAGGGACCCCCCTGTTTGAGTTGCTCCGAAGGACCACCATCATCCACTGCCGGACTAATTTCCTTGAGTTGTAATGATTTTGCACTGTGAAGTCAAACCGATAAGAAAAAGGAATAAAATTCGCTCTTCGTAACTCATTCATGCATGATCGATTGAACACTACTCGGATGAAAGGAAACACATGATGCGAGGATGGAATATGTATGAAAACAGGATGGTGTGACATATTCACACCTATGACGTGGTAACTAAGCGAAGGCATTTCAACAAATTAGAAGCATCGCAAGCTAGACACCATATGAAAGATGCAACCAATATCACTCGCCAAGTTCAAAGCTGTATGATGTTTCAACAAATTAGAAGCAGATATGCTATAAATCATATGCAAGACACAACCAATATCACAGTGGAGACTTAAAGGTGCCTTATCATAAGTGACTGATGCGGGATGTGCAAGAATAGCAGTCTGATGTAGAAACAGGAACACATGTCATATTCACAGGCATTATGTGTAAAGTAAGCAGATGCAATTCAACAAAGTCAGAAGCAATACACGATAGACATCATACGCAACATGCAACCACATATAATAGTGCCAAGTTAGAGCAAGCACCTGTGATGGTGGAGTAGGGGAGCTGTGCTCATCATGTACACAGCTACGTTGACTGTCTAGCCTTGCGTTGTCTTGCGAATCTTGTTGGGAGGATGGTGGAGTAGAATCTGTAGAGAACCTCCGTTTCAGTTGCTCGGAAGGACCACCATCATCCAATGCCTTGCCAATTTCCTTCAGCTTTATTGATTTTGCATTGTGAGGTCATACCGACAAGAAAAAGGAATATCATTCGCTCTTCGTAACTCATTCATGCATGATACCGATTTAACACTACTCGATGAAAGGAAAAGTCATGATACGAGGATGGAATATGTACGAAAAAATGGACGGCTTGACATATTCACACCTATGATGTGGTAACTAAGCGAAGGCACTTCAACAAATTAGAAACACCGCAAGACACCATATGGAAGGTGCAATCAATATCACTCGCCAAGTTAAAACTGTCTCTTCATAGGTGGCATTCATCAAACTAGAAGCAATACATGCTAGAAATCATATTCAAGACGCAAACCAATATCACTGCCAACTTAAAGGTGTCCCATCATAAGTGACTGATGCAGGATACACAAGAAGAGTAGTTTCATTTAAGAACATGGCGTGATAGATGATATAGTATGTACCAAAAACAAGAAAGCGTGTCATATTCACATGTATCACGTGTAAGCTAAGCAGATGCAGATTTACACTAATTAGGAGCAATACGAGCTAGACACCATATGCAACATGCAACCAGATATCACATCGCCAAGTTAGAGCAAGCACCTTGGATGGTGGAGTAGGGAGCGGAAACTTGGACCATGTAATGCACTATCAAGACAAAGAGAATCGGTACAGATGCTCCGCTTATGTTGTCAGCAGAGGACCACCATCATCGCCTTCCTTACTCTTTTCCTTGCTCTTTCTTGATTTTGCCTTGTCAAGTCAAACCCACAAGAAAAGGAATAAAATTTGCTCTTTGGAACTTATTGATGCATGATCGATTGAACACTACTTTCATGTAAGGCAGCCGCATGATAGGAGGATGGAATATGTATGAAAAACAGGACGGCGCAACATATTGACATGTATGATGTATAAAGTGTAAACTAAGCACAAGGTGCTTGAACTTGTTAGAATCGATGCAAGCTAGAAACCATATGAAAGATGAAACCAATATAATTCTGCCAAATTAAAAGGGTGCCCTAACAAATGTATTTGACCAAATTAGAAGCAATACATGGCAACAGGCTAGAAATAATATGGAATATGCAACTAATAAAGGTGACTCGTCGTAAGTGATTGATGCAGGATACAGAAGATAGGTAGTTTCATGTAAGAACAAGGTTAACACATAGATGTAGTGTGTACCAAAAAAAGGAAGGCATGTCATATTCACAGGTATAGTGTGTAAACTAAGCAGATGCAATTTACCCTAATTAGAAGCATTACAAGCTAGACACCGCATGCAACATGCAACCACATATCACACTGCGAAGTTGGAGCAAGCATCTGTGATGGTGGTGTTGGGGAAGTGTTGTCTTCAGGTACAGAGCAACGTTCAATATCTTCATTTAGGCTTGTTGTTTCTTGAGAATCATGTGGAGAGGATGAAATTGCATTCTTTATAAGAGTATTGTGTCTCATATTAACCCACACGCATGACTGTCTCATCATAAGTGATAGATGCAGGATACACAAGAACAGTAGTTTGATGTAAGAACATGGTGTGATAGGCAGATGTAGTATGTACCAAAAATAGGAAGGCGTGTCATATTCACACATATAATGTGTAAGCTCAGGAGATGCAATTTAACAAATTAGGAGCATTGATGAGGGATATACAAGAAAAGTAGTTTGATGTAAGAACATGGTTAATAGAAAGACGTAGTATGTACCAAAAACAGGAAGGCATGTCATATTCACAGGTATAATGTGTTAATTAAGCACTTGCAATTTACCCTAATTAGAAGCATTACAAGGTAGACACCATATGCGCAACCACATATCACACTGCCAAGTAAGAGCAAGCACCTGCGATGGCGGTGTGGGGGAATTGCGGTGATTGATACGTCTCCAACGTATCTATAATTTTTGATTGCTCCATGCTACTTTATCTACTGTTTTGGACTGTATTGGGCTTTATTTTCCACTTTTATATTATTTTTGGGACTAACCTATTAACCGGAGGCCCAGCCCAGAATTGTTGTTTTTTTTGCCTATTTGGTGTTTCAAGAAAGCAGAATATCAAACGGAGTCCAAACGGAATGAAACCTTCGGAAACGTGATTTTCTCACCAAACGTGATCCAGGAGACTTGGACCCTACTCCAAGGAACAAAAGAGGAGGTCACGAGGGTGGGGGGCGCGCCCCCTACCTCGTGGGCCCCCTGTTGCTCCACCGACGTACTCCTTCCTCCTATATATACCTATGTACCCCCGACAAATCAAATATGGAGCCAAAAACCTAATTCCACCGCCGCAACTTTCTGTATCCATGAGATCCCATCTTGGGGCCTGTTCCGGAGCTCCGCCGGAGGGGGCATCCACCACGGAGGGCTTCTACATCATCACTATAGCCCCTCCGATGAAGTGTGAGTAGTTTACTTCAGACGTACGGGTCCATAGCTAGTAGTTAGATGGATTCTTCTTTCTTTTTGGATCTCAATACAATGTTCTCCCCCTCTCTCGTGGACATCTATTCGATGTAATCTTCTTTTTGCGGTGTGTTTGTTGAGATCGATGAATTTTGGGTTTATGATCCAGCTTATCTATGAATAATATTTGAATCTTCTCTGAATTATTTTATGTATGATTGAGTTATCTTTGCAAGTCTCTTCGAATTATCCGTTTGGTTTGGCCAACTAGATTGGTAGCTCTTGCAATGGGAGAAGTGCTTAGCTTTGGGTTCGATCTTATGTGTCCTTACCAAGTGATGTAAAGGGTTGCAAATGCCAGATTGTATTGTTGCCATCGAGGATAACAAGATGGGGTTTTATCATATTGCATGAATTTATCCCCTACATCATGTCATCTTGCTTAGGCGTTACTCTATTTTTAACTTAATACTCTAGATGCATCTTTGGATAGCGGTCGATGAGTGGAGTAATAGTAGTAGATGCGTAATCGTTTCGTCTACTTGTCTCGGACGTGATGCCTATATACATGATCATACCTAGATATACTCATAACTATGCTCAATTCTATCAATTGCTCAACAGTAATTTGTTCACCCACCGTAGAATACTTATGCTCTTGAGAGAAGCCACTAGTGAAACCTATGGCCCCCGGGTCTATTCTCATCATATCAATCTCCATCACTTTAATACTTGCTTTGTTTTTAATTTGCTTTTTACTTTTCACTTTGCATCTATATATCAAAAATACCAAAAATATTATTTATCATCTCTATTAGATCTCACTCTCGTAAGTGACCGTGAAGGGATTGACAACCCCTAATTGCGTTGGTTGCGAGTAGCTATCGTTTTGTGCAGGTACGAGGGACTTGTGCGTGGCTTCCTACTGGATTGATACCTTGGTTCTCAAAAACTGAGAGAAATACTTATGCTACTTTGCTGCATCATCCTCTCCTCTTTAGGGAAATCCAACGCAGTGCTCAAGAGGTAGCAGTGATCAACTAGAGAGCTACGTTGACTATCTTCATTTAGCCTTGCTGTTTCTTGAGAATCATGCGGGGAGGATGACACTGCACTCTTTAAACGAGTAGGCGCCTCACAAGAACTCCACCCGGTGACTGTCTCATCATAAGTGATTGACGAGGATACAAAAGAGTATTAGTTTGATGTATGAACATGGTTAATAGACATATGTAGTATGTATCAAAAACAGGAAGGCATGTCATTATCAAAGGTATAATGTGTAAAGTAAGCAGATGCAATTTAACCAAATTGGAAGCAATACAAGCTAGACACCATATGCAACATGCAACCACATTTGACAAATGCTGGGTTAAAGCAAGCACATGGGATGTTTGTGTGTGGCAATTGAGATCATCAACTGCAGAGCTACGTTTATTGTCTCCAGCTGCGACATCGCACCCATTAGAGCGCTGAAACGCTTAGTGCTTATCTTGAATTACACCGAGCGACTTACATCTTTTTGTAGCGACTCAGACCGAATGGATCTAGCGCTCGTGCTCGATGTCATCCCCGGATCAAGAATGCCGACACCACACAAGATTTCAAGGATTTATAGCGAGTAGCAATCACACACTTATTACATCGATGTCCACAAGGAACTGAATAAAATATGGCTTAAGGCCATCTAATAATAACAGCGAAGGCTTGGAAGATAAGCGAGTCCATCAACTCCAACGGCATCACCGAGTATAGAACCACGACCTAACACCTTACTGTCGTTCAAAAGTCTGCAACGTGAAAAGTTGCAGCCCAAAACGGGTCAAGACATGGAATATCTTGGCAATGTAACACATAAAGAGCAATGAATGAATAAGCCTATACTACATGCATATTTGGCTGGTGGTAAGGCTCTACGGTTACATTTGCATAAAGCTGATTTTTCCTACATCAAAGGAATAATTTTATTTAACTATCATGGTGGTTGTTAAACATTGAAGATGGTTGACAGATCCTCAATCCCAATTAAAAAGTACTCATCAAAACCCAATAACTTTTATTTAAAGTAACATGTTGAGATTCACATGATAATCAAGTACCGGATACTCAAATTGTCCATAACCGGGACACGGCTAATCATGATTAGTTTGTTACACTCGCAGAGGTTTATGACTTTTCCCCATTAAGACTCGATCGCCTCCGCTTGGTTCTCGTGACTACATGGTGTTTGAGAAACGGATGACCGAGACATAGTCTTCGTAAGCGCTTAGCACCTTACATGTGGGTAGACCGTATCAACCTACATCCCCTACATCAGCTAGCCTACCCGTAAGAGTTCGTGACGACTTAGTCAACTACGCCAGAGCCCATAATTGGCTTGTGGCTGCACACGGAAGTTTCCAGCTTGAATAATCTTATGATCCCTTAGAGCCCGGGTGGCGGTCCAAGAAATACAGCAAGTCTCGATAGAAACCAGTGCCTCAATCCACCCAGATGTGTGTTAGGTTGCCACCTTAGATAAACCATTAATTAACAATCTCACATCTGTCATGGATATTCACTCACCCAATCCACGCCTACTAGCATAGCATGGCATGAACAAGCAAACGAGAAGTAACTCCCAAGGTTTCATAAGTAAACAGTAATAGGTACTACCTCAATCTACTTCCCAAACCCACAATTTAATTAGATCCTAATCATGCAAGTGTTTGAGGAATAGATCTAATGCATAAAATTGGGTAGTAGAAAGGTATGATCAGTGTTACTTGCCTTGTCGATGATCCGCGAGTCCTAGAGATTCAAGTAACAAGCGGCGACCGGGTGATCTAACGCAGACAAACAACAAGCATACAATAAGTACTCATCTAATGCACAGGAAAATCTCGAATAAAAGATCTAACCAGATAGTTCAACTTAAGAACCCTGGTTGCAAAAGAATCGAATCAAAACAAACTCCGAAAGTCGAAACTCGAGAGAGAACGCCTCAATTAGCGATCTGAAATTAGGTCAAAATTTCACAGTGGCAAAACTCTGTGAAAGTAGGGTATTCGAACGGCGGTTTCATATTTAAACTCCAGCGCTTGAATCACCCGATTCCGATAAACGAGCGAGAAATAAAACAGTTTTGAAAATCAGATCTCAAATCAAATCGAAAATTAACGGATTAATTCCGATTAAAAGAAAACGACGAACGAGTTAAAAGCTTAACGTTCGTTATCGAACGAATCTAACGAACGCGTTCATGAAACGAACGGTTCGTGAACGTCCGCTAAATAAGAAAACCAAAAAAAAAAACCAATCTAGGTTTTTTTAAAAAACCAACAAATATATTATTTTTTTAAAAAACCGGCGGTTCACGGGAATAGACCGAATCGGGCGGCGGGCGGGCGGCTACCTCGGCGATCGCCGGCGGGCTCGGGCGGTGGCGCGGGTCGGGAGGCGAGGGGCGGCGGGTTTCTGGCGGCGCGCTGGCCCGGCGACGAGGGGGAGGCAAGGGCGGCGGCAAGGCAAGGGCGCGGGTCGGGCAAGGGCGGGTTTGGGGAGAGAGAGGCCGGGGGGCTATTTAAGAGGGGAGGGAGAGGCGGGGTGGCTTTGGGAGGGGGCGAAGGAGGCGGGTCGGGCGGACTCGGGCGGCGGCGCTCCGTGCTCGAGCGGGACTCGGGCGCTGGAGGGAGACGAGGGATGGGCGGCGCGGCCGGGCCGGAGGCTGGCTGGCTGGGCGGGCGGGCCTCGTCCAGTGGGGCGCGTTTTTTTTAAAATAAACTTTAAAACAAAACAAATAAAATAAATATCAAATGAACTCCAAATTAATTAAAACAAATTTTCTCCGACTCCAAAATTGAATCGAACAAAATGAACTTTAAAACAAAATACATGAAAAATATTTTAAATGCTCATTTTGCCTAAGCAAAATAAATCTCCAAAACCAATTTTGGTTTATTTATAATATCTTCATTTTTCCTATTTGTTTGGGAAAGTCATATTATTCCCTCTCAAGATATTTTTATAGGAAAACTTTATGAAGATAATTTAAATAATCCAATGATCCTATTTTCAAAATTTGAGAGATCCCAAATATGAAAATTATGAAACTTCCAACTTTCTCCGAGGGTCCTTGAGTTGCGTGAAATTTCTAGGATCGGAAAATGCGAGAAAATATGATATGCATGATGACCTAATGTATAACATTCCAAATTGAAAATTTGGGATGTTACAAACCTACCCCTTAAGATGAATCTCAGCCCTCGAGATTCGGGTTGGCTAGAAAATAGGTGAGGGTGGTCCTTAACAAAACTTCCTCTCTTTCCTGTGTGGCTTCATCCTCCGTGTGGTGGCTCCAATCGAACTTTGCAAAACTTGATAACTTTGCTGCGGGTAACTCTCTTTGGCATAATCGAGAATCTTAACCGGCTTTTCCTCATATGTCAAGTCATCCTTCAACTGAATTGCCTCCAGTGGCACCGGTTCTTAACGGTACCTCTCGCTATCTCGGGTGACATTTCTTCAATCGAGAAACATGGAATACATCATGAACTCCCGACAATCCTTCCGCAATTCCAACTTATACGCAACTTCTCCCATGCGTTGCAAAATCTTATATGGTCCAACAAAACGGGTGCTAACTTTCCTTTAACTCCAAAACGCTTAACTCCTCAAGCGGGATACTCGAGATATACTGCTCCAACTTCGTACTCAATCGCTGGCGCTTTGAATCGGCATAGCTCTTCCGTTCGACTGGGCTACCTTGAGCCTGTCTCAATCAACTTTACTTTCCGCTCAGACTCCTTAATCAAATCTGGTCCAAACAACCGACGATCTCCGGCCATTCCCATGACAACGGTGTCCTGCACCTTCTTCCATACAAGGCCTCGAAGGTGCCATCTTTAAACTGGTTTGGTAACTGTTATTGTAGGAAAATTCTGCATACGGCAAATTGTCATCCCAACTAGATCCATAATCTAGTGCACAAGCTCTCAAAGATGTCCTCCAAAATCTGATTGACTCTCTCACCTGTCCATCGGTCTGTGGGTGGAAAGTGTGCTGAACTCCAATCGGGTTCCCAATGTTTCGTGTAACCGGTTCCAAAATTTCAAGTAAACCGGGTTCCTCCGTCTCGATACAATGCTCCTTGGGATTCCGTAAACACACAATTCTGGTCATGTATATCTTTGCCAACTTAGCACTGCTATAGGTAGTCTTGATGGAATGAAATGGGCTACCTTGGTCAAACGGTCGACTATGACCCAAATCGAGTCATATCCCGAACGGGTCTTTGGCAAACCTGTGATGAAATCCATGCCTAGTTTATCCCACTTCCATTCGGTATCGGCAATGGTTGTAATAATCCTGCTGGCTTCGATGTTCTCGCTTTACTTTTCGACATACGCCGCAAACTGCTACATACTCCGCAATATCCTTCTTCATTCCGTCCACCGAAAATATTCTTCAAATCCAAATACATCTTAGTATTTCCGGTGAATCGAATAGGTGAATCATGGGCTTTTGTAAAATCAACTTCCCGATCTCCGGGTCATTGGGCACATAAACACGGTCTTCAAACCATAGGGTATCGTGCTCATCCTCACGAAATCCTTTAGCTTTTCCTTTACTCATTTTCTCCTTTATAGAGGCAACTTCCTTATCCGCCTTTTGGGATTCTCTCGATTTTGTCCATCGCTGTCGATTGAATCTCCAATGCTGCTACATAGCCTCTCGAACTATTTCCAAACATAGCTCTCAAGGTCCTCGCTAACTCATTGGGTATTTCTCCCATCATTAGGGTATCGACGGGTTTTACGGCTCAATGCGTCTGCTACGACATTAGCCTTTCCGGGTGATAATGCAATCTCATATCATAATCCTTGATTAGCTCTAACCATCTCCTTTGTCCGAGATTCAATTCTTCGGGTGAAGATGTACTTCAAACTCTTGTGATCCAGATATACTTCACAATGATTTCCAATGAGAAAATGTCTCCACGCCTTCAAGGCATGCACAACGGCTGCTAACTCCAAATCATGAGTGGCATAATTCAACTCATGGGGCTTAAGTTGTCGGAAGCATACGAAACAACTCTTCCTTCCTGCATAAGCACTGCTCCAAGTCCTCGACGTGAAGCGCCGCAATACACCTCATAATCCTTAGTTTGATCCGCAATATCAAACCGTGAGGTAACCAATCTTTTCTTCAACTCCTGAAAACTTGCCTCACAGTCCTCGGTCCATATGAATTTGTTTTCCTTCTTCAACAATTCTGTCATAGGCTTTGCAATCCTTGAGAAATTCTCAATGAATCTTCGGTAGTATCCTCGCGAGTCCAAGGAAACTCAATCTCTCCAACTGTCGTTGGTGCTTCCCATTTGGTTACGGTCTCAACCTTTGTGGGGTCAATCTGCTATTCCTTCTCCGGATATAACATGTCCGAGAAATCCAACTTCCTTTAACCAAAATTCACATTTGCTGAACTTGGCATACAACTGGTGTTTCCTCGCCTCCAAAACCAATCTCAAATGTTCCTTGTGTTCCTCTTCATTCTTCGAGAAAATCAAAATGTCATCAATGAACACCACGATTTAACTTGTCCAAAACTCCATAAACACTTTGTTCATCGTGTTCATGAAATAGGCTGGTGCGTTAGTCATCCAAATGACATAACGGTATACTCATACAGTCCATATCTCGTGGTAAACGCTGTCTTGGGTATGTCTTGCTCCCTAATCTTCAATCGATGGTACCTCGATCGCAAGTCGATCTTAGAAAACACTTTGGCTCCTTGCAAGTTTATCAAACAGATCATTTATCATTGGTAGTGGGTACTTGTTCTTGATTGTTACTTCATTCAATCCACGATAATCAACAACCATTCTCAACGATCCATCCTTCTTCTCTACCAACAAAACGGGTGATCCCCAAGGTGAAGAACTTGGGCTAATAAAACCTTTATCCAATAGTTCCTTTATCCGCTTCTTAATTTCTGCCAAATCCTTTGCGGGCATCCCTGACGGTCGCTTCGATATCGGGCCTGTTCTCGCAACAGCTCGATCAAAAACTCAATGTCTCTATCCGCGGCATTCCCGCAACTCTTCCGAAATACATCAGATAATCCTTCACCATCGGTACTTCTTCCGTACTCACCCTGTTAAGCAATTAACTTGTGCTCTCCTCGCTCGTGCCGTGATACATACTTAATCCTTCTTCCTTCCGTGTGGTGAGCAAATTGACCTTGTGGTACAATCTATGTTTCCTCCATACTTTGATAACCAATCCATTCCTAATATCACATCCAATCCTTGGGATTCCGTAACTATTAGGTCCGAGGGGAAAACATAGTGTCCGATCCTTAGTGGCGCCGATCACACCATTTACTAGCCATGTACTCTGCTCCGTGAGGTTACTAGCATGGGTGACCTAAGGGCTTGGGTTGGTAACTGGTACTTATCCACAAATCCCTTGATATGTATGAATGCGATGCACCAAGATCAAAAAGAACAACCGCAGAAAAGACTTAACCAAAAACTTACCGACATCGTGATCGGGCTGATCTTCAACCTCCTCCACATCAATGTGGTTCACTTGTCCCCTGTTGAAAGGGTTGGGCTTCTTTCCGAGCTTCCATTGCCATTTCCATTTCGCCTTCTCGACAGTCATTTGCATAGTGCCCGCCTTGCGGCACTTAAAGCAAGTAATGTGACTCAAGTCTACCTTGGATGGTGTAGACGGTTGGTGCGGTTCTGTCCGCTGCTTCCTCCATTCCCTGCTCCCATTCTTGGTGCCATTATGGTTGTGCGAATTACCTCCTCCATGGGTATGCTGAAACTGAATTCTGATTTAGGGTATAACGAGGCTTCGCTGGGCTCCGAGTTATACTTCCCTTGTCCATACTTCCGCTATGTTCTCAATTTGTCGCTGCTTTCCTTCAATCATGAGAGCTCGGTCTACTAACTCCGGTAGTTATTGAAACTTGCTACCATCAACGGCATGCTGAACTCATCATTCAGTCCTTCTAGAAACTTCTCCGCTTAGCTGATCCGTAGTAACGCTATCCGGGGCATAACGTGCTAGTTTGCTAAAATCATCCACGATCGCCAACAGTCCTTCCTCCTTGGCGAAGTTGCGAAACTCACGCTTTTCATGGCCATGGCTCCTGCTGAAACATGGGCTGTGCGAAAAGCTTGTCAAACTGGTCCCATGTGATGTTGTTCACGGGTAAGTGGTGTGAAATTCTCCCACCATGTTGCGGGTCCTTCAAGTTGATGTGCTGCAAACTTCACTCTTTCACCATCTGGCATCCCGCAGTAGTCAGCTCCCTTCCTATCTTGCGGAGCCACCATCTGCTACAATTGGCTCGGTGTTATTGGAATACACCGCGGTTCATCTAAGAAAACGAGTCGATGATCCGCAGTGGTGGTGGTGGCGGTGGGTTGTTGGGGTTGTTGTTGTTCGCACCAATGTTTGAATCAGGGGTATTCGCTGCTGGATCAATTGGGTGATCTCTGGGGAAAACGAATCCGGGTCACGCCCCTGAGGCATCTCAAGGGTTTAGAAAAGAAGAGAAAATAGAATAGAATGAGGTCTAAGGGGAATCACTACCCAAATGCACATGAGCAAATGCACACAAATCACTTCATTCAATCAAACAAGGGCTTACAACGATCTAACTATCGCAAAAGTGCGGTACTATAATGTTTACATGGAGGAATACTACTAATATGTGGGGACTTCTACTAATTTGAACCGTGGAAGACTCCATGATGTCCGCTCCACTTCGCCTTCAAAATCGGGTTCACTTGGATCCGAATCTGAGTCGCCAATGTTGATGTAGTCGATTTGATGTTCGACATACTGGTCTTCATTCCCGAGTGCCAACTTCTTCTTGAGTTCTTCGATCTCGCACTTAAGATCGTTATTGTGTCTTGCCGTAGCTACGATCTCGCCCATGTAGTCCTTGCGCGTAGTCTTTAGTTCTCCTTCCAATTCGATGATCCTTTCCTTCGCCTTCTCAGAACTCCAACATGTCATTGCACATTTGATTCTCCTGGCGCCGAATGTGCTGGTTTAACTCCGGATGAAAGCTGCAATGGACCTATCCTTCTTGGTGTTGACGACGTCCCGCTTGTCATCTCGGCGTCCGCAAATCTGGTAGATGGTGTCCTTGAGATCTTCTTGATAGACTTCTCCAATGCGCCCCATGGTGATGTGAGCTGCCATGCTCCTTCCTGCACTCCAAGTGGGTGCAATCAAAACACTATCTATAGGCTTGGTGATTGGGGCGAATGTCCTTCCCGAACGTGAGCATGAATCTTCCAGCCCTCTTCTTGCAGAGTGGCGTTGAAAGTTCCGTGAAGCTTGGTAATCCAATGTTCGTGTACTTAGTAACTTCCTTCAAGTGAAATCCAAAAGGTGTGCCTTCATCCGTTGGGTGTACTTGATCTTCGCGTCCGTCATCCTAAAGAGTAGAAAAGATGAGGAGTTAGAAAATGAGAAGAGAGAGTGATCTATGGCTTTAACTTAGTGGTCGTGTCCTCTACCGGCGTGGTGCTCGATACCATTCTCTCAGAGCGACCAGCACCGAATGGATCTAGCGCTGTGCTCAAGGTCATCCCCGGATCAAGAATGCCGACACCACACAAGATTTCAAGGATTTATAGCAGAGTAGCAATCACACACTTATTACATCGATGTCCACAAGGAACTGAATAAAATATGGCTTAAGGCCATCTAATAATAACAGCGAAGGCTTGGAAGATAAGCGAGTCCATCAACTCCAACGGCATCACCGAGTATAGAACCACGACCTAACACCTTACTCGTCGTTCGAAAAGTCTGCAACGTGAAAAGTTGCAGCTCAAAACGGGTCAAGACATGGAATATGCCGCAATGTAACACATAAAGAGCAATGAATGAATAAGCCTATACTACATGCATATTTGGCTGGTGGTAAGGCTCTACGTTACATTTGCATAAAGCTGATTTTTTCCTACATCAAAGGAATAATTTTATTTAACTATCATGGTGGTTGTTAAACATTGAAGATGGTTGACAAGATCCTCAATCCCAATTAAAAAGTACTCATCAAAACCCAATAACTTTTATTTAAAGTAACATGTTGAGATTCACATGATAATCAAGTACCGGATACTCAAATTGTCCATAACCGGGACACGGCTAATCATGATTAGTTTGTTACACTCGCAGAGGTTTTGACTTTTCCCCACAAGACTCGATCGCCTCCGCTTGGTTCTCGTGACTACATGGTGTTTGAGAAACGGATGACCGAGACATAGTCTTCGTAAGCGCTTAGCACCTTACATGTGGGTAGACCGTACTCAACCTACATCCCCTACATCAGCTAGCCTACCCGTAAGAGTTCGTGACGACTTAGTCAACTACGCCAGAGCCCATAATTGGCTTGTGGCTGCACACGGAAGTTTCCAGCTTGAATAATCTTATGATCCCTTAGAGCCTGGGTGGCGGTCCAAGAAATACAGTAAGTCCTCGATAGAAACCAGTGCCTCAATCCACCCAGATGTGTGTTAGGTTGCCACCTTAGATAAACCATTAATTAACAATCTCACATCTGTCATGGATATTCACTCACCCAATCCACGCCTACTAGCATAGCATGGCATGAACAAGCAAACGAGAAGTAACTCCCAAGGTTTCATAAGTAAACAGTAATAGGTACTACCTCAATCTACTTCCCAAACCCACAATTTAATTAGATCCTAATCATGCAAGTGTTTGAGGAATAGATCTAATGCATAAAATTGGGTAGTAGAAAGGTATGATCAAAGTGTTACTTGCCTTGTCGATGATCCGCGAGTCCTAGAGATTCAAGTAACAAGCGGCGACCGGTGATCTAACGCAGACAAACAACAAGCATACAATAAGTACTCATCTAATGCACAGGAAAATCTCGAATAAAAGATCTAACCAGATAGTTCAACTTAAGAACCCTGGTTGCAAAAGAATCGAATCAAAACAAACTCCGAAAGTCGAAACTCGAGAGAGAACGCCTCAATTAGCGATCTGAAATTAGGTCAAAATTTCACAGTGGCAAAACTCTGTGAAAGTAGGGTAGTCGAACGGCGGTTTCATATTTAAACTCCAGCGCTTGAATCACCCGATTCGATAAACGAGCGAGAAATAAAACAGTTTTGAAAATCAGATCTCAAATCAAATCGAAAATTAACGGATTAATTCCGATTAAAAGAAAAACGACGAACGAGTTAAAAGTTTAACGCTCATATCGTAACTAATCTAACGAACGCTGTTCACTGAAACGAACGGTTCGTGAACGTCCGCTAAATAAGAAAACCAAAAAAAAAAACCAATCTAGGTTTTTTTTTAAAAAACCAACAAATATATTATTTTTTTTAAAAAACCGGCGGTTCACGGGAATAGACCGAATCGGGCGGCGGGCGGGCGGCTACCTCCGCGATCACCGGCGGGCTCCGGCGGCGGGTGGTGGCGGCGGGTCGGGAGGCGAGGGCGGGGCGGGTTCCTGCGGCGGCAAGGCTGCCCGGCGACGAGGGGGGCGGCGGCTTCGCGGCGGGCGCGGGTCGGCGGCGGCGGGCGGGTTTGGGGGAGAGAGAGAGGCCGGGGGCTATTTAAGAGGGGGAGGAGAGGCGGCGGGTGGCTTGGGGAGGGCGGCGGGAGGCGGGTCGGGCGGACTCCGGGCGGCGGCGGCGCCCGTGCTCGAGCGGGACTCGGCGCTGGAGGGAGACGAGGGATGGGCCGGGGCGGCCGGGCCGAGGAGGCTGGCTGGGCCTGGGCTGGGGCCGGCCGGGCCTCGGTCCGTGGGGAAGCGTTTTTTTTAAATAAACTTTAAAACAAAACAAATAAAATAAATATCAAATGAACTCCAAATTAATTAAAACAAATTTTCTCCGACTCCAAAATTGAATCGAACAAAATGAACTTTTAAAACAAAATACATGAAAAATATTTTAAATGCTCATTTTTGCCTAAGCAAAATAAATCTCCAAAACCAATTTTGGTTTATTTATAATATCTTCATTTTTCCTATTTGTTTGGGAAAGTCATATTATTCCTCTCAAGATATTTTTATAGGAAAACTTTATGAAGATAATTTAAATAATCCAATGATCCTATTTTCAAAATTTGAGAGATCCCAAATATGAAAATTATGAAACTTCCAACTCTCTCCGAGGGTCCTTGAGTTGCGTGAAATTTCTAGGATCGGGAAAAATGCGAGAAAATATGATATGCATGATGACCTAATGTATAACATTCCAAATTGAAAATTTGGGATGTTACACTTTTCTTTTCTGCATTCATCAACACTGCGCCAGAGTCTGAAATACCCATGCATAAAAAAACAATAGTGTGAGTATGGGTGAAGTGTGTGCACAAGTGTAAAGGTAGCAGATAGCAGGTCGGTGAGAAATAAATGATGGGAGACATATGATAGCTCTACAACATGCATGACACACTCAATTACTATAGGATTCTATGAAAATAACAGTCGACTAAAAGCAAATAGGTCAGTCCATTTTTTCTGCACCGTCCAATGTACAAAGAACGGGCAGATCACCTTCATCTACCTCCAGCCAGTCAGTGTTGAAGATCTTCCTCGAAACGCCAGCGACCACCGGCCCAATATTCCTCCCCTGCCTGCGCCCTCCCCTCGCCTCACCGCACCGCCGTGCTTGGCACCGCCCCCCGGCCATCCATTCAAGCCCCGCCGACCTCCAGATCGGGCGGAAGCAGCTCCTGCGCCCCACACCCCTATGATAGACACCGATGCACCGCTTCCCCGGGGAACAGGCGGACTAGGTGCTCCGCGCACCTAAGCGTGTGCAGCTTCTTTTAATTGCGGTTCGACTGACCTGAATTGAAAGCCAAAGCGGCTCTTGACCTCTAGCAAAGGTGAAATAGTAAAAGGGAGGAAACCTTGTGCATTTAGTATCACGAAGAAGATGCAGTAAGAAGCGCTCAACTAGTTTCTTTCGTGTGTGAGCGGAGACGTAAGATTTGCACGAGTAAGGGAAGAGGAGTACCTCTTTCTGCTGGCAGTGTTGTGTCCTCCTTCTATTTTTCTGAAGATCTTGTTGTTCGCCGGAAACCAGAAGTTGTGGAGGACGGTGCAGCCTTGGACGAACCCATGGCCAAGTTGTTTAGTGTGGTGCGGTGGCCGTCTGTCGGTGACGGGGAAGCAGATCCGAGGCGGCGAACGATGGCGTAGCGGGAACAGCTCCGGTGCGGTGGGTGGTTGCGACAGTGGAGCCGCAGCAGTGAGGCGCAGGACAGCGTAGTCGGAGTGGTTCTGGTACGGCGCACGTCGGCGTCGGCGTCGTGGAGGCAGCTCTGCCTTGGCTTCAAATGCTAAGTCCTTGAGGGCGTTGCGGTTGCGGTTGCGTTGGACGACGACGTTGGGGTACCGGCTCCGGCGTGATGGAGGAGGGCGGCGGTGGATTGGCCGCTATGGGGTGGAGGACGGAGGAGGCTGGGGTTTCAAGAATCGGTGGAGAGGGCGCTGCGCCCATGGAGTATGAATGGGGAAACGGAGGGAGGCGGGAACTAAGGGGAACAATGTTTCGTTTGAGACGCGCTTGTTTGAAATTTGGGGAAAGTTACAAACTTTGCCCCCATCTAAAACTTCAACATATTATGGGTTGGGGTAGGACAGTCATGTCAGTGTCCCAAATGTGGGCGGGATAGATTTCGCCGGCGCATGGTGTTTAGGCGCCCACGGCGATGAATGCTTCTCGAGGCGGTTGAGACTGGCGCCTTGGTGAAGTTACAAACCTACCCGGTTTAGACCTTTGGACATCGGGCCGATAGGCTACACAGCCGAGTCACGACAGTAATTTCCTACCACCAAAACAGTAGTCTCAAGCGGTTTTGGGTGACCAAAGGCCTATTTGGCGCTTGCTCAATATTTGGGAGCGAAGCATTAACGTTTTCGGTTCTCTTGAATTGAACTTTCAGGATTTGTCAAACTTCACAAATCTTTACTCTTGAAAATCCTAAAGCTACGATTATTTTGGAATGGAGGGGGTACATTTTAGTATACATTGTACACGAGTATATATTAAAAATTATGCAACTTACCTCAGTTCATGCATGGTTCCAGGTATAATCTCCTTGGTTGCAAAAAAAGTTAGATATGCATATGAATATATATAGCATGTTCAAACTCACAACAAAGATTGATGCCCCCTTTTACATCTGATTTACAAATGCCATTATCTCGGGTTCAAATAGATGAATGCACTTCCTATGAATTCGAATCTTCGAAACCCCCTTTATATTGAATTCGCATGTATTTTATTTTGTAGCTAGCAATTTGGAATGTATCCATGCAAGTGACAAATGTATAAAGTGCTTCACACTAACAATATGGAGTGCACTAATTAATGTTTATATATGAATTGGAAAAGCATCCATTGCCTGTATTTCAAACCGCTCTCACTCTGTGGATCGATAATATGAAACAAACACATGCACATGCTAGAATTCAATAGAGTATGGGTGTCTGATAGACCGATTTTCGTCCATACGCAATTTTGCAAAATTCATGATCTCATCCAAAAATAATAATGCCATTTATATTTTAATTTAATGCGTAGAACCGCCTTTTACACGTAGATGCACTATACCTCGCCCCGTTCTCACAAACGCTTATATATCTCTCTATCTAACGCATAAGTGCACACAGTTTATATGCATCGGCATTTCTCTTTCACACATGCTCACAATCTCTCTCAGGGTGTCGGGGTGTCTCACGCACATGCTCTCTCTATTTCTCTCTCTCTCTCTCTCTTTCTGACTACTATGTACCACTCTTTTCACTAATCTCAGTTGGAAAACACTATTTCTCTCACATGCATATATACACATGCACGGTATCTACTAGCCCTCTATACGCACATATATGTGCCTACGTGTCTCCCGCAAGCACATTATCTTTAGGCCTCTCTTGCACACATTGCCCCCCCCCCCCCGACACACCTCTCTAATAGTAGTTGGCAGATATGATTTCATCATATCATTCGGTAGGATATCCCTGGCTGTTAGGCTAGATGGTAATACGAGGCAAAGTTTTACCCTAGTTCGGATCGGACCCTTGCAGTTGAAGAAAGAGCCTACTCCTGGTACTGTATATTAGTGATAGGGGTGTGTACAAAGTACACATGAATACTAGGCATTGTGCGTGTGTGTATCCTATCGACCAACTAGCCCCCAAGCTTGTATAACATACTAAGGGCCTAGGGTTACAAATCATATATAGTCGGCTTATCACCAGTGGGGATAGAGTCCTCCGCGACTCTGGTAGCTTCGCACGCCGAGTCCTCCACACGGGTCTCTGTATAACACGTCTCCGTCCAACCTATATGTGGCACAGGATGGAACCGACCCATGAGTCTTCATGTTGACCCACCACAACTAGAAATGATGTGCCCACCACACCACACACGCAGTCGGCCACTAAGAAAATAAGCATATACAATAGTACAACGGTATCTAGCTCACGATACGTCTCCATATTTTGTTGATGACACTGACGGACTTTGCATTTGATGCGTGCTCCGTATTTTGTTGGCGACACTTACGGTCATTGTATTTGAAGCGAAAGCACGATATGGTCACCGGACTTCAGAATAAGCTCATCACGGTCACCACATACATTTTGTCGTGCTAACCAACATGTGGTTGGATGGTTAGAGGACAGTGGTTTCTCGAGCCCACCAAGGTTAAAGTCCCGTGCTCGATTTATCTTGTGTTAATTTCAGTATTTTCCGCGATGTACGCTCAGTGGGAGGAGACGTTCCACTCGACTACGAGGCACCTATGGTGACTTCGTAAAATCTCAAGATCATGTAGATGAAAAAGTCAGTCGACTGACGTGTAACCTCACCCCGCACGTACACATGCACGCACGCAAGACACGCACACATGTAGGCGTGCAACACTGACACGTACACATAATGTACACATGCACACATGCTGGCGTGCAACACTGACACGTACACATGCACTCACGAACACACGCACGTACACACCCATGCATGCAACACTGAAACACACCCTTGCACGCACACAACACTCGCACGCCTGCATGCACACAACACACGACGCAAGACACACGCTCAACCTATACGTGCATGCACCCTTTGTTAAGGACATGGATTGTTACGGGTATTAATCAATCCTATCTGTGATAAGCAGAACATTGATCTTTGCATCGGTCTTTATGAATCACAACGTATCGAACGGGCTATCAACATAGTAGGCTTAACTACATGAAAAAGATGACGTCACACTCAATGAACAATCATCGGTTTATGAAATGCCCGCTTCTAACCGCCCTGGCCCACCAAGGGTTCCTCTGCTGTGCGCTGCCTGCATTGGGTCACTGACATGCAGGCCATGCACCCAAAGAGCCCACACGTCAGTGGAAGAATGGCGCGGTGTCCTAGGTCAGAGTCGAGGGCGCCACTCGCGGCACGCCGGGCTGAACATGCCTCCGTGCCGCATTCAAACGCCTCCATGAAACCCGCCCGTGTGGAAGCCGAGAAACCCACTCTGGACACACGTCCGTTCATGACCAGGCCGGCGTTAAACGCAACACCGGCCGAGCTCCTCCCATCCGCCGTCTATTTAATCTACTATTTAAATGAGGCCAAACGCCGGCCAAGAATCGCACACCTCCGCCGGTCCCCTATCTCCTCCACCATTTTGTACACTCTTACAATGGCTTACGAAGAGTTGTTATTCCGCATCCAAGCCGGCTGGGTAGCCCGCCGGATACGAGCTATGCAGCTCGCTGATCCACCTCCCTCTCCTCACCGACAGAGCCAGTTGCCGCCCCAAGCCAGCGCGCGGTTTAGCAACTCACCGCTCTAGGCCAGCTCGACGAGGAGCGGCGCACGGGCATTGTTGCTGCCGTCCACGCCGCCGCCTCATACCGCGTCTCCCGTTTCTGTGGCCGAGACTCCCATGCCGGCGGCCGCGCCATGCAAGCAGCGACAGAAGCCGGGTGCGTGGAGAGCGACTAGTCGGTGGCCAGCGCCTCCGCGTCCGCCGCCATCATCGAGGATAAGTAGAACACGAGAGGCCGCCGCAGCTTGGGTCCCATGAAGGCCACCGCGGAGGCGACGCCGGCGTACACAGCAGGTGTCTTGCCGGATCCTTTTGTTGCGAGGACCTTCGTCGACCCCGCATGGGCTCCATGGAAGAGGGGAATGTTAGGATGAACTCGAGCCGGTGCCGGCCATGGCGAAGTAGTGGCCGGTGATGAACTCGAACCGGTGCCGGCCACCATCATCTTGGGCACCAGCCAATCATATCAGTTGGGCAGTGGGGAAGCGAGTCGTCCTTTGCGCTGAAGCATATACCTCCGGGGCTCCCGGCAGTCCGGTGATCGTCTTTGCCGGACATGAGGAACACAAATCGATCGGCGGCGATTATTAGGCCAGGTATTATATACCAGGCTGTCCGTAACTAGCACCGCATAGTTCATTTGAATGTAATGAAATTCGTCATTTTGTGTGAAAATCCGGTATTTTATATGATTTCCGTCGTTGTTTATATGAAATATCAGTTTGTCTACGTGTTCGCGTGAATTTCGTCCGGTTGGTTGAGTTGCTGTCATAATGTGTGCAGCTACGGTTGGATGGCGTGATTTGCGGGTCGCCGGTCAGTCCGCAGGCGGCTCGGGCGGCGCTAGGGACAAAAACACAGCTCGGCGAGCTCATCTCCAACGCGTCTTTGGAGGATGCATGACAGCATGAGCACCCGAGCCATTCCTCGTTCATCGGTGGCAAAGGCACCGGTGGACAAAAGGGTCGCCAATATTTTGGCTACCTCGGGCAAGACCCAAACAGCCCCTCCCAACAGATTCAAATCCCTTGTTCGCCGTGGAATTTTGCCATGTGTTGTTTTCATGGACTAGCAAGATGCCCGTGCATTTCACGGAACATCAAGATGCATTTTTTACAAACTCCCGCATGCATGCAAGGGATAATTAATGTCCTCATTTGCTAGTACCACGAGGCAAACACCATTAATATTGCATCGATTAGTGTTAGTGGCTTTGTATATCTGTAAATTGTAATTTTGATAGTGGCCCCTTGTATATAAAAATGGAGGGAGAAATATGAGAGATAAGGTGAGGAGGAGGGGCGTGGTGCCGTGGTGGTGACTGGTGGTCGGATCTGGGCGGAGGCATGGGGATGGACGGCGATTATGTCTAGGTTTGTATCTCTCTCACACACACCCACGTAGGTGGGGGACGGCACGAAGAGAAGAGGTGCACGACGGCGCACGCACTCTGCTTTCTTTCCCAACCACACCCGCTGGTACACGGTGGAGCCTATTTCTGATTTAAAAAGGCAGCCCACGTGGTAATTTTGCACGTCTTGGTTGTCCACTTGGTGGAGGGAGTATCGTCTACCACGGGTGAACAAACAAATTGCGACTTGACGCGTTATGTTAAATTAAAAAAAGAGGCAAACCATGTGGGGCCTACCTTAGAGGCAAGGCTCTATACACTGGAGTACTTTTGATGTGTCCCGTCAACTCGCAGAACAAGGAGAAACTTGCTTAGTACGCCGTCTCCCCCGCCCACGGGCGCGGTGGCTCGCAGGAAGAGGTGAAGCTTACTACTCCCTCCGTTTACTCCTCGTCCCTACTACGTACTTTGGTTAGTACTCCCTCTATTTACTTATACAAGGCCACTATAAAAAAATACATTTTGCATCTATACAAGGCCACAAATAGTAATCGAGACAAAAGTTACTACTCCCTCCTTTCCAGTTTATGGATTAATTTCAAAATCTCTCCAACCAAGGTAGACGCTGAGTGGTCGAATTAATTTTGTAGTTTGCACAGTATGCTCGTTTTTCTCAAGAAGTTATGTTTACCGAGGCATTAATTAGAACGAATGCATGAATGACCACTAAATTTCCATGAACTTGTACATGCTTTGGTTAGTTTCTCTTGACATCTGCTATGCGGGTGATCTAACGCACCTCAAATCCAACATGTAATGGTACTACTACTAGTATAGTAGAATTGAGACTTATCAAACGGAAAATGAATGTTTGTTAGATGAGCCCTATAAACCCTAGTGGGTACGCACTCGAAAAACAGATTTTTCCAAAACTAAGTCGCCCTTTCATGAATTCTGTAGTATACCTCCATCGACGCTCCCTTTCATGAATTACGTATTTCGTCGCTGACATGTGGGACATACAGCAACCGGTCGACATGTCAAGCACCAAATAACAGTGCAGAACAGCAGGGGGACGACCCCACTGCATCAGCCCAAGAGTAGTAATGAGCAATGAGACGCCAAATCACAATGCCGCACCTTCCCAGACGGACGAAGCAACCATTATTTTACACTTCGGTTCGACATCATCTCAAACCACGTACTAGTATTGCTTATGCCTCAAGAGGGACACGCGCATCGCCTTGGTACAACATGACACGTGGGACCGCATGACAGGCCATGCTCCCCCGCCGATCGCTCGGTAAAATCACCTTATTTTTACTATACTTCCTCCGTATCGGATTACTACATGGCATGCATGTCGTTCTAAGTTGAGAATTTAACTGGCTATATATGTGTGTGTGTGTGTGTGTGTGTGTGTGTGTGTGTGTGTGTGTGTGTGTGTGTGTGTGATGAACAGTACGCTAGCCTTTTAAAAAATGTATACTTTTGTACAGTAGTACTCCACTATCGATGGATTGCGCCATGGAGCAAAAATTGGAATTTTAAAAAAAGGTGGTACATATAGAGAGCTAAATCGCCAAATTATGCATATAGTACTATTAAGAAAGCTAGTACGTGCTTAATTGGGGTGCTAAATTCTATTAAAGAAATACTAGTACTAGTATGTACATATCAAGAGTTAAAGTAACAAGAAGAAACATAACATAGTTCTGCTGGGGCTCAAGACAACACACCCTCAAATTAAACTAAGCACACCTGAAATTAAACTATGCAACTAGTCCGGTAGACACTGCATTAGAAGTTTAGAACCACCATGAGCAATGACACTGCCACCTTACTCGGAGTCCTCGTCCACGTCCTCAACTTCGTCCTTGTCCCTCTTCCTCTTGGCCGATACTTCTTTGCTTGAACCGCCAACTTGGATCTTGCTCTTCATCCAACCCTTGTAGATATTGAAACAAAGGTAGCCATCCATTGCAGCGTACTGGATGTGGTCTATATCTAGTACATTCCGCTGCCATGCATGATGATGAAACGTGTATGGAGGTTTCTCTAGTTTACCGTACGAAGGATGAACCATGGCTCCTGCCAGGGTCAGCATTGAAGGCTGACGAGAGGGCACCAGCCGATTTTTTTGGAGGTCGAAGGGGTTGCCTACAACGAGGCCTATCCGACGCATCACTTCTTTGTCGTTCTTAAAGTCTACAGTAACGAATTTGACTGTTTTGTCCTCGAGGAAGTTCTTAAAATCCTGGCTCTCAACGTCGGCATGGCATATGTGGTAGACCAAGCAAACGTTATGTACGCAAACCTGGATCACGGCAGGCTTCTTCCTCTCTTCGTCCTTTAGATCCTTCTCTCGTCCCACGACTGTGGTGTACTCAACATCTAGCCCAGCGACCCACTCATCATGTGAGTTTTGAACATGCGTCCAAGCGAGAAAGGCATCCTTTCACCATCGCGAAGTACGGGTGTAGATGACGCCGAACTCATCGCCGGTGATGGTTCTATCCTTGTACTCACCGCCGATCGGGAGATTTGGGACGCCATGGATTTGGGAGGAGGGTTAGGATTAGTGGAACTGCCGTAATGTGAATGGACGGGATGACTAGGAGCGAGCCGTCAGAGTATTAAAGGACGCAAGGGACGAGTAGGAGCGAACTGCCAGCGTCGAACGGCAGGGTAGTGGCTTTCCATTCTCCCATGATACGAGCTTCCGAGAGCCCTTGGATCTGAGATCGAACGGTTGCATGGCGTGATTCTAGACCAATGGGTGAATATCCTATCCGGAGGGTTATTACGCAAATTTTCAGCAACTTAGCATGCGACCGCTTGATCTCAGATCCAAGGGCTGCCAAGAGCTGTATCATGGTCGCGCTTACCACGATCGTCGCGTCGCTCGCATGTCGCGCCCTTAGAGATTTAACACGGTGCGTTAGGCTATCTGATGTTGGCATGTCATACATAGTCATCACTTAGTCACTCATACTACACCAAGGTTGGCTATAAGGCTGGCTATAAGTGTATTTTTTACTCCTCTCTATCTTTTCAGATTCTCCATCCCATAATATAAGAACGTTTTTGACACTAGTGTAGTGTCAAAAACGTTCTTAAATAATGGGACACAGGGAGTACTAGTATTTATTGCATTTGCCAAGGAGTGACCTCTTCCAATGAAATGGTGTTACTAAGTTTGCTTCATTTAATTAGCTATAGACTCAAAATTGTCTTTTCACCTAGGTACACGCACTTAGCACCGTTTCTTCCTTGGGTCACCAAACTAGTCTCTCTCTTCTTGATTAACTTGCCACATCAGACTTTATGCCTATGTGGCAAGCTTAAGCTCCCATAGGAGCAAGTAAGTACAATATTGCGCTTTACATGGCATTTTTGCATATGTGGAGGAAAGAGAGGCAAGGAAAAAGTGGAGAAGTGGGCTCTCATGGAAGAGCCAGCCTCTACTACTACATGGTGGAGCATTGGGAGAGGCACCTGTATGGAGGTGGTCAGGAATCGGGAGACTCACGCCGGTCGAAGGCCGCAGATTAAAATGATAATGGCAAGTCAAATCACGGGCCCCACCTGTCCAAAGAAGAACTCATTGTCAAATCACACAGCCCCACGCTTGCAGCAGCCTACTCCCTCGTCTTCTCGCGCTCGTCGAACCGACTAGGCCGAACTTCCCGCCACCGCATACAGGAAAAGCCCCGCCATCGACTTTTAAATACAACTACTCCCTCCGCCTAGGTGAGTAAGTCATCTTACGAAAACCAAATAATCCCAAAATACTAAGACGCGGTGCATTAACTTCTACCTCGTTTCTTGTTTCTTCACATATCAACCAATAAGAATCCAATGATATACTTTTTGTGACATAGTAATTCATATTTAGTTAGTCAAATGGATGACCTAGAACTACGTGCATGCCCTATAAACCGAGACGCCTACAAATAAAAAACCGAGACGGAAAGGGTTGTTCAGCACGTATCTTTTTAGATCAATATAGTCAGGATTCACCAAGGAGCAAAACCAAGTGGTAGGCTGCTCCTGTCGTGTTGGCGTAGCAACTCAAGCAGGTCATCCGCATACCTAAATGGCGACACACTTAACAGGACCCCTTTGGCAGACATGTGGCTCATCCACCGTCTTGTTCCACGTGCGATGCACCAAATTACAGTTCGGAGAGCGGTTGGAATTGGAGGCACCCCGGTCATAGCGCCGCAGTAGTAGAAAATGAACGATGAGGGGTCAAATCACAAAGCCCCACCTTTCCCGCATTAAGATGGATGGACGAAGCAACCAGCATTTCACTCTAGCGCGCAAGAGCATAAAGAAAAGAGAAAACAATGATGCGTGCGGCAGCTACCTAGGGCACCTAGGGTAGGGGTCTCCACTACAGATCCTTTTTTTGAAAGCGCCTCCACTACAAATTGGCTTCTCCCTAGTCCTCTTGAAGAAAACCTATGATGAGTGCGGCGGTAGGGTTTGTAGGAGTACTACGGCGTGCGGGGCCACGTCGTAGTAAACGGGTTCGAGTCGACGCCTTAAATATGTGTGGGCCGCTTGGTTTTACGGGAACGAGGCATCATTTTGGGTTCGGGGACCAGTGGAGATATAGCACGTACAAAAAATTGTGGACGTAGGTTCGACCAAAAGGCAATGATGCATGGGCCCTGCATTTTGATATACCCGGGGCCGTGTGAAATTTGCTACTCTACTCAGAACTAGTAAGGTACACATGTATTGAACGCATGAGATTTCGAAACCAAATTATGAATAAATACACATTATAGCATGTAAAGCTTTGAGTCATATATGCATGATGTAGATGTCCGTTTAGTTCTTATAGTTCATCTCATTCAAAATCAATTAGTTTTATAAAAATGTTAAGATTCATGGGGTTGTGCATTGTAAATCATAAAGTAAAAAACAAATAATGGCAATTCATTTAGAAAAAATAATCAATTATGATACAGAAGATTCTAGAACAAAGGAGAAGTTCTTGTGTTTTGAGGTTTGTGCATTATGCTTAAGTTCAACCATGGAGTCTTCTAAATTGTACATCTGGCAGATCTGGTGGAATGTTGATGATATCCAATGGCCAGTAGTGCTCGGATTTGCCCATCTCTGCACTGTCGGGTTAGCTTCATCCATCCACCATCTTTCAAAGTTATTGGCACACTATATAGTTCTTGTGCCATAGTTGCATGTTTTGGAAAGAAAGCTACTAGTGGGTTGTACTATCTATTTAGGAATAGAAGATGTATACATGGAAGTTCTAGGGAAAGAGGTGACATGGAGGATCTCAATTCCTATGAGTAGGGATTGGAAAAGAGATGTCATTTGGTTCACATCAGAGGAACTTTTCAATTGAATCTAGAGATGACATGTATCTCAAGTCCTATGAGGAGGGATTAGTAAGAGATGTAATTTGGTTCATATTATAGGAACTTTTCTATTGAATATACGCTAATGTTTATTTTCCTTTGAAATTAAGGGAGTATAGGAATCCATTCATATGAACCAAGTGGCTCTAAAGCTATGGAAATGATATCATGTTTATTTCCTTTGAAATGTAGAGTATATCAATCTATTCCTATGAACCAATTGGCTCTAAAGGAAAAAAATCCTATAAAAATCATATCATATAGATTTCCTATGATAATCCTCGACACTAAAGGATGGTTGAAATTGCTGCGGGTGATACGATAGTCTTTCTTTGTAGACTCCTCACCCATCTTTATAGTTACCTCTCGAGATGAATGAAATGATATATACAGGGTATTCTACATGTGCAATTTGGTACATGAAAACTCGGTAAAATTTTGCGAGGTTCTAATTTTCAATAAAGCTATATGCACTGCATTTCGGAACGGAGGGAGCATACGGCAGTTGCTAACACTCACGTGGAAGATTTGTGTGTAGGAGGAGTGGTTGTTCTGTTAAATGACATGGCAAAACTGACACTGTCGAATGCCGATCTAATGGTTCTTATGGCGTTCGTCAGGAAAGGCTTGTGGCGAACATTTGTCAGATAATGATTTACGGACACATGCATTGCATTGATATGTGCCCCCCTCTCTCTCACGCACATGCACCCTCACAAGTCACAACTCTCCCGAGTCCTCTCGTAGACTCGCACGTGGCACCCATCGTCTATCTGCAGGTAGACGTCACGCACATATGTGCTCTTCACACCCTACCCTCAGAACTTCTAAAAAACAAAAGACGGCGCGCACATTTTATTTTAGCCCACACGTCACACACTTATATTATTACCCTTGTGGCGAACGTTCTTTGGGCATAGTATATATTGTACTCTCACGAAGAGAAGCGGTGCACACACGCACTAGTTCTCTCACACCCACTCGCGGGTACACATAGGAGCGCATTTTTTTGAAGCCGGTACAACAAAATCACTCCACTATATATAAAAGCAGGAGCCTTAGCGCTTGCTTTATTAGGGTTCCTCTCGTTCACTCTCTCATGCTCTCCAGATCTAAGCAAGACATAGGTGGCCACACTCTCTCTCTCAGCTCACGGCTGGTTACAAAACCGACCGGACAACCTCGACCGGGGCAGGGGGTGTAGGTGCATCGTTCACGCTGTCGTCGGTGGCGAGGGAGGAGACCAACGGCTGCCCGGGCGTCCCGATCAGTGGCCGTGCCGTTCTCTCCGAGAGAGTGCCGGCCCGGGAGGGCCTCCGACCCCTTCTTCCTCCCTGCGGTATTGTGGCCAAGATGCGGCCTCCCGACGCCGTCTTTGCCACATGCCGACGACCCTCAGTATATATTCCTTCAAACCTGCCTTGCTCTATCGCCCCAGCTCTTCCCCTTCGTGGATCCTTTTCTACTTCAGTCCGCTGTTCCAAAGCCACCTAGACTTCTACTATTATTAGAAGTAAAGCTAGTTCATATAGTCAACTCAAAGCGTTGGTTCAAAAGGAAGAAAGTGGGAAAGCTGTAGCATGAATCTAGGACTTGGTTCTAAGAGGAAACGGGGAAAGTAGTAATATCATCCTTTGTTTAAATAACCGTATTTCATATTTGCGCAAACAGGGATATCTGTCTCCATATCGCTTGGGATGTCTCGACCAGATCGCTTCTATCTCAAGCAATCAAAAGCACACACCTCAGTTTTAGTACAACTGCATAAAATGAGATGGCTATCCTCGTTGTCGCCGTCTAACCTCCTGTCTTCAAGGTATCCCTACATTGGTAGTAACTAAGGTAGAATGACCAACATAATCTAAACAAAGCTGATTTGTACGTTTTACTTCCCGATTGCAAAGGCAGGGACGAGCTTAAATTTAGTGGAATGCACAAGAATTTCACCGGTCAAGATAATCGCATGGTTCAGTTCAGCATTCCATTGAGACCACAATTATAATTGGTTATTCGGAATGAGAGAACCTAACCCCGGATGGTGGCAACAAGAAAAACCAGAGTGAACTCCAGGAAATTTAAGCTGCCGAGAGGCCCTTTGCTCGAGAAGCCTTGCTTGTTTTTTTCCTGATTTGTAAACCTTCTCACAACTTTGTCTTTTGCTGTGAACTAGTATATGTTTGTTATGTTCTATGAATCATTGAGATGTATAAAACTGCTTAACTTATGCTTTTCAAGATTTTTATGAAGACGAGTTTAATGTGAGTGTTCCACATGAGCGCTGGACTAGCGTTGAACGTTTGGAATTTATTACATTGTGGCCTCAATTAACTGCATGAACCACTATAACAAGATACATAGTTGCTTATATGATTCACGGGCACAAAAAATTAGCAGCAGTTCCCATATACGGATTCAAACAGAGTACTAGCCCTAGAGGGATCGATATATAACAGGCAAGGTTCGGATAATTAGACACGATCCAAACTATATTAAACACTAGCTGGGGCAACTATTTCATGCCTCGATCTAATTTGGGTTGGACACAAGATGGACCTGTCCATGAACATCATCGAGGACGTCCCGCAGCAGCTCAATCCTATGAACCTTCATGAAGACAACCTTGTGGCCTTGCCACTGATAAACTTGCTTGTGGAGGCATGCCACGTCATCTTCCTGCATAAGCTTGACAAGAATAGTATGCCTCACAAACGAAGGAGTAGCTTTGAACTTCTTGTGCTTCAGTACACCCTGGACAACACGCCTGACAACAGTGAGGCTGGAATACACCTCTTCATCGGTATAACCGCAAATGGCTTCCAGGATCCAACAGCCTAAGAACTCTGTTTTCCCAAAGGCGTATATTCAGGTCGTCCGCCTCATAGCGAGTGACATGCACAACCATACAATCCTTATGCGCATCGTGGCTCTAATTGAAATGTAAACAAATTCTGAATTACTTTTCAGTATAAGAAACACAAGTTATTTAAACCACTATGTATAGCATGGCATTGAAGATAATAAAATTTTGCATTATTAATCACCACATACTTCCTTTTCTAAAAAAAATCACCACATACTTAGATGAAAAACCACAATCGAGATCGGCAAAGAAGGAAATCACCTTGGGAAGCTCAGCGGGGGGCACATCCTCGAAGGGGGAAAACTGCTCATGCAGTGCCACGGCGGCTATAACCTCAAAAGGGGCGTTGACCATCTCAGTAGTGGCCGTGAGCGTATCTGGGGTCGGCTCGGTGCTTGCCTCCATCTTCTTGGAGCTCTCTGTCTCGTGGGGATCAGCCTCCCGCGTCTGCTCCAATATCGGCAGATCTTTGTCAGTTCTCCTTGGTCCATCATGAAACCGACGAATACTAGGAGACCACCGAAAGGAAAACACAATCGCAATGACAATGAAACAAAAAGAGAGTGAGGATCGGTTCTGATTTGCAAAAGTTCTTTTTTTTTTCGAACAAAAATATACCAACATCACGGATCCGCTTACCTTCCCTTCGTTGGGAGAGAAGAACGATGGCAGATGCGAGTGTTGCCTTTCTTGAAGACGGTGAGGGAGAAGGGATTCAGCGAAGAGTGAAATGATGGTTGCTTCGTCCGTCAAACTTAGACTCATGGGGAGGTGGGGTTTTGTGATACGATGGCTCACATCGCCACACTATGACCTGGGTGACTCTCACTTTGATACTGCCTTCTAATTTGGTGGATGGCATTCGGGCCCGCGCGCTACATGGCCCGCATGTCGGTGAACAAAAGTATAATGACATTCAGTAGAGGGAGACGTTTCCATGACCTAGGAGGAGCCAGAAGCGGTAGAGTGTCTCCACTTACTAGTAGTAATTGTTTTTCTGGGTAGCTGTAGAGTGTCTCCACTGTACTAGTAGTAATTGTTTCTCTGGACCCAAGACAAAATAGCCAATCCACACTAGTAAATAGTAAAATCAATTCAAAAGGCGCTACCCACACCCAGCACACTGCCCCCCCCCCCCCCAAAAAGAACATGGGTGCTCTTCTTCCTCCTCGCTCCCACCCACCTCACGTCAGCTCGCTCCACTCGTACCCCCAAATTCCTCACCTCACTCATACAGAAAACCCCAACTCCCCTTCTTCCTCACTCCTACAGAAAACCCCCAGGTCCCCTTCTTCTTCGCTCACACTACAACTAGGCTCATCATTCGTTACTCTGCTCAAATCCGTGAGCGCGACGCGATGCCCTCGAGGAAAATGGAGTCGACTGACCCCAGCGCCAAGAAGATGAGGCTCCCGCCAACGGCGACGCCTGTTGTAGATCCTGCACCCGGCAGCGCGGGGAGAGGCGGCGACCCCGCCCCCACCGGATCCCAGGAACCCGTAGAATCTCGGGTGGACCGCATCAGCGATCTCCCGGACGCCATCCTTGGGGAGATCATCTCGCTTCTCCCCACTGTAATGCCCTCGATGCGGCTATATCTCCCACGTGTCGAAGCACGACTTAGAGGCATAACCGCATTGAAAGCAATGTCGCAAGTGAGGTAATCTTCACACAACCCATGTAATACATAAGGGAAAGAGATACATAGTTGGCTTACAATCGCCACTTCACACAATACATGAGTAAAGCATTACATCATACAGATACAATCAAGGTCCGACTATGGAACCAAAATAAAAGAAGACTACCCCAAATGCTACACAGATCCCCGATCGTCCCAACTGGGCTCCACTACTGATCAATTGAAAGGAAACAACACAATGAACAGGATCTTCATCGAGCTCCTCCTTGAGCTCGGATGCGTCACCTGCACGGTTTCATCGGCACCGCAAACTGGTTTTGAAGTATCCGTGAGTCACGGGACTCAGCAATCTCACACCCATGAGATCAAGACTATTTAAGCTTATGGGTAGGAGAAGGTAGTGAGGTGGAGCTGCAGCAAGTTTACTAGCATATCCGGTGTCTAACATACGCAAATGAGAGCGAGAAGAGAAGGCAAAAGCACGGTCGAACAACTATGATCAAGAAGTGATCCTAGAACAACCTACGTCAAACATAACTCCAACACCGTGTTCACTTCCCGGACTCCGCCGAGAAGAGACCATCACGGTTACACACACGGTTGGTGTATTTTAAGTAAGATCAACTTCGGGTTTTCTACAACCGGACATTAACAAATTACCATCTGCCTCATAACCGCGGGCACGGCTTTCGAAAGATAATACCCTGCAGGGGTGTCCCAACTTAGCCCATGATAAGCTCTCGCGATCAACGAAGGATATTCCTTCTCCCCGAGAAGACCCGATCAGTCTCGGAATCCCGGCTACAAGACATTTCGGCAGTAATAAAACAAGACCAGCAAAGCCGCCCGATGTGCCGACAAATCCCGATAGGAGTCGCACGTACCTCGTTCTCAGGGCACACCGGATAAGTCAAGCTACGAGTAAAACCAAGCCTCGAGTTTCCCCGTGGTGGCCCCACAGGCTGCTCGGTTCGGACCAACACTCGGAGGAGCACTGTCCCGGGGGGGGCTAAAATAAAGATGACCCTTGAGTCTGCAGAACCCAAGGGAAGGGGTATATGTGGTAGGTAGTCAAATGGTAAAACCAAGGTTGGGCCTTCTTTGGAGGAGTCTTATTCAAAGCGAACTGTCAAGGGGTCCCATAAATCACCCAACCGCGTTAGGGACGCAAAATCCAGGAACATAATACCGATATGACGGAAACTAGGGCGGCAAGAGTGGAACAAAACACAGGCATAAGGCCGAGCCTTCCACCCTTTACCAAGTATATAGATGCATTAATTAAATAAGATATATTGTGATATCCCAACAAGTAAACATGTTCCAACAAGGAACAACATCTCCATGTTCCCGAAGGAACAAACTTCATCTTCACCGCAACTAACAACGCTATAAGAGGGCTGAGCAAAGCGGTAACATAGCCAAACAACGGTTTGCTAGGAAAGGATGGTTAGAGGCTTGACATGGCAACATGGGAGGCATGATATAGCAAGTGGTAGGCATCGTAGCATAGGCATAGCAAAAGAGCGAGCAACTAGCAAGCAAAGATAGAAGTGATTTCGAGGGTATGGTCATCTTGCCTGAAATCCCGCAAGGAAGAAGAACGAGTCCATGAAGAAGACAAACGGACGAAGTCGAACGAATCCTCACAACTCCGGAACGAAACCGAAGCTAACGAGAGAAGCAACCCGGAAAGAAACAAACAACATGGTAAACACACAAGCATAAACATGTCATGATGCACAAACAAGTATGATGCATGTCCGGTTTAATGAGGCATGGCATGGCAATATGCACAAACAACACTACAAGTTAAGTGGAGCTCAATATGCAACGAGTTGCATATCGACGAAACACCACATCAATTATTTAGTTCACTCCCGATTAGGTACTCAACAATATTAAATATTGTTAAACATGGAAAGAGGTGAAGCATGAGCAAACCGCCTATTTAGGCAAGTTTAAATGAGGCCGGAACAACAAACAACAATTCCGGAAAATCCTCATGTTATTTAGCAATTTCAAACAACAACAATTCTAACCATTTAAATGTTGTTAACATGATGCGGATGACATATGCAAGTTTTAAGCAATTTTTATGAAAATGTTAACATGAGCATGTTATGAAGCATTTGTCACCGTGGTGGAAGAAAGGGGTGCCACGGCAACGAATCTAAAAATGATGCCACGACAACATATCGGTTCCGACAGCTCATCGAGATGTGGTGCAAAAGAAAGTGTGGACGTGCGGAACATGCAAAAGATGGTGGGGTGATCCCGGTTACCGGGTTCCCACGGGTCGACGGCATGGCAAACGAGGAGGAACGTGCATGAAGCAAACGGGCACGGTGCAAACACGAGCATCTCGTACAACACATGCATTCGGTCCACGGTTGATCGTCTCGGGGTTATACATTTGAAGCATGCATTTTCGGGGCGGTTCAAAATCATCGTGGGAAGTAGTCGTTCACGGGTCGTAGGGTAAGTAGTCGTTCTCGCGACGATAGTGGAAGTAGGGGTACACGGCGACGGTAGTTGTACACGGATCTTCGGTGATGGTAGTGGTACACGGTCGTAGATGAACTTGGCGAATCTGCATAGTCATACACGTTCAAGAAGAAACTTATGCGGCGTCGTGGAACTTGGCGCATCCAAAGGGTACTTGACGGATCCGAGGTCTCCGGCCGTAGTGGTACTTGCTGTTAGATGTAGTCGAACTTGAGGTGCTCCTGGCGTCGGACTTGCGGCGTTGGACAGAACCATGGCGAGGTTCAGCGGCTACCCCACGTCCATGACGAAAAACGAAGCACGGTCAGGGAGTCGAAGCAGCAAGCAGGGGCGTGATGCAGGAGCGACGGCCGCGGGACTTGGCGCGAAGCAGGAGGCTGGTGGTGGTGGTCGCGGAGGTCGGGCTAGTACTGCGGTGGCGCTGCTGCACCGGCTGACGATGATGGAGTTTCTGTGATGGCGCGTGGGCTCGATGGAGAGGGGCTTGGCGCGGCGGGGACGAGCTCGCCGGCAGCAGAGGCTACGACGCGGCCGGGCTTCGGCCGTCAACAGCTCTGGTGGCCGGGACGGTCGATGGAGGAGGCGAACGATGGGTCGGGGACGAAGCCGGACGTGAGGACGAGGCGGAGGAGGAGCTGCAGAGGAGCAGATGAACGACGAGTCCGGCTGTGAAGCTCGAGCAAGGGCGACGGGGAGGCGCGGGAACACCGGTTCCATCCGGGAACGAGGCGGGGCGAGCTGGGCGGCCTGGACTCGCCGGCCGGAGGGGCGACATGGCATGGTTTCGGGCGCCATGGGAGGCAAGGCGTGGGGCGTGTGGAGGCGCTGGAGGAATCGAGAGGGAGAGGGGATCGAGACGAGGGTGCGGCGCTGCTTCCTCTCTCGAAGACGGCGCATCAAGGGAGGAGGGGTCGAGCAGGGCTCTCCCTGGCGATGTGTGTGTTGCGTGGTGGCGGCGCGAGGGAAAGAGAGCAGGGTGCGGGCTAGGGTTAGAGCTGGTGGGGGCGCCGACTGGGCTGGTGGAACGGGCCGGTCTGGTTGGTCAGGCCCAAGAGGCCGGCTGGGCTGGCTCCTCTCTCCTCTCTTCTCTTAAAACAGAGAAAAAGAAAGGAAAGGGAAGAAAAGAAAAGGTTAGAGAAAGAGTTTGGGCATGGGGATTATTTTCCCGGACTCATAAAAATGTGCTTGTTCCGAGAAAATAGAACAGGCCATGATTGAAAGATTTGAATTCAACTCATTTGATTTAAAATTCAAATGATTTGAATAGGAAGTGAGGGTAGGGAAGGTCCAAAAATGTTCGGATTTTTGGTGGAGCTCCGGAAAATGATGAAAGAAATTATGGACAAGGTTGGAGACCAAGAATTGAGATAACAACGGCATGGGATATTTTGCAAGTGTGTTATGGTGAATTCCAAATAAATGAAATAATTTTATTATAGCTCCCTAATAATAGTAGGAGACTTTGAATATGTTTTAAAGAGAAATCACCATGTGAGTATCCCTCGATTTAAATGGATCAAAGATCCATGGAATTTATTTAGTTGAGTTGCAAAAGATTTATGAGATGATGGCATGATGACATGATGCAATGCAAAAATAAAAGGGCAGACAGAAATGAACCACACGGCGAAACCCGGAATATATGGAAGTCTTCTCGAGCATCGGTCTCGGGGCGTCACAACACTCCACCACTACGAGAGGATCTCGTCCCGAGATCTAGGATGGCACCGGATAGAAAAACGGAAGAAGAAAGAGGTAAAACTAAGTTGCTTCTTTGACAAAAGAGTGAAACCAACGAACCTTGAGAGGTTGAAAAATTGAAAGAAGAATAAAATGGAGATGAACGAGATTGTGAACACTTTGTTAGCAGAGAAGAACAAAGAACATGATGAGAACCAAGAGCTAGGGGACAAGATAGATTTTGAAGCCACTCCTGTTAAAACAAGATAGAGTAGGATTAAGAATGATATAATTTGAACAGCACTCGGACTGAAAATGGAAGGAATTGACATGAACTTTAGAAGATGGGATGATACTTGATGAAATCAACAACACACTGCCTCCGGAACTATTGAAACATGGCACAAGGGGTAAGAAAGATTTCAGACAACACTCCGGTTAAATGGATAAGCACGAAAAGAAAATGGTCTTGACAAAACAAGATGATGGGTCGAAGAGAGTAACATCACAATGCCTCCAGAAGAAAAATTTAAGATAGATCATTGGAATAAAGGAATGGAGAAGAAAATGAAAACTTCTACCACAAATGAGTTTGGAAAGCACCCTTAAAAAGAAGGATAGAACGGAGTTGTTGGAAAACCAACAGTGAAAAGAATAACCTTGTAGTGGACTTGTGGAAACATCTCAACATTATGAGGTGAGCTTCTGCCACCAACGGAAACAAACGATTGGATTGATATCAACAAGGAGACGAGAAACTTATTTCACCAAGAGGACAAATGAAGAACTTGGGTCATTTATAAGCACCATAAATAGCAACAATCCTTAGGGAAAGCTTTAGGTGAAATATAGCCCAAGATAACTCCAATGAAGAGATTGATGGATTTAAAATACCTCATTCTTGACAACATGTGAATCATGAAGCATGAAGGGAAATTGTCAAGAATGACATAACACCATCTCAAGAGATAAGGTAGAAAGAATTGCACTTCGGAATGCAAGATGAAGAATGCTTGAACTCCTCCAAAAAAAACATGTGTTGAACACCATGCTTATTTTAGAGTATAGCTTGGCGGATCTTAACTCCGAGAGAAACTTGAAGGAAAAATCGAGAAAAAAATGAATCCTTGACGAACCACCATGTAGAGCCTCCATGAAGAACTCCGGTAAACAAAAGGATGATAGAAAGAAAGAGAAGTTGACAACACAAGGTGAAGCCTTGCAGTGATAAGATGTAGCTTTGAAATGATATAACCGAGAAAACTTTGAACTCCGGAAAGAAAAGATGAAGCATCTCGGACCGAGAATGTGATATGATGAACAAACTCCGGAAAGAAGAGATGAACAACTTAGAACTGAGAAATTGATACCATTACGAACTCCGAAGAATGAATCAATCACTTGGATGAAACAAGAACAAGAATTATGTTATGCGATCCTTCACCAATTTAGATCGATGACAAGCAACGGATTAGGCATACTACTTATTCTCGTTGAAAAGGATTGAAGAGAGATATTGCTCAACTTGGGAAGGTCTTCAACGATCCGCCGGTAGGATTTGGGAAGAACGAATGAATCTATACAATAACGAAGGAAGAGAACTCTTGAATGAACCACCGTAAGAATTGAAAATGAACGAAGAAAAAGAACGAATCGCCGTAAGGAATTAGAAATGAATGAAGATACTTGAGAGAATTTAGATACATGAGAACGGAGAGATCATGAACTGATTAGTGAATACTTGAATGATGCACCGGTAAGATTTGGGGAACAAGAGCTGAAAGCTAGAATGAATAATTATGACATGATGGCCTTCGGAGGAAAGAAATGGAAACAACTCATGAAATGCTCCGGATGGTAAGAAAAGAATTCTCACAATCGAAAACAATTATGAGAGGATGGCATCAAGCTAGAACCCTGAATCTTGAAGAGAATGGAGCAAGATTAAAGAGAAACTCTTCTTCGGTCTTCAAACTTCGAGAATGACGATGAGAAACACCAACATGAATTGTTGAGATACTCCGGGATGAAAATTAGAAACGGTTGAACCAACGATGAAAAGAATTTGAAAGATCTAGGAGAAAGCCATGACTGATGAAAACCCATTCTTACGTCAAATTTAGAAAAGAATTTTAGAAGCTCTGGAAAATTTAGAAGAGTCAGGTAAGATACTGGAAAAAGACCTGTGGGTTAGGGCCCACTCAAAAGAACCACCGTTGGACGATTGTTTAGGAAGAGATAATGCACCGGTTGATTTAAATGGCTTGAATGAGATAGCATCCTCAAAAGAACTTGAGTGAATTGAGAATGGAAACTTGAATCTTCAGAGATATCTTCAAGACTCCGGAACAAATGAATAGCGAGAGGTGAATGATTAGGAGATACACCGGCATGAGAAAGCATTGTGAAAAGAGGAAAAGGGATAAGATCAACACCGAAATCTTCAATTAAATCCACCGGAGAAGAAAATTAGAATGGAACAATGATAAGGTTGAAGCTTCCTTAGCGTCTTCAAGAGAAATCACCGGATAAAACATTAAAGGAAAAGAATGAAGAAACTTCACTCAATAAAATGGATACTTGATTAAGAAATCTGAGTCCTTGAAGAAAAAGGGGTGGGAGGGTGGGAAAAACAAAGACAACTTGGGACGGATGAAGCAAACACCGTTGAGCAAAAACTTAGAATTGATCTTGCGAATGTTGGAATGATCGGATTTACTTGGGGAGAAGCACACCGGTTGGAAAGGATTGAAAAGACAACCTTGATGAACAAGAAGGATTAGCAACCACATAGAAATATGAGAACACCGCTTAGAATAAGGTATGGAATCAACACTTGACATTGAAGCAACTCGAATACCATAACTTAAAACAAAAACAAAGGATTTGGCTCGCAGAATAAGCCGGAAACAAACATATGATAGATCCCATATCGTATCATGTGTGTGTTGGAAAGATATCCTACGAGATACTTGAATTCCCACTTATAAACTCCCGAAACTTTTTGGTTATGAAATCTGGTGTTGGGCATACAGGGGACACAAAATATATCACCCAAACTAACAATACCTAGATCCAGCTGTATCCATCCTTCAACACATAACCAAGAAACCTTCGGAAATCGTTTACCTCGACCTTCAAAAGCATCCGTTATCTGAGTCATGGCAATACTCTCGAGCTCGCCCCAAGATCGGGTTATCGAGGTTATCTCACCAACAACTGCATAAAAGAGATTTTCGATGTCGGCAAAACTCAGGTATTCCAGAACTGCAACGATAAAATTGTGACGACAACACCTCGGAGCTCAACTCCCCGGGGCACTGCCACAACCCCTAAATGTCATGAGGCACCAAGAACAATGTTCTCATCACAAAACCATCGGAACGATTCCAAGATACCCGCGTGATCCTAAAAAATTTTTAGTGAAATTTGAGGAGAGAAGAGTCAAAACTTCTACGTCAGGAGACCTCACCAGAGCGACGAAGGGACTGAGGAGTAAAACGAATCCTACTCTCCGATATATATAATCCTAAGACTCAAAACATTTTTGTTCTAGACTCAACAACGCCAGACAAACAATCAAGCAAAGGGCTCCTAAGTCGGGATGGCTCGACTACCAACTTGTAACGCCTCGATGCGGCTATATCTCCCATGTGTCAAGCACGACTTAGAGGCATAACTGCATTGAAAGCAATGTCGCAAGTGAGGTAATCTTCACACAACCCATGTAATACATAAGGAAAGAGATACATAGTTGGCTTACAATCGCCACTTCACACAATACATGAGTAAAGCATTACATCATACAGATACAATCAAGGTCCGACTACGGAACCAAAATAAAAGAAGACTACCCCAAATGCTACATGATCCCCGATCGTCCCAACTGGCTCCATTATCGATCAACTGAAAGGAAACAACACAATGAACAGATCTTCATCGAGCTCCTCCTTGAGCTCGGATGCGCCACTGCACGGTTTCATCGGTACCGCAAACTGGTTTTGAAGTATCTGTGAGTCACGGGACTCAGCAATCTCACACCATGAGATCAAGACTATTTAAGCTTATGGGTAGGAGAAGGTAGTGAGGTGGAGCTGCAGCAAGCGACTAGCATATCCGGTGTCTAACATACGCAAATGAGAGCGAGAAGAGAAGGCAAAAGCACGGTCGAACAACTATGATCAAGAAGTGATCCTAGAACAACCCACGCCAAACATAACTCCAACATCGTGTTCACTTCCCGGACTCCACGAGAAGAGACCATCACGTTACACACACGTTGGTGTATTTTAATTAAGATCAACTTCAGGTTTTCCACAACCGGACATTAACAAATTCCCATCTGCCTCATAACCGCGGGCACGGCTTTCGAAAGATAATACCCTGCATGGGTGTCCCAACTTAGCCCATGATAAGCTCTCGCGATCAACGAAGGATATTCCTTCTCCCGGAAGACCCGATCAGTCTCGAATCCGGCTACAAGACATTTCGGCAAGAATAAAACAAGACCAGCAAAGCCGCCCGATGTGCCGACAAATCCCGATAGGAGTCGCACGTACCTCGTTCTCAGGGCACACCGGATAAGTCAAGCTACGAGTAAAACCAAGCCTCGAGTTTCCCTGTGGTGGCCCCGCAGGTTGCTCAGTTCGACCAACACTGGAGGAGCACCGCCTGTGGGGGCTAAAATAAAGATGACCCTTGAGTCTGCAGAACCCAAGGGAAGGGGTATATGTGGTAGGTAGTCAAATGGTAAAACCAAGGTTGGGCCTTCTTTGGAGGAGTCTTATTCAAAGCGAACTGTCAAGGGGGTCCCATAAATCACCCAACCGCGTTAGGGACGCAAAATCCAGGAACATAATACCGATATGACGGAAACTAGGGCGGCAAGAGTGGAACAAAACACCAGGCATAAGGCCGAGCCTTCCACCATTTACCAAGTATATAGATACATTAATTAAATAAGATATATTGTGATATCCCAACAAGTAAACATATTCCAACAAGGAACAACATCTCCATGTTCCAACAAGGAACAAACTTCATCTTCACTTGCAACTAACAACGCTATAAGAGGGGCTGTGCAACGCGGTAACATAGCCAAACAACGGTTTGCTAGGAAAGGATGGTTAGAGGCTTGACATGGCAACATGGGAGGCATGATATAGCAAGTGGTAGGCATCGTAGCATAGGCATAGCAAAAGAGCGAGCAACTAGCAAGCAAAGATAGAAGTGATTTCGAGGGTATGGTCATCTTGCCTGAAATCCCGCAAGGAAGAAGAACGAGTCCATGAAGAAGACAAATGGACGAAGTCGAACGAATCCTCACAACTCCGGAACGAAACCGAAGCTAACGAGAGAAGCAACCCGGAAAGAAACAAACAACATGGTAAACACACAAGCATAAACATGTCATGATGCACAAACAAGTATGATGCATGTCCGGTTTAATGAGGCATGGCATGGCAATATGCACAAACAACACTACAAGTTAAGTGGAGCTCAATATGCAACGAGTTGCGTATTGATGAAACACCACATCAATTATTTAGTTCACTCCCGATTAGGTACTCAACAATATTAAATTTGTTAAACATGGCAAGAGGTGAAGCATGAGCAAACCACCTATTTAGGCAAGTTTAAATGAGGCCGGAACAACAAACAACAATTTCGGAAAATCCTCATGTTATTTAGCAATTTAAAACAACAACAATTCTAACCATTTAAATGTTGTTAACATGATGCGGATGATATATGCAAGTTTTAAGCAATTTTTATGAAAATGTTAACATGAGCATGTTATGAAGCATTTGTCACCGTGCTGGAAGAAAGGGGTGCCACGGCAACGAATCTGAAAATGATGCCACGGCAACATATCGGTTCCGACAGCTCATCGAGATGTGGTGCAAAATAAAGTGTGGACGTGCGGAACATGCAAAAGATGGTGGGGTGATCCCGGTTACCGGGTTCCCACGGGTCGACGGCATGGCAAACGAGGAGGAACGTGCATGAAGCAAACGGGCACGGTGCAAACACGAGCATCTCATACAACACATGCATTCGGTCCATGGTTGATCGTCTCGGGGTTATACCTTTGAAGCATGCATTTTCGAGGCGGTTCAAAATCGTCGAGGGAAGTAGTCGTTCAAGGGTCGTAGGGTAAGTAGTCGTTCTCGCGACGATAGTGGAAGTAGGGGTACACGGCGACGGTAGTTGTACACGGATCTTCGGTGATGGTAGTGGTACACGGTCGTAGAGGAACTTGGCGAATCTGCATAGTCATACACGTTCAAGAAGAAACTTTTGCGGCGTCGTGGAACTTGGCGCATCCAAAGGGTACTTGACGGATCCGAGGTCTCCGGCCGTAGTGGTACTTGCTGTTAGATGTAGTCAAACTTGAGGTGCTCCTGGCGTCGGACTTGCGGCGTTGGACAGAACCATGGCGAGGTTCAGCAGCTACCCCACGTCCATGACGAAAAACGAAGCACGGTCAGGGAGTCGAAGCAGCAAGCAGGGGCGTGATGCAGGAGCGACGGCCGCGGGACTTGGCGCGAAGCAGGAGGCTGGTGGTGGTGGTCGCGGAGGTCGGGGTAGTACTGCAGTGGCGCTGCTGCACCGGCTGACGACGATGGAGTTTCTGCGATGGCGCGCGGGGTCGATGGAGAGGGGCTTGGCGCGGCGGGGACGAGCTCGCCGGCAGCAGAGGCTACGACGCGGCCGGGCTTCGGCCGTCAACAGCTCTGGTGGCCGGGACGGTCGATGGAGGAGGCGAACGACGGGTCGGGGACAAAGCCGGACGTGAGGACTAGGCGGAGGAGGAGCTGGAGAGGAGCAGACGAACGACGAGTCCGGCTGTGAAGCTCGAGCTGTTGGGGAACGTAGTAATTTCAAAAAATTTCCTACGATCACGCAAGACCATGGTGATGCATAGCAACGAGATGAGAGTGTTGTCTACGCACTCGTGAGACCAGCAACGGAAGCGTTGACATAACGTAGAGGAAGTAGTCGCATTTCTTCCCGATCCAACCGATCCAAGTACCGAACGACGGCACCTCCGAGTTCTGCACACGCTCAGCTCGATGACGTCCCTCGAACTCCGATCCAGCCGAGTGTTGAGGGAGAGTTTTGTCAGACGACGGCGTGGTGACGATGATGATGTTCCACCGCGCGCAGGTTTCGCCTTAAGCTCCGCAACGGTATATTCGAGGTGTAGTTTGGTGGAAGGGGCACCGCACACGGCTAAGGAACGATCTCAATGATCAACTTGTGTGTCATGGGGTGCCCCTGCCCTCAGATATAAAGGAGGGAAGGGAGGGCTGGCCGCCAAGGAGAGGTGCGCCGGGGTGTCCTACTCCTACTAGGAGTAGGATTCCCCCAAATCCTAGTCCAACTAGGTTTCCCCAAGTGGGAAGGGAGAGAGAGAGCGCCTTCTCCTAGTCCTAATAGGACTAGGGAAGGGGGAAGGTGCGCCAGCACTATGGCCCCCTTTCTCTTTCCCACTAAGGCCCATCAAGGCCCATTGACCCCCGGAGGTTCCGTAACCCCTGCACTCTGTAAAATTCCCAATTTCACCCGGAGTGATTCCGAGTCCAAACATAGGCTTCCAATATATCAATCTTTATGTCTCGACCATTTCGAGACTCCTCGTCATGTCCGTGATCTCATCCGGACTCAACAACCTTCGTACATCAATATCATATAAACTTATAATAACCGCCATCGAAACGTTAAGCGTGCGGACCCTACGGGTTCGAGAACTATGTAGACATGACCGAGACACCTCTCGGTCAATAACCAATAGCGGGACCTGGATGCCCATATTGGCTCCTACATATTCTACGAAGATCTTTATCGGTCGAGACCGCATAACAACATACGTTGTTCCCTTTGTCATCGGTATGTTACTTGCCCGAGATTCGATCGTCGGTATCCAATACCTAGTTCAATCTCGTTCATTGGCAAGTCTCTTTTCTCGTTCCGTAATACATCATTTCACAACTAACACATTTAGTTGCAATGCTTGCAAGGCTTATGTGATGTGCATTACCGAGAGGGCCCAGAGATACCTCTCCGACAATCGGAGTGACAAATCCTAATCTCAAATATGCCAACCCAACATGTACCTTCGAGACACCTGTAATGTACCTTTATAATCACCCGATTACGTTGTGACGCTTGGTAGCACCCAAAGTGTTCCTCGGCAAACGGGAGTTGCATAATCTCATAGTCATAGGAACATGTATAAGTCATGAAGAAAAGCACTAGCAACAAACTATACGATCAGGTGCTATGCTAATGGAATGGGTCATGTCAATCAGATCATTCAACCAATGATGTGATCCCGTTAATCAAATAACAACTCCTTGTTCATGGTTAGGAAACATAACCATCTTTGATTAACGAGCTAGTCAAGTAGAGGCATACTAGTGACACTCTGAGGTTTATGTATTCACACATGTATTATGTTTCCGGTTAATACAATTCTAGCATGAATAATAAACATTTATCATGATATAAGGAAATAAATAATAACATTATTATTGCCTCTAGGGCATATTTCCTTGATCTCCCACTTGCACTAGAGTCAATAATCTAGATTACACAAGAATGATTCTAACACCCATGGAGTCTTGGTGCTGATCATGTTTTGCTCGTGGAAGAGGCTTAGTCAACGGTCTCGCAACATTCAGATCCGTATGTATCTTGCATATCTCTATGTCTCCCACCGACCAAATCCGGATGGAGTTGAAGCGTCTTTTGATGTGCTTGGTTCTCTTGTGAAATCTGGATTCCTTTGCCAAGGCAATTGCACCAAGATTGTCACAAAAGATTTTCATTGGACCCGATACACTAGGTACAACACCTAGATCGGTTATGAACTCCTTCATCCAGACTCCTTCATTAGCTGCTTCCAAGCAGCTATGTACTCAGCTTCACATGTAGATCCCGAACGACGCTTTGTTTGGAACTGCACCAACCGACAGCTCCACCGCTTAATGTAAATACGTATCCGGTTTGCGATTTAGAATCGTCCGGATCGTGTCAAAGCTTGCGTCGACGTAACTGTTCTGACGAGCTCTTTGTCACCGCCATAAATGAGAAACATATCCTTAGTTCTTCTCAAGTACTTAAGGATGTTCTTGACCGCTGTCCAAATGATCCACTCTGGATTACTTTGGTACCTGCCGCTAAACTTACAAAGAAGGCACACATCAGGTCTGGTACACAGATTGCATACATGATAGAGCCTATGGCTGAAGCATAGGAACATCTTTCATTTTCTCTCTATCTTCTGCGGTGGTCGGGCATTGAGTCTTACTCAACTTCACACCTTGTAATACCGCAAGAACCCTTTCTTTGCCTCGATCCATTTTGAACTTTTTCAAAACTTTATCAAGGTATGTGCTTTGTGAAAGTCCTATTAAGCGCCTTGATCTATCTCTATAGATCTTAATGCCCAATATGTAAGCAGCTTCACCGAGGTCTTTCATCGAAAAACTCTTATTCAAGTATCCCTTTATGCTATCCAGAATTCTATATCATTTCCGATCAATAATATGTCATCCACATATAATATCGTAAATGCTACTGAGCTCCCACTCACTTTCTTGTAAATACAGGCTTCTCCAAAAGTCTCAGATAAAACCAAATGCTTTGATCACACTATCAAAACGCTTATTCCAACTCCGAGAGGCTTGCACCAGTCCATAAATGGATCGCTGGAGCTTGCACACTTTGTTAACTCCTTTGGATCGACAAAACCTTCTGGTTGCATCATATACAACTCTTCTTCCGTAAATCCATTCAGAATGCAGTTTTAACATCCATTTGCCAAATTTCATAATCATAAAATGCGGCAATTGCTAACATGATTCGGACGGACTTAAGCATCGCCACGGGTGAGAAGGTCTCATCGTAGTCAATCCCTTGAACTTGTCGAAAACCTTTTGCAACAAGTCGAGCTTTATAGACAAGAATATTACCATCAGCGTCAGTCTTCTTCTTGAAGATCCATTTATTCTCAATTGCTTGCCGATCATCGGGCAAATCAACCAAAGTCCACACTTTGTTCTCATACATGGATCCCATCTCAGATTTCATGGCCTCAAGCCATTTTGTGGAATCTGGGCTCACCATCGCTTCTTCATAGTTCGTAGGTTCATCATGTTCCAAAGAATATGACTTCCAAAATAGGATTACCGTACCACTCAGTGCGGATCTTGCTCGTTGATCTCTAAGTTCAGAGAAACTTGATCTGAATTTTCATGATCATCATCATTAGCTTCCTCCCTATTTGGTGTAGGTGTCACGTAAACTGTTTTCTCGTGATGTACTACTCTCAATAAGGAGTAGATACAGTTATCTCATCAAGTTCTACTTTCCTCCCACTCACTTCTTTCGTGAGAAACTCTTTCTCCAAAAAGTTTCCGAATTTAGCAACAAAAATCTTGCCTTCGGATCTGTGATAGAAGGTGTACCCAACTGTCTCCTTTGGGTATCCTATGAAGACACATTCGATTTGGGTTCGAGCTTATCAGGTTGAAGCTTTTCACATAAGCATCGCAGCCCCAAACTTTCGAAACGACAACTTTGGTTTCTTGCCAAACCACAGTTCATAAGGCGTCGTCTCAACGGATTTAGATGGTGCCCTATTTAAAGTGAATGTAGCCGTCTCTAAAGCATAACCCCAAAACGATAGCGGTAAATCAGAAGAGACATCATAGATCGCATCATATCTAATAAAGTACGACACGACGCTCGACACACCATTACGTTGTGGTGTTCGGTGGCGTAAGTTGTAAACTATTCCACATTGTTTCAAATGTAGGCCAAACTCAGAACTCAAATATTCTCCTCCACGATCAGATCGTAGAAACTTTATTTTCTTGTTACGATGATTTTCCACTTCACTCTGAAATTCTTTGAACTTTTCAAATGTTTCAGACTTGTGTTTCATTAAGTAGATATACCCATATCTGCTCAAATCATCTGTGAAGGTGAGAAAATAACGATATCATACGAGCCTCAACATTCATTGGACCACATACATCAAGATGTATGATTTCCAATAAATCTGTTGCTCTCTCCATAGTTCCGAGAACGGTGTTTTAGTCATCTTGCCCATAAGGCACGGTTCGCAAGTGCCAAGTGATTCATAATCAAGTGACTCCAAAAGTCCATCAAGATGGAGTTTCTTCATGCGCTTTACATCGATATGACCTAAACGGCAAGTGCCACAAATAAGTTGCACCATCATTATCAACTCTGCATCTTTTGGTTTCAACATTATGAATATGTGTATCACTACTATCAAGATTAAGTAAAACAAACCATTCTTCAATGGTGCATGACCATAAAAGATATTATTCACATAAATAGAACAACCATTATTCTCTCGATTTAATGAATAACCGCCTCGCATCAAACAAGATCCAGATATAATGTTCATGCTCAACGCTGGTACTAAATAACAATTATTTAGGTCTAATACTAATCCGAAGGTAGATGTAGAGGTAGCGTGTCGATCTGCGATCACATCGACTTTGGAACCATTTCCACGCGCATTGTCACCTCGCCCTTAGCCAATCTTCGCTAATCCGTAGCCCTGCTTCGAAGTTGCAAATATTAGCAATGTAACCAGTATCAAATACCAGGTGCTATGCGAGTATTAGTAAGGTACACATCAATAACATGTATATCACATATACCTTTGTTAACCTTGCCATCCTTCTTATCCGCCAAATACTTGGGGCAGTTCCGCTTCAAAGGACCAGCCTGCTTGCAATAGAAGCACTCGGGCCAGTGCTTAGGACCAGACTTGGGTTTCTTCTCTTGATCAGAACTTGCTTGCTGCTCTTTTGAAGTTTCCTTTTCTTTCCTTTGCCCTTTTCTTGAAACTAGTGGTTTTGTTAACCATCAACACTTGATGCTCCTTTTGATTTCTACCTCCGCTGCTTTCAAAGATCGCCAAGAGCTCGGGCATTGTTTTGGTCATCCCTTGCATATTATAGTTCATCACGAAGCTCTTGTAGCTTGGTGGCAGTGATTGGAGAATTCGTCAATGACGCAATCATCCGGAAGATTAACTCCAGTTGAATCAAGTGATTGTTATATCGGACATTCGAGTATATGCTCACCGTGTAACCGTTCTCCTCCATCTTACAGCTATAGAACTTATTGGAGACTTCATATCTCTCAATCCGGGCATTCGCTGAATATTAACTTCAACTCCTGGAACATCTCATATGCTCCATGGTGTTCAAAACGACGTTGAAGTCCCGGTTCTAAGCCGTAAAGCATGGCACACTGAACTATAGAGTAGTCATCACTTTGCTTTGCCAGACGCTCACAACTTCGCGCAGCCCTTGCACCAGGCCCGGCACCTAACGGTGCTTCCGGGACGTAATTCTTCCGTGCAGCAATAAGGATAATCCTCGTTACGGACCCAGTCCGTAATTGCTGCCATCATCTTTCAACTTTGCTTTCTCAAGGAACGCATTAAAATTCAACGGAACAACAAAGACGAGCCATCTATCTACACATCATAGACAAGCAAGATACTATCAGTACTAAGTTCATGATAAATTTAAGTTCAATTAATCATATTACTTAAGAACTCCCACTTAGAAAAATATCCTCCAATTCTCTAAGTGATTGCGTGATCCATATCAACTACACCATGACCGATCATCACGTGTGATGGAGTAGTTTCAATGGTGAACATCAATATGTTGATCATATCTACTATATGATTCACGCCGACCTTCGGTCTCCGTGTTCCGAGGTCATATCTTATATGCATAGCTCGTCAAGTATAACCTGAGTATTCTGCGTGTGCAACTGTTTTGCACCGCTGTATTTGAACGTAGAGCCTATCACACCCGATCATCACGTGGTGTCTCAAAGACGAAGAACTTTCATAACGGTGCATACTCAGGAGAACACTTCTTGATAATTTAGTAAGGATCATCTTATAATGCTACCGTCAATCAAAGCAAAATAAGATGCATAAAGGATTAACATCACATGCAATCAATATAAGTGATATGATATGGCCATCATCATCTTGTGCTTGTGATCTCCATCTCCAAGCACCGCCATGATCACCATCGCCACCGGCGCGACACCTTGATCTCCATCGTAGCATCGTTGTCGCCTCGCCAATCTTATGCTTCTACGACTATCGCTACCGCTTAGTGATAAAGTAAAGCATTACAGTAGCGATTGCATTGCATACAATAAAGCGACAACCATATGGCTCCTCGCGATTGCCGATAACTTCGTTACAAAACATGATCATCTCATACAATAAAATTCAGCATCATGTCTTGACCATATCACATCACAACATGCCCTGCAAAAACAAGTTAGACGTCCTCTACTTTGTTGTTGCAAATTTTACGTGGCTGCTACGGGCTGAGCAAGAACCGTTCTTACCTACGCATCAAAACCACAACGATACTTCGTCAAATAGACTCGCTTTAACCTTCTCAAGGACCGGGCGAGCCACACTCGATTCAACTAAAGTGAGAGAGACAGACACCCGCCGGTCACCTTTAAGCAACGAAAGTGCTCGAGCGGTGAAACCAGTCTCGCGAAGCGCACGCGTAATGTCGGTCCGGCCGCTTCATCTCACAATACCGCTGAACCAAAGTATGACATGCTGGTAGGCAGTATGACTTGTATCGCCCACAACTCACTTGTGTTCTACTCGTGCACATGACATCAACGCATAAAACCAGGCTCGATGCCTTTGCTGGGGAACGAGTAATTTCAAAAATTTCCTACGATCACGCAAGACCATGGTGATGCATAGCAACGAGATGAGAGTGTTGTCTCACGCACTCGTGAGACCAACAACGGAAGCGTTGACATAACGTAGAGGAAGTAGTCGTATTTCTTCCCGATCCAACCGATCCAAGTACCGAACGCACGACACCTCCGAAGTTCTGCACACGCTCAGCTCGATGACGTCCCTCGAACTCCGATCCAGCCGAGTGTTGAGGGAGAGTTTTGTCAAGACGACGGCGTGGGACGATGATGATGTTCCACGGCGCAGGGCTTCGCCTAAGCTCCGCAACGGTATATTCGAGGTGTAGTTTGGTGGAAGGGGCACCGACACGGCTAAGGAACGATCTCAATGATCAACTTGTGTGTCATGGGGTGCCCCTGCCCTCAGATATAAAGGAGGGAAGGGAGGGCTGGCCGGCCAAGGAGAGGTGCGCCAGGGTGTCCTACTCCTACTAGGAGTAGGATTCCCCCAAATCCTAGTCCAACTAGGTTTCCCCAAGTGGGAAGGGAGAGAGAGGGCGCCTTCTCCTAGTCCTAATAGGACTAGGGAAGGGGAAGGTGCGCCAGCACTATGGCCCCTTTTCTTTCCCACTAAGGCCCATCAAGGCCCATTGACCCCCGGAGGTTCCGTAACCCCTGCATACTCAGTAAAATTCCCAATTTCACCCGGAGTGATTCCGAGTCCAAACATAGGCTTCCAATATATCAATCTTTATGTCTCGACCATTTCGAGACTCCTCGTCATGTCCGTGATCTCATCCGGACTCAACAACCTTTGGTACATCAATATCATATAAACTTATAATAACCGCCATCAAACGTTAAGCGTGCGGACCCTACGGGTTCGAGAACTATGTAGACATGACCGAGACACCTCTCGGTCAATAACCAATAGCGGGACCTGGATGCCCATATTGGCTCCTACATATTCTACGAAGATCTTTATCGGTCGACCGCATAACAACATACGTTGTTCCCTTTGTCATCGGTATGTTACTTGCCCGAGATTTGATCGTCGGTATCCAATACCTAGTTCAATCTCGTTCATCGCAAGTCTCTTTTCTCGTTCCGTAATACATCATTTCACAACTAACACATTTAGTTGCAATGCTTGCAAGGCTTATGTGATGTGCATTACCGAGAGGGCCCAGAGATACCTCTCCGACAATCGGAGTGACAAATCCTAATCTCAAATATGCCAACCCAACATGTACCTTCGGAGACACCTGTAATGTACCTTTATAATCACCCGATTCGTTGTGACGCTTGGTAGCACCCAAAGTGTTCCTCGGCAAACGGAGTTGCATAATCTCATAGTCATAGGAACATGTATAAGTCATGAAGAAAAGCACTAGCAACAAACTATACGATCAGGTGCTATGCTAATGGAATGGGTCATGTCAATCAGATCATTCAACCAATGATGTGATCCCGTTAATCAAATAACAACTCCTTGTTCATGGTTAGGAAACATAACCATCTTTGATTAACGAGCTACTCAAGTAGAGGCATACTAGTGACACTCTGTAGGTTTATGTATTCACACATGTATTATGTTTCCGGTTAATACAATTCTAGCATGAATAATAAACATTTATCATGATATAAGGAAATAAATAATAACATTATTATTGCCTCTAGGGCATATTTCCTTCACGAGCAAGGGCGACGGGGAGGCGCGGGAACACCGGTTCCATCCAGGAACGAGGCGGGGCGAGCTGGGCGGCCTGGACTCGCCGGCCGGAGGGGCGACATGGCATGGTTTCGGGCGCCATGGGAGGCAAGGCGTGGGGCATGTGGAGGCGCTGGAGGAATCGAGAGGGAGAGGGGATCGAGACGAGGGTGCGGTGCTGCTTCCTCTCTCGAAGACGGCGCATCAAGGGAGGAGGGGATCGAGCAGGGCTCTCCCTGGCGATGTGTGTGTTGCGTGGTGGCGGCGCGAGGGAAAAGAGAGCAGGTGCGGGCTAGGGTTAGAGCTGGTGGGGCGCCTGACTGGGCTGGTGGAACGGGCCGGTCTGGTTGGTCGAGCCCAAGAGGCCGGCTGGGCTGGCTCCTCTCTCTCTCTTCTCTTAAAAAGAGAAAAGAAAGGAAAGGGAAGAAAAGAAAAGGTTAGAGAAAGAGTTTGGGCATGGGGATTATTTTCCCGGACTCATAAAAATGTGCTTGTTCCGAGAAAATAGAAAAGGCCATGATGGTAAGATTTGAATTCAACTCATTTGATTTAAAATTCAAATGATTTGAATAGGAAGTGAGTGTAGGGAAGGTCCAAAAATGTTCGGTTTTTTGGTGGAGCTCCAGAAAATGATGAAAGAAATTATGGACAAGGTTGGAGACCAAGAATTGAGATAACAACAGCATGGGATATTTTGCAAGTGTGTTATGGTGAATTCCAAATAAATGAAATAATTTTATTATATCTCCCTAAAAATAGTAGGAGACTTTGAATATGTTTTAAAGAGAAATCACCATGTGAGTATCCCTCGATTTAAATGGATCAAAGATCCATGGAATTTATTTAGTTGAGTTGCAAAAGATTTATGAGATGATGGCATGATGACATGATGCAATGCAAAAATAAAAGGGCAGGCACAAATGAAACACACGGCGAAACCCGGAATATATGGAAGTCTTCTCGAGCATCGGTCTTGGGGCGTCACAGCCACCAAGGATTGCTGCCGCACCCAAGTCCTCTCAATTCGGTGGCGCCCTCTATGGCGCGCCGTGCCCCTTAATCTCGACTGTCGTCAGCTATCTCTCTTCAATGATTTTGAAATCCCCAGAGCCATCATCTCCTCCCACCGTGGCTCCGCTCAAAGCCTCTGATCCCGTCATGCTACCTGAGCAAGCATACCATGCCCTGCACGGTGGACGCCTGGCTGAAATCCCCTAAATTCACAGAACTACAGCTACTTGAGTTCTAATATTCCCCTGGAAATCATATACCACATACCGAATGCCATGAACTTGTGCCCTTAGCACCGATGTCTATCTCGCAGTTTTCCTCCTCTCTCCACACCGCCACCTTTGCGCTGTGCTACCTACCAGACAATCTGGCACTAAACCTTCGATTCCCATTTCTCAAGAAACTTTCACTTGTGCGGGTTCGTATATTAGAGGCCTCATTGCACAGCATCATCCACTCCAGTTGCCTGCTACTGGAGTGCTTGGTGCTTGTTTTCACAGTTAGAATCGGTTGTCTCCAAATAAAGTCGCCTAACCTTGTAAGAATTGGAATTTCTTTTGACAGAAGGCAGATCATCATCCAAGATGCCCCTTCACTTCAAAGGTTGATCCTTGATTCTAGTTATTCACTGTTGCAAATAACCGTCCTCTCTACGCCTAAACTGGAGACCTTGGGTGTAATACATGATCTCTGTGCTCATTTCAATATAGTGTTTGGCTCCACAGTTCTTCAGGTACTTTATATTATCATCTACACTTGTAACCATAAGCTGCATTTTAAATTTCTGCGCATAATTTATATATCATCTTGGAGTACACATTTTGTACTAATATTATGTTCTATGCTCAATGAAGAGTTTCTCCATGGATGGCCTATCAATGGTGCTGGATTCAGTCAAGATCTTATATATCCAAATGAATAGTTTTGATCTGAACAAGATTATTGGCTTGTTGCAATGCTTTCCATGTCTGGAGAAGTTGTATATAAAGGTGATAATTTCACGCACATTGGAAGCCCGCATATAGTGTACTAGAATTAACCGTTCAGCTGTTGCTCTTTCGACACTCTTCTTTTAGATCTTAACTGTTTTCAATCTTCATGTCTATTTAGGCAACAGGACGGGGTAAGAAAGTTATAACCAATCGGTAGATTCGTAAGCATCGGGATTTTCTCACTTCTCATGAGATTCGATTGAAGACAATAACGCTAGAACGATATGTAGCCAACCGTGCAAACACAAGATTTGTCACATTCTTCCTCATGAATGCGAGGTTACTATTGTCCATCGGGCTTAAGTTTATCAGCAGCATGGTTTTGACGGATGGGTATGTCAAGAACAAAAAAGGAGTTTCGGTGGGCAAAAGAGCTTCGAACGTGCGGGCTTCTATTTACAACATATTGTGGTCATAATCCAATAAATTTTACGACCCAGATGTTCATTCTATGGACTGACCGATCCATTTGATTGTGACTGCCAAAAACAGTCTTTGGAGTTAGATGTTGTTGCCCTTTTCAATCTGGGTTTTTGTAAACCCGATGAACAATCAACCTCGTGCTTTTGTACAGTTTGTAAGCTGGCGTTAGATGTTTCTGCCCTTTTCAACTCGGCTGTGACTGTCATATTTTATTTGAAACAAGGCAAATGGCTTGCCATTCGTTTAATTTAGAGTGAAATATTGTAACAAATCACAACCAAGGGAAATAACATCACTCACGCCGGATGCTTGAACTCACTGTGCATTACAGAAGCCAAGTGATTAGCCCCCACCAGCACCCACAAACTTATTTCGAACTAGCACATCAAATAGGCTGTAAATTTTCATAGGAAAGGCTGCATGACCGTGACAGATTTGGATTCTGACATTAGGGACCCGCGAGGAAATAGCCTATCCAAGGTGGTGTCGACTTACTAGCCAGTCAACAAATGATTCCGCCTACCAGCCGTTGGATTGACATCCAACATCTGTCGTGTATCTTCTATCTCTTGTCTTCTTCTTCCTCCAGCCGCCCAAACCAAACCACCCGTCGGCTCCGCTTTGCTCCCGCCTCCCATGGCTGGCTGCGCCCGCCACCCTACCGCACGCATTCTCCAACGCTGGCCAGTCCCTCCTCTATTCCCCACACGCCCTGTTATTCTCCGGTGACGCCAGCCCCAACACGCACCCATGCCCGAACTAGTCAACCCTCGTACTCCCCTCCGCTTGCGACTGGACCGGTGCATCTTCAACGGCTCATGTTCGTTCCGTCCGAGGCCTCGCCATCATCCTCCGCCTTGCGGCCTTGGTTCGCTCGCCGTGCGCGGTGCGCCACCCTCTTGCATTATCAACGTCGTCAACAACCGAGAGGAACAAGGAGATGATCAGACGTGGAGAGGATGACGAGAGGGACCCACCAGCGTCATGGCGAGACGCAAGCAAGTGCCTCTATAGTACAAGCCCAAAAATATGGTTCCTCCTAATGGTTGGACATCCGGGGCTCACGCCATTGTCAACGAGTCAATAAACGAGAGAATTACAAGACGAGCGGTGACACGAGGACCCGACAATTGCGCAGTTTTTTTAGGAACAAGCAATTGTTATTTATACTAGTTTTAGCGACGGATCGAGGTAACAACGGGTTGTAAAGGGGCTGTGGCCCGTCTAGCCAGGTTTTATTTATGTTTACCACATCATGAGCCCAGTTGTGTTTTTTATTGCAGAAAATGGCTAGCCCAGTTCTATTTTTTTAAAAGAAATACCCAAACAAGGCCTACTTGCTTTATCGGCCCTGCTGGGCTGCAAATCTTTCAAGACGATGAGAGTTTCATTCGGTTTGCCCAGAAATGGCATGTACATTTTTAAAACACATCAAACCGGGAATTAGTTTCAATTTTTTTCATTAAAAGATCTTAAATTCCATTGATTTTTATGCGTGGACAATTATTTGGATTTTATATTTATATAAATTATTTTTCAAAATAGTTTGAATGTGAAACGATATTTCCGGATTAAAAACAGTTGACCGCACCAAAATATGCAAAATTTCATATACTTTTTAACCGTGGCCACAATATGGGGTGTAATGCTAACAAAAAGAAGATGGGCTCCAAAAAAACCTTAAGAAATAGCAAATGGGCTGTACATTATTATAAATAATGGCAGATGGGCTGTATGTTGTTTTCCACATATTTGAGGCTGACTTGTGCGCCTACTATATGTTGACGCGTATCCTTTCATAAAAAAAGGTTGACGCACACGCAACGCCCTGTCAACTTAGTCAACACAAGAGAGCAGTGACTGTTGGATGTCCATCCAACGGCTGTCGTGCTTCTTCAATCTCTGCTCTTCATGCTCCAGCCGCTCAAACAGCGCCGACGGGACTGCCTGCTCCCTCCTCCCGCGGCCGGCTATGCTGCCGCGCAGGCCTCACGGCCCCACCGTACTCCCATCGCTGGCCTAGCCATCCTCTACTCACCCACACATGCTGTTATTCTCCGCGACGGCAGACAAACCAAGAACCTCGTACTCCTCGCGTGGGAAACAAGCGCCGAGTATTCCACGGCTCGTGTCGTTTCCTTCCTAGGCCTCGCCATCGTCCACCGCCCTAGTGCTCTCGGCGCGGCTTGGTCAACGTGGTCAATGAACGACATCCATCGGAAGTGGACTGTACGTGGAGAGGCTGACAACTGGGTCCATGGCCGCACGCAAGGAAATGCCTCCTTATTACGCGCAAAATAATGATTCCTCCACCTGACAGCTAGGACCCACAGGAAGGGCCTCAGATTTCGCGAAAAAATGTCCCCTCACGATGTGTCGGACCCACCAGCTATATCTTCGCACGCAAGGAAGTGCCTCCTTATTACGCCAAAAATATGAATACCCCCTGCTAGTTGGGACCCACCATATTGTTGGGCTGACTTGTGGGCCTACTAAGTTGACGGGGACGGAGGGCTTTGTCAACTTAGTCAATACTCCAGTGTCCGTATGATGTCCATCCAACGGCCATAGTGCTTCTTCAACCTCTGGTCTTCTTGCTCCAGCCGCCCAAAGCTGCGCCGGTCGTGCCGCCTGCTCCTGCCTCCCATGGCCGGCTGTGCTACCGCCTGCTCCTGCCTCCCGTGGCCCGGCTCTGCGTCGTCCCCTTCCTAGGCCTCGCCGTCGTCCACCGCCGTGGTGCTCTCCGCGCGGCGTGGTCAACATGGTCAAGGAACGACTTCCATCGGAAGAGTATTGACGTGGAGAGGCCGATAGTGGGTCCATGGCCAGCCCAGTTTTTTGTGATTTGCCAAATAAGTCGCATTGTCAGGCCTGTTGGGCTGCAAATCTTTCAAGACGAGGAGAGCTTTCATTTGGCTGGCCGAGAAAATGGCCCATCAGTAATGAGAAATGGGTTGTACATTTTTTAAACACATCAAACCGGCAATTAGTTTCAAATATATTTTTTTCATTTCAAGATTTTAAATTACCTTAATTTTTATGCGTGGAGAATTTGTTGGATTTTATATTGATATACATTTATTTTTAAAATCAGTTTGAATGTGAGTCAAAATTTCGGGATTAAAAACAGTTCGGACCACACCTAAATATGCAAAATTTCGTATAATTTTTTAACCGTGGCCACAATATGGGCTGTAATGCTAACAAAAAGAATATGGGCTCCAAAAAAACCTTAAGAATTAGCAAATGGGCTTTAAATTATTAGAAATAATGGCAGATGGGTTGTATGCTGTTTCCACATATTTGAGGCTTTCCTAAAAAAAGGTTGACGCACAAGCAGTGACGATTGGATGTCCATCCAACGGCCGCCGTGCTTCTTCAATCTCTGCTCTTCTGCTCCGGCCGCCAAACAAGCGCCCGTGGATTGCTGCTCCCTCGTCCCCGCTGCGGCTGTCGGGTGCCTGCCAGCAGCCTCACCGCCCCATCAGACTCCCATCGCTGGCCTAGCCATCCCTCTACTCACCTACACCTGCTGTTATTCTCCAATGACAATGACGAACCAAGAAACCTCGTGACAGTCGTACTCCCCTCGTGGGAAACAACCGTCGAGTCTTCCTCGCCCTGTTGTCCCTTCCTAGGCCTCGCCGTTGTCCACCGTCGTGGTGCTCTCGACGCGGCGTGGTCAATGTGGTCAACGACCGACTTCCATCGGAAGAGTACTGGCACGGGGACGTCTTCTATATAAAACCATTATGAAGGCCAGTCTTCGGACGCCTTCCTTGGGGTTCCGGATAGATATCCGGTCCCGGCGATGCTTGCCGTAGTTCGCTCCGCCCACTTGATATATCGATCCTCCCGAGAACGGGCACAAGGCGAACAACTTCTTCCACAGCGCGAAATGAGCCTCGATGCCCAAAAACAGCTCGCAAAGGGCTATGAAGCACGCAATATGCAAAATGGAGGCAGGCGTAAGGTTGTGCAACTGGAGGCCGTAGAACTCCTGGAGCCCCCGGAGAAACGGATGAATTGGAAATCCGAGCCCTCTTATCAAATAAGGGACAAGGCATACCCGCTCTCCTTTTGAGGGATTGGGGACGCTCTCCGACTGCTTTCCGCCATTATAGGTGGCGAGTCCGGCTCGAACCGGGACCATGAAGGCTGGGGGAAGAAATCCCTTTGGAGCGTCACTAGCTCGCTGTGCAGGACGAAACATCTCTCCCAATCTCCAGGCTGAGGACTGGGAGGGTGAGAGGAGGAGCTGCATCGACTGGCCATGATGGAATGGATTTCTGTCAGATGCGCTCCGATGAATGCTCGCGAAGGGAAGATGGTGTGCTTCGGATCTGAATCCTCGTCTCTTTTATAGGCAGCTCTTTTGCGCAGCTAGGGGGTAAATGTAAAAACACCCTGGCTTTTCGCATTTCGTTTGACACGTGGAAGACGGCCATTATTGGGCGTGGAAGCCAAGGAGCACAATATTCACGAGAAGCTGGACACTATTCAACAGGTACACATAATTTGGAGAAGAACCCGCCTTGCAATGCCGAAGACAAATCAGCGCGCCGGACTCATCGTCATTGAAGCCTGGTTCGGGGGCTACTGAGGGAGTCCCAGATTAGGGGGTGTCCGGATAGCCGAACTATAACCTTCGGCCGGACTCGTGGACTATGAAGATATAAGATTGAAGACTTCGTCCCGTGTCCGGATGGGAATTTCCTTGGCATGGAAGGCAAGCTTGGCGATACAGATATGTAGATCTCCTCCCATTGTAACCGACTCTGTGTAACCCTAGCCCTCTCCGATGTCTATATAAACCGGAGGGTTTTAGTCCGAGGGACTAACAACAATCATACCATAGGCTAGCTTCTAGGATTTAGCCTCTCTCGATCTCGTGGTAGATCTACTCTTGTACTACCCATATCATCAATATTAATCAAGCAGGAGTAGGGTTTTACCTCCATCGAGAGGGCCCGAACCTGGGTAAAAACATCGTGTCCCTTGTCTCCTGTTACCATCCGCCTAGACGCACAGTTCGGGACCCCCTACCCGAGATCCGCCGGTTTTAACACCGACAGCCACTGATACGACTCTACGTGCACCGAACGTTTGCTTCCAACTAGAAACAAGAAATAAAACTGTGTTGTGGGTATAAAGAGGATAACTTTGTATGATATCGGAGAGCTAAAATATAAAAGTAGGTGCTGTTATCATAAAGTTAGAATATATTACTAAATAATATAAATAGTGAGTGTGGAATAATGGTGGATCGGTCTGCAGAATTGTCTTAAGCAAATGTTAACAAGATCGATAGTCGTCATTGCAATTTCATATGAGGGAGAGGCATAAACTAACATACTTTTCCTACTTGGATCATATGCACTTATGATTGGAACTCTAGCAAGCATCCGCAAATACTAAAGATTCATTAAGGTAAAACCCAACCATAGCATTAAAGCATCAAGTCCTCTTTATCCCATACGCAACAACCCCCTTACTCGGGTTTGTGTTTCAGTCACTCACGCAACCCACTATAAGTGAATCATGCACGCATTGCAACACCCTATAGCGGGAATCCCTCACGCTTGCGCGACACAGAGGGCACCATAGGACGGCACCAATAATAAAACATACAACTCGTACCAATCTAGATCATCAATCAACTCAAGGACAAAAGATATCTACTCAAAACATCATAAGATGGCAACACATCATTGGATCATAATATGTGGCATAAAGCACAATGTTCAAGTAGGGATTACAGCGGGGTGTGGGAGAGTGGACCACGTAAAAGAGATGAGGATGGTGATGTTGATGAAGACGATCACCGCGGCGATGATTCCCCTCCCGATGGCACTCCGGTGCCACCAAGAGAGAGCAGGAGAGGTTCTACCCATTGTGCTTCCTCCTCCATGGCTTTCCCCCTCTGGTCCTTGGCCTTCATGGTGATGATGGCCCCTCCGAGATCCTCCTCCATGGCCTCCGGTGATGATGGCCCCCTCCGGCAGGGTGCCAGAGAGGGCCTAGATTGATTTCTCGTGGCTACAGAGGCTTGCGACAGCGGAACTTCCGATCTAGGTTAATTCCCGAAGGTTTCTGTATTTATAGGAATTTTTGGCATTGGTTTCACATCTGGAAGGTCTCCGGGCTGTCCACGAGATAGGGGGCGCGCCCTAGGTGGGGCGCGGCCCCCACTCTCGTGGGCAGCCCGGGACTCTTCTGGCCCAACTCCGATGCTCCATGGTCTTCTTTTGGTCCACAAAAAATCCTCAAAAATTGGCACGTCAATTGGACTCCGTTTGGTATCCCTTTTCTGTAAAACACTAAAACAAGGAGAAAATAGAAACTGGCACTGGGCTCTAGGTTAATAGGTTAGTCCCAAAAATCATATAAAATGGCATATAAATGCATATAAATCATCATAGATGGATAAAATAATAGCATGAATACTTCATAAAGTATAGATACGTTGGAGACGTATCAGCATCCCCAAGCTTAATTCCTGCTCGTCCTCGAGTAGGTAAATGATAAAAGAAATAATTTATGAAGTGTGAATGCTAGCAGGTGCACAAGTTTGATCAAAGATAATTTCAATCACCTCTTCTAGCATCAATATGTGTCATAATAGTAGCTTATCTCATAAAACTTTTCATGATCAAGTAACAATCTATTCACAATGTCAAGTATGGTTCAGAAACTTCATTGAGAACTAGCAAACTATAATCTCAGCCATTGAAGCAATTGCAATTTATCATAACATCAGAAAGAGTAAAAAATAGAGCTTTTCAGCAAGTCCACATACTCAACTATCATATAGTATTCTACAATTGCTAACACTCACACAATACTTGTGGTTATGAAGTTTCAGCCGGACACTGAGAAAGATAGGGGCTTATTGTGTTGCCTCCCAACGTATTCACCTTTAGGTGATGTCAACAATAATAGCCCATGCTAACTTACATCCAATTGTATATATATATCATGATCTTTCAAACACGAGGGGCTTGCCAAAGGATAAAATGAAAAAGGGAAAGGTGAGGATCACCTTGACTCAAGCATAAAGTAAAAACATAAAGTAAAAGATAGGCCCTTCGCAGAGGGAAGTAGAGGTTGTCATGCACGTTTAGGGTTGATGCACAAAATCTTAATGCAAAAGAACGTCACTTTATATTGCCCCTTGTATGTGGACCTTTATTATGCAGTCCGTCGCTTTTATTACTTCCACAACAAGATCGTACAAAGCTTATTTTCTCTGCACTAATAAGTCATACATATTTAGAGAGCAATTTTTATTGCTTGCACCGATGACAACTTACTTGAAGGATCTTACTCAATCCATAGGTAGGTATGGTCGACTCTCATGGAAAAAACGGGGTTTAAGGATATTTGGAAGCACAAGTAGTATCTCTACTTGGTTCAAGGAATTTTGGCTAGCATGAGGGGGAAAGGCAAGCTCAACATGTTTGGAAGGTCAATGACAATATACTTTAACTGAGATGTCGGAAAACATAAACCATTACGTTGTCTTCCTTGTCCAACGTCAACTCTTTTAGCATGTCATACTTAATGAGTGCTCCCAATCATAAAAGATGTCCAAGATAATATATTTGTATGTGAACCTCTCTTTCCTTATTACTTCCTATTAATTGCAACGATGACCAAAACTACGTTTGCCAACTCTCAACAACTTTTATGCCTCATACTTTCTATGTGTGAAGTCATCACTAACCAAGTTATAAGCATATGAAACATATAAAAATTTATATTTATGACATTCAATTCATTCCCCCATTTACTCATAGGATATACATGAAGCACATAAGTAAATGACAAACTACTCCAAAAGATATGCGTGAAGGACACTGAGTAGTCAAATAATTAACTAGCCATGGGAGGGTTCCCCTTTTTTTATTCAGTAATTCAGATCCAATGATTTTATTCAAACAGCAAGTAAAAAAAATGACATTGCAAGGATAGCACAGCTCATGTGAAGAAGCAAAAACTTAGGCTCAACCGATACTAACCGATAGTTGTTGAGGAAGAAAGGTGGGATGCCTAACGGGGCATCCCCAAGCTTAGATGCTTGAGACTTCTTGGAATATTATCTTGGGGTGCCTTGGGCATCCCCAAGCTTTAACTTTTATATCTCCTTAATTTCTCTCATATCATGGTTTCTCTTTTTATCAAAAGCTTCATCCACACCAAACTCAACAAGAACTCGTGAGATAGGTTAGTATAAACCAATGCAAAACCTTATCATTTTCTACTGTAACAATACACTGAAATTATTATTCAACATTGCATACTAAATGTCTCTGCATATTTAATACTCCTATCCTAAAATAGAATCATTAAACAAGCAAACATATGCAAACAATGCAACTATAACAGCAATCTGCCAAAACAGTATAGTCTGTAAAGAATGCAAGATTCATCATACTTCCCTAACTCCAAAAATTATGAGAAAAATACTACGCTGTAGAAGATTTATCAGAGCTCAATATGCAAAAAGTTTCAACATTATATCATTCTCTGACTTTTATAGGGAATTTTTTCAACAGCGGTAAACTTTCTGTTTTCAAACAGCAACATGTATACTAGCAAAATAAGCATGGGAAGGCTATCCTTGACATTTTTATTGAAACTAAAGATGCAAAAAACTATTATAAATAACAGCAAGTAAATACTAACAAAATAAAATGATGCTCCAAGCAAAACACATATCATGTGACGAATAAAAATATAGCTTCGAGTAAGGTATACCGATAGTTTTTGAAGACGAAAGAGGGGATGCCTTCCGGGGCATCCCCAAGCTTAGGCGCTTGAGTCTTCCTTTAATATTATCTTGGGGTGCCTTGGTAATCCCCAAGCTTAGGGTCTTCCCACTCCTTATTCTCCTCATATCGATATCTCACCCAAAACTTGAAAACTTCAATCACACAAAACTTAATGGAACTTCGTGAGATAGGTTAGTATGATAAAGAGTAAACCATGCATTTTGGTACTATAGAAGACAAGGTTAATAATTGTTTTCACATAATGCCTACTGTACCATATAATTTCTACAATTTATATTGAGAAATATAAGCCATAGAAACTAGAAAACAAGCAAACTATGCAATGAAAACAGAATCTGTCAGAAACATAACAGTCTGTAATGATCTGAACAATAACCATACTTCTGCTACTCCAAAAATTATTAAATAAGTTGCTGGACATGAGGAATTTGTATATTAATCTTCTTCGAAAAGAATCAACTCAAAAGCACTCTTCTGTAAAAAAGTACAGCTAATCTCGTGAGTGCAAAGTTTCTATTTTTTACAGCAAGATCACATTAACTTTCACCCAAGTCTTCCCAAAGGTCTTACTTGGCACTTTATTGAAACAAAAAGCATAAAACATGATTACTACAGTAGCTTATTCATGTGGACACACAAAAAACAGTAAGGATAAATATTGGGTTGTCTCCCAACAAGCGCTTTTCTTTAATGCCTTTTAGCTAGGCATGATGATTTCAATGATGCTCACATAAAAGACAAGAGTTGAAACAAAAAAGAGCATCATGAAGAATATGACTAGCACATTTAAATCTAACTCACTTCCTATGCCTAGGGATTTTGTGAGCACACAATTTATAGGAACAAGAATCAACTAGCATAGGAAGGCAAAACAAGTTTAACTTCAAAACTTTTAAGCACATAGGGAGGAAACTTGATAATATTGCAACTCCTACAAGCACATATTCCTCCCTCATAATAACTTTCAGTAGCATCATGGATAGATACTTTGTTCTCATACTCAATTGGAACCTCTTCCGAAATAGTGGGATACTAACTAAAGTTGACACTCTTCAAAATCCACTTTCATAAATTTCGTACGAAGATTCAACACCCTCCAAGATAATGGGATCACTAATTCCTAAAGTTGACACTCTTCCAAACCCACTTTAAATTATAGTATTATTCATACTCCAAAAGATGTAAGTGAAGTTCATGGAGCATTCTACAATTAATATAGACTAACCAATGTCCAAGCTGAAAATATATAAGTGAAGCGCACGAAGCATTCTATAAAACCATACTCAAATGATTTAAGTGACGCACAAAGAGAAACTCTATAAGATCATACTTAAAAGATATAAGTGAAGCACATGAAGTATTATCTAAATCAATGAAGAGCTATCTCATACTAGCATGATTCTTAAAGAAAAAATAAAAACACAAAGGACACGAATCATGTGAACAAAACAAAAACCGAGGTATACTGATATTTGTTGAAGAAGAAAGATGGGATGCCAACCGGGGCATCCCCAAGCTTAGATGCTTGAATATCCTGTGAAAAAATTACTTGGGGTGCCTTGGGCATCCCCAAGCTTGAACTCTTGTCTCTATTCTTCTCACATCGGTAACTCCTCGTTGTTCAAACACTTCATTCACAAAAACTTAAACAAAAACTTGTGAGATCCATTAGTGTAATAAAGCAAACTACCACTTTAAGGTACTGTAATTAACTCATTATTTGTTTATATTGGTGTTAAACCTACTGTATTCCAACTTCTCTATGGTTCATACCCTACATACTAGCCATAGATGCATCAAAATAAGCAAACAACACACGAAAAACAGAATCTGTCAAGAACAGGACAGTCTGTAGTAATCTGGAAGTTTAGTAAACTTCTGTAAATCCTAAAATTATGAAATAAATTTTAAAATTTGAAATTTTTTTACAGAAGTAATGTGCAAAAAGTTTCAGACCCATTTCACTTTCCAGTAAAAAATGTAAATTCATGCACTACAGCTAAACTTTCTGTTTTTGTTCTGCACATAGTAAGCAAGCAATCTTATCATACTAAAACCAAAGCTTGGCAAATTATTTTCATAATACAATGAATATATACAAGGGGATAATTATATACAGAGAAACTTCCATGAAAAATTCTACATTGTTTCCGTGAGCATGAACACAAGTGCTCAAGGTCGACCCTCACTTCTTCAATGCATAACTTTCCAATCACTTCTCTTTTTGAAAAACTTTTTTAGGCATGAGAGGCAAGTAAATATTTTTGGTTTTTTCATTATTTTTAAATTTTTTGTATGTTTCACCCACAACTAAACAGAAACAAAAAGGAAAAACAAAATCTACTTAGTGAAGAAAGAAAACAAGCACACACGAGCATATCAACCCCACGCTATTGCTCCCCGACAACGGCGCCAGAAAAGAGCTTGATAATCCCCAAGTGCAGGGAATCATCGTAGCAATTCCCAAAGGTGGAAGTGATAAGTATGGAGTGTCGAACCCACAAGGAGCTAAAGGTAAAATCAATATTCTCTCAAGCCCTATCTGCCACTGAGGGAGTCCCGGATTAGGGGGTGTCCGGATAGCCGAACTATAACCTTTGGCTAGACTCCTGGACTATGAAGATATAAGATTGAAGATTTCGTCCCGTGTCCGGATGGGACTTTCCTTGGCATGGAAGGCAAGCTTGGCGATACGGATATGTAGATCTCCTCCCATTGTAACCGACTCTGTAACCCTAGCCCTCTCCGGTGTCTATATAAACCGGAGGGTTTTAGTCCGTGGGACTAACAACAATCATACCATAGGCTAGCTTCTAGGGTTTAGCCTCTCGATCTCGTGGTAGATCTACTCTTGTACTACCCATATCATCAATATTAATCAAGCAGGAGTAGGGTTTTACCTCCATCGAGAGGGCCGAACCTGGGTAAAACATCGTGTCCCTTATCTCCTGTTACCATCCGCCTAGACGCACGTTCGGGACCCCTACCCGAGATCCGCTGGTTTTGACACCGACATTGGTGCTTTCATTGAGAGTTCCTCTGCGCGCCGCCATCGGGAAGGATGCCTTGTCCCGCCTTTAAAGACGGCATTGTTGTTAAAGGAGCTTTGGCTATCAGCCAAACTCTCCGCTAGGCGGTTTTCTTATGACCGCTGCTCGTCCGCCGCCGATGATGACTTCTCGGGTCATCGAAAGCAATCTTCACGTCAACTCGAACTCGCCGAGCAGTTAGATCCGACGGAGCTCTTCCTTAAACAAGCTCCTCGGATCCCATCGCCGCCTACAGGAGTCACTACAGACTATGATCAGATTGGGCCTAAACCCGATCCGAGAGAGATTAACTCTCCCGTGTCACCCATCACGTTGCTGTGGTGGAGGAACAATCTGGCGACCCTTCATCTATCTTAAGGACTAGCTATGTCCGGATTCCCGATCCTCCAAGCCGGATACCCGCGGAGGGGAGGACGTCACTCAAGACCTGAACTTAGAGTCAGGCAACGGGCTAGATTCATTGGACAACATCCAAGAATCCAAGCTTCCGAGTTCGGAAACTCCTTGGCCCTTGAGCCTCAAATTGGGTGAGGTTTCAGATCTAATTCCACCCACCCACCCGAACATAGGCGATCTATCCAAAATTAGGCAAGAGCCCGAGGAAACAGTACATCATTACTAGGCCAGATTCCTCCTGGTTATGAACAGGATAAAGGACTGACGCGAGGAAGATGCAATTTCATTCTTCTACAATAACTGCATGGACAAGGGAATCCTCAACGCCATAGGTCGCCGTGAAATTACACGCTTTGCTGACTTGGCGTCCATAGTACGAAAGTATTGTGCGATGGAAAGCGCCTGGAAAACCGAAGTAAGATTTTGGGACAATCCGGCCCTTAACCCAGTCCGAAATAAAAGGGTGCATTATCGCCAATCACCCGGGTTTAACACCAAAAAACAAAAAAAAACCTACGGGGCATGGAACCGTACAGGAGGGATGGCTCAACGGACCCTGTAAAATTCATATTACAGAGGGTGCCACACCAACTCATAGCCTTAGAGCATGTTGGATACTCCGCGGTGGCCAAAAGTGGCTAAGAGCTTCTAACCCCAAAGATCCACAAAGCACCAGCCCGTGGATACCAAGACGGTATTAATAGTCTTGAGACTTTCGTGATCAAACAATATGCAAAACTAACACTCCGCAGCCTTGCCAAAGTCTACCAAGTAGCAACAATAAATCCATGGAGTGACACGACTATTACCTTCAATGCCGTGATGAACCTAAATTCAACAGCCCGAGCACCAAAGAGCATTGGTCCTCGGTCCAATAGTGGCGGCTTTCGCCTTACCAAGGTACTCATGGACGGTGGCAGCGGATTGAACCTCATTTATGAGGAAACCCTTCGAAAAATGGAAATAGACTGGAGCCGCATTGAGCGAAGCAGCACAACCTTTAGAGGAATAATACCCAGTCGGGAAGTGTGCTGCACAGGAAAAATCACACTCGATGTGGTGTTCGGCACGCCGGATAATTACAGGTCCGAGGAGGTCACGTTCCAAGTGGCCCCGTTCAGCAGCGGATACCACGCTCTATTAGGGCGAGAGGCATTCACAATTTTTCAAGCTATACCCCATTACGGGTACATGAAGCTTAAAATGCCCGGTCCCAACTGAATCATCACTCTTGCTAGTTACCCGGACATAGCACTCCGCGCCGAAAATAAGACAGCCGCACTAGCCCTTGAGGCACTATCCGAAGCCCTAGCGGCTGAGGAACTGACTGCGCTGCACTCCACGGTGAACAGGGACGATGTGATACTAGATAAAAGATCCAAGTCCACCTCCTTTAAACCAGCGGACGAAATAGTTAAATTCCAAGTCCACCCCACGGACCCTACAAAAACGGCCTCCATCGGGGCACTATTAAACCCTGATCTAGACACCACACTACGAGAATTCCTACGCGAAAATTGTGACATTTTTGCCTGGCACCCTTCAGACATGCCAGGAATCCCACGCCGGCTGGCCGAGCACAGCCTAAACATCCTAAAAGGATTCAAGCCAGTCAAACAGGCTTTTCAGCGTTTCTCCGAACCTAAGAGACAAGCCATGGGAGAGGAGATAGCCAAACTATTGGAGGCCGGATTCATCAGAGGTATAAAACATCCGGACTGGCTAGCAAACCTGGTGATGGTACCAAAGAAGGACAAATCCTGGCGCCTATGCGTCGATTTCAAGGACCTCAACAAGGCTGGCCCAAAGGATCCCTTCCCCCTCCCCCGCATCGATCAAATTATCGACGCTACCGCAGGACACGATTCATTGTGTTTCCTCGATGCATACTCCGACTACCATCAAATTAAGATGGCAGAGCCTGACCAAGCCGCAACGGCATTTATCACCCCATACGGCCCATTCTGCTTCAACACAATGCCCTTCGGGCTCAAAAACGCCGGAGCAACATATCAGCGCATGACTCAAACATGTCTGGCAAACCAGATCGGCAAAACAGTGGAGGCATACGTAGATGATGTGGTCGTCAAAACCAAGCATGTCGAAACTCTAGTAGACAACTTGAGGCTCACATTTGATAATCTCCAAACATATGACATCAAGCTTAACCCGGAAAAATGCGTTTTCGCGTACCAGCTGGAAAGATCTTGGGCTTCATTGTATCCGGTAGAGGAATTGAAGAAAACCCAGCCAAGATCCGAGCTCTGCCAATTTTGGATATCCCAAAGAACCTCAAAAAAATACAAAAATTGACTGGATGTGTGGCGGCTCTAAGCCGCTTTATCTCCCGTTTGGGAGAAAAGGCATTACCCCTTTATCACCTCCTCCGGCGCACCGAACACTTCGAGTGGACGGATGCCACCATGGTCGGACTCGAAGAAATAAAAGCCATATTGGCAACAAACCCGCTCCTGGCCGCGCCCAACATGGGCGAACCAATGCTATTATACATCGCGGCAACTCATCAAGTTGTAAGCGCGGTGCTCGTTGTCGAACGAGAAACGGACGGACACAAGTTCTCCTTCAAAAACCAGTTTACTACGTGTCCACTGTCCTCACTCCATGCAAGTCACGGTATCCGCATTATCAAAAGATAGCGTACGCGGTGTTTATGGCATCCCGGAAGCTGCGACACTACTTTCAAGAGTGTTCGATAACAGTAGCCTCCGAAGTACCTCTTAACGACATTATAAACAACCGCGACGCGACGGGCCGGATTGCCAAATGGGCCATTGAGCTCCTCCCGTTCGACATAACCTACAAGCCACGGCGGGCCATTAAGTCGCAAGTTTTGGCCGACTTCGTCGCCGAATGGACTGAAGTCGAACTCCCTAAAGAGTACGCACATATTCCAACTGGATCATGCACTTCGACGGCTCCAAAATGTTGGCTGGTCTGGGGGCTGGCGTCGTTCTGACGTCCCCAACAGGAGATACAGTTCAATACGTACTCCAGATAATGTATACGGACTCCAACAACGCAGCCGAATACGAGGCCCTTCTACATGGTCTCCGGATGGCAGTATCCATGGGCATTCAACGCCTAGAGGTGCGCGGGGATTCGAACCTCGCGATATCCCAAATAAATGGAGACTTTGATGCCAAGGATCCGAAAATGGCAGCTTATCGCAACGCCGTCCTAAAATGTCAGCTTGGTTCAAGGGCTCAATTTCACCATATAGCTCGGAAAACAATCAGCAGCAGATGTCTTGGCACGCATTGGCGCAAGCGCGATGCCCCCCCTAATATCTTCTTCGAGAGGATGTTCAAGCCATCCAGATATGGGAAGGAGTCCGGAAATAACAGCCCGGACCCAACAGCACTGCCCGACACCAAACATTCTGACACAATTGGAGGCTCTGCCAACGAAGTAACATCTTCAGCCCACGTAATAATGGCAGTCATTGCCCGTGGATGGAACCATTCTAGCCTACCTAACCAGGCAGAACTTCCCGAGGACCAAAATGAGGCACGCTGCATAGTGCGGCGATCTAAAGCCTATAAAGTCAATGAGGGAGAGCTTAAAAAGCATCACCGAGTCCTTCAAAGGTGTATCTCCAAGAGGAAGGGCGGAATCTTCGGCTGAAATTCATGCCGGACTCGGCGAGCACCATGTCAGAGCCCGGCCCTTGTAAGCAAGGCCTTCCAGACATGATTTTATTGGCCGACGGCCGGGCAGATGCTCGGGACTTAGTCCAACGATCGTCGGTTGCCGCTCTTTGCTAATCAAAGCCACATGCCACCCACCGCCTCCAAACTATACCCATCACTGGCCCTTCATGGTCTGGGGCTTGACATGGTTGGACCCTTAAAGGAGGAACCCACAAGCAAAAATACCTACTGGTCATGGTGGATAAATTCACCAAATGGATAGAGGCCAAGCTCGTTAAGACGGCGAATCCGGACCGGTGATAGACTTCATATCGGGTCATTACACCGCTACGGCGTTCCCAACAGCATCATCACCGATAACGACCACGAACTTCACGGCCGACGAGGTCAAACTCGTGCAAAACATGGGCATCAAGCTCGACTATGCTTCAGTCTATCACCCTCAAACTAACGGTCAAGTCGAGCGAGCAAATGGTCTAATCATGAGCGGCATCAAACCCAGATTAGTGTGGTCCCTCAAGGAATCTAACACGCACTTGGTAGAGGAGCTCGACTCCATACTCTGGGGGCTGCGGACCACGCCGAATCGCACCACCGGATTCACACCATTCTTTATGGTATACGGCGCAGAGGCAGTTCTGCCCTGCGACATAATTCATGACTCACCTCGCGTGTGCATGTACGAAGAAATAGAAGCCGAGCTCGATCGGCAGGACAGTTTGGACGCCTTGGAGGAGGAGCTTGACGTGGCAAAAGCCCGTTCCGCGTTCTATCAACAGTAGGCCCAAAGATATCAAAGCAGAGAAGTACGGGCCAAAACTTACAACGTTGGCGAGTTAGTTCTACGCCTGTCGGACAAGAAAAAGGACAAACTCAAGCCCAAATGGGAAGGTCCCTTTATTATCGACCAAGTCCTGACCGGCGGAGCGTACCGTCTGCGAGATGCATCGGATAACCTACTCGAGCCGAACCCATGGAACGCAGCCCGTCTCGGAAGATTCTACGCCTAGCGCCGGATTCTGAGTTCGTCTCCTTCCTCTTTCTATTTTTTACACATTAGTTGTCTTATATTTCTCTCTTTCTCCCTCCTTTTCTCTTACAGCCTTCAAAGGCTCGTCCGTGCATTGTTCGCACACACTTGACGCGCTATCCGCACTCATTATACCTGGGGGCTTCTTTAACAGAAGCTTATTTATACGGGCTTCGTGCCCAACACATGTGTCACACTTCCGCATGTACCTTTTATTCACCATTATATGCATCGATATGACTTAATTTTTGGCCAAGCTGGGTTGCCTGGCTCCTGTGCTTACCCCTACATTCCTGATTGTTCGGCTAGGCGGCAAAGGGAGCACCTCTGCGATTGTTACTGCCGGGTCAGCCGGATGTGTACCTCAGACTAGGTGAAGCCGAAAGCTAGCATTCTTAAGGGAATATTTGGTCGGTGAACTAAAGATAATTTCTCACTTATTTATTTATCTGCCCCCAGATGCTTTTCTGCTTTTTTCGCAGTCCGGACATGCACTTTAAGGCATGCCTCCCAGGGAAAGGAACCCTTAACGGAACTATTCTCCCTGGAAGATGTTTCTTACTAACCATGTAATATAACATAACTAGTCGGGCACTTGTCTGTTCAAGCAATAATGACCCCTACGCCTGGTCTCCACGCATGCCCCGGTTTTTACATAACCGCGAGGGTATTTGGACACACTCCGGACTATAGGGTCCCGAGGTTGAAGCGAAAAGGTCCGCCATGACAAATGATCTACAATCCGGCTAGAAGGCATTTTCATATGCCATCTTAAATTACATAGTCAATTTGACTGGGCATATTCCTCCTCAATACCATCTAATAGGCTGTCTAGTTTACAGTCCTGTTGGGAATATTTGGCGGCCAATTCTATTTGGCTGTACACTAAGCTCACAAGGATCTCCTTCCCATCAGGCCCCACAGGTCCGACCTCGGCCATGTGGTTTGGGTCAGCCTTCGTGTACCGCGTCTTCACCATGGCCCAGGCCTCCCTGGCGCCTTGACGGCAGGGCGATATCTTCCATAATCGGAAGCGCTGCCGTGCTCCCTTAAGCCTCTATGCAAGCTCTCCAAGGCCTTCGGGCAGGGAGATAGATGGCCACAAGGCCTGGGCGACGCCTTTCATCACCTGCCGAACTCGTTCGATGCGCTTGTAAGAGCTCGAAGAAGGTCACCCGAGAACCGGCATTTCCTCTCCGCAGGACGACTGTGAGCATACCTACAGACATAACTCTGTTAGTCGACTTCCTCGCCGAACTCTTTTTCAAAGTTCATTCAAGCACTTACTAAAACTGTCGCGTCGAAGCCGTCGATTCTCCTTCACGGAGTCCGACAGCTGGGCACGAACATCCTTTAGTTCCTCGCCCAACTGGGTGTTGGCATCTTGGAGATTATTCTTCTCCTGCCTCACCCTCGTAAGCACGCTCTCGCCAGCCTTTAATGGGCGCAAGAGTTGTTGCTTGTCTGGATCCACTCTGGCGCCATCTGCAACGATATTGTCAGATCTACACACATGCCGCACTTCACAACATACTTATCTTTCGAAGCGTATATTACCAAAGGGGGTCTCCTTGGCCTCCCCTGCAGCGGCTAGTGCAGCCTCAAGTTGGGCTTTGCACTCTTCCAGCTCCCGGGACAGTTGTGTATTCTTTTTTGTAAGATCCTGCATAACAAATGATCCTTAAATCAGTTATTATAACTGTTTCAAGTCTCGGGGGCTACTGGCATATATAACCATCAAATTTTCTTACCCGTATGTCTTTCACATACTGCTCTGTGGCTCTTGCTAGACCATTTTGAGCGGCACGGAGGTGCACATCTCCCGAATTGAGGGCATCTAATTCCTCTTGGGAGAAACATGCGTCACGAAGAACTGTCCGGCGACGCCTGTGATTCATGGCACTCTCCACCTCGGAATTGGTGGCGGCAGATGCTGTCGGCATCCTCCGTCGGAGGGCGTCCGACGCACGCCTCGTGTTTGCCTCCGCTTCCGGACCTGGCTTCGGAGCCTGGCTGGTGGAGGCTCGATTGGCAACCTCTCCGTACATAGTCCGGCGAGCGCTCTTTTTCCTGAAGAGAGCACGAGCGTTAGTATGCCTTCCGGGAATAAAACCTGGGAATAAGATGGCACGCCATACCGTTGTGCCGGCGTCTCAATCCGGACCGCACTTCTTGTAGGACCTTGAAGTATGTCTAGAGGGGGGTGATTAGACTACTTGACCAATTAAAAGCTATGCCTTTTCCCAATTTTAGACTTTGGCAGATTTTAGCTATCTTTGAACAATTCAAGCAATCATCACACAATTCAAGCAAGCATGCAAAGAGTATATAGGCAGCGGAAAATAAAGCATGCAACTTGCAAGAATGTAAAGGGAAGGGTTTGGAGGATTCAAACGCAATTGGAGACACGGATGTTTTTGTCGTGGTTCCGATAGGTGGTGCTATCGTACATCCATATTGATGGAGACTTCAACCCACGTAGGGTAACGGTTGCGCGAGTCCACGGAGGGCTCCACCCACGAAGGGTCCACGAAGAAGCAACCTTGTCTATCCCACCATGGTCGTCGCCCACGAAGGACTTGCCTCAGTAGCGGTAGATCTTCACGAAGTAGGCGATCTCCTTGCCCTTACAAACTCCTTGGTTCAACTCCACAATCTTGTCGGAGGCTCCCAAGTGACACCTAGCCAATCTAGGAGACACCACTCTCCAAGAAGTAACAAATGATGTGTTGATGATGAACTCCTTGCTCTTGTGCTTCAAATGATAGTCTCCCCAACACTCAACTCTCTCTCACAGGAGATGGATTTGGTGGAAAGAAGATTTGAGTGGAAAGCAACTTGGGGAAGGCTAGAGATCAAGATTCATATGGTAGGAGTGGAATATCTTGGCCTCAACACATGAGTAGGTGGTTCTCTCTCTAATCTGGTAAGTTGGAAGTGTAGGTTTGTTCGATGGCTCTCTCCACGAATGAAGAGGAGGTGGAGGGTATATATAGCCTCCACACAAAATCTAACCGTTACAGAATTTACCAAACTCGGTGGGACCGAATCATAAAACTCGGTCAGACCCATTTAGTAAACCTAGTGACCGTTAGGGTTTTCGGTGGGACTGACATGCAACTCGGTAGGACCGATATGGTTAGGGTTAGGGCATAACGTAATCTCGGTGAGACGTATTACACAAACTCGGTGAGACCGATTTTGGTAATTAGCTAACCAGAGAGTTGGTCAGGTAAACTCGGTGGGACCGATTCGCTCTTTCGGTGAGACCTAAAAGTTACGAAAGGGAAACAGAGAGTTTACATTGTAATCTCGGTGGGACCGATCGCTCACTTCGGTTAGACCGAAACGTTACGAAGGGAAACAGAGAGATTACAATCCCATCTCGGTGAGACCGAGATCCCTATCGGTGAGACCGATTTGCCTAGGGTTTGTGGCAGTGGCTATGACATCTGAACTCGGTGGCGCCGGATAGAAAGAATCGGTAGGGCCGAGTTTGACTTTAGGTTTAGGTCATATGTGACTTTAGGTTCTGGAGCATATCACTAAGCACATGAAGCACAAGGCTCATCAAGCAACACCTCATCCCTCCTTGATAGTGTTGGCTTTTCCTATAGACTCAATGTGATCTTGGATCACTAAAATGTAAAATGTAGAGTCTTGAGCTTTTGAGCTTGAGCCAATCCTTTGTCCTTGATATTTTGAGGGATCCACTTTCATCATCCATGCCATGCCATTCATTGAGCTTTCCTGAAATATTTGTCTTGGAATAGCAATAGCTCAATGGGCTATATGTTGTTATGAATTACCAAAACCACCTAGGGATAGTTGCACTTTCAATCTCCCCCTTTTTGGTAATTGATGACAACATATAGATCAAAGCTTCGACAAATGTTAATAAAATTGAAAAACATCATCGCTTTGAGAAGTATGTGATAAGCAAGAGGTCCCCCTAAAATGTGCATATTTTAATATTTGCATTGGACTGCAAATGCACCAGGAATTAGGCTCATGGGTTACACTTCCATGTCACATACATCTTGGTGGAGCGCTCAAAATAATAAAGATTGAATACATGCACTCATCACCAAGCAAAGTGAATGATCATATAAGGATAAGTAAGATAATATCATAACAAGCATAAGTGTAGCTTATGATCAAACACATGATCATCAATGTCTCACAGGTAAAAGCATAGTATCTCAAGCAATCAAAACCAAATAAAGTTCAACCAAAAAGACAAGAGAGAACAAAAGCAAATCTCTCTCTCTCTCGAAGCCTATGATCTATACATTTTTCTCCCCCTTTGGCAACAAGTTACCAAAAAGTTCCTAGAAAATGCATAGGACTATATCGTCTCTCAGGCTTGGTCTTCTGGTGGTGGTGGTGTTCGGAATACTCCAAGAACGAAGGCTTCAGTCGATGTAGAAGGAGCTGAGGGAGTTGGTGCTCGAGCTGGTTGTGCTGGAGCTGTAGCTGGAGCTGATGAAGTGACTCTGGTGTCTTGAACTGGCTATGCAGCTGATCTCTGAGCTCGTGGCACTCTGGCAAATGCATCAGTCGTTGTTCTGCCCTTCCTGTCCTGCATGTCATCCCGCAGCTGCTCCATACCGATCAATCTCGCCACCTTGACATCAAGATCATAGAATTTTTGTTCCATGATTATTTCCAGGCTCTCCTGGTTTTGAGTTAGGGTGTCCAACCCCTTCTCAATCAGCAGAGTTGATTCTATCAAGTAACAAGGCTGCTCCTGCTTGTTCTTCAGAAAGTAATCAGATGCCTCTGCTTGAGTTGGCATCTTGGCAGCCTTCTCTTGCCTTGCCTTCTCCTTCTTCTCTTGCGCTTGTACTGATGTTGGTTCATTCTCAGTCACGACAACTTGATTGTCCTCAAATTCAGGATAGAGAACCATGTGTTCCTTATCCAACAGATACTTTCCTGTGCCCATCTTTGAGTTTATCAACTCCTGAATCTATGGGGCATATCCACAACTCCTCTTCTGGTCTGCTGCTGTCCTCTTGATAGTTTCAACTATGAGGCTCATGACTTTGAATTTCTGAGGCACATCAAATATGTGAAGCAAATTGATTGCATGCCCTCTAATCATGTTGTGGTCACCTGATTTTGGCAAAAGAGTGTGCCTTAGGATCCAGTTGATCGAAGGCAGCCCTGACAGAAGATAATGAACTGATCCAAACTTGAAGGACTCAAGTGCATCATCTGTTATTTCCTTGTACATCTCTGACATTGAGTTGTGACCTATCTTCTTCTTGGCATAAATGTCCAAGTCATCTTCACTTTCCTTGGGGGCATTGATCAGACTTTCCCATTCCTCTATGGTTGGTGATATCTCGCTCCTTCGACATCCAAACTATCCTATCATCCGGATAGAAATGTCTTTGGAGTAGAATTGCATTATGAGCTCGTCATTCCAGTTTGTAAGCTTTTGCCCAACAAAATCTGCAACTCCACAAGCACTGAAGTTGTCATACACTCCAGGATAGTGTTCTTCATTCTCCTGAATGTAGGTCCAGTCGACCCACCTCATATCACAAACTATGGGCTTCTTATCCAATAATATGGTCTCATAGAAGTCCTGCTGCACCTTGGTGTGGACCCTGTAATCTATAGCAGTCCTTCTCCTGGTGGCATATGGATCTGACTCTCTCCATAGCCTCAACCCTTGATCTCTCCTGATCGTCATGTTCTCAGCCACAGGATGAGCATCATTGTGGTCTGGGATCTTGGGTTTGAGCTTCCTTAGGACCTGCCCTTCTTCATCTTCCTCAGCATCAACCTCAGGCATTGGAGCCTTGTTCTTCTCAGTTGCTGGTATGCTCCTGGTATTCCTCTTTGGTGCACTCTTGGGCTTGGGGGCAGCTTTGGGCTTTGAAGTTGCAGCCCCTGATTTTATGGCATCACCCATCAACTTTTGTGCCTTGGGTGCAGGCTCAGCAACCTCTTCTTCTTCTTCTTCTTCCATCATAGAAGGCTTCCCAATCACTCTGGCCATGGTCTTCTTGACCCTTTCCTTCCTTTTCTTTCCTTCAGAAGCAGCACGTTCTTTGGGCTGGGATTCAAAAGAAGCTTGAGTGGAGACTCTGGCTTTGGACATTGGTTGTCTACCTGCTGGCCTTTTGATTTTCATTCCAGGCTTAACTGTTGTTGAGCTGTACTCCTCCTTGAGCACCTTATTCATGGAACTGGCCTCATCCTCAACTGCCACATAATCTTCATCCTCAGACTCTGAGGTCTTCTTCTTCCTTGTCCTTGTGGCAGCCTTGGGAAAATTACTGGGAGTGCTTCGCTCCCTCATCTCGAGCTGCTTGAGGGACTAGTGCCCTCACTCATGTGAATCTGCTCTTCTGACCTATTCTGGCTGTCACTTTGGTCTGACATGTTGCTTACACTGACTGCTGACCCTGTGAATAGTTATAGATGAGGTAGAGTGGATGAGCATCACAAAATGCAGAGATTTTTGCAAAAGAATGATTCAAAAAACTTAGTTTTAGTTTTCCACAGAAAGCATTTCGGATCTACCGATTTTTAAACTGGGTGATACCGAAGCAGTTAAGGAACCTAAACTTGTGAACTCGGTTAGACCGAGTCACAGTTCGGTGGCACCGACACTGCTAGGGTTTCAGAAAGTTCTAAAATTGGTCAGACCGAGACTTACTAGTGCAATGGCGTTAGCCAAATCGGTGGGACCGAGTTTTTCAACTCGGTGGGTCCGAGATGGTTTCGGCGGAAACCTAACCCTAAATTTTCGAATCATACCTATTCTAAGGATTGTTTTGACTGGATAGAAGTGTTTAAATCGTGGCAAGATGCATAATGAACACAATGTGCTGAGAATTGGACGAGGATAGCACGGTGATCGAGTTCATACCCTAGTTCGGCGGTGAACTCGCTACGGCAGCAACGGCGGAGGAGAATTCCGTTGACAGCGGCGGAGACCAGCGGCTGGCGACGAAGTCGACGATCCGTAGACCAAGTAGGCAGAGCGAGCTATGCGCGGGCGAGAGGTTTCGGAGAAAATTTTCCGAAAATGTGCCCGTGTGTATATATAGCCCGACACTGTCGGTGTGACTGAGGGAGTCCTAGATTAGTGGGTATCCGGATAGCCGGACTATGACCTTTGGCCAGACACCTGGACTATGAAGATACAAGATTGTAGACTTCGTCCCGTGTCCGGATGGGACTTTCCTTGGCGTGGAAGGCAAGCTTGGCGATACGGATATGTAGATCTCCTACCATTGTAACCGACTCTGTGTAACCCTAACCCTCTTCGGTGCCTATATAAACCGAAGGGTTTTAGTCCGTAGGACGAACAACAATCATACCATAGGCTAGCTTCTAGGGTTTAGCCTCTCTGATCTCGTGGTAGATCTACTCTTGTACTACCCATATCATCAATATTAATCAAGCAGGAGTAGGGTTTTACCTTCATCGAAAGGGCCCGAACCTGGGTAAAAACATCGTGTCCCTTGTCTCCTGTTACCATCCGCCTAGACGCACAGTTTGGGACCCCCTAACCGAGATCCGCCGGTTTTGACACCGACAGTGACCGAGTTGAACAACTCGGTGGCACCGAGATGCATAACTGTCAGCAGTTACAGCAACTCGGTGTGACCGAAAAGTTAAAATCGGTTGCACCGAGATTGAAAACCTAGATCGACTTAGTAATCTGGGTATGACCGAAATGGAGGAATCGGTCAGACCGAAAATCACAAAGAAGTTTTGGAAGTTTAAGTCTATGACGAATCGGGGACTCCGAGTGCTCCTCACACAGAGTGGTTCGAATCTGACTTGATGAAATTTTGTGATGTAGCATGAATAGAGTTTGAGACGAGAAAAGCATAGATAGCTAGAGAAGGTTCTTAGGCATTCGTGTCCATCCACTTGGACAAAGAAAAAGAAGCCAAACAATCAAAACAACAAGTGGATGTCCTCGAATGACTAAAATATGCAACCAACATGCTCACACAATAAAATGACAAATGAAGTATGTGTCAAAGCATGCACAACCAATTCTAGCATCTATCAAACAATTGGCGATGACTAGGTCATCTATATATGAGTATATTGACTTAGGAGTCAAATGAGAACATTTGATCATAGGTCATACTCATCATTTAAGCTCAAGTGGGGTTACCACTTTTACATAAAGCATTTATGTGTTCACATCATTAGAGTTGCTTGGACTCAATTCTTAGAGTTAAGCCCCCCCTAGATGTGAGATCCCCCTTAGAGGGATAAATTAACCTTGGGTTTTGTCGATGATGACTTCATGTAGGTGTTGAAGATGTGGATGCTCAATGTTGATACTACCCATATCATCAATATTAATCAAGCAGGAGTAGGATTTTACCTCCATCGAGAGGGCCCAAACCTGGGTAAAAACATCGTGTCCCTTGTCTCCTGTTACCATCCGCCTAGACGCATAGTTCGGGACCCCCTACCCGAGATCCGCCGGTTTTGACATCGACATTGGTGCTTTCATTGAGAGTTCCTCTGTGTCGTCATCTTTAGGCCCGATGGCTCCTCCGATCATCAACAACGATGCGCTCCAGGGTGAGACTTTTCTCCCCGGACAGATCTTCAGATTCGGCAGCTTTGCTGCTGCGGGCCAATTCGCTGGCCATCTGGAGCAGATTAAGCTACGCCCGCCACCAGTCAGATTTGGAAGTTTGAACTACGGCGACGTCGCGGAGACTTGATCTTTGACGGGTTCGAGCCACAGCCAAGCGCGCCGCCATCACGAAGGGCCTGATCTAGCTCGCCGCTGAATAAAGTGTCTCGAGGCGGACCAGTGTCGCCCGACCTTTAGCTCGAGCCATCTGCGCCGATCGAGGGCGGGTGGCTGGACACCGCCCGGGGCTGCGATCTCTCTGGCGATTGAGCCGTACACCTACCTCGTCCTTTGCGGCTTCGTGACTCAAGGTGCGGACTCCTCTCCGGACTCGAGCCTTCGCGCGCCCGCTAATCGAATCCGATTGGGCGCCGATCATGGGATTCACCGCCGGACATCTTTTATTTTCGCCCTTTGGCGACATCTTGAATTCACTAAAGTCTCTCTTTATCGGAGAGCCTGGCGGATTATGGTCACGAAGGTTGGGATACGGATGACGAAGAAATTCAAAGCCCACCCACCACCCACTTCATAGCCACTGCCGATGATTTAACCGACATGCTCGACTTCGACTCAAGACATCGACAAGATGGATGACGATGTAGGAGAGCGACCAGAACCAGCGCCATTGAGGCTTTGGAAGGCCACCTCATCATCGACACATACATGGTGGACATCCCAAAAGATGGGAATGGCGATGGAACAGCGGAGGATGACCCTCCAAGAAACAGCCTAAGCGCCCGGCGCCGTGGCGCCGCTCTAAATCCCGCCACAGCAAAAACGATGATTCCAGCACGGGAGACAATAACACCCCGGACAGTGCCGAAGACAACCCTCTCCAGCAGGATTCAGCGCAGGAGGATGGAGAAGCCAGCCCTCATGAGAGAGCGGCAGAAAGAGAGGTAGAGGACGATAATTACATGCCTCCCTCCAAAGATGAGGCAAGCCTCGACGACGACGAATTCGCCGTGCCCGAGGATCCCGTCGAACAAGAACGTTTCAAACGCAGGCTTATGGCCACGGCAAGCAGCCTCAAGAAAAAGCAGCAACAGCTTAGAGCTGACCAAGACTTGCTAGCTGACAGATGGACTGAAGTCCTTGCGGTCAAGAGTATGAACTCGGCGCCTCCAAGAGCTACCTAAAACGCAGCTGCTACCCCGATTAGAGGAGGAAGCACCCAAACCTACATCACCAGTGCATGATGATCGACCGCCACCTCGTGGCCGTGATGTAGAGGCCTCTCGACCCTCAACTCAAGCCGCACCCCGGCGCCGCTCAAAAAATACCAAGGCGTGGGGAAATGCGCCAGACCTGTGAGATATATTGGAGGACAAGGCAAGGCAAACAAGATCGATCTACGGATCGCGTGGGCGCCCCACGACACGTGACGATAACCGTCACACCGGATATGGCAAGTCCGGCCGGGCCGAACACAGTAGACAAAGCTCATTTGAGCTGCGCCGTGATATAATAATCTGAGGCGCCAAGACACCCACTATGCTTCACAGATGAAGTGATGGATCATCAAATCCCTGAGGGTTTCAAACCCGTAAACATTGAATCATACGATGGCACAACAGATCCTGCGGTTTGGATCGAGGACTATCTCCTTCACATCCACATGGCCCGCGGTGATGATCTACACGCCATCAAATACCTCCCACTCAAGCTTAAAGGACCAGCCCGGCATTGGCTTAACAGCTTGCCGGCAGAGTCAATTGGTTGTTGGGAAGACCTAGAAGCCGCATTCCTCGACAATTTCCAGGGCACATATGTGCGACCACCAGACGCTGATGACCTAAGCCACATAATTCAGCAGCCAGAGGAATCAGCCAGAAAATTCTGGACACGGTTCCTAACCAAGAAAAATCAAATCGTCGACTGTCCGGATGCAGAGGCCCTTGCAGCCTTCAAACACAACATCCGCGACAAGTGGCTTGCCCGGCACCTAGGACAGGAAAAACCGAAATCCATGGCAGCCCTCACAACACTCATGACCCGCTTTTGCGCGGGAGAGGACAGCTGGCTAGCTCGTAGTAACAACATGACCAAGAGCCCTGGTAATTCGGATACCAAGGACATCAATGGCAGGTCGTGTCGCAAAAAGCACAAGCGCCGCATTAACGGCGATTATGCTGAGGATACGGCAGTCAATGCCGGATTAAGAGGCTCTAAACCCGGTCAGCGGAAAAAGCCATTTAAAAGAAATACTCCGGGCCCGTCCAATTTGGACCGAATACTCGATCGCTCGTGCCAGATACACGGCACTCCCAAAAAACCAGCCAACCACACCAACAGGGATTGTTAGGTGTTCAAGCAGGCAAGCAAGTTAAATGCCGAAAACAATGACAAGGGGCTGCATAGCGATGACGAGGAGGAGCCCCGGCCGCCGAACAATAGAGGACAGAAGGGCTTCCCCCCACAAGTGTGGATGGTGAACATGATATACGCAACCCACATACCCAAAAGGGAGCGGAAGCGTGCACTAAGGGACGTATATGCGATGGAGCCAGTCGCCCCAAAGTTCAACCCATGGTCTTCCTGCCCGATCACTTTTGATCGAAGGGACCACCCCGCTAGCATCCGCCATGGCGGATTCGCCGCATTGTTTCTAGACCCAATCATTGACGGATTTCACCTCACTAGAGTCCTAATGGACGGCGGCAGCAGCGTGAACCTGCTTTATCAGGATACAGTGCGCAAAATGGGCATAGACCCATCAAGGATTAAACCCACGAAGACGACCTTTAAAGGCGTCATACCAGGTGTAGAGGCCAAGCATGTGCTCAGTTACACTTGAAGTGGTCTTGGATCCCGGATAACTTCCGGCGAGGAGTTAATCTTCGACATTGTCCCGTTCATGGCGGCTATCACGCATCGCTTTCGGACGAACCGCATTTACAAAGTTCAATGCGGTGCCGCACCACGTGTATCTCAAGCTCAAGATGCCAGTCCTCAAGGAGTCATTACGGTCATTGAAACACCGAACGCTCTCTCGGACGGAGGAGCATCTGGCGCCCTCGCGGCGGAAGTACAAAGCAGCCTCTTAAGGCAATTCTCGAGTCCGGCTATTAAACGTCCGGACACCGTCAAGCGCGCCCGGAGTAACCTACAACAAGACCGCCTGGCACGTTCCGAGCATGCATAGCAATGCGCCCAAACCCCAGCCCTCGCAAAATTGTGAAACCAGATTACTACTGGCAGACATAATTACGCCATGGAAATACCATGGGCATAGGGGAGGGCACGACCACGGCATGCCCGAATGCGGCTCAACCGCACTGGGGGCCCCGATTGTGTCATTCTTTTCTTTTCTTCTTTCTTTTTACTTTCGGGACTCCGTTCTCATGAAGCCCTGTCCGCAAGAGAATCGCCGAACACACGATGCAACAGCCAGGGAAACAGAAGCTACGCCGAGTGTCCGGTGGTCTCTATTACGAGCAGTATACCTGTTTTACATACCATCCCAAGCTTACCCTGGAGGGGACATGTTAAAAGTCTCGTCCCTTGCTTATCGCACTATTTGTATCGTTCGCTCTTCTGTAGCCCTTTTGAATAAACAATACATAGCTTCGCCTATTATTGAATTCCTTTTTATATATATATATATATATATATATATATATATATATATATATATATATATATATATGTGTGTGTGTGTTCAGTTATGACATTGTGCAACTGTACACTTTGGTGCAGGCAATACACTGTGGGCTTAAGTACCCACAATATGGTGTGATCAGTCAGAACACTTTCGCAAGTGCGGCACCCGAACTTATAGCATTATATGCATCGGCTCCGAATCATGTCTTGGGTCAATAGTTGGGTTTGCCCGGCTCCCATGTTTTGGTAAGTTATGTTCCGTTATATCGGCTAAGGTAGCGCTGGGAGAACCATTGCGATTGTGCCCCGGTTGAGCTGGGTTAAGCACCTCAGTGGAGAAAGCTAAAACTGACCGTCCTGATAGGGCGAGAGCCGGTCGCTGTTCGAGAGGTTTTCGAGTCCCTAAAGACTTATGCCGCTTAGAGCGAGGAGTCGGCATTGTCCGCCTAGGCGTGGATAGCGCCCGAACTCGGTCTTCCGAATACCGGGGCTTCACCAAATTTAAAATTATAGAATTCTATGGCTAAGTGAGAGTGTTCAAGCATTATAGTCCGGTTGCCTTGTTCGTTGTGTTGAGCGCCTCCTCAAGGACACAAGAATGGGAACAAGAGCTCAAGTTTATCCCGAACACCCCAGCACTCATGGCATGGGGCTGAAGCCGACGATTTACTCGCCATCTCTCAAATTTAATACACGGCCGCATGAAGGTAATATTTTAAACTCAAAAGTGTTGCTTAGCGATATGAACAAGTTTTCAGCGTACAGGATAACAAATGCGGGTCTACTCAAAAATTACATCTTTGGAGCATTCACCCGCTATAAGGCGGGCACCCTTCAGGACGCGCTCATAATACATTTCAGGCTTGCGATGCTCCTTGCCCGGTGGTGGTCCGTCCGTCACAAGCTTCTCAGCGTCCATCTTGCCCCAGTGCACCTTAGCACGGGCAAGGGCCCTATGGGCACCTTCGATGCAGACGGAGTGCTTGACGACTTCAACCCATGGACACGCGTCCACCAGCGGCCTCACCAGCCCGAAGTAGCTCCCAGGCACGGCTTCCTTAGGCCACAGCCAAACTATGAGGCCCTTCATGGCCTGTCCGGCCACCTTATGGAGCTCGACCAGCTGCTTCAACTGGTCGCTTAAGGGCACTGGGTGTCCGGCCTCAGCATACTGAGACCAGAACACCTTCTCCGTCGAGCTTCCCTCCTCGGCTCGGTAGAATGCCGCAGCATCGGACACACTGCGGGCCGATCTGCGAATGCTCCTGGAGAGCTCCGGATTCGGGCAAGTAATAAATAATTCACCTTCACATGCTTGCTTTGCATAAAGAATGCCTTACTCGCCGCAATCTTCTTCATCGCCTAAATTTCCTGGAGGGCTTTTTGGGCTTCGGCCTTAGCGGCTTTGGCACTCTCAAGGGCCGAGTCAAGCTCGGACTCTCGAGTCTTTGAGTCACGCTCCAAACTCTTGTGTTTTTCCACGAGAGCCTAGAGCTCTCGCCGCACCTTCGCCTCCCGCGCCTCCTGCTTCTCTCGCTCGGTGCGCTCCGCAGCAGCATTGCTTTCGGCCTTGGACACCGCTTCCTTCAGGGTCGCCACCTCGTTCGTGGCCCCTACAATATTCACGTTATTCCTGTCATTTTTTGCAACCACATCTTTTAAATACTCCCATAAGGTATTACTTACCTTCCTTGTCCTTGAGCTGCTTCTTGGCAAGGCCGAGCTTGTTCTCGGACCGCCGAGGCTCTCGCTTCAATGCATCAACCTCCATGATCAAGGCAAAGCAGAGGTCAGCAGCGCAGCCTGCATTCCCATATTGACACACCGATGTTAGACTCTGCAGATATCTCTTAGATCCTCGAGTTCGGCCTTTTCTTTCCGAACACCAAACTGAGCATCAGGGGCTACTGTCTATGCGGTAATATTTTTACATATCTTAAATACATACCTCAAAGCCTGTTAGAAGGCTGGCACAGGCTTTAGTCAGCCCGCTCTTGGCGGACTGAACTTTTTGGATCACCACACTCATAACAGTGTGGTGCTCCTCGTCGATGGAAGCGCCGTTAAGCGCCTCCATCAAATTATCCGTGCCTCCGGCTGGGACGGAGGTCACCGGCGTCCATATCTTGCCCTTCTTACGAAGGGGTCGCTGCCGGACTCGGAACCACCGAAGGTTCGATGATGAGTCCGCACAGGGCGGACTTAAAGCCCGCCGGGTTTTATCCCTTTGCGCCGAGTCCGGAGGTCGCCTTTGCGGCACCTCCGAGCCACCTCCTCTGGCTGGGCCTTTTGGGACTCCACCTCGGCGTCATCCGCGGCGGGAGGAGACGAGGCGGTCGGAAGTGAGGTGCTATTCACATCCGACGAATCCAGGGAGCCGCTCGTCAGAGCGTCGAGCCCGTCCTTGGGCGGGCTGCATGGTTATATTCGGCGTTAGAAGATGTTGTGCGACAAATGGAACGCCATGAGTTATTCTGGTGTCCGGACACTTCCGATTTCGCCAGGGGCTTGGTCCTCGGTGGCCACCCCTCTTTGCCGTCGTCGGTGTTCGTGGTGTAGTCCGGAGGAAGGGTCCTTTCCTTCTTGACCCTCCGGCCTCCCGGTTAGGCGGCCTTCCTTTCTTCTCTCCCCACGCTGGGAGAGGCCTCTTTTCCTCCTCCTCGTCTTGGCGGGAGGAGTCCGCCTAGGAGTCATCGGACGATGAGTCCGACAACACCTGGCGCCGGGAACTCCTTCGAGTTCCCGTGGCCTTCTTCTTGCCCTTCTTCTCGGCACCACGTGGTGCGGAACCAGCAGCCCCATCAATCGGGCGTCCGCTGGTCTTCGGCAAGGGAGCCGGACAGTCAACCTGTCCGGACGTCTTCTCGCCACCCTGTCAAAGGTGAGGAGTTTTAGATCCCGCATAGAGTCAAACTATGAAAAAGAGTCCCGTAAAGCGTAAAATAGCTTACCTCGCTGGCTTGATGCGCGATCTGAATCCGCGATCTTGGTGGCGGATGCGAGAGCCTCGGCGCCTCTTGAACAGCACCTTCCGTGCATCTTCGTGCGTAGTGTCAAGAGCCGGCTCAACTGTTCGTGCTGTGCGAGATCAAACTCCCACAAGTTGAAGGCCCTGCTAGCATGGGAGGATCCGCGGATGAGCATAACCTGGACTACGCTGACAAGCTTGAGCTTCTTGTCCACCAGGTTTTGGACGCAGGTTTGGAGTCGGTCAGCTCTTCCGAATTACCCCACGTCAGGCCCGTCTCTTTCCATGAGGTGAGCCGTGTAGGGAAGCCAGATCGGAATTCGGGGGCCGCTGCCCATTTAGAGTCGCGGGGCTCGGTGATGTAGAACCACCCCGATTGCCACCCCTTTATAGTCTCGACGAAGGAGCCCTCGAGCCATAGAACGTTGGCCATCTTGCCCACCATGGCGCCTCCGCACTCCGCTTGGCGGCCGCCTACTACCTTCGGCTTGACATTGAAAGTGTTCAGCCATAAGCCGAAGTGGGGCTGGATGTAGAGGAAGGCCTCGCACACGACGATGAACGCCGAGATGTTGAGGATGAAATTCGGGGCCAGATCATGGAAATCTAGGCCGTAGTAGAACATGAGCCCCCAGACAAATGGGTGAAATGGAAAACCTAGTCCGCGGAGGAAGTGGGGGAGGAACACCACCCTCTCATGGGGCCTGGGGGTGGGGATGAGCTGCCCCTTGTCGGGGAGCCTATGCGCGATGTTTTCGGACAAGTATCTGGCCTTTCGCAGGTTTTTGATGTGCCCCTCCGTGACGGAGGAGGCCATCCACTTGCCTCCCGCTCCAGACATAGTTTGAGAAGGTTGAGGTGGGATGTGCGGACTTGGTTGCTAAAGCTCAAGTGCGCGGAAATGGTTGAGCAAAGGAGGAAGAAGGCGTGTGTGAAAAAGTGGATCCTTATCCCCTTATATGGACGGACAAAGCTATGCGTCCCCACCGGCCTGATAAAACTCGCTTATCTCCCAAGCGCCATAATCAATGGCGCGGTTGGGTTACCCACGCCCATATTGATGAGAATCAAGGAATAAGGGACACGATCTCGCTTTGACAAGACGTGCTATGAAACCGCCGCTAAACGCTACCGAGGAGGGACAAGGAAAACGATTCAAATAAAGGCTTGGCCGTAGGTGATGTCATCTTTGCGGAATACGTCAGCAGATTGAACTTGTGTAAATATTATTCTCTCTACGGTGGTATGTGGAACTTATTTTGCAGAGCCGGACACTATCCTTGTGTTCAAAATCTTCTATGAAGAATTCGGAGGAGGAACCCGCCTTGCAATGCCGAAGACAATATGCGCGCCGGACTCGTCGTCATTGAAGCCTGGTTCAGGGGCTACTGAGGGAGTCTTGGATTAGGGGGTGTCCGGATAGCCGGACTATGACCTTTCGCCGGACACCTGGACTATGAAGATACAATATTGAAGACTTTGTCCCGTGTCCAGATGGGACTTTCCTTGGCGTGGAAGGCAAGCTTGGCGTCTGGATATGTAGATCTCCTACCATTGTAACCGACTCTGGTAACCCTAACCCTCTTGGTGCCTATATAAACCGGAGGGTTTTAGTCCGTGGGATCTAACAACAATCATACCATAGGCTAGCTTCTAGGTTTAGCCTCTCCGATCTCGTGGTAGATCTACTCTTGTACTACCCATATCATCAATATTAATCAAGCGGGAGTAGGGTTTTACCTTCATCGAAAGGGCCCAACCTGGGTAAAACATCGTGTCCCTTGTCTCCTGTTACCATCCGCCTAGACGCACAGCTTTGGGACCCCTAATCGAGATCCGCCGGTTTTGACATCGACAAATGACCGAAGTTGAACAACTCGGTGGCACCGAGATGCATAAGCTGTCAAGCAAGTTACAAGCAACTCGGTGTGACCGAAAAGTTAAAATCGGTTGCACCGAGATTGAAAACCTAGATCGACTTAGTAATCTGGGTATGACCGAAATGGAGGAATCGGTCAGACCGAAAATCACAAAGAAGTTTTGGAAGTTTAAGTCTATGATGAATCGGGGACTCCGAGTGCTCCTCACACAGAGTGGTTCGAATCTGACTTGATGAAATTTTGTGATGTAGCATGAATAGAGTTTGAGACGAGAAAAGCATAGATAGCTAGAGAAGGTTCTTAGGCATTCGTGTCCATCCACTTGGCCAAAGAAAAAGAAGCCAAACAATCAAAACAACAAGTGGATGTCCTCGAATGACTAAAATATGCAACCAACATGCTCACACAATAAAATGACAAATGAAGTATGTGTCAAAGCATGCACAACCAATTCTAGCATCTATCAAACAATTGGCGATGACTAGGTCATCTATATATGAGTATATTGACTTAGGAGTCAAATGAGAACATTTGATCATAGGTCATACTCATCATTTAAGCTCAAGTGGGGTTACCACTTTTACATAAAGCATTTATGTGTTCACATCATTAGAGTTGCTTGGACTCAATTCTTAGAGTTAAGCTCCCCCTAGATGTGAGATCCCCCTTAGAGGGATAAATTAACCTTGGGTTTTGTCGATGATGACTTCATGTAGGTGTTGAAGATGTGGATGCTCAATGTTGATGTAGATCTTTTGAAGCAATCCTTTGGAGTGAGTTGCACTTTCAATACCTACATGGGTTAGTCCCACAAGGAACAAACAAGAATATCCATAGACATAGAGTGATGCACACACAAAATGATGTCCATGAAAAATTTAGGTTACCCTGCCCCTTGCCTTACCAACATGAAGGTTTGTGACTCCTTGAACTGGTGCAAGATATGGAAGTTGATTGCACTTGTCCTTGCCATAATGATATGAGTGAAAAATGTTGGCAGAGTCACCCTCAAGAACTCTCTAGTTCCTCTTCTTCGGGATCCACATCATCTTGATGGGAATCCTTGGTGTAGTAGTTGTGCTTGATGAAGTAGAACTTGACGTAGTCTTGGGAACCCACTTGACCAAGGCCTTAGGTGCTTCTTCAAATGCATCAATCTCTTCTTGAAGCTTGTCCTTGCCTTTGTTCTTGTGGTCTTGTGGTGGAAGATCATCTTGTGCTTGTGTTCCCTTGAAGGAAGTAGGATCATACTTCACTTGTTGAGGAACAAATTTCGTCTTGGGATATTGATCTTCTTCCCACTCAACTCCATTGGCATTGAACTTTCGTTCAAAACCAAAACCTTGATTCTTCCGGTGCCTTCCTTGCTTATGCATAATTTCCTCAAATTGCTTATGAACACAAGGATAGTGTCCGCTCTGCAAAATAAGTTCCACATACCACCGTGAGAGAGAATAATATTTACACAAGTTCAATCACGACGATTCCTTGTCAAAGCGTAGATCGTGTCCCTTATTCCGGATTCTCATCAATACAGGGCGTGGGTAACCCAACGTGCCATTGATTACCGCTGCTTGGGAGATAAGCGAGTTTTATTAGGCTGTGGGGACGCATAGCTTTGTCCGGCCATATAAGGGGATAAGGATCCACTTTTCACACACGCCTTCTTCCTCCTTTGCTCATCCATTTCACAAGACTTGAGCTCTAGCGCCCAAGTCCGCACATCCCACCTCAACCTTCTCCAACTATGTCCGGCCGGGAGGCAAGTGGATGGCATCCTCCGTCACGTAGGGCACATCAAAAAAGCTGCGAAGGCGGATACTTGTCCGACGATTATCGCGCATAGGCTCCCGACAAGGGGCAGCTCATCCCCACCCCAGTGCCCCACGAGAGGGTGGTGTTCCTCCCACTTCCTCCGCTGGACTAGGTTTCCACTTCACCCATTTGTCCGGGGCTCATGTTCTACTACGGCCTAGATTTCCATGATCTGGCCCTCAATTTCATCCTCAACATCTCAGCTGCTCATCTCGTGTGCAGGGCCTTCCTCTGATCCAGCCCCACTCTGCTTATGGCTGAAGACCTTCAATGTCAAGTCAAGGTAGTGGGCGGCCGCCAAGAGGAGTGCGGAGGCGCCATGGTTGGCAAGATGGCCAACGCCCCATGGCTCGAGGGCTCCTTCATGGAGACTATAAAGGTGGCAATCGGGTGGTTCTACATCACCGAAAGCCGCTGACTTAAATGGGCAGCGCCCCCTAATTCGATCGCTTCCCTACACGGCTCACCTCATGGAAAGAGACGGCCTGACGTCAGGGGTAATTCGAAGAGCTGACCGACTCCAAACTCTGCGTCCAAACCTCGTGGACAAGAAGCTCAAGCTTGTCAACGAGTCAGTGTTATGCTCATCCGCCGGATCCTCCCATGCCAGAAAGGGCCTTCAACTTGTGGGAATTTGATCCGCACATCATCAATTCTTGAGCCGCTCTTCACACTACGCACGAAGATGCCCGGAAGGTGCTATTCAAGGGCGCCGAGGTCTCGTGATCCGCCATCAAGATCATGGATTCAGCTTCGCATCAAGCCAGCGAGGTAAGCTATTTTACCCTTTACGGGACTCTTTTTCATAGTTTAACTCTATGTAGGATCTAAAACTCCTCACCTTTGACAGACTAGTAAGACGTCCCGACAGGTTGACTGTCCGCTCCTTGCCGAAGAACCAGCGGACGCCGATTGACAGAGTTGCTGTTCCCGCACCTTATGTGGTGCCGAGAAGAAGGCCAAGAAGAGGACACGGAACTCAAGGAGTTCCCGGCCAGTGTTGTCGGACTCATCGTCCGGATGACTTAGGCGGACTCTCCCGCCAAGACGAGGAGGAGGAAGAGAGCCCCCCCAGTGGGGAGAGAAGAAAGGAAGGCCGCCCCTAACCGGGAGGCCGGAGGGTCCAAGAAGGAAAGGACCCTTCCTCCGGACTACACCACTAACACCGACGACGGCAAAGAGGGGTGGCCACCGAGGACCAAGCCTCGGCGAATCGGAAGTGTCCGAACACCGTAATAACTCATGGCGCTCCATTTGTCGCACAACATCTTCTAACGCCGAATATAACCATGCAGCTCCGCCAGGACGGGCCTCGACGCCCGACGAGCGGCTCCTCGGATTCGCCGGATGAATAGCACTCACTTCCGACCGCCTGCCTCCTCCCGCCGCGGATGACGCCGAGGTGGAGTCCCAAAGGCCCAGCCAGAGGAGGTGGCTCAGAGGCGCCGCAAGGCCACTCTCCCGGACTCGGGCAAGAAGGGATAAAACCTCAAGGGCTTTAAGTCCGCCAAAGTCGAGTCCGCATCGAACCTTCTGGGCTGTTCCGAGTCCGGCAGCGATCCTTCATAAGAAGGGCAAGATTGCGACGCCGGTGACCTCCGTCCAACCGGAGGCACCGGATAATTTGATGGAGGCGCTTAACGGCGCTTCCATCGACGAGGAGCACCGCACTTTTATGAGTGTGGTGATCCGTAAAGTTCAGTCCGCCAAGAGCGGGCTGATCAAGCTCGTGCAGCCTTCTAACAGCCTTTTGAGGTATGTATTTATGATACGTGAAAAATATTACCGAGATAGATAGTAGCCTCGATGCTCAGTTTGGTGTTCGGAAAGAAAAGCCGAACTGAGGATCTAAAAGATATACGCAGGAGTCTAACATAAGTGTGTCAATATGGGAATGCAAGCTGCGCATTGCTGACCTCCGCCAGACCGACTATGGAGGTTGATGCATTGAAGCAGAGCCTCGAGCGGTCCGAGAACGTAGCTCTGCCTTGCCAAGAAGCAGCTCGAGGACAAGGAAGGTAAGAAATACCTTATGGGAGTAATTAAAAGATGTGGTTGCAAAAATGACAGGAATAACGTGAATATTGCAGGGCCACGTAACGAGGTGGCGACCTCAAGGAAGCGGTGTCCAAGGCCGAAGCAATGCGGCTGGCGGAGCGCACCGAGCGAGAGAAGCAGGAGGCACGGTGGCGGAGGGTGGCGAGAGCTCTGTGCTCGTGGAAAAACACGAGTTCGAGCGTGACTCAAAGACTCGAGAGTCCAAGCTCGCCTCGCCCTTGAGAGCGCCAAAGCCGCTAACGCCCGGCCCAAAAAGCCCTCCAGAAATTGAGGCGATGAAGAAGATAGCGCGGTAAGGCATTCTTTATGCAAAGCAAGCATGTGAAGGTGAATTATCATTACTTACCCGAATCCGGAGCTCTCCAGAGGATTCGCAGATCTGCCTCAAGAAGGTGTCCGATGGCGTGCCGCATTCTACCGAGCCGAGGAGGAAGCTCGACAGAGAAGGTGTTCTCGTCTCAAGATGTCGAGGCTGGACACCGATTGCCCTTAAGCGACCAGTTGAAGCAGCTGGTCGAGCTCCATAAGGTGGCCGAACAGGCCATGAAGGGCCTCATAGTTCGGGTTGTGGCCTAAGCCATGCGCTGGAGCTACTTCAGCTGGTGAGGCGGCTGGTGGACGCGTGTCCATGGGTTGAAGTCGCTGCTGCCCGCCTGCATCGAAGGTGCTCAGAGGGCCCTTGCCCGTGCTAAGGTGCACTGGGCAAGATGGACGCTGAGAAGCTTGTGACGGACGGACCACCACCGCAAGGAGCATCGCAAGCCTGAAATGTATTATGAGGGCGCCCTAAGGGTGCCCGCTTTATAGCGGTGAATGCTCCAAAGATGTAATTTTTAGTAGACTCGCATTTGTTATCCCAGACGCTGAAAACTTGTTCATATGCGCTTAAGCAACACTTTTGAATTTAAAATATTACCTTCTCAGGCGGCCGTGTATTAAATTTGAGAGATGGCGAGTCGTCGCTTCAAATTTCATGCCACGAAAAGTGTCGGGTGTTCGATAAACTTGAGCGCTCTTGTTCTCATTCTTGGGACCTTCGATGGAGGCCTCAACGCAACGTAACAAGGCAACCGGACTATAATGCTTGAACACTCTCACTTATTCATAGAATTCTATAATTTTAAATTTCGCGAAGCCCCGGTATTCGGAAGATCGAGTTGGGCGCTATCCACGCCTAGGCCGGACAATGCCGACTCGCCTAAGCGCATAAGTCTTTAGGGACTCGAAACCTCTCGAACAGCGATCGCTCGCTTCTATCATGACGGGTCCGTTTTAGCTTTCTCCACGAGGTGCTTAACCCAGCTCAACCGGCACAATCGCAGTGGTTCTCCTAGCGCTACCTTAGCCGATATAACGGAACATAAGGTACCAAAACATGGAGCCGGGCAAACCCAACTATTGACCCAAGACATGATTCGAGCCGATGCATATAATGCTATAAGTTCGGGTGCCGACTTGTGGAAGTGTTTCGACTTATCACACCATATTGTGGGGTACTTAAGCCTCGGTGTATTGCCCGCACTAAAGTGTACGGTTGCACAATGTCATAACCGAACATATATATATATAAAAAGGAATTCAATAATAAGCGAAGCTATGTATTGTTTATTCAAAAGGGCTGCAGAAGAGCAGAACGATACAAATCGTGTGATAAGCAAGGACGGATTTTTAACATGTCCCGCCTAGGGTAAGCATGGATGGTATGTAAAATAGGTATACCGCTTCATAATAGAGACCACCCGACACTCGACGTAGCTTTCGCTTCCGGCTGTTGCATCGCGGTGTTCGGCGATTCTATCACGGACAGGCTCGTGGAGAACGGAGTCCCGAAAGTAAAAAGAGAGAAGAAAAGAAAAGAATGACACAATCGAGCCCCTGTGCGGTTGAGCCGCACTGGCATGCCGTGGTCGTGCCCCTCCCCTATGCCCATGGTATTTCCAGAGCGTAATTATGTACGCCAGAGTACCGGTTTCGCAATTTCGCGAGGGTCGGGTTTGGGCCGCATTGCATGCGCGTTTGGAACGTGCCAGCGGTCTTGTTGTAGGTTACTCCGGGCACTTGATGTCCGGACGCTTAATAGCCGCACTCGAGAATTGCCTTTAAGAGGCTGCTTTGTACTTCCGCCAGGGGTCAGCTGCGATGCTCCTCCATTCGGAGAGAGCGCTCGTGTTTCCATTAACCGTAATGACCTCGAGGACCCGCATCTTGAGCTTGAGATATGCGAGTGCGGCACCGCATTGAACTTTGCAAATGCGGTTCGTCCGGAAAGGCGTGATAGCCGCCTCTAAACGGGACTATGTCAAGATTAACTCTCGCTCGAAGTTATCCGGGATCCAAAACCACTTCAAGTGTAATCGAGCCCGTATAGTTGGACTCTACACCTGGTATGACGCCTTTAAAGGTCGCCCCTGGGTTTAATCCTTGATGGGTCTATGCCCATTTTATGACTCGATCCCGATAAAGCAGGTCCAGGTTGCTGCCGCTGTCCATTAGGACTCTAGTGAGGTGAAACCGGCCAATGATTGGGTCTAGAACCATCGCGTAAATCCGCCATGGCGGATGCTAGTGGGTGGTCCTTCGATCAAAAGTGATCGGGTAGGAAGACCACGGGTTGAACTTTGGGGCGACTGGCTCGATCGCATATACGCCCTTTAGTGCACGCCCGCCTCCCTTTTGGGCATGTGGGTTGCGATATCATGTTCACCGTCCGCACTTGTGGGGAAATCCTTCCGTCTTCTATTGTTCGGGTGGCCGGGCCTCCTCGTCATCGCTATGCAGCCCCTTGTCATTGTTTTCGACATTTAACTTGCTCGCTTATTTGAACACCCAACAATCCCTGTTGGTGTAGTTATTGGTTTTTCTGGGTGCCTCGTGATCCGCACGAGCGATCGAGTATTCGGTCCAAATTTTACGGGCACGGAGTATTTCTTTTAAATGGCTTTTTCCGCTGACCGGTTTAGAGCCTCAATCCGCATCGACTGTCAGATTCTCAGATTATCGCCAGCACGCGGGCGCTTTGTGCTTCTTTGCGACGCGACCTCCCATTGCTGTCCTTGGTATCCCAACTACCGTGGCTCTTGGTCATGTTGTTACTACGAGCTAGCTAGTTGTCCTCTCCCCCGCAAAAGCGGGTCATGAGTGTTGTGAGGGCTGCCATGGATTTCGGCTTTTCCTGTCCTAGGTGCCGGGCAAGCCACTTGTCATGGATGTTGTGTTTGAAGGCTGCAAGGGCCTCTTCATCCGGACAATGACGGTTTGATTTTTCTTGGTTAGGAACCGTGTCCGTAATTGTCCGCTAATTCTCTAGCTGCTGAATTATGTGGCTTAGGTCATCGGCGCGTCCGTGGTCGCGACATATGTGCCCTCGAAATTGTCCAGAATGCGGCTTACGTGTCTTCCCAACAACCAATTGACTCTCGCCGCAAGCTGTTAAGCCAATGCCGGGCTGGTCCTTAAGCTTGAGTGGGAGGTATTTGATGGCGGTAGATCATCACCAAGCGCCATGTGGATGTGAAGGAGATAGTCCTTGATCCAAACCGCATGATCTGTTGTGCCATCGTATGATTCAATGTTTACGGGTTTGAAACCCTCAGGATTTGATGATCCATCACTTCATCCGGAAGCATAGTGGTGTGCGCGCCTCAGATTATTATATCATGACACAGCTCAAATGAGCTTTGTTCATCGTGGTTCGGCCTGGCCGGAGTTGTTATATCCGCGTGATTTGTTATCGCCACGGTCGTGGCGCCCACGCGATCCCGAGATCGATCTTGTTTGCTCTTGCCTTGTCCTCCAATATATCTCGAGGTCCGCGATTTCCGCCGCCTTTGGTATTTTTTGAGCGGCGCCGGTGCGGCTTGAGTTGAGGGCCGAGAGGCCTCTGCTGTGGGCCACGAGGTGGCCGGGTCAGCCGATCATGCACTGGTGATGTAGGTTTGGGTGCTTCCTCTAATCGGGTAGCAGCCTGCGCTTTGGGTAGTTTCTAGGAGGGGCGCCGAAGTTCATACTCTTCGCCGCAAGGACTTCAGTCCATTTGTCAGCTAGCAAGTCTTGGTTCGCTTCTAAGCTGTTGTCGCTTTTTCTTGAGGCTGCTTGTCCGTGGCTATAAGCCCGCGCTTGAAACGCTCTTGTTCGACGGGATCCTCGCACGGCGAATTCATCGTTGTCGAGGCTTGCCTCATCTTCGAGGGAGGCATGTAATTATCGCCCTCACCTCTCTTTCTCGCCGCCTCTCATGAGGGTTGGCTTCTCCATCCTCCCGCTGAATCCCGCCGAGGGGTTGTCTTCGCACCGTCCGGTGTTATTCTCTCCGCCGAATCACCGCTTTTGCTGTGGCGGATTTAGAGCGCGCCATCGACGCCGCGCGCTTAGGCTGTTTCTTGAGGGTCATCATCCGCTGCTCCATCACCATTCCCATCTTTTGGGATGTCCACCATGTATATGTCGATGACAGGGGTTTCCAAAGGCCTTCGTGGGCACCGGTTCTTGGTCGCCTCCGTATCGCCGCCCATACCGCCGATGTCTTCGAGTCAAGCTTCGAGCATGTCTGCTAAATAATCGATGCATACATAGGGTGGGTGGTGGGCTTTTGAATTTCTTCGTACGTCTGTATCCCAATCTTCCCGACCATAATCCCACCAGGGCTCTCCTGGATAAAGAGAGAGACTTTAGTGAATTAGGATGTCGCTAAAGGGCGAAAAGCCGAAGATGTCCGCGGTAGTGAATTCCATGATCGCACCTAATCGGATTCGACATGGGGCGGAAGGCTCTGGAGTCCGGAGAGGAGTCCGCACCTGGAGTCACGAAGCTTCACAAAGGACGGGTAGGTGTACGGCTCAATCACCGAGAGATCGCAGCCCCGAGGCGGTGTCCAGCCACCCGCCCTCGATCGACGCAGCTGGGTCCGAGCTAAAGGTCGGAGCGACATCGGTGCGGCCTCAGACACTGTCGCGGGCAGAGCTAGATCATGCCCTCGTGACAAGGCGGGCGCACTTGGCTTGGCTCGAACCCGCCAAAGATCAAGTTTCCGCGGACGCTACCGTAGTTCAAATCTCCAAATCTGACCGTGGCTGTGGGCGAAGCTTAATCTGCTTCTAGATGGCTGTTTAATTGCCCGCAGAGTAAAGCCACCGGTCACGAAGATCTGTCCGGGAGAAAAGTCTCACCTCGAGCGCATCGTTGTTGATGATCGGATGAGCCATCGGGCCTAAAGATGACGCATACACAGGAACTCTCAATGAAAGCACCAATGTTCGTGTCAAACCGACGGATCTCGGTAGGGGGTCCCGAATCAGCGCTCTAGGCGGATGGTAACAGAGACAAGGGACACGATAGTTTTTACCCAGGTTCGGCCCTCTCGATGGAGGTAAAACCCTACCCTGCTTGATTAATATTGATGATATGGTAGTACAAGAGTAGATCTACCACGAGATCGAGAGGCTAAACCCAGAAGCTAGCCTATGGTATGATTGCTGTTCGTCCTATGGACTAAAACCTCCGCTTATATAGGCAATCAAGAGGGTTAGGGTTACACAGAATCGGGTTACAATGGTAGGAGATCTACATATCCAGATCGCCAAGCTTGCCTTCCACGCCAAGGAAAGTCCCATCCTGACACGTGGACTAAGTCTTCAATCTTGTATCTTCATAGTCCAGAGTCCGCCAAAGGTCATAGTCCTGCTATCCTGACACCCCTAATCCAGACTGAGAATCATTAGTGGAATCAAGAAAACTACTAGAAGCAACAATATTGGATTTAGCATTGTTATTGTTACTACTAGAAGAAGAATCTTTATTGTTCTTGTTGCTAGACTTGACTTGAGGCATGTAAGTAGATAAGAGTAAACGCTTGGCAATATAAGAAGAACTTTTCTTATGAAGATCATCATTGATCAGTTTTAGGAACTCATGCTCTTGCTCAAGATTGAGCTTTTCAAAGCGTAACTTCTCATGAGCCCTTAAAAGTTATCGATGATCTTCGAAGATAGTTTCATGAGCTAACTTAAGAGTGTTTAGTTATTTAGTTAGACGCTCAATTTTCTCCTTATCATTGTCATTCATTTCATCTTGATTAGCATGATTAATTGACGTTTCATCATAGTATTCATCACTAGAGTTGTCAACAAGTAAATCATCATCACCTAGCAAGTCATCTTCATCACTATTAAAATCAACATACTGGCCATGAAGCATCTTCCAATTCTTCATTTGGTGATTCAAATATGTCAGAGGAGTTGGTTGACACAAGTGCTAAACCGCAACACCTTCATCTTGAGTGTTTTCAAGTCGGAGGATAGCTTTCTCTGAGTGATTGTCGGAGTCGAGCCGGATACCCATTCACCAACATGATCTTGATGTCTTCATTTTGTGTAGCTCTTTGATGACTTATCCTTCCTTTCCTAATCCTTGCTTCTCCGTGAGGGTCTTCGCTCATAACGATCATCTCTACTCCTTTCTCTCTTGGTGGTGATTCTTTCTTCAACTTCTTCTCTTGGGAGAATCTTCTTCTTTGTAGGGTGCCGTACACTCATTGAATAGTGTCCGGTCTCCCACAATTGTAGCAATTGCGCCTCAACTAGAAGATCTTTTGTCATGTAGGACCTTGACTTGGAGCTTTTTCTTTGCTTCTACTCTTGTAGAATTTGTTGAAGTTTTTCACCATTAAGCTCAATTATTCATTGAAGGTTTATTTTCACTTGATGATGTGGGAGCTTCACATGAGGCTTTGTAAGCACCACTTGACTTGTTGTGAAGTTCCTCCTTATCCTTGAGTGACATCTCATGAGCAATAATTCTTCCTATGACTTCCGCTGGCTTGAGATCTTGTAATTTGGCATCATTTGGATCAATTGCACACAATATCATATTTTCCATCCAATGTTCTTAGGATCTTCTTGATGATGAATCTGTAGGTCATCTCTCTCACTTCCTAAGCCGGCAATCTCATTTGTGATAAGAGCAAGCCTAGAGTACATTTCAGCAACACCTTCACCATCCTTCATTTTGAACTTGTCGTTGACTTTGGAGCACATCCAACTTGGATTCCTTTGACGGAGTCGGCACCTTCATGCATATCAATCAAAGTATCCCAAATTTCCTTTGCATTCTCAACATGGTTGATTTTGTTGAATTCTTCGGGCATAATCCATTGAAGAGAATATCACAAGCTTGAGCGTTGTATTGCAACATCTTCAACTCTTCCGCACTAGCTTTACTTGCTAGGTTCTCTCCCATCAAAGAATTCACCTTGCAAGCCAATACACACAATAGCCCAAACGGGGGTTATGTCCGAGAATATGCATTTTCATCTTATGCTTCCAACTAGCAAAATTAGTGCCATCAAAGTAAGGACCTCTACGGTGATAATTTCCCTCGCTAAACGCCATACTCTTCTAGGTTGTGAAACCAATGCTATGACCACCAAAAGCTATGGAAATCAAAGCAAATGGAGACCAAAGCTCTGATACCACTTGTAGGACCTTGAAGTATGTCTAGAGGGGGGGTGATTAGACTACTTGACCAATTAAAAGCTATGCCTTTTCCCAAATTTAGACTTTGGCATATTTTAGCTATCTTTGAACAATTCAAGCAATCATCACACAATTCAAGCAAGCATGCAAAGAGTATATAGGCAGCGGAAAATAAAGCATGCAACTTGCAAGAATGTAAAGGGAAGGGTTTGAGGATTCAAACGCAATTGGAGACACGGATGTTTTTGTCGTGGTTCCGATAGGTGGTGCTATCGTGACATCCACGTTGATGGAGACTTCAACCCACGAGGGTAACTGTTGCGCGAGTCCATGGAGGACTCCACCCATGAAGGGTCCACGAAGAAGCAACCTTGTCTATCCCACCATGGTCGCCACCCACGAAGGACTTGCCTCACTAGCGTAGATCTTCACGAAGTAGGCGGTCTCCTTGCCCTTACAAACTCCTTGGTTCAACTCCACAATCTTGTCTGGAGGCTCCCAAGTGACACCTAGCCAATCTAGGAGACACCACTTCCAAGAAGTAACAAATGGTGTGTTGATGATGAACCTTGCTCTTGTGCTTCAAATGATAGTCTCCCAACACTCAACTCTCTCACATAGGATATGGATTTGGTGAAAGAAGAGGAGTGGAAAGCAACTTGGGAAGGCTAGAGATCAAGATTCATATGGTAGGAATGGAATATCTTGGCCTCAACACATGAGTAGGTGGTTCTTCCTCGAATCCCGTGTTGCAAGTGTAGGTTTGTTCTGATGGCTCTCTCCACCTAATGAAGAGGAGGTGGAGGGTATATATAGCCTCCACACAAGATCTAACCATTACACACAATTTACCAAATTTGGTGGGACAGAATCATAAAAGTCGGTCGACCGATTTAGTAAACCTAGTGACCAAGTAGGGTTTCGTGGACTGACATGCAACTCTTGTAGGACCGATATGGTTAGGGTTAGGCATAACGTATCTCGGTGAGACTAATTACACAAACTCCGTGAGACCGATTTTGTAATTAGCTAACCGCAGAGTTGGTCGTAAACCTGTGGGACTGATTCGCTTTTCTTGGTGAGACCAAAAGTTACTAAGGGAAACAGAGAGTTTACATTGTAATCTCGATGGGACCGATCACTCACTTAGGTTAGACCAAACGTTACGAAGGGAAACAGAGAGATTATAATCCTATCTCGTGAGACTGAGATCCCTATCGTGAGACCGATTTGCCTAGGGTTTGTGGGTCGTGACATCCGAACTGGTATGCCGGATAGATAGAATCGGAAGGGCCGAGTTTGACTTTAGGTTTAGGTCATATGTGGATGTGAGAAAGTAGTGGAGGGTTTTGGAGCATATCACTACACATGAAGCAAAAGGCTCATCAAGCAACACCTCATCCTTCCTTGATTGTATTGGCTTTTCCTATAGACTCAATGTGATCTTGGATCACTAAAATGTAAAATGTAGAGTCTTGAGCTTTTGAGCTTGGAGCCAATCCTTTGTCCTTGATATTTTGAGGGATCCAAGCCATCATCCATGTCATGCCATTCATTGAGCTTTCCGAAATATTCGCTTGAATAGCATTAGCTCAATGAGCTATATGTTGTTATGAATTACCAAAACCACCTAGGATAGTTGCACTTTCACTTCTTTTTCAACCTGTTGGGCCTTTATGCCCCTTGTGCTGGTTAGCCACCGCAGGTTCGCCTTCCGCTCACTATGCTCTCCCCAAAACACCATTGGTATATCGCGGATCTAAGTTGCACGGATGGATCATTTTCAAAGTATTGGGACTTCGGTCTCAGTTACCTCGGCGAGGCTGGAAGTATTCCGGGTAATCGGTCCGAATGGCGTACTCAAGGCATTGCTCATGCTCACGGAAAAATACCCCATCAATCAGCTCCACGGTTATGTCCGATCCTCTTGGGAGGCCGGATCGAGGGACCGCCCGGATCCCCAAGCTGTGGAGGAGGGTTGTTTATATCCTTCACGGTCCGGCCAATTCCTGCGTCGAAATCACAAGATAAGTTACTAACTATGGGAATATGGAACTGATGGGCAAAAGAAGTGTCCGCTACTCCAGCTTGGAGGATTGTACATAGAAAATCCGTCCTGTGGATGGACGCGAGGAACCTCCTTCTCTCTTCCTTGTACAATGCGCCAAGGCTTTCGGCCATAGCAAAGAATCCCATCCCGACCTTTACGGCCGCAGCATGGCGGCATCATCCTCCCGCTGAAATCCTACATGGGTGGCCTCTATACCGGGCGCCCACCCCTTCGCAGATAATACATGTGGCCATGACTCATCATGGTCATTTGAATGAGCTAACAACCTTATCCGCCTATCTGTAAAGGAAGTCCTTGTCATTTTTCCTCCGAGGGCCTGTGGATGCCGCCTTAGGGCGCTTTATTCGAGGTGTGCATTATTGAACTTGGGGAGGTTATATCCCAACAGTTGGTCCCGGCAGTGGGACGCCTTCTATATAAAACAATTTCAAGGCAGCACGG